>OX438799.1:25189146-26389146 GCA_949316475.1 Hypomecis punctinalis | reverse complement strand
CGAATGTCGCACCGCACCGATTTTGAAATCTGTCTATTGAGCCGCCCGTATTACTTTACATCATCGGAAGACTGCAGTCTTAGCGAGCGTCGTTCGGCCATGAGATTTAGAGTATGATCGGAGAATTTCTTAGGTCTATCTGAACGGCGGGGTCTAAAGAACTTAGAACCCACCGTTTGGACAGTTTCTACGAGCCCGTTATTGATCTCGTCCACCGACGCAAAGTTCTCCAAGCAAGCAAAGCGATTTGAGAGCTCGAGCTGAAAGTTCTCGGGGTTTTGTATGTGGGCACGAGTAGGTCGGAGCGTAGACTTCACCAGGCGGGACCTTTCGAGTTTAACGTTGATATTCAGTTTGCCTCGCACGATTCTGTGATCACTGCCAGTTTTTACCCTGTGGATCACGGAGACGTCGTTGAATATCCGTTTCTCGCTAGTCATGATGAAGTCTATCTCATTTCTCGTGGTACCGTCGGGACTCATCCAGGTCCATTTCCTGCGAGGTGGCTTCTGGAAGAAAGAGTTCATCATGAAGAGTTCCTCTTTCTCCAGAAAGTCTGCCAGCATGTGGCCCCTGGGGTTCCGTTGCCCACATCCAAATTGCCCCACTCTCAACTCATCATCGCTTTTCTTGCCCAACTTTGCGTTGAAGTCTCCCATAACAACCGTGAAGCGGGTCTTACCTACTTACGGGCCATACATACGTCTGTATGTATGGCCCGACTTACGTCCTCATACATAGCCTCCACTTCATCATCTGGGTGTGACGAGGTCGGTGCGTATACCTGGATGACCTTCAACGAATATCGTTTGGATATTCTGAGTATCAGGTATACAACCCTGCTCGACACACTTTCGATGGTAATGATGTTGTTAACGAGAGACCTGTGAACGAGAAAGCCGACACCACCTTGGGACCGTTGGTCACCTTCCCGGTAGTACAGTAGGTTGCCGGATTTCAGGGTTATCGTGTCCTCGCCCTCTCTACGGACTTCAGATAACCCCATAATATCCCATCGCAACCTACCCAACTCTTCTTCCAGTTCCGCAATCTTCTCATCAGTCCTCATGGTGCGCACGTTATATGTTGCCAGGGCCAGTCGTCGTCGGTTGGGGTGGCAGCCGGATCTCTGCCGGGGATTCTTAGCACCCCTTGCTCCGCCGTTACCGTGGTCGCTGCCGGAACCAGGACTAGCGGAGCTGCCGGGGACTGGGGGCCTGGTTACATTTTGTGCAATCATAAGGAGGATTTGCCCATAATTGCCGCGCTGGGCAAGCGTGTTGGCAATCGCAGGGCGTAGCTCTCGCGACAGGGATGCTGCTGCCCATCCCCGCCCTGTTGCACTTGAGCTACGCTGTTCTGGATGGGTATACCGCCAACTGTCGGTTCCGTAGTACCTCAGTCGGCTCTTACGACACCTGGTACAATAGGGGAAGGAGGTGATATTCTACTCTGCCGGCACCCCACGGCCAATAGGGTATATAATGTATAAAATAAAACATATTTTGTTACAATTTTTTATTTACATATTTTTTTACAAATGATATAGTTTTATGTAACAGTTACATATTTATACAATACTGACGACACAAATATTATGACACTACGGTATTTATAACCAACAAAATTGGGAAACCTGATAAACTGCTCCTTTTTTGTCGGTAAAGTTGGGTGAAATTCGATAAAAGAAATCACCCACCTTGTATGGAATCGATTCTTTTTTTAACCTACGACGACCTTGGTTGTTAGCTAAATACAAATCCTTGGAACGAAAATGATCCGAACAGATGACAATAGATGCAACCGGTTGCCAGAGATCTTCGCCACGGCCTTTTCTTATTATATTTAGCCACTTACTCCTTAAAATAGGATCTGTGGGTATTCTGCAAACAAAATATAATATAAAGTTACTACTTAATATTACGCATGTCTCAGCTGCATCTATATATATGGGACCACCCATGATTGTCCTTCCAGTAAAAAAAAATAATTTAAATCGGTTCATAAATAGCTCAAAATACCCACAAAAAATCTGTCAGAAGAACTGATAACCTCGTTTTTTTGAAGTCGGTTAAAATTAAACAAAAAAACCGACTGCGAAACGTATTCTGCGAGTTCATACTTCTTTCGAGTTAGTGGTGCCACCACCTCGGGCACAGGGACACATATATACAAATATACGATACGGATTTTTCACGGAACCCTAAATATATATCGAAAAAATACACATATATTTCACACCTCTAAATCTTCTTAAAAAAATGGTACAAAATATGTCTACAAAATCTGGGTAAAATTCAATTTGAAAGCTGGCAACTAATGACACAGATACACAGTAGTATGTTTAGCGATAGTTCTATCACTAATTCTCTCTAATTATACAAGATAATAGTTGTTTGAAATGTACTTACCAGTGATTTCAGGTGTTTTCAAACGTCTCTTGTAGTTTCGGCACAGATTTATAGCACAGCACGCCATATTTTCGCCGTAAAACAGAGAATAATAAGACGTGTTATCCGCGCGGTGTCTGTGGCGTCACTGATGAGTTAGCGTATAACAGTTATATGCTATTTTTTTGGGCGCTTTTGATGCGTTACTATATATCTAGACAAGTAAATAATCAAAGGTGAGGAACCGGGGACCGATAAAGGGCAGCTTGCGTGTATACATTAAGCAGATCAGTAACTCGCTATTTATAATATTAATGTTGTGAAATAATGAAAAACAAGTAAATTAAACAAAAACTTTGGTGCTCTATATTTAGTGGGAGAAAATCATAAAGATATGGGTTCAAATCTTATCGGCCCCTGTCTCATATTATTTTAGTGATTTTCTCACCACTAGCTTTTCGGAATAGAAAAAAACATCTTTAATTAAGTATTTAGCACTAGTTTTTACCCGCGGCTTCGCCCGCATAATATTTTGATTTTTGACGCAATATCGTTATAGTTTATAGCCTATGTGTTATTCTGATATATAAGCTATATTATTGCAAAGTTTCATCTCAATCCGTTCAGTAGTTTTTGCGTGAAAGAGTAACAAACATCCATACATCCATCCATCCATCCATCCATCCATCCATCCATCCTCACAAACTTTCGCGTTTATAATATTAGTAGGAAGTAGGATATTAGATAGATGTTTGGCGAATAAATTTCATGGCGTATGTAAATCTATCAGTCTGCAATTATCATCATGGTAGTTATATAGCTTTCAAAGGTAGGCCTATGTTCACGAGTAAACGATTAAAAGTAGACAATAATTTAGTTAGTGCAATTAAAGAAAAAAACTTTTAATTTCAACAATCTAGTATCTTAAGTAAACATAGACATGCAATGTACATAGTTATCACAAATACAATTACTTTAAAAAAATAAAATGGCGCGCAGCACAATCTGTTTTATTTACTGAATGAAGTTAGACTGCGTCGTCGCTGAATATTTTTCATTTGGTTAAATTATGGCGCAGCTCGGTGAGGGAGCATTGTGCCAAGTTCCGGACAGACCTAGATTTAATCTCCTTTCTGCTTATTTTCACTTAAATGAGAGAAATGTTATAGTATAGTGAAATTCAGAGATAGTAGGCAGATATTTATTAAGTCACAATGAAAGGTTCACGTGACACGTTCGCGGCGGCATCGGCGCGTGAGCGGAGCAGGCATCGGCGCGTGAACGGAGCAGGCATCGGAGCGTGAACGGAGCAGGCATCGGCGCGTGAGCGGAGCAGGCATCGGCGCGTGAGCGGAGCACATCCGTCTGGGTCAAACGTTACGGATACGGACTGACTGCTAAGGGGTGGGAAGCGAGACGCGTATACTAAGCGCCACACAAGTCTGCGGATGAGAAGTTAGCTGCAGATGACACTTCGCCGTGATTCGCTAATTATTGCGCATGTGTGCACAATTACGACGCCGCGTAGCGTAGTGGTGAGCACGGGCGTAGGGTGCGCGCGGGAGGCATGAGGTTGGCGTGTGGGAGTGGCCAGGTGTCTCATCTCTCTGGCTCCCGCGCATGCCTATATGTCGGCTTTTGCGCAGTGTTCTGCGCATAACTTCAAATGCACCGACTTGTGCGGCGCTTAGTAAACGCGCTTGACGCGCTCTGATGCAACTCGACAGCCGATCCCCCCTTGATGTTTGAGCGAGAGAGGTAGAGGGCGCTATAATAGGTAGGTACCTAATTTTACTTAGTGACTGTGGCTCTAGATATTTGCTCGAAGGTTCTAATACAAAAAATGCCAAGTCAATGTGTAATATATACATAGGTAGGTACGTATTTATTACAGTATTTACGTACGTATAATTTATTTATTACACATCAACTTGGCATTTTTTGTATTAGAACTTTCGAGCAAACATCTAGCCACAGTCCTTAAGTAAAAGTAGTATAAAAAATCCGAGCGCCGTCATATACCACCTTCAGTTTACACATTAAATAATTCACAATTACCCATTTGCTCGAATCTCGACGTTTTGTCCACCTAATTAATGCTTATAACCGATCACTTTGGCATCGTTGCGTTAGAGTCGGCCTGCAATCACCTTACGACTAACTAAAGAGCCTGCCCACTACGTAGCTTGGGCAGGGTTTTGGCTCGGAGACTTTTTTGCACGATTATCAAAATCAAATCAAAAATCATTTATTTCAACCAATCATTGAGTCATGATTAAGCATAGGTACAAAAACAAACATTTTTTTGTTTGGCCCCACATTGGGTGCCATTGTAACACTTTTAGTTAAGTATACGGTGGAAACTTTGATTATTTATTGTCTAGATATCTAGTAACGCACCAAAAGCGACCAAAAAAATAGAGTATAACTGTTACACTCTAACCCCGCCCGCGCCCATTAGTGACGCCACAGACACCGCGCGGATAACACCTAGTATTATTCTCTGTTTCGCGGCGAAAATATGACGTACTGTGTTATCAATCTGTGCCGCAACTACAAGAGACGTTTGAAAACACCTAAAACGATTTTTTATCACAGGTAAGTACATTTCAAACAACTATTATCTTGTATAATTAGAGAAAATCAGTGATAGAACTATCGCTATACATACTACTGTGATATCTGTGTCATTAGTTGCCAGCTTTCAAATTGAATATTACCCAAATTTTGTTCACATATTTTGTACCATTTTTATAAGAAGATTAGGAGGTGAAATATTTATATTTTTTCTTTATATTTTTAGGGTTCCGTGAGAAATCCGTATCCTTGCATATTTGTATTTTTTTTAGTACACTACATTGTATGTAGTTGTGTATGTATGCCCTGAACCAATGTGTCCATGTGCCTAAGGTGGTGGCGGATACTCGCAGAATACGTTTCTTTTTAATTATTAACCGACTTCAAAACAAGGAGGTTATCAGTTCTTCTGAAATATTTTTATGGGTGTTTTACGCGAATACTCCGCTATTGATGAACCGATGAAAAATTTTTTTACTAGTGTTTCAAGGTTGGTCCCATATAATAATATATTTTTTTCATTTGGATCAGAATTTTTTGAGAAAAATAACAATAATCCAACAAATTAAAGATAAAGTTTAGGCAAACCAATTTTACTTTTTTTATTCTTAATTTCCAAAATTATTAGTCCTATTTTGATGCGGTCTTCTGTGATGGGTTGAAGTTTGATTGGTGCACGCTTGGTGCGCTATTACCATGAAACTAAAAAAAATAACATAAGCCACGATGTTAAATCGAAACGCAATTTATTTAAAAAACAAATACAAAGAGAAGGTCATTAAAGTTCACCAAATATTAATTTGGTAAACTTTGATGAACTTTGCTAAGTACTAGTTTCTCTTTTGTGTGGATACAGATACCGATGTAGCTAAATCTTAATAGACAAAATAGAATCTTTGCAGTTAGTAATCGCAATAAGTAAATGTAAATTTAATTGTCCTTATAACAAATGCATAGCTATACGAAAACCTAAATACCGTGGTTTCATAATATGTGTGTCGTCAGTTTTGTATAAATACTCGTATGTACCTGTTACATGAAAATAAATAATTTGTAAAAAAAAATGTATTTAAATAAATTGTAACAAAATATGTTTTATTTTTAACATTATATTATAACCCTATAACCAGTATAAATCTACTTATAACCAATCAAAGCGCGGATAAAGCGCTTTGATGGTACGAAAGTTTACGGAACCCTTCATGCGCGAGTCTGTCTCGCACTTGGCCGGTTATTCAAATTATTTCACATCACAGCATATTTGTCAACTTTGTGGAAATTATTTAAAAGCTAGCAACATTACGCACACAAACATGGGACTCGGGGCGCTTGTAATTACAGTGTAAGGCAATTCATCTATGTGCGTGAACACTCCTGCATGCGTGCCTAGCCTGGCCACCTATTCTTATTACCGTTGCAGCGCTACACTCCATCTTGACAATAATTTATCTAAGGGTGGAAATTAAAAACGATAAAGTGTTAACAAAGTTTATTTCTTACAAAAACACAAGGAGAAAATTAGATAGAAAAAATTAGAATAAAAGAGGGTAATTTAAGTAGTAAGATTAAGTTAGAATTTAGGGTCGGGATAAGTACTAAAATGACGTGATTTGCGTTGCGCGACCGTCCGATACACTGGCCTCGATATGCTGCGTGTAGCGGCCGGCCGGAGCACAGGCAGAGTGGGAAATGCAGGTCGTCGGCGCGGTTACTGTCCCAGGTCTTCGGAGGGCAGGTACTATGACTCTATAGATGATTTGAACATCGAAAATTAAAAGGAATCAACGTCCAGACTAAAAATTCAGAATGAAAAATCTTTGGAATTAACAACTTCCAAGCGACTGGAAAATCATACCACTAAAATTGTAGGACTTTTTTTTATTTCGAATAGGTTCGCGTTTGACTACACACTGCCTGATGTTAAGCAGACTATGTAGTATTTGATTGTACAAACATTTACTAAGGTGCATACAAAAAATCAGCTTGTTATTAATAATTTTGATGATCTCGTTATTTGGAAACATTGGGAGTGGAGGACTCTCCAGTCATACCATCCATTTTGTAGGACAATTGTTTTTTCCGGGTTTATCGTCCATTTACCTCGATATTAAAATAAAAAACTTAATCTTACTGTTATTGTAACAAATTCTACACCCCACCAAATCGACAAGTTGTATACCTGCGCAGTACTTTAGCTACCTCGATCGAGTTTTTTTTATAAAACTAATCTGGGCGTCTCGTCTGTCTTAACCTGCTCACGAAGATTCAGCCTGTTATTAATCACTTTAAGATCACGAGAGGGTTGCTGGAGTATGTAGTAAAGTTCAGTTTGTAGTAGCACTTCAAGTCGTGTTCTTTTTCCAACGACGCGATGCTTTGGTGGCAAACTAAGTAGTAGTAAGTAGAGAGAGAGCTGATTTTGTGTGGTGAAGAGTGTGAATCATTCCTCACTGTTTCAGATAAGCGCGTGTCGTGACTACTTGGTCCGAGTGCTGCGCACGACGGCCGCGAGGTCGGAGACGGCGTCGGACTTCTGAGTTCGTGTTCATTGCTGGAATCACATTTATATTTCTATGGTTTCACTCAATTTTTGACCGACGAAACGGAGGAGGTACTCAATTCGACGGGTATACAATGTGTTTGTCTACCGGTGTCGGAGCCTTAAGCGGTGACATCTATGACAAATTTTGAAAAACTTTTACTATGGGACCAACTCTGAAAACATAAAAAACTGCTGTTCCATACGATTTTTTATAGATTTTTGACAAAAAGTATAGAATAGTTCTTTTTTTGCGTTTTCAGAGTTGACCCCACAGTAAAAGTTATTCAAAATTTGCCATATATGTCACCGCTTAAGGCTCCGACGCCGGAGCCTTTATTCGCGAATTCTGTATACGGTTGAAGTCGGTGATGCTATTTTTTGTGGAAAATAATTATCAAAGTGTATGTGTTTGTGTGTTTACAACTCTACACATTATATTATGAAACTAGCTTCATCCTCGGTTTACTACAGAATCCTTTTAGTTTGCAGGAATGAAATGTAGCCTGGTATGTATACTCTCTTATCCATGCAAAATCAACTCGGTTTATTGCTCTATTGCTGCGTGGCAAGGAACAAACAAATTCACTTTCTGATTTTTGTTCTGCTAAATTATTAGTGAGGATTTATTAACAAGGAAGTAAGGATTTTTACGCTATTTATGGACTGATTCACGGCTTTAATATTTTTAACTGACTTCAAAAAACCGGACAAGTGCGAGTCAGGCTCGCACACCGAGGGTTCCGTACAAATCCAGAAAATGTCACAAAGTTGGGAAGTAAATTGTTAAAATCTCTAAAATCGAAAATTACACACTGTCAAAATAATTAAAAACCTGTTTTAGCATGTACTAATAAAGCTCTTTTATATGATACTCGTACCTTACTTGATACGATTTACTCACTTTGAATTTTCAACCCATATTGTGTGAATCTAGGCCCTATTATTTGTGATACAAATGAATATGTTCGGTTTTCAGATTTATTCCTATATGTGCACTCTGAGACAATGCTTCTGGCCAAATTTCACAGTTATATGTCAACAGGAAGTACCCTGTAGGTTTTGGTTTTTGTGAGTGTCGAAATATTCGGTTTTTACGACATAAACGGCTCTAACTTTTTTATACGGTAACTGAGAAGTTTTTCTTTCACACAACTGCAAGAGACTATAGATATACGTATACAGTTGAAATTTCAACTCGACATCTTTACGCGTTCCTGAGATAAATAGTCTTGACATACACACAGACGGACAGACGGACAACAAAACAGATCCTATAAGGGTTCCGTTTTTTCCTTTTGAGGTACGGAACCCTAAAAAAGGAGGTGTTCAACTATTTTTCAAATGTATGTCACGCGATTATTTCGTTAATTATAAACCGATTTCGTTTTTTTTTTGTTTGGTAGATCAAATCGAAATCGGCTGAGCTGTTTTTGAAATAAATCTCAACAATAATAAAAAATATCATACATTGAATCATACATTCGAATTTTGTTTACGATTGAAGACGGTTGAGCCATTTTTGGCGAAAAATAATTGTCTGTCAGTAGAATAATTTCGTGACTTTATACTTTATACTTAAAGCCACTAAAATATTGTATTCTTTTAGAATTCAATTCGGGTTACTCGTAAACGCGCTCACGTACGTACCTCTTGTAAAATACCTAAAACATCTGCGACTACTTTAGTCGAGGGAATTTTTTTGTAAATCCATATAATAAAACGCACGCATCTATTTAGTAAACAAATCAACAGATATTTTTTTTTAATTTTAAATGACAATACTACACTACTACTACATAGAAAGCAATTGGATCATCCACAGACCCTTGAAGGTCTAAAGATAATACAAGTGCTCAAGCCCACTGCCAGTTGGCAGCGTGCCCAGCATGCTGGCAGCATTGCCACGCTGAATGGCAATGCTTATACGTTGAGCCAAATAAACACCAGCATTTTGGTCACGCGTCGCGTCCACCAGATAATAACAGATAATTATATTTACGGGTTTGTGATATTAGTAAGGATTGTACCTACACACTACTGTATATTATTATAATTATTATCTTCTATTATTTATCTATCTCAGTCAGTAGGTATATTATTCTCTAGCAAAGGAAACACATCCCACAAGGCTTGCCTTTGCTCGGTTGCTGGTCTGCCAAGACAGGCGTACAGGCGAAGTCGTCGACGACTTCGTTGAGTCTTCGGATGTATAATTCCACAGTCACGGCGCGGGTTTGCTCGTCCCCCGGCCCCAGGTAGAGGACGGGTAGACACATCACGGCCGTCAGGAGGCCATATGGGAGTTTCTGCAGAACAATATGGACATTTTATAATCATACTAGCTTTTGTTGTTTTTAAACTTTCGCGATTTGAACACATTATTATTATATACTACAGCACCATCACGACCTATCAGTCTACCCGTGGCCACGGTCGATGCAACTCGGCCGAAACGTCGGGATGAGGAGGTATTTACTCGTATCTCGTAATTTTAGTGCGCGATTAGTCCCGTAGTATGTAATAATAATACTAGCTTTTACCCGCGGCTTTGTCCGCGTTATGATTTGATTTCGGCTTATGTTTATATGCCTACCAATTTCAGTTAAATATTATCTCAAAAATATGCTGACAAAAATAGTAAGTGCGCCTCAAAATATTAGCCACAATTCAATGTAAAACGAAACTCAAATATTGTAGCAAATAATAATTTCCAACCCAAATAATAGTAAAGCTCAACTAATTTGTTTCGTCGTCGTTTTCATCCGCAGCATTCTTTATTCCACTGCTGGGTATAGGCCTATATGCAGTGGCAAGAGGGCTAGTACTCCAACTTGGAAAAGATCGCCAAATGCGATCGAAACTATAGTAGCAGTTATCTACTAAAATTACGCGTGAGTACCTGTGCCATACTTTAATTAAAATATTTTTTGATAGTCTATCTAACGGACTAATTATATTTTTAGTAATCATGCCTTCATTTTTCTCATCATCCTTTATTTTAACTACCTTTATTCTTTAGGACAAAATATTTGTGGGTATCTGTAAATATTAACTACCAAGACAATATACCGCGAGAACGTTCTCTAATTCCTTTAGTATCGTGTGGATGCGGATTACGTCCCAGTCCCGTACCTCTGAGTTCTTTGCAAGTTATACACGGATTTTCAAATCACCAGCGGTGGTTTCATGGAGTATGTGAATCAATCAAGCGACGGGATCAGCGTTTTGTTATGTTGGCCAATCGCTCTTCGAGGGCAGACCTAGCAGTTACACAGTGAACTTTAAATTACATAATCTAAAACTACATATACTACTACTACTACTACATAACAAGCAATTTGATCATCCATAGACCATTGAAAGTCTAAAGATAATCCAAATGTTCAAACCCACTGCCAGTTGGCAGCGTGCCCAGCATGCTGGCTGCATTTCCACGCTGAATGCCAATGCTTATACGTTGAGCCAAATAAACACCAGCATTTTGGTCACTTTGAATAGCTGATACAGCTACATCTGTAGATTTAATTTTTAACTAAATTAAATTCAATTTATTTATCGATTTAATGAATTCGTACCTACCAGCTACAAGTACTCACCTCTGTAATCTCAGACTCCAAAGATTCGTACGAGTATTCTTCTTCTATATCAAGACCAAGCCTTGATGCAGCTTTAATCAGCTCTGCTTGGTAGTGTCGGACCAGTGCCTGGCAATGGCTCTCTCTGAAAGGACCATCTGTAACTGTGTAGATGAAGTACAATAGGTCGGTCACGGGGCTTCCAACCTGTATGCCGTAGTATCCCAGCGTAATAACCTCCACAGTGCCATCCTGAAATACACATTAATGACGTGTCATGAACTAGCAATTCTTACTAACAATTCAACCTTCTGAAAAATTAATAAGAAATAATGTTTCCTTACTTCCAACACTTTATGCATTATGCTTTTCGGCCAAAAATGACCATGCAGAATCACTTTGCGATCCAACGGTTTTAACATATCATTGAACGACGTCAAGTCATGGCTTTCAAGAAATGATTTAAGCTTGTCTTTGTTTTCATTGCGCACTGCTTTCACTGCCACCGATTTGAAAGACGCGAATACAGAACTGTGTTCTTTATCTTTCTCTATTATTTCTTCTGGTAACTGCTTTGTGAAATTATCAAATTCAGTTGGATTTTCTTTTTGGTAAGCTAACGATAGCGCGTGGAATTTGGCGAGCTCCGTGATGGCTGCAGCGGCGTACTGCCAGTTCACGGTCTCAGTTCGACTTGCTAAACCGTAGCCCTTACTTGTCAGCTCCTCAAGGACTAGTATCTCTCGCTTATGTGCTGCTTCAGCGCCGTAACATACGGGCACCTTTAGCTTGTGTTCTTCAGGGATCTCATGCTTATTTTCCAACTGCCTGTAAGCTTTCATCAAAGTGGTGTAAAATAGGCGTTCGATTTTGAAAGGATTGAGTTTTCTGGTTTTCCAGACGTTATCCAGGTCGGCCATTCGAACGAACAAAATAAGTTCATCTCTGTCTTCTGGGGCTATACTAATCTTAAAGTGTAATACAGGATAATTTTCCGGCGAACTCAAGCATGTTGTATTTACACTGATTACAGTGTTCGCATACTTTTGTTCTTCGATAATTTTCCGTGTAAATAACGTGAGATGGTCACCAAGCGATAGAGATTGAGAACCCATAATTTCGAGGTAATTTCAATTTATGCACTGGTTTAAATAGCAAATACATTTACTGCAGTCTAGGGATTGATTAGAAATGCTGATTTCAATATAAACAATGCCGATTTCAGTATAAATATAAGATAGGTTAGTTCTTATCTTTTATTGATAGTGAACATTTTTATGAAATGTTGTGTTCGGTACCACGAAATGTGTGATAAAGTAACTTATTTACTGCAATAATCTGCGCACATGTTGTGATAAAGTGATAAGGGACAAAAAAATCTACAGCACGCTCTGGCTGCATACATGTTTGGACATGTATAAGAAAATTCAGAATAGCTCGGCTACCGAAGTTTGCTGGAATAGGTACTAAAGATCTTATTTTAGTAACCATTTTTCAGTCTCGAAAAGGCTCATAACATCTGTATGTGTTTGTTACATATTATGCTATTAGCTACCCCTCGCTTACAAGAATCATTTAGTTTTCAGGGTTCCGTACCTCAAACGGAAAAAACGGAACCCTTATAGGATCAAGTTAGTCAAAGTTATCAAAGTTAGAGCCGTTTATGTCATAAAAAAACCGCATATTTCGACACTCACAAAAATCAAAACCTACAGGGTACTTCCCGTTGACATAGAAGTATGAAATTTGGCGAGAAGCATTGTCTCAGAGTACACGTATAGGAATAAATCTGAAAACTGTACATTTTTATTTAGATCACAAAAAAATAGAACCTTAAACAACATATATTCACAATATATTATGGGTTCAAAATTCAAAGTGAGTAAATCGTATCATGTAAGGTGTCATATTAAAGAACTTCATGAGCACATGCTAAAACAGGTTTTTTAATTATTTTAACAATGTGTATTATTCGATGTATGACGAGAAAACTGAAAAAAAAAAACTTTTTTGTCGATGGTTATTGTCTTAGATTATTAACTTGTCTAGATAGAGCGTAGCGCTGCAACGGTAATAAAAATAGATGGCCAGACTGGGCATGCATGTAGGAGTGTTCACGCACACAGAGAATTGCCTTACACTGTAATTACTAGCGCGCTGAGTCCCATGTTTGTGTGCGTAATGTTGGCAGCTTTTAAAGAATTTCCACAAAGTTGACAAAATATGCTGTGATTTGAAATAATTTGAATAACCGGCCAAGTGCGAGACAGACTCGCGCATGAAGGGTTTCGTAAACTTGCGTACCGAAAAGCGCTCTATCCGCGCTTTGATTGGTTATAAATAGATTTATACTAGTTATAGGGTATATAATGTTTAAAATAAAACATAATTTTTTCCAATTTATTTATTTACATATTTTTTTACAAATGATTTAGTTTTATGAAACAGGTTCAAATTTATACAATACTGACGACACAAATATTATGACACTACGGTATTTATAACCGACAAAATTAGAAAACCTAAAAAAATCACGTACCTTGCATGGAATCGATTTTTTTTAATCTACGACGACCTTGGTTGTTAGCTACATACAAATCCTTGGAACGAAAATGATCCGAACAGATGACAGTAGATGCAACCGGTTGCCAGAGATCTTCGCTACGGCTTTTTCTTATTATATTTAGCTACTTACTCCTTAAAATAAGATCTGTGGGGTATTCTGCTAACAAAATCCTACTTCCTACTAATATTATAAACGCGAAAGTTTGTGAGAATGGATGGATGGATGGATGTATGGATGTTTGTTACTCTTTCACGCAAAAACTACTGAACGGATTGAGATGAAACTTTGCAATAATATAGCTTATATATCAGAATAACACATAGGCTATAAATTATAATGATATTGCATCAAAAATCAAAATATCATGCGGGCGAAGCCGCGGGTAAAAACTAGTATAATATAAAGTTACTACTTAATATTACGAATGTTTCAGCTGCATCTATATATATGGGACCACCCGTGAAACATGGCCTATCAAGTAAAAAAATAATAATTAAAATCGGTTCATAAATAGCTCAAAATACCCACAAAAAATCAGACAGAAGAACTGATAACCTCGTTTTTTTGAAGTCGGTTAAAATTAAACAAAAAAACCGACTTCAAAACGTATTCTGCGAGTTCATACTTCTTTCGAGTTCGTTCTGCCACCACCTCGGGCACAGGGACACATATATACAAATATACGATACGGATTTTTCACGGAACCCTAAATATATATCGAAAAAATACACATACATTTCACACCTCTAAATCTTCTTAAAAAAAATGGTACAAAATATGTCTACAAAATCTGGGTAAAATTCAATTTGAAAGCTGGCAACTAATGACACAGATACACAGTAGTATGTTTAGCGATAGTTCTATCACTAATTCTCTCTAATTATACAAGATAATAGTGGTTTGAAATGTACTTACCAGTGATTTCAGGTGTTTTCAAACGTCTCTTGTAGTTTCGGCACAGATTTATAGCACAGCACGCCATATTTTCGCCGCAAAACAGAGAATAATAAGACGTGTTATCCGCGCGGTGTCTGTGGCGTCACTGATGAGTTAGCGTATAACAGTTATATGCTATTTTTTTGGGCGCTTTTGGTGCGTTACTATTTATCTAGACAAGTAAATAATCAAAGGTGAGTACCACAGATTTCCATAAAAAAGGGTGAGTACCTGAACTTTTACAATATACAGGTTAGGTATACAATAATGAATCTTAAATGATCTTGTGTATTTATATACATGATTTTATATTAGTGAACCATGACATGTAAATTAGCTTTATGAATAAATGACTATGACTATGAACTTATTTTGTAGGTTCTATTAGGTAAATAGTTTTGCGTGAGGTAAGCCACACGTGTTGAAGCCTCAAAAATGAAGCATGGTGCGGATCCTCGCAATATGCCAGCAACCCTCTTCCCTCACGGGTGGTAACTTGCGGAATTCGAGCATTAACTCACGCGCGTAATGAAACGAGCCTTGAGTACCGCGAGTACTGAGGAAGTTCGTGTAGGACGAGCGGCTAGCCCTAGTGTCAGAGTTTGGAGACATGTGCGTAGCTGAACTGAACGGTTGAAAGAGCGGAACCACTATTTATCGAGTCACCTCGAGCTAAAGAAGCGTTTAGTATTTATAATTTATATTATTACGTTTTATATATATATATATATATATATATATTTGTTAATGTATAATTTAGTAAGTATTTATAATTTATATCGGAATTATAATTTTTTTTTCAATTTTAACTTATAAAAGATTACGTTTTATTTTTCTAAATTAGTTAAGTATACTCTTTATTTACATTTTGGCATGCTTTTATGTTAACATGGAGAAGCCACTGGCGCCTGAGACACAGTCTTAGACTAGTTCAGGAGCCTATGGATCATGTATCGCTGTAACACATATTTTATTATGTCAAAATAAATGATTTGTTTGTTTGTTGTTTGTTAGTTGTAATTACCTTCTGTAACTACAATCTGACCATAAACAAGTAGGTATCTACTGAGCGGCCCAATGCGTACCTCTACGGAAGGACTTAATTATTATCAAAGAGATGTATTGGACTGTACTGGTCTTTACCGGTCATTTTAATAGTTCAACTCTGAACATAGGCCTCATAAAGTGACGTGAGACCGTTAAGTGATCTAACTGAAACTGTCAAACATATTATCATTTCTAAATGTTTGCACTCTAATTACTTTTCAACCATCATCCATCCATGAGTCATAAGACGTCCACTGCTGGACACAGGTCTCCCCTATAGATCTCCAGTAAGACAGGTTGGTAGCGGCTTGCATTCAGCATCATCTTGCGGTCTGAATTGCTGCATTTCAGAGTTTTAAAGGTTCCGTACCTCAAACGGAACCCTTATAGGATCACTTTGTTGACAAAACCTGCAGGGTACTTCCCGTTGACATAGAACTATGAAATTTGGCGAGAAGCATTGTCTCAGAGTACACATATAGGAATAAATCTGAAAACTGTACATTTTATTTAAATCATAAAAAATAGGGCCTCAAAATTCACAAAATTTGGGTTCAAAATTCAAAGTGAGTAAATCGTATCATGTGAGGTATCACATAAAAGAACTTCATTAGCACATGCTAAAACAGGTTTTTAATTATTTTAACAATGTGTAATTTTCTATGTATGAAGAGAAAAATAAAAAAAGAACTATTGAATTAAATATACTGACTGACTGACGAAAATCTACCAAATTGGATAGATTTGGTAGGTTTTCGTCATTCATACTACTGGCACCGTGTTGTGTTTACTTGTTTTTAATGTATGATGCAGGTACCAAATTCTAATGTAATTTAATTAATTAATGTGGATAAGTGTAAATTGATGATTTATTTATGTAAGCAATTGATTTTTTTTTTTTGTTAAGTGTTTACCATTGTGTAGATTTTTATTGACTTCTCAAAAGTGTGTCTCTGACACCCATTTGTTGAATAAATGAAATGAAAATGAAAATGAAATGAAAATTTTTCGATGGTTATAATATAGAGATTTTAACAACTTACTTTCCCAATTTTGTGAAATTTTCAAGGTTTTGTGCGGAACCCTCGATGTTCGAGCCTGACTCGCACTTTTCCGGTTTTTTTTAATCTCACATAGACTTCGTACTCGCAGTGCTCACGCAATTAGTACCTACCTACTTAACCACAACCTTCTTGGGTCATTTAACTTAAAACCCCTTCTTCAAAATCAAACTTAACTACACCCATACTAAGTGCTAAGTACTTTTCTAATAGGATCTAACTAATATTGAATCTATATTCGTGACCGCACAGTCAATAGTCATTTCGGTATTTGTCCTAGAACAGAGAATGTACACACACACTCGAGACTTCAGGCCTTTGAAGTTTGCTCTACAATTCTGGGTAAATACTCGTTCCAACCAAACGAACACGACTAGGTACTTATGCCTAGTTTAGATAAGTTCCTAGATAGGTTATATAACTTATAACTTATGTTGTTTTTGAACTTTCGCGATTTGATCACATTATCATAAAATTACGAGATAAATAATTACCTCATCATCCCGACGTTTCGGCCGTGGTCACGGGTACGTATTTGTAGGTAGTATGTATAGGTATTTATTTATCTCGTAATTTTAGTGCGCGATTAGTCCCGTAGTATATAATAATAACTTATAACTAACTAGGTAACTGAGTTCGGTACGTGTGTTATGAATTCTCAGTTTCTTATCAAAACTACACGACTTCCAACAATTTGGCACCAAAAATTTGCTATTATTATTTTTTAAACGACTGATTCCGACCGGTGGCGTCGAAAAGTTCTCGAGTGGAGACTACGTACCGGCAATCGCAGCGTAGGACGCTCACCCACAAGGTGGACGAATGACGTTATTAGGACCACAGGATCGCGCTGGATGCAAGCTGCTACCAACCGGCCCTATTGGAGATCTTTACGAGAGGCCTATGTACAGCAGCGGACGTCTTATGGCTGAAACGACGAACGATGACGATTTTTCAAATATCTATCTAGGAAATTTAGATTTTAAAAAACCACCCAACCGTTTGGATCATACGTAGCAATAAATGAAACAAACACTATACGTGCGAAAAACATTACCTTTCCTTGGCAGTAGAGCATAAAAGAGGAGGTTTACAGCCCCCCTACCGCCTAAGCAATAGCAATCGTAATAGCAATCGTTTATGACTTCATTTTAGTCATTTGGCACCGCCTATGTGACGTTAGCCATCAATTGCTTTGCGCGGATTGCGAAAGCAATCGTTGAATGAACAACTTTGATGGCTAACGTCACATAGGCGGTGCCAAATGACTAAAATGAAGTCATAAACGATTGCTATTACGATTGCTATTGCTTTAGGCGGTAGGGGGGCTGTTCTTACTAATTGATTGATTACCTTGTCGTCTTTACGTTTCCTCGCATCTAAGAGAGGTTGTCTGGAAGAAATCGCTTTTAGCGATAAGACCGCCTTTTGTGCCTTTTCTGTCTTTGTTTTTTTTTGTTA
This sequence comes from Hypomecis punctinalis, assembly GCA_949316475.1. Taxonomy (NCBI): domain Eukaryota; kingdom Metazoa; phylum Arthropoda; class Insecta; order Lepidoptera; family Geometridae; genus Hypomecis; species Hypomecis punctinalis. The sequence goes on along the minus strand of OX438799.1, from coordinate 26,370,991 downwards.
TGTTTTCTTGTTGGTGTCAATATAGTGTTATTGTATTGTATTGAAAGCGAGCGAAGATTCTCTGCTTCAATAGTATTATTTTATCTGTCTGGATGTTTCTTATATTGGATGGTGCTTCTCACGTAGAGGTCGCATTTTTAAACGAATCTTTATAAAACCTCACACTAAATAAAGAAATCAAGACCTGATTGTGAACAGACAAGTGAGGCCGGTTTTTTATACCTACATACATGTGGTGAGTGCGTCAGTGTTGCGTCGCCATAGTTCGACTGACATTCCAAGGCGTAGTTTCCTTGTACGTGTATATGTGTGTTATAGTGACACGGCGAGGCGTAGTTTTGCCGATCTAACATTTTTTTTTTTTTTTTTTTTTTTTTATTTCGAATAGGTTTGCGTTTGACTACACACTGCCTGATGTTAAGCAGATGTGCGGTCTAGGATGTAGCACGCTTACCTAGAAGATACCTATTTACTCGAGATTTGAAGACACTCACGTTGTACTTTAACGGGAAGACAGACCCAGGCAAAGTATTCCACATTCCGGCTGTTCGTATGAGGAATGAGGATTCGAAACGCTTGGTTCTAACGCGCGGAATGTCCACCATAAAAGGGTGACGCTTTGGTCGCGTCCGTCTAGCCGTACGATAGAAGAAAGGGGCAGGGGGGACCAGATTGTGCAACTCCTGGGCGCACTCTCCGAAGTGTATCCGGTAAAAGACCGACAAACACGCTACCTTGCGACGATGCTCAAGACTTTGCAGCTGCGTCTTAGTCAAGGTGTCGTTGTCAATCAGCTTCCTGGCTCGTCTCTCAATCGATTCTAGAGCCTCCAGTTGATATTTGGCAGAGCCATCCCAAAGGTGAGAGCAGTATTCCATGCAAGACCTGACTTGTGCTTTATAAAGACTAAGCAGTTGCTCAGGTGTGAAATACCGTCTCACCTTAGAGAGAACACCAAGTTTTTTGGAGGCTAATTGGGCTTTGGACTCTATGTAAGAGCCAAAGTTAAGAGAAGATGAGAGTGAAACGCCTAATAGTTCCAAGCTGTCAGTTACCGGAACGGAGACACCACGGAAAGCGGGAGACAATTGAATGGGTCTCTTTTTGGCCGAAAACAGACAGCCCTGAGTCTTTGTGGCATTAAACTTGACCAGGTTAGCATCACCCCAGTCGGATACCGCCTGCAGACTCAAGTTGAGCCGTTCAACCATAGCCTCTCTGTATAACTCGATCTGTGGCCCGCTGGTTCTTGCATCGGACGTGTAGCTCTCCACGACTGTACTGTCATCCGCGTACCCAAAGATCCCGGGCTTAAGCAGATCGTTGATATGCAGTAGGAAGAGTGTCGCAGAGAGCACAGACCCCTGAGGAACACCGGCATTGATAGCCATTTGGTCTGACGAGCAGCCATCAACGACAACTCGTATCGACCGATTCCTCAAGAAATCTGATATCCATGTGCAGAAATCAGCAGGCAGGCCGTAAGATGGAAGCTTGCCAATAAGGCTCTCGTGCCAGACCCTATCAAAAGCTTTGGAAATGTCCAAGGAGACAGCCAACGCCTCCCCGTGCTTCTCCATGACCTCACTCCAGATGTGTGTGGCGTACGCTAGAAGGTCCCCAGTAGACCGGTTTCGGCGAAAGCCGTACTGGCGGTCACTGAGTAAGTCATTCGCTTCCAGGTAGGCCAGGAGCCTGTTATTTAGAACACGTTCCATACTCTTACAGAGTATAGACGTGATCGAAATTGGCCTGTAGTTGGCAGGGTCGGCACGGCTGCCCTTCTTGGGTACAGGTTGCACGTTAGCAAGCTTCCAAGATTTGGGCACTTGACCTGTCTTCAGAGATAGGCGAAAGAGGCGAGTCAGCACAGGCGACAGCTCAGGCGCACAAGTCCTCAATACAATGGCCGGAATACCATCAGGGCCACTGGCTTTGTTCACATCTAGACTGCGGAGAACTTTGAGGACCTCCTTTTGCCGGATGTGTATTTCACTCATTACAGTGTCACAGTTTGGCAAAGTTGGAGGTCTCGCACTACCGGGGTCTAGACGCGAAGACTCAGCAAATTGAGATGCAAATAAATTTGCTTTCTCTACCGCGGTATGGGCCAGTGAACCATTGGGTTTCAGCAACGGAGGCAGTGAGGGGCGGCAGAAGTTCGCTTCAACCGATTTAGCTAGGGACCAGAATGCCTTACTACCCGCAGGGTAAGAAGCAAGCTTGTTTCCTATTCGACTAATGTGGTCAAAGCGAGCCCTCCGCATAACCTTTTTGCAGGACTTAGCAGCCCTATTGTATGCCTTCTTCCTCATACTAACGTCCCTCAACTTACGGTTTCGAGCATCGACCCAAGCCAGGTATGCCTGATGCTTTTGCGCTTCGGCGCGTCCACATTCAGGCCCAAACCAGGGCCGAGCTTTGCTAGACAGAGGCACGTCCGAAAATGGGATGAAGTATTCCATGGCGGTACGAAGCACATCTGTCACGGCATCCGCGCACGCAGAAGGATCATCGGAAGAAAAACAAACAGGCTGCCAAGGATAAGAAGCAAAGAAACACCGCATCTCATCCCAATCTGCTGACTTGTACCGCCACACGCGCCGTGACCCTTTGGGACTGGGGTCTAATGGGGAGTAGACGGATACAGATTTCACCAGACAGTGGTCAGATGTACCTAACGGTGGGGAGATCGCCACTGAATAACGGTCTGGATCGGTAGTCAGCAGAAGGTCCAAGCAGTAGGCCGTGTGCGAGTCAACATCAGGTACCCGTGTGGCGCCTTGAACCATCTGGGTGAGATCAAGTGTCAAGGCGAGCTTGCGCGTCTCAAGCCCAGCATGGTTTGTGTCCAGGTATGGGTGAAGCCACTCTTTATGGTGGCCATTAAAATCCCCCAGGATCACTAATTGGGCCGAAGGGTAGCTGAGCTGAGCAGCATCCGCCGCCTCACTAAGGTATTCGGTGAGTCTGGTCGTCTCCTGGTCTCCGCTATGTGATCGGTATACACAGGCGTAGATAATTTTCTCTACGCCAGTGTCCGCCAAAGCCCAGAGCACGGAAAATGAAGAGTCTTCAAACCTACGAAGGCGCAGAAAGCAAATGTCATCCCGGGCGTACACGCATACACCCGCACGTGGTTTGAAACGGTGCTCCAGGGAGTACCCTGGGTAGGAAAGATACGACACGTCGGATGGACCAGAAATCTGCGTCTCCGTGAGAAACAATAGGTGGGGACGATCTGTCTCGAGATGATGATGGACAGGCGTGAGATTGGAGTGCAGGCCCCGAATATTGCACAGGTGCACTTTAAGTGAGAGGGAGTGCTGCCGCTGTGTACACGTTCTTTTTCTTCTAGTGTTTCTCATGGTTAATGGAGGAGTAAAGTAGGTAGAAAGTCGGAAGTGGAACGAGACGTCACTCTGCAGATTCAGTGGTACAACACAAAAAATCACACACATCCACGGTAGACTAGCCTGGAGACCGCGGGGACGCCCGAGCCCCCCCAAGGATGTCCATCGGGCCCTCTCGTCCGGTCGCCAACCGGCACGATGGCGCATCCCTGGGATTTTTCGACAGATGGCGGGGCAGCCTTTCGTGAGTGGCTAGCTCACTACTTGGGCCCCCTACTATCTGCGGTCGGCCAGCGACAAACCGTGCCTCGGATCCCGCTGCCCTCCTCGACTAGTCGGCCGATGCGGAAATCAATGTGTGCACCGTATTCGAATCCCCAGAGGACGCTACTGTTCCGACCCGACTCCCAGAATGGCGTCACCAAACTTCGCGCCGGAACACGAGCTCGAGAGAGTCGCTTGGCGGCGCGGCTTAGTCTGGTGGGTCTGGTAACATGTTATATTCACAAAATACTGTCTTTATTTTTTAATTTTAATTTGACTTTTTTTAATTTGACTGCCTCGGTGGCTCAGTGGTTAGTGACCCTAACTTCTGGATCAAAGAGGTGTGGGTTCGATCCCCACCCAGGGCAAAAATTTATGTGATGAACATACGTGTTTGCTCTGTGTCTGGGTGTTATTTAGTTACTATCTATATAAGTATGTATTTAAAAACAAGTATATGTAGTATATCAGTCTCTGGCAGCCATATCACAAGCTTTGCTTAGTTTGGGGTCAGAGGCCGTGTGTAAGATGTCCCAAAATATTTATTTTACATATTTATTTATTTTAATTTGGTCTGAGTATAAAACTTGGTAGTCATATAGTCATTTATTCATAACACCATTTGTTACTAGTCAATAAGTAAACATTACATTAGGGTACTATACAATATAGCACGAAAAAATAAAAAAATAAAAGAACTTGGTACAAAGGTTCTTTAAATATTGTTATATCGGTGTCAATTTGTGGTTGGAGGGATATTTCCCTCAAATTTAATCGATGCCAAAATTATTTATTATTATTTATTTCAGTTCACCAACATTGTGTACATCAATACATTTTCAAAAGATTAAACATAAAAAATAGGAGCTAAATGTCACAATAATTATAGGTGAAGACAACATGCATTAATATCGAGCAAAACAATATTACATTACATTAATTAATTGAGAAAAAAAATTACAGTCAAAATTTAAAAATCAAATATTCAAGAAAACAAAACTATGCAGTCAAAATTCAAAGACAGAAACAACAATAAAAATCCTTTAAGCGTAGTCCAAATAAAGTTGGAGTCAGTCAACAAATTAAAATGAATTGGAAAACATACAGAAATCAAAATTCGCTGATCTGCCCGTGCTCTCATAGTACGTCATAGTGGGTATAGAATTATTATTGACGTGACTGTCTACGGCTTCCGCCTGATAGAGCCTGCTCGTATTAACAGGAACTTGGAATTCGGGTCAGATTTCGAGCCTGAAAACCGTCTGACATAATAATCAGGCAAATACATAAATATGTCTGCGACAGGGCGTGTAGGCCCCGCATGTCAGATGAGAGGAGTTGCCCCACTTGGGAGATATTAGTCGCACAGCTATACAGGGTTATCCAGAACTGCTGTACTAAGCCGAAGGAGGGTAATTAGGACCAACATTCTGAATATATTTTACTACAGGGATAGTGTCAATTAAAAATTCGAGAAAACCCTTTCGGCTTAGTATGGGGTAAGCAGATAACCCTGTAATGTTCTCTAGTTATAGAGTAATGGGCAAGTGATCCGAAGGGCAGGTTCAAATCCCGCGTTTGTGTTTAAAGAGTTACCCTTTACAGTTAACTTTATAACTTAACTTAGAGTAATGTTGTCGGTAGGACAAGACGAGAGTCTTCGTTTTACAACAGAAATTCTAGCTAGATGATACTATTATATCTAGGTATGTAAGAATCAAGTCGTTTTATCTCTCCTGTTCGTGCGCGATAGTATAACAAACCAACCAAAAACTCAATCTCGGATTTTTAATAATTACTTAGAAAAGATTGATAAGATATAATAAGTATTATATCATTTTGTTGTTATTTCAATTGCAAATATAGCTATGTATCTACTCGCTTTTGCCCGCGGCTTTGCCCGCATATCAAATATAACTATTTTATTATTTAGGTATGTTATCGCTTAAGAACCTATAATTTTTCCGGAATAAAAAGGAGTCACGTCACTCCTTTCAATTAGGTATATCCACGCCAAAAATCAAACCTATCCGTTGCTGTGTTGCTGCGCGAAAGAGTAATAAACCAACAAACACACTGTTGGATTAATTATTATTTAATGAGTACCTACTCGTAAGGATGTCGCAGAATGGCTAAAACGGTCCATATTCCAACAAAGATTTGTTATTACATCTATTCTCATTTCACGTACAGCTACGAATGCAGTACCTAAAAGTTTTTATACAGAAATAATGTTTCTACAATGGTTTTGGTATCTTTTGCTAGTAAAATATTTATTGTAGAGTTGTGTCCTGCATACGAAGTAAAATGCTAGTATTCCGCCATCGTGTATTATTTCGGCGTAATGCAGATTTATTCTAATTTCGCTCGATAGCTGCCGCCCGCTATGATAATACAGCTTTAGGTTTTGTAACTTAGGTTGCTTGTACACTGTGAATATGCATTAAGTATAATCGTACCTTTTTATAAATAGTTGTGTAATTATTGTAGTTAATTTTAGAGAACTACTAGCTGACGCGGCCACGCGTTGCTGTGGCTAAATAAATTAAAATTGCGACTATAATTTGAGATTTAAACTATCCTATCACTCAAGTTGGATCGAACTGCACATGGTGTGCGAATTTTATTATAATCGGTTAAGTGGTTTAGGAGTCCATTGACGACAAACATTGTGATACGAGATTTTTTTATATATATTAAGATAGATTACTTAGATAAACTTAAGTTACGTTTTAGTACCGAACTTTACCATTTTATATTGTTAAATAAATAACTGTTATAAAAGAAAGAGTTGGTAATTAAATTAACGAATTCTATGGTACCGGAGTAGGTACTTACAAGAGCTTTTTTGGTCCGAAACAATATAAAAAAAATATTTTTCATACCACCTACTCGAAAATGGCTCATTAGATATATGTCGTACAATCTCAATTCTCAATGTAAAATGAGTTATTATTATCTTAACTCGATCTCGAGGACTATGGCAGGTCGATAATGTTGCATCAAACTTTTTAGGGAGTAAAGTGGTTTAAATTTGGAACGTCTAATTTATATGAAAATTTCTTATTTTAACATTTAAGGACATCGTCATCACATTCGATTTTACAAAATAAAACCTCTTTACATTGTACGGCAGCGGGCATTGTAAGGAGGTTAAAACCTCTTTGGTTCCTGTATCAGTTCGATTTAGCTAAGTCTATCTTCGTCTTGGGCGACTTGAACCCTAGCTTCACTCAGGTCTAATTACAAACAACTTACAAACCACTCGCTGCGCTCGGGAGTTAATTATAGTCCTTCGCTACGCTCAAGGTCCAATATGTCGCCCGTGACGTAAAACACGACTCGGTCCCTTGGTACATAATCTACGATTGTCTCAGTGTATACCAGCTTAATCAGGCAAGCGGCAGGTGGGCGCGGTTTGTTGCAGTTGTGCATACAGCAGCGAGACATTTCATATTTGTAGAGCAAGTCCCACCATTACGCTGCGGCTGTTTGCTCTGCTACATAACAATCGCAGTTTACTAACAAAATACCACATTTAAAATATAAGTTTATATTAAGCGCTCGGTTCCGTAGCAGCCTCTGGCTAGTTCGGGAACCGGGGGCTTCATTATTTTTCATGTACCTTCCTTATTGTCTCAATCATTTTTTTTTTTTAAATTCGTCGCGAATGCTGGACGCGATCCTTGCGTCTTCGGATCACTAGCCTGACGCTCTTCTAGTCGAGCTAATTCTCAGTGCTGACTTTGCGTCGAATTTGTGAAGTGTTTATCATTTTTACCAACTTATACCTTACCTTATTTTCCTTATTTCATGTCAATAAAAAAATTCAATGTGTGTAAATACCACCGACGGACTATCACCATCTAAAGACTGGCCATGTATAAACTTTGTTGATCACTAACAGAGACCTAGTCAAACAACTCAGTTATTATTCTGAGCCCTAAGAGCTAAACGCGCTACGCTTTAATCCATTCAGTTGAAATTTCGCATGCAAAGTTTGAAACCAGGACAAAATAAAGTGTCCTTTATTAACCCAGCGCGACATGTTTCGAAGCTGCAAAAAACGGAAAAGTCGACGGGAATGTCCCATTCACAGCTGATGAGCTGGCAGCTAACTTCATTGCGTTCCTTTTTCAAACCCGCTGAAATGCATGCTTTATTAAAAGTTAAAGAATGCACGCTTTTTTTCGAACACATGACCTCACGAATGTAAGGCGTGTGTCATTACCACTAGATCACCACGGCACATGATATACCTACATAAGTCAAATTAAACTTAAAACCGGCTGTAAATTGGGCGTCAGAGTTTTATTTAAGATTCAAGATCATTTCTTTGTAAAAACATGGTACCTAACAGTGTAACAACAACATAGTCGTATACAGGTCTTGATACATGTAGATGTTGAGAGCGCATGTTTTTGCCTATTGTCGTGTACAAATATCGTTATAATTATATGATATGAAAATTTAAATTTAATAAGAGAATAGAAATTTCACATATTAAAAAAATAATAATAATCAAAATTTCAAGAGTAGGTATCATCACTGAATTAAAAGATGTCAACGAAAATTAAAATAAATTCAAGTATCAAAATAATGTCTAGATTTGAAATATATTTAAAGCTGCCTGAAGGCCTTTAACATGGCTACACGGTTAAAATAACTGGGACCTACATTGCAACGTGTCATTCGAGCCACGCGATCACCCATAAAAAAAAAACAAATTATCCTCGTGATAATTGATCGAGCTGCGATATTGCTCCTACCCGACAAGGAAACTTACACAAAAGAAGGATGGTTCGAAAGCTCTCGGAGTTGGAGAAAAGCGAAGATACCGATCGCAGCATCTCGGTTCAAGAGCTCTCGAACTTACCCCGTGCCTCATCGTTACAACAACTTTTATTAGTTTGAGGTTCGATTCCCGCCGGGAGATTAGCGCTGATTTGCTGTATGTACTTTTGTACTTCCACGCGAAGTCTGCTCCAGATATTAGAACAAAGGATCTTATTGTTTGTTTTCAATCGACTTCAAAAATGGAACATTCTCTATTCGACTGTTCATAGTTCGTCCATTTTAAGAACATTGTATTGTGTATTCCCTGTATATATTATATACTGTATAAGTTAATCTCTGATTGTAAACATCTATGTTACGCACAGAAGAGAGTTCTGCTGTTCTGCGATGTTTGGTCTTGCTACGCTTGACTAGATAGCACAATTTTTATTTATTTATTTATTGCAAATATATACATAATTCAGTTAAAAACTAGGTTAACTAAATATATGGCATATATACCCTGTTTTGAGGGCGCAGCAATAGCTAGTACAAACTAAAACTAAACTAAAATTTTACTTGGACAATGCAGTAATTTAGTGTGCCAGAATGACATGTAATAGAAACCTTGCTAAATTATTACACAAATACTCTAAAAACTACGTTACAGCTGTCTTATTCATTATGGTTATACAGCATACGCGAGAGTGAGTAAAACAATTATTATAAATAAATTTTAAGATGTTTTTGTTTGGTACATCATAGATGGACCCTCTGAAGTAGGTATGATTTATCTACCATTAAATATTAGCAAAATAGGTGGAAGGTTTTTGAAAAATGTAAAAATAGTACTTACTCGTAGGTATACACATACATCGATTCGAGAGAATTATTAGAACTTTATTCGATGATCGGTTGTGCCAGTTTTGGCGAAAAAATATTTACATTAGGTAGTTTGAGGTATGCTTTCCGGCGGGAGTAAATAACCGCTGCTTTGTTGCACCTACTTCTCTGAGCAGGCCACGTGGCCAGGCGTGATGATGAAAGGTGGAGTAGATCCCTGACTGAGTGGCTTCCAATAGCAGACAGGCGTTCCGTAGGCAGACCACCAGCCCGATGGGTCGACGACATCAGATCCATCGCGGGAAACTCGTGGATTAAATCAACCCAAAACAGGGAAAACTGGCGCAAGGGAGAGGAAACCTATACTCAGCAGTGAGTTGATACAGCCTGATGATGATAAAGACTTCTATACTTACATTCAAAGTCTGCTCTAGATTTTAAAATTTGTTTTATGTTTAAAATTTGGTTTGGTTTTACTACAGTAAAGTGTGTTTTGAGTGAAATAGATATTTCGTTAATTTAACTGGTTTAGGGATTTTAGATAATGAATCAGGTCAAAAATACTTAACGTTAAAATAAGTTACACTTAGAGAGAAATAGCCCACGAACTATTCTTAGACGTACCAAAAATACAAATAGAATTAAGATTAAATTAAAAATATAGGCGTTATCGTCATATTACCCTTCGGACGTCCACTCTAAGCTACTCTCACATTAGCTACTCTTACAGATTATCTATAAAACCTCGTGAAAGCGGCGTTACTATGACTAAATTGGGAATAAATAGTGTAAATAAGGCTATATGAAAAATATATAAAATACGTGTGAATATTTCGCTATACATAGTAACAGCGTGGAAACTGCCAACCACTCAAAATATGACATTTACTGATAAAGTGTGGGAGTGTGAATCAGTCTGTAAATAACCTATTGAGACGTTCGGAGCCTACACGAGTCGAATACAGCCCAAATACAGAGGAAAATACACAAATTGAAAATTACAAGTCAATATCGCGAAGGTAAGAAGTCTTGGGCCAAAATGTCGAGACGCCCGCCTAAGTGAATGCGAGCTTCTTAGCTGGAATTTCGAAATATTTGGGGAAATGCGTGAATTTTCTTCGTATTCGAGACTTCATAGGGGTAAGGAAAGACGGATAAGGATGCATGTTCGCGGAGTTAAAGATTTTAGAACGAATACATGTACCGTTGTAGGTATTTACGTTCCAAGTCTTCTTCTTGGTCGCTAACTCGCTTTTGTTGCAGCGGTCGTGGTCACCACGTAGTATTTCTGGTAGGGGCAGATATAATGTACCTTACGATATCATTCGATGTAAGTACATTACAAGCCACAAGTTTATTATAATCTCAGACCAAATAAAAAAGCCAAGACAAAATGTTGTGAACAAACAAGTGAGGCCGACCAAAACTACGCCTCGCCGTGTACAGACAATTTACACACACAGCAACGTACAAGGAAACTACGCCTTGGCTTGACAGTCGAACTATGGCGGCGCAACAGCGACGCACTCACACATGTATAAAAAAAGGGCTTCACTTGACTGTTCAACGACGTTCCCTCTAGATTTTTTTATTTGCTCTGAGATTATAATGTAAATTACCATTATAAGTTTCATCCGAATCCGTTTAGCCAATCGTTTAGTCGAGCTGAAATAGTTAGAACGGTTTCCGATGCCAAAATTACTATGTTTATCTCGATTTGTTTTAAATATTTGATTTAATGACCCACAGACTCCAGGATCTGTGCCCTTTGTTAAGTAAGTTACATTTGAAAGAATGCGACTGGTATGTATTTTTTTTTTGTATGTTCATCGATATTTTTTCTCATTGTTTAGCATAAATATCGATGATATCGATATCATGTCTTTGTTTATATTCATATTTCCAAAATCCCCATAAAATCCCTGACAAGATCGTGTCAGGGGTGTCGTTTGGGTTTCGTGTCGTGAACTGTATCACAAAAAAAAAACTTTTTTATCTCGAAACAGTATACTTTCGAGGTGGTCCCTTTATAAATTTTAACGAAATCGCCTGAGCCATTTTAAAAAAAATCAACGATAATGGAAAAATTGTACACATCAATTCGAGCGAATTATTCGAGTTTTGTACACGATGGAAGTCGGGTTTGCCATTTTTGGGGGAAAATAATGATTTCTCTGGTCATTTCATCAAAAATACATCATTTGATCTCAATTATCTAGAGTTAGGTAGGCTCGTGGTTACAAAAGCCCTGACCTCATTACACATCAGGGGTGCTTACAGCCAAACGTTGCTCGTACCGAATATTTCTTTGATGACATTATTTCGCTCTTTACAGAGTAAAGTGGGTAAATACCGAGCAAATGTGAAGTAGGTATAAGTGTAGATATGACTTGGCGCGTGTAAGATCTCTGAACGTGTGTCATGTGTCATAGACCTATAACTGTCCTACTAGCTTATGAGTTATTTCTATGCGTAAGTAAATATTTTCATCGACTTCCAAAAAGGAGGAGGTACTATGTTCGTCTGTGTTTTTTTTTGTGTATGTTCATCGATATTTTCGACAATTGTGAACCGATTTAGGAAAATTATTTTAGTTCGAAAGGACATACTTTCGATGTAGTCCCTTTATTCTATTAAAATTTTATTGAAATCGGCTTTCGATAAATCATCGATAATGTACATGGATGTCATATCGATTCGTGCAAAATATTCGAATTCTGAACGCGGTGAAAGTAGGTGTTGCGACTTTTTTCGAAAAATAATTTTACTATTCTGGACCAATTCTGAACCGATTGCACATGACATGTAGGTACCATCACAGTGTAGCATCCTGTTTTTGAACTGTGACCGTCAAAATTGGTTACTTCAGACAAGTGATGACGCGTCAAGTAACCTGAAACGAATAAAATACTAAGTACCAAGATGCAGCAGGCGAAAACGGATTTGTATATCATCATCATTATCATTTCTTTGGTCACACTGCTTGGCACTGAACTCTTATAATTACAGAATGTTAAGCTTATCCATAAATCAGTTTAAAATTCCCTATGGATCTCTAATAAAACCGGTTGGAAGCGACTTAAATCCGACGTGATCCTGCGGTCTTGATAAGATCATCTGTGCACCTCGTGGGAGAACGTCCTATGCTGCGCTTGTCGATACGTTGCCTCTACTGGAGAATTTCCAACGTAACCGGTTATCATGTTTCCGAGCTATGTGCCCTGCTCACTGCCATTTTAACTTGCCGATCCGCTGGTCTATGTCAGTTTGATTATTCTGCGGATCTCTTTATTCCTGATTCGATCTCGCTGAGAGACTCCGAGCAGTTTAAAATTTACTACAATTTATTTTAGACTTCTCGTAGGCGCCTACGGCTACGGCCAAAGAGAATGGCTACGGGGTGTAGTGCTCGGCCAAATTGTTCAAAATCAAATTACATAGTTGCGTAGTGCGTTGTCATAACACAATTTTACGGTTATGCGCTGTTATCGAAACTTTTTCGATACCAACCAACTGTAAGTAAGTAAAATAAAAGTGATAAGTAAGTTTCAAGACTAGACACCTGGTCCATCAAAGTGGCTAGTCTTGAAAAGGTCTCGTGAGATCGTCTGACATTACAGGAGGATAATATTATGACAACTCAAAACTGATTTATAAATACAGTCACCGTAATAAAAGTTCTTCATAATGATAGTATAACCTTTTGCCTTAGTCCACCAATTCTGGATAACCCTTTATAATCTTCTAATACAAGCATCAACGCTGAGTGACATAGTCGTAGCGCCCGCCGACAGCAGGATCCGTCAGAGAAACGTACCGTGTAATGTACTCTAATGTAAGCCGCTTATTAGCGACGAAACTTGCGCCCGTAATGGCAGTAATGTAGAAACACAATTCATTTTAAGGCTGGATGCTACTAGAGAAACGAGGAAGCGGCACCCATACCACCTATTTACTTCTGAGGTGGCATTTACAACTGACCGCCAAATTGTAGGTTTCGGTTGTTTCAAACGTTTAGCCTTGTCAAAGGCCTTCATGCAGGCAGCCTAAAATTCTGCGGCGTAGATTTTGCATGGAGCCGGGTATGTTCTCTGATGCATGAGTTTCTGATTTCTTTGCAGTTGTTCGATCTCGTATCGCGTCCTTTTGGAAAAGGATACGAAGATCGAGAAACAGCATACTACAGTACCTGTGAAAATTTGTATTGTCCAATACCTATTTCGGCATTGGATCTCTGTCCACCAGAGCGGCAACCGGAAGTAGTATGTCGTCAAGCCTAGGTATACTTTAAGCGACATTTTAATACATTTTTAGACTGCGAAAAATTTGTACTATTGTAATGTTTATTATTTTAAATTATGTAGTATGTCTTTTCACTGGGTTGTGTGCCTCAAATAAACGTTTTTATTATGAATACTGTATGAGATCAGTGCTAGCCACCCGGCCTACACAAACTTAATGCTTGTTTAATTTGAGGTTTTAACTGATATCACTACAAAACTGTAGACAGCCAGGTAAATCCTTTCTACAGATACTTTCGTCCTCATTTTATCAACCGTCCACACAATAAGACTTGTCATAAGCAGTTTGCATCCAGCGCGATTCCCGATGATCTGGTCATCTGTCCACCTTGCCCGTTGATGTCGTACATTGAGCTAGCCTACCTTTGCCACTCTTTTCAAGATGCAATGCGCCTTGGCCATTACTATAATATTATGTAAACAGCTAGTACCTAATAAAATAAATAAAAAATAAATAAAATAATTTATTAAAAAAAAAACATCAAAGTCAACATTACACTTGAAAAGCAAAAACATTTAATAAATAACACACACACACACACACACACACACACACACACAATTGCCTGAACTAGGTTAAACCTGTGTTTCAGGCTGAAAAAGAGCAAAACATGCTAAACATATATAAATAAAATAACTATTTGCCACCTAAAACTAAGTAAAATACTGCTAAAACTGATTACATTGTGTGACGTACTACCTAAAAACCTACCTAATGTTTTATACATTACTAAAAAATTGAAGACTAAGCTATAAAATATATGTCTACCTAATAATTAAAAATTGCACTCGAAATTTATATACCTATAATAATATGAAAAGTAAAGATTGCATTTTCATCTCATTTCACTATAAACAACATTTTTTCCGTATCATCGTACGACATATTGTGAAGGACTTCCGTGATTCGTTTTTTGCAGTTATTGTAGTTGACTGGGTACATATTAACTAACGCGTTTAACCTATTGTAGAGAAGCGGCCCAAGAAACCTGTAAAATTTAGAACTAAAAGCATGTTTTGAGTTTGTTAGTTGAGGGCAGACATTAAAATTCCGTATTTTGTTAGTAATTTCTGCGCTATAGGGAAGAGCTGCGTGCTGTTTTAGAACGATGTTTAGTATGAACAACTGCCTCACTGTTAGTACATTACATGATTCATAGAGTAGTTTAGTAGGAAAAATAAAAGGACGACAGGTAGAGTAGGAGGCTTATGCCCTGCAGTGGGCCGAAATAAGCTGATGATGATGATAATGATGATGAAATAGCTAGTTGCCAGTTGTTGCTATAGTTGCTCCATGTGTAAAGCGCCTTAAAGTAGAAGTTAAACATAGCCTTTATAAGTTCGTCTCGTGGCAGCGCGGAGCACGAGCGACGGCAAGTCTGCCGTGAAATTGGGCTCGCGATCAACTCCAAATAATAACTCGCCTCGGGTGCATTTAGGTGCTCCGTATCATTTGTGACTAGACGAATAATCAAACCAGTGAAATAATAAATTATTATAAAAATATAACTTTTTAAATACAAGGTTTGAGAGCCTGGATATCATGTAGCAGCAAGCTATTACCAAGACAAGTAAAACGAGCCAAAACACGACGGATCTATCTTGTTTAGTACAGGAGTTCCTATGGCCACTTTTCGACTCCATCATCAGATCAGCTCCATGATACCATATTATTGGATTGTCGCATGATATAGATATGCGTGCAAAATTACAGCTTAATCAGAAACCGGGATGTTGATCAAATTTAACTTGGAAGATTTCACCCAAACTTACATACATACAGCTATCTACATCCAGTGCGAGTTAAATAAAAGCTTGTAAAAAATCAGGGACGTTTATCACTTACGAGGGGAGGTCAAAAAGTTCGCGGAATGAAAGGGAAGGGGGGTGAATTTAAACACGAAATTATTTTTCCTTTTCAATATATTCTCCAATAACCCTAATACACTTTTCAGAATTTTCAAATAATTTGTTTATACTCGTACCTTCAAAAAAATGATTTGTCAAGACTCTCAAAATATGCAGAAATTGCCGGCTTCACTTCTTCGTCATCCGTAAATTTCTTTCCACGAAGCTCTTTTTTCATGTTTGGGAACAAATAATAATCACAAGGGGCCAAATCTGGACTATAGGAAGGGTGGTTTAAAGTTTCGAAGCCGCACTTGTGTAAGGCAGCCATCGCAACATGGCTCTTGTGAACGGGTGCGTTGTCGTGCAAAAGGAGCACACCTCGAGACCATTTTCCCCTTCTCTTTTCTTTAATTGCTTCTTTTAATTTTTCTAATAATATAGCGTAGTATTTTTTCGTGATATTGACACCTTTATTTTTATAATCGATCAATAAAATCCCCTCGGAATCCCAAAAAACTGTAGCCATAATCTTTCCGCCCGATTGTGACACCTTAAACTTCTTAGGCGGTGCTGCGCCTTTTTTGTACCACTGCATTGACTCCTGCTTCGACTCAGGTTCATAGTGATGAACCCAACTTTCATCTCCAGTCACAATTTGGTTCAGAAATTCATCCCTGTTTTCACTACACAGCTTCAAATGCTCGCGCGAACACTCAACGCGCTGCTGTTTTTGAAGCGCTGTGAGCATTCTCGATACCCATCTTGCACTGGCCTTAGACATGCCAAGATGGTCATGGAGAATATTAAAAATGGTCGTAAAGGATACGCCAGTTATTTTTCGATTTGTTTCTTCTTCAGGCGTGCATCTTCTAGAACAAGTTTTTCAACTTTTTCAACAATGTCTGAGGACGTTGCTTCAATAGGCCGCCCTGAGCTCTGATCGTCTTCAATTGAGTCTCTGCCTTGCTTGAAAAGACTATGCCACTTATAAATCATTGTTTTTCCAGGACAAGAGTCCCCGTAAACTGATGACATTTTTTCCATAATGTTCTGAGGCGTTTTTCCTTACTTAATGAGGAACTTAATCACGGCACGATACTCAATTTTCTCCATAGTTGATATTTTCTTCCCGATTGACTTGTTTATCCAGCGATATCTCAAAGGTTAATGAACCGATTGGGCTGAAACTTAGTATTTATACTTGTATTGAGTCAACAAGTAGCGACAGGTAAAAACAAATACCCCCTCCCCTAACCCCTCCATTCCGCGAACTTTTTGACGCACCCTCGTATTTATACATATGTTTTTAGTCACTGTATTTACTTTGGTGTAGGACTCTAGGTTATAAAAAGTAACTAAAGTATTCTAATGTAAAATTTCATACACGACTGCACGCAGCAACGGCAAACGAAAGTTAACACCTTATGGCCACAGTTTGTAGTCTCGTTTCCAACACTCCCAATGTGTGGATCGATCTCAGACTGATATTGGACGCAAACACAACAATGATAAATCAATGTGTGGCGCAGACTTTAGCAATATTTATGAAGATCACAGATGAAGATGAATGCTAATCTGGCAAATTTGACAGCTCTACTCACTAAAATTAAAGTAAAAATTAAACTGTAAATACCGCATAGGCAGAATAGATCATTTTAGTCAGTAAATAGGGGTTTTTTGGTAGATTTCTAAGCAGTTGGTAATATATAGTTATCAGTTTAATTTTCATCCTAGTTGGTGTCGCTTAAACGTACTCCAGTACGCTGCATGAGTAGATAAGGAGAGTCGTGATAACGCGTGTTCCGGGTCGGGTTTGTGACGTCACTTGTAATTTGGGAAGGAATGTATTTGGACTCCCATGTGCGAATATGAAGGAGTACGCAGTATAATTAAATACTGATAGTACAATACAACCACGTTGTATCACTACAAGTTCTAGAAATAAAGTACATACTACAGTAACCATTTTTGTGTATCCGCTTAATTCTTCAGATTAGAGTATTCTATCACAGATTCATATTATCTTTGAAAATATTTCGGATATTGACATTGAATATTCTTTGTCAAAGTCTTTTGTCATTAATCAAAATTAAAGAGTGAAACCTGTGAGTGAAACAGAAAAGTAGCTAAAATCATCAAAAATAATTTTTGTATAATTAATTCCACTGGTATTGCCGTATGACTTAGATTGTCTGCTTTAATTTTAATAAGCACATCTGGTAAGTACCTAGTCTGCTAAGCAACTAAGTTTTCTAGAAATATGTTTTAGTTCCTTGTCAATGCACAGGTACACGGTGGAATACGTAATAAAAATAGGTAGGTATATCTATAGAGACAGGGTGGAGACAGGGCCTTCAGCTTTCTTGACCAAAGTGTCCCCCACTATTTTTCTAGACTATATTAGTAAACTATTGGCCAATTACATTACTTGGCATACAACCTTGGGACAACACTTGATGCTAAACCGGAATTTTAGTACGAGCAAAATCAGTCACAAACCATACACTGCCGTCGCTGCTTACCATCCGCAAAAGTTCAAGCCTAAAATCTTTTTAACCTCTCTACTTACTTCTTAACTTTATGATTTGATAAAGAAAAATATTCTTCATGTAATTACTCAAGCACATAAAATTAACAGATTGATCTTTTTACAGATTGCTCTTTGGAGAATGAATTATAAGCCATCGAAGATGATTTATTTTTACTAAATACGAATACGATAATAGCTCCTGTAATTATTCTCAATTTAAATATTTTTAAACCATTGAATAAATTTAATAGTAGGTAGCATATTAAAATAATTTATTTGCGATTTATTGAACATTCTCAGCCTAATAATAAATTAACTACAGATGTACAAATAAAAATAATAGAATGGCTAAAAAAAGAAAAACAAACTTTGAATCATCCAGTGGCTCTGACACAAGCTCTGCTGCCACTCCCGACTCAGGCCCTACGTCGAAAGCAAATCTAAGTCATAAGCTCGATGAAGATGATGATGGAGATTTCGTAGAATCCGCTGAAGAAAATTTAAAAACAGCTTTATTAGATTGGTTAAAATTGCAACCGTTTTATAAGAAAAAATCTCCTGATGTCAAAAAAACTCAGGAAAATGTAATCAGAGACCTGGCAGATGGATTGATACCTGTTATGAAGGAAACTCCTGATAGTCATGATAGAGATTCCATCTTACTTCAAGAAATCAAGAACTATACACAAAAGTTTCCAGCAGACTTGAAAAATAAAACAAACGATGAATTATCAACTCAAATACTAGATTATTTAAAAAGTTTAAAACCCTTTCAAGAAATTATTAATCGTCAAAATAAAACCCCAGTTATTAAAGAGGTCAAGAAAAAAGCAACTGTAACTTTGTTAGAAGATATTGCTAATTGGATTCAAAAACTTCCTATTGAAACAGGCACCTCCGAAGAAATTGAAAATACTAAAGAACAATTAGAAAGTAAAATAGTACATAAAATAGGTGAATTAAATATGAATTCTGAGATATTTAACGATGATTTCATTTACGACGATATTCTTGGCGATGAAGTTGAAAATATGCTTTCGAATTTGCCAGATGAAGACGTCAAAAATAATTTGAATACTTTAAAAAAAGAGTTGCTAGCTATAACGAAAATAGCAAGAAAAAAGATTCGGGACGAAAATGCGGGACTAATTTACAAGAAACAACTTTGTGAAGCTATTACAAATGTCCTACCATCTTTTAATTTGGATTTAGAAGGAAAAGCATCATTTGAAGTACTAAAAGATGATGTTGCTGACGCTTTTATCAGCATGTGCTATGTTGGTAAGGATGAAGAAGAGAAAAGTAGGCTAAAAAAGAAAATAAATGATGAAATATACAGATTCTGTAACAAATATCTAAAGAGGTGCCCCGCTTCACCCTTCGATACTTCAAAAATAAATAAAGCTTTGTATTGTGCCTTGAAATGTATCACCGAACCACAAAATGAGTCGTTCACAGATGATATTGAGCTAGTGAAAATAAAAGACGAGATCAACAAATGGTTAGAAAAATTACCGTTGAAAAATCATACTGGGCAAGAAAAGCTTCATACAAATAGGTTAATATCTGTGCTTGCTAAAAACATTCATGATATTGAAAATGAAAAAGAATTTATTTCATTTGATGAATATGAGGAAAAGTTGAATAAAGAAATAGATAAATTCTTGAAAAAAATTCCACTAACCACTGAAAACGACGATGATTTGAATGAACTGAGTGAACAAATTACAACAGCACTTAAAGATACTGAAGATTGTCGAAAGCTAAACGCATCAACCAGACATTACAACCAACCTCTCGGAAATAAATGTTCTAGAGCAAAGTTGAGAATTTCGTTCAATGACGTTTCAGTCAGTCCTTGTCCAGTAGACACTTGCAGTCAAACTTCTAGTTTTAACAAAATATGCAGTGTCCCAAACGAACGTTTAGAGCAAAAGAGTTCAAGTGCTCAGACTCCATGTAAAAGAATGAAAGCTGTGGGAAGCCAAGTGAATATGACACCAAAAGTGATTGTTAATGAATACAATTGGGATTCGATTGATGAAAGTGGTATGCAGTCACCTCGTATCGCTTGCCCGTGTCCTAGCGATTCTCGTCCTCCCTACGCGGTTATGCCACAGCCGCTTCAATGTTCTGGTACTGTAACACGAGGCGATGAGAGCTACATGGAGTCTTTTCTGCCGCCATCCTCAGCTTCTGCTGTGCGTCCTCCGTGTACAGTGATGCCACGACGTCACCCAAGTCCTGCGACTCAACGAGAAAACGATAACTCTACCGCCGCGATGAAGTCATGTCTTACCACTCGACCATTTCCCTTGCAACCATTTGAAAATAAATTTATAAAGCCCCGCGATCCAGAACAAATGAATACATGTAAATGTCCCCATTACCAGACTGGAATATCGACGCCGTCTTCAGTGCCTGATTATAATTATGATGATTATGACGATCAGTTACCGGAAAACACGGGACAGTATGAAACTGAAGCTGGAAGGCAGTGTTCAAATCAGAGTATCAGATCTGCAGAGGCTGAGATTAATTCTGGTCCAACAATTAATCAGCAGTCTACTCCACGAAAGTATCCGCCAACATCCGGCCAGGGTTCACCTTATCCGTACCATTTATCGACCTCTCCAGCTCCAGAAAGACAATCAATGTCTCAACGAAACTATCAACATTCTCAAAGTAATCCGTACTCCAAGCAACCATACAGCTGTTCAACTCCTCGTGAAGGTACAGACCAGAGGAATGTACTAGAAAGTCAATACATTCCGTACTCACAGTGTCCTGGATCACAACAAGTGAGGAATCAACAGAATCAAGACAGCCAACCGATGACTTCAAGTCCGTATATGAATTCCCCTCATTTTTCTCAAGGTAAACACTTACAGATTTATTTTAATAAATTCGAACTATATACTACTAAAAATACAATCTCAAAGTTAGGCGGGTAATTATCATCCCCGCGCTATCTTGAATGCTGTTATAATATTTACTGATAATAGTACATCACAGCACTAGATTACCTACCTAACACCTAGACATTTGGAATAGTAGCGAATAATCTGATAAGAATTTTTGGATCTTCTGTTGGTCTTTTTTTGTAAATCGTATTACGACGGTCTTTGACCCACACTGGACTTGTTACGCCTGACATAATCATTTCCACAAGTTCTCATGTGTATTATCATTTTTTTTTGCAGGTCCATCCCGCATAACACCGCGCAGTCCTATGGCCTATTCTCCGACATCCCAGATGCCGTGCACGTCGACCCCGAGGTCCCCCTGCTACATGAGACGGAACCCACAACCTCCCGAAGACTACGACCCAGGGTTCGACTGCTCCCTGGACTATGAATATTGGGACAGCGACAGGCCAAATTTTGAATCCTTTGATCAAACCAATCGTAAAGGAAAGTGCAAAGTGTGCAAGCGTACTCGTAGATTTGGAGAATTAAACGGGAAACGTTATCAGTAATACCTTATTTGTAAAATCAGAGCTATTTATGAGCAGTTACTCCGTGGTTTGGTCTTTTTTAGACTTTTATAAATCGATGAACGCCGGCTGTACGCACGAAAATGAGTCACGTCCCACTTGAGTCAAACGTCCAAGCGAGAGCGCGAAACAAGGCTTGATTGGTCTAAGTATTCGACTTGTTTCAGTTATTTATTCAACAATGTTTTCTTCTGACGTTATCACGTAAAATGATTGTCGTAAACCGACTTAACAGCCAACCAATTTTTTTCGGTGGCAATTTTAACTCGCTGATAAAAGACAAAATACGGTCTATGAAATTATTTTTATCGTTCTTCACACATTAGGTGTATAGAAACTTTCTTTTTGTGATAAACATTTCAAAAATTGACTCGTTTGCAGGATTTGAACCTGCATCTCTCTGGGATTCCGGCCCAGATGCTTTGTCCAATTAAGCTAAAACGCTGTCTGCGAAGGCGCCGAATTAGTGAAAGTGTTTATAATTTTTACCAACTACTACATTGTTGGAAGCGCCATTTGTGAGAACTGCTTTAAACCAGTCAGTCACTTAATGTGAAATTATTAGAACTTCTTACCATTAACGAGAAATGACGCATTGCTTAATCAATGAAATGATTTTTATCGTGCTTCACACACTAGGTGTATAGAAACTTTCTTTTTGTGATAAACATTTCAAAAATTGACGCGTTCGCAGGATTTGAACCTGCATCTCTCTGGGATTCCGGCCGGAGGCTTTGTCCAATTAAGCTAAAACGCTATCTGCAAAGACGCCGAATTATCTATATATTATATTATCTAAGCATCTGGGTCGGAATCCCAGAGAGATGCAGGTTCAAATCCTGCGAACGCGTCAATTTTTGAAATGTTTATCACAAAAAGAAAATTTCAAAATACGGTCTAATTACTCCAAAGTAGCTCTTTATTTTTAATAGGGCTTACTGGGGTCTCAAGTATTTTTCTGTTACAAGTGTAAGAAAAATGCAAATATATTTATTTTGTCTTTATTTTTGTATGGAATTTACAAACAAAATCACATTACATTGAGTTCTGAAAGTATGAAACTATCGTTAATCAATACCAGACCAGAGCCAACTTATTCATTGCGCGTCACTTTTTCATCCGTTTCGCGAAAATATGTCAACTCCGGTGAAAGCACAAGCACAGAAGGAACGACGCTTTTATACGTTGATGGAAAAACTCTTAACCATTTATCTGCTGAAGCCTTACTTGGTACAAAAAATGCGATCCAGTTTCGTTCAAAAAGGAATATTGGCGACGCTCCAAAAATCTCATTTGCGGCCGAATCCTCTCGTATTCAATATTTTACCGAACTAGACCCGTAATAGCTTTCAGATTTAAAACCTAAACCACTATCTGTTTGAGAAGAAAGTTTCCTGTGAAGTTGAATAGCCAACTTTCTTTTTGAAATGTATATCTCAAATCTATTTTCAGAGTTCAATCTTAAAGTCACGTAATGTTAATAGTTTCATGATCTCTTCTTCAAAATAGGAACAAATTTCATCATTACACTCTATATATGAAACTCGTTCCAAAATAACAAGAAATTGATTTAGGTCTCTAAAATACATTTTGTGAAACCTAACTAGTCTCTCCTAATTTTGCCATAATGCTTACTATTTATAGAAAATACTTTACGGTAAACACGTATTTTCTTGTGATACCAAATTACTTGTGATATCCAATTAATTTCTGAACCAAAACAATTATACATTTCAAAGTTGACGACGGTCATTACACCACACGACCCGATCTATGAGAGTGTAGTAAGGGATAAAGGTAAAGGTCTGATTGTTATGATCGACCGAATCGACCTGTTTTTATAATACGCGCGACACTACGTGTACACTCGTGTGTGACACAAAGATGCATCTCAGTCATAGATACGAGTCATACTCTGTAGAATAAAGTCGTCCTCGAAAGCCGATTGAGCCATATCTACCATACTAGTCCAGTCAGGAATTGGTGGACACATTTGCACAATCGAATTTACTTTCCGGGCGTATACAAATTGCCTTACGATGTTATCTTGCACCGAAAAAATTCAGCAGTGTGAGAATTCGTCAGCGACATGTTTTTGTTGGTACACAACCGACATTTGAAAGACCCTACGTTTCAGGACGATCGTTTTTCCGCTAGGCTACCATTAGTGGCAAAATGTAGTTCATTGAACTATGTTTAAAAATATCCTAGTAACATTAGTCACAGAGTGCAAAAAAGTTACAAAGTGCAAGTTTGTGTTCTTGTTCTCTTTCGTGGTGCATCACAGCATCTGCTTTGCCTGCCTTACGTTGCATACCGGACCAATCATCATCGTCACTAGCGGACTTTGATAGTCCACTGCTGGGCATAGGCCACCCTTTGTTTCACGCCATTCACCCCTATCCCTTGCCAATTCCATCCATTTGATACCTACTGATTACTCAATGTCTTTGGACCCATCTCTTTCTCGGTGTAAACGATTTTGCCAATGCGGCATAGAATTTTGTCTAAACAAAGTAAATTCGTATAAGCATAGGCTGGTAGTTAGAACTTTGCTGAACTTTGGTGATCGCTGTCTAATACCAAGTCAAATTCCGCTATGATTGCTATAATCGTGTAGTGTAATAGTCCTTCAGCCGATCGCTACGAGGCAATAATTGTACCGAACACGGCTGCGAGATTGGGCCAGCATCGGACATGTTGGCAACAAGCTGTTCTCGTCGTACTTGGCAACTTTTAATTGATTCCGGCCGCAGCAGCTACTTGTTTGTCAAGTTTGTCTAGCTTACCTGTGCTTATTCATGTTTCATGCGATTAACTGGGTGCTCGATGTTTGGTTATTGTTTTAAAGTTACTTAACCCTTAATTACTCGCATGGGGTCAAAGCAGTTTCGTATTAAAAAATAAAGGACTTTCCACTGCCCGAATTTTCTCGCGCCCCCAGTAGCTTCACAATTCTTGTCGAAGTTTGTAATTCAGTAGCGACCAAGTCCCGGGAGTGGCTGGATACGTCGCTGCATTCCTAAGCGGTGACCCTATGCGAGTAATTACGTAACTTTTTTTGTTGCCTACAAATTTCAGACCTACAGAGTTCAGTAAATCCCAAAAAAAAAACATTTGTAAGTAACATTTTAAGACCCACTGATTTGGATGCAAACAGATAAATCTGGTGATAAGCCTGAATAATAATATATAATATTAAAAAATTTCTCGGCCTTACGCAAATTGAGAACATTTGAGTCAGAACAGAAGTTGTTTTAATTTTTCAGTTATTTAGAGGCAAAGTTATGTTTTAATTTTATAACATTTGACTGCCTCGGTGGCTCAGTGGTTAGTGACCCTAACTTCTGGATCAAGGAGGCGTGGGTTCGATCCCCACCTAGGGCAAATATTTATGTGATGAACATAAGTGTTTGCTCTGGTGTCTGGGTGTTATTTAGTTACTATATATATAAGTATGTATTTAAAAATAAGTATAAGTAGTATATCAGTCTCTGGCAGCCATATCACAAGCTTTGCTTAGTTTGGGGTCAGAGGCCGTGTGTAAGATGTCCCGAAATATTTATTTATTTATTTTTATTACTTACAATAAAGTACTTTAGTATATTAATTCATTACATATTTATATATTTTTATATTTCTTCTACTTCATATTAAAATTTTTGTTTGGGGTTCGTAGAGAGTCCATGTGAGTAATTACGGGATTTTCATCGTACGAGTAATTAAGGGTTAACGCCGTAGTAAGGTGATACCTAATATATATTTATTTGAATTTATTCATCTATCTATAAGCCGTAAGACGTCCACAGCTGGACATAAGCCTCCTTTATAGATTTCCAGTAAGACCGGTTGGAAGCGGCCTGCATCCTGCGTTCTTGCGATTTTCATTATATCGTCATTCTATCTAGTCGGTGGACGTCCTACGCTGCGTTTGCTGGTCCGTGGTCTCTATTCGAGAACTTTACAACCCCCATCGGCTATCTGTTCTTCGACCTATGTGCCCTGCCCATTGCCATTTTAACTTGCTGATTCGCTGGGCTATGTCATGTCGGTACCTTTGGTTCGTCTACGGATCTCCTCATTTCTGATTCGATCTCGCAGAGAGACACCGAGCATAGCCCTCTCCATAGCACGTTGGGCTATCTTGAGTTTATTCATCAGGCTTCATATCTTACGAAGAAGTGTAACTTTTCTCTCCTAGGTGTAGACAGCACAGCCAGCTGCAGTATGTACAGTGGTTGTTTGTCCTGGTTCGATAGTCCGAGATTTAACAACTTGCCAAGTTTCATTAGTTAGCACTGGCCGGCCGCTGAGGAGCCGCTAAATTAATTAGTTTTAGTCGGTCTAGAGTGCACTTAGAGCTGGCCAGTCAGCTTCACAGTTTCTAGTTTTACTACAAGTTTTAAAATAAATCATTAATGACCAAGAAAATCATTGTAAATTCTAATAAAAAATACGTGTACAATGATTTTTGATAAATCTTACTAACAGAGTAATAATTTTTATCATATTAATAATCTATTTTACCCAGTTCATGGCAGTATTTAGGTAGGTATGTCTTTGGCCCTGCTGGGCCATCGTGACGTCAAATAGCTCGAGCTTTTTTCTTACTTTGGCTTGATCTTTCGTCTCGATTTTTTCCAGCTCAGAGCAACTCTACTCAATTAATTCGGAAAATACAGCGATACTTAGACACATTGGTGTTGATAAAAGTCTTTAGTTGAAGTTTTTCTAGTCTAAATTGGACTTCAAGCTTTCTGGCTTAGAAGTGGTTTGGAACTGCCTTATTGTGTAACTACGCCCATAGGTACATATACAAATTGGGGCAATCTCTAAGCTACACTACTAAAATTATCGATATTCAGTAACTTGCCATATTATCCTCCGACAAAATATCTAGTACAATATAAGTTTCGCAAAGGCTTCCCTTCACATATTGGAATCTCTATACCTACCTAAACACTTCAAGCCTTCGATCTAGAGCGTCTGCTCCAGGCTCCGATCAGGCGTAAATAGTCTATTAGCACGTCTACGGGGCGTATACAGGGGCTAGGTCACCTAGATCTGGGCTACAACGTGCCACCTATATTCTATATCAAAGAGCCGGCACATGCTGTAATAAAATCAAAATATGTGCTCACATGTGCACGAAAAATTTGTTGAAACAACACGTGTTAAACTTAGAAAATAGTGGCGTTTTTAGAATAGGTATATTATTTTCATTTATTTATTTCTTTGTTTATAGGCGAGCAGTGTATACTGATGTGCATATATTAAGCAGTGTCAAATAAAATTAGTATTTATCTGTCAAGGATTTTTTTTACTTCTTTATCCAAAGGTCCAGACTATTCTTAAAATATGTGTCTAGTTCTTGCTGAGATGACATCCTCAGGCAACCTATTCCAATTGTAGACAACTCTATTGCAGAGGATGTGATGTGCAGTGTTGGTTTGTGGTGGTGTAGGCTGGAAGAGGATTATATAGTAGGACATCCATCCAGAAGATGGACGGATGACCTCATTAAGACCGTAAGATCACGCTTGATGCAAGTCGATTCCAATCGATCTTATTGGAGATCCATCGGGGAACTTTATGTCTAACAGTGGACGTCATAAGGCTGATGGATTTATGGATAGCGTAGTTTAAAGAAATGAAGGTGTTTTACCGGTTGACTAAAGTAAAATAAAGGTTAGCTTTCAGATAGACATGTGGCATTTACTCTAGAGCTTTAACACATTTTGAGAGCTCTACTTGAGAACTCGTTATACGAGAATATTAACAAAGCTTCATCAAACGTTTTCTACCACGTATTATCTGTTATAAGGCCAATCTCACACGAGGCAACGGAAGGTTTGAAATGCAACTGGTACAGTCACATAGTGCAACTCTAGTTGCCGCAACGCCCCTTTATTTCTTAATTCATGCTCCAAAGATATAATACATAACGTGCGAAATTTTACGAATAAAATTGTGTTGGCCATGCCTGATCGAATTTACTGCCACAGCAGCTGCGAGAGACTGATCTCCGTTAAAAACGTAATGATGTACTGCATCATGTTAGGACTATCATAGAAATGTATGGTAAAGCGATTGGTTGCGTTGGCTCTGAAAACGGTATATAACGAAGTATCTGGGCAAGCTCCAACAGAGTCCTAAGCGTATTTGCGAATCGCTTTGACTGTCAAGGATATGTCGAGAGGCGTATTTTGAGATTACCTGAAGATTTAAGATTTGTGTGATTTTTTTTAAACGTGTCTGGATTGTAGTGATGTAATTTTATTTGGTTATGTCTAACATCTTGACAGAAACTGATATGTCTTTTTTTAAATTATTTATTTTTGTCCATTTTGTATTTTGTACATCGTACTTATTTGACTATCTAATTGTGTTACGACAGTAAAGTTTGTATTACAGAAAGATTTGCGTTTAATTTATCTGCCTGATTCAAAGCGCAGGGAAGTCTAGGCTTGTTTGTTACATGCTTACCTAGAAAGTCCTTGCACTTACCAGAGGGGATAGCTTGGTAGGGATAAGTGTACCAGCCGGTTTAGTCTGACTCTCCGAGATTCTGGTTGCTCTGTGTGAGATCGGTCTAAGCTGGCAAGTAGGCGGAGGTTATAAATAGCTTCCATTAGGAAGGTGCTACATCCTCCGCCGCACTGATAACTTGTTATTGTGGTTAATTTAGGAACCAGGCGCCCCCCGCTGTTCATACGGTAAAGTGGTCACGTCACTCATTTTATTTCAGAAACACATTTTCTGGAACAGCCAATAAGGGTGTCTATATCTTATATGTAGGCACCTAATGGTTTGATTAGTTAGGATAAGATGTAGCATGCGGCATCAACCACTATCCACGAGATGAACATACTTTCACCAAGTAGTCACTCCCTGGTTCATTTTAAAATCTTCTTCTGCTCAGTCCATTTGTAGACCAGCCGGGCTAGTATGCGCGCCACGAATTATTTCGTTCGTAGTGAGACAGCGTTATGGCAAAGTATATATCTGTCACTACAACATTTTGGTTATTCTACTGATCTCTTCATTCTTGATACAGTTTCGCAGAGAGATTGACCATAGCCCTCTCTTTAGCTATTTAGTTGGACTATAGGCCCAATTATGAACGCACCATCGTAATTATAATAGCTAATTAGACTATTTCTGTTTCTTATTTACTTTAAGGATTCGATAGAGAGAACACTTTTTACGTTGCTATTAAATTTACGATGGCACCTTCATAATTGGGCCTTATATAGAGCTTAATAATTAAGTCAATTTTCACATGTAACATCGTAATCTACGGGCTTAATAATTAAGTAGTATAGTTTTTTTTCTCAGTACATTACCCACACTTAACGGTCCTGTACCTACCTATAGATAATAATTTTCTGGGTCACTAATTAGTTACTTTATCCTATACCCACATAATTATTATCTGGGTCACTAATTAGATACTTTATCCTTATATAGGTACAGGTTAAGTGTGGATAACGTATTAAAAAAAAAACTAAAACCTAGACAAATCCATGTATAAGTAATCAAACTCTTAATAAATTATAATGTACTCGTCATCGTACATGTCCTGATGAAATTATATTAATAGCTACTTGGCAAAGTTATTTTTATCTCTTATAAGTTTTTTCCATTTTAGGAGCGTGATATTTGCCACACTAATTATTTCAGTTCACCGGAGTAGAAAATCCAGTGGATCCATCATTTTAAAGATATTCTAATAATAATTTGACCTTTTTAATGGTTGCTGGGTAGAATTATTTTCAGGTTATCTACATCGCTGTGAAATATTTTTCTAGTGTCTATTTTCGTCGGTGTTGGCGAAACGAAAATATTCGTTCAAGTGAGTTACTTAAAATACAAAATTCGTTCAAAGAAGTTACATAGAATAGTGGTGTATATTTGAATATAAAACAAGAAGCTACAAAAAGTATTACAGATACAGACTTTTAACTGTTTTGTTTTCGGTGTAGGGTATTTAATGTTCTATTTATCCAAGAATAAAGTAGAAAAGGTAGCCGTGGTGGTCTAGTGGTACTGACACCGGCCTTACAATCGTTGGTTTCAAATCATGCGTTCAAATCCCGATCCCGTACCAATGAGTTCTTTGGAATTTATGTACGGAATTTCACACCACTGGCTTTTCGGTGAAAGAAAACATCGTGAGGCAATCTGCATACGTCCGTAAAAGAAATTCGATGGCGTATGTGAATCCAGCAACCCACACTGGGACAGCGTGCCCAATCACCCTTCGTGGGTAGCAGTAGAGCATTTTTTAGTGATATTGATCAATAATAATTATTTTTTACAAAAAATAGCATGACCGACTTCACCCGTGTACAGAATACATATGTGGTATAAAACAAAGTCGCTTTCTGCTGTCTGTCCACATGTATGCTTATATCTTTAAAACTACTCAACGGATTTTGATGCAGTTTGTTTTAATAGATAGAGTAATTCAAGATAAATGTTTATATGTACCTATAATACACTTGTGCGAAGCGGGGTTGCTAGAACGCAAATATTATGCACGGATCGATGTAGCATTTTTCACCTTATTGCTGATTTATCAAAAATGGCTCAGCCAATTTCGATGAAATTTAAATGGGATCAATTTCGAAGTTTACTCTTTCCAATAAAAAAATATTGAAATCGGACTACTATAAAAAAAAGTCATGCGTGGTTATACATAAAAAAATATATACGCGTCGAATTGTAAGCCTCCTCCGGTGGTTCGTCGGTCAAAAATCGTTTGCACTCCCGTGCTATGGATAAAAATAAGTATTGGACATAGATATATAGGTACAGCCCGGTCAGAATATCTGTGCACCTCGCTGGAATGCGACGCCTCCCCCGCTTCCCCTGTCACCTCTCCGCGCACTCCCCGGTGCGACAGTACGATTAGCATCTTCGTTGCCGATACACGTCCCGATAATTTTGATATTTTCGATTTGTTGTTGTTTTGTTTTCTAATATTTATTGTTAAGCTTAGACTATAATAATATGACGTCACGAGGTCAGGTGCACAGATATTGTGACCGGGTTGTACTTTATAGATTTCCGATAAACGCCATTAGCAGCGGCTTGCATCAAACGTGTTCTCGCAACCTTGATTAATTCATTGGCATTTTTGACCAGCTCAGCGAGTGGACGTGTTTCAAATTGTCGAGAATATTTGACTTAAACTATACGCCAAAATACGCCTAATCCCGTAGCGTGTAATATTATTGTGGTCTGCAATTGAAGTGAAAGGTTCGCTGTAATTTTATTGCAACAAAGTTCTACGTGTACGCACGATCGCTACGCCGCGCGCTGAGGTAAGCCCCGCTACACCTCGGGTAAAAGAGACGGCCTCCATTCTTTAAATAATTCGTCTCCGTTGCACCCGCGCGCGAGCCAAGTCGACGTGATAACCGGTTTTGGAATTGCAATACATCCCTACGTGCTACTACCTACGCCGTGTGTTTTGCAGACAATATCGATTATTTACGATGCCTTCCGACGGTAAATCTTATAACCATTGCGCTGCTTGCACTAAATCTGTTCGGTCTACGCAACAAATTCAATGCAGCAAATGTCGTAGTTACTTCCACGCCTTATGCGTCAACGTATCCGACATCCGTTATCTAGCTGAGGAAATTAAATCGACATGGACCTGCCCGATGTGCAATTGCAAGACCCCAAAGGCCGATAATAGCAATACCCCGGTCCGCGCCGCGATGACTACGTCCGCCGTCTTGCGCATTCCAAGCGTCAATGAGAGCAGCCACGATCCAAAGACGCCCGCGTCTACGCCGGCCTGCTCACCGGCGGTGTCTCCCGTCCCGGATCGGCTCGAGATAATGGCAATAGACATGAAACTCTTGATGGAGGATATGCGCGGCATTAAGGCTCAAATGACGTTTCTATCGGACAAATTATCTCTCAGAGTTGATGAATTGAGTTCTAAATGCCAGGAGCTTGAGAAACGGGATGCAGCGCGCGAGATTGAGATTGCGTCTCTGCATCAAACTATAAAAGAATTACGCGATCAGGAAAACTCCCGCGCTCAAGCAGGGTTAATGAACGAATTGGAAATTTCCGGAATTCCCGAAACTAGGGACGAAAACCTGCAGCATTTAGCCCGCGTTACCGCGAAGAAAGTCGGAGTTGATCTGGATGACGTTGATATTGATTATGTAATGCGTGTGGGCCCCCGCCGACTGGAGAACCAGGATGCCACCGCCAGCTCTAAACTACCCCGGCCTGTTGTTGTTCGATTTGTCCGACGCCAAAAGAGGGACGAGTTTCTGAAAGCAGGGAAAGCTCGTCGTGGTCTAAACAGTTCTGAAATTGGAGCAGCAGGTCCTGAAAGAAAGTTGTACTTTAATGAACGTCTTACAAGACAGAACAGGTACTTATTTCGCACCTCTAGATCGCGATCAAACGGCGCCGGATTTAAGTACTGTTGGACTCGCAATGGCACCGTCCATGTCCGCAGGCAAGAGGGTTCTCCAGCAATCGCCATCAAGACTGCCGAAGATATGGAGCGCTACATGGCGGCCCGAAGCTCTTCACAGTTGTAGAGACACTAAGCTTCTATTCGTAACCAGTAGTTTTCATTATACATACTTGCGTAACCAATTTTTTTCCAGTAACGTTCAGTTTTCAAATTCAAACTCAATGCCGTACATCACTTTCACTCTTACACTAGCTCTGACTCTCATATACCTTGTACTCATCCAGATAACAATCATACTACCAACACTCACTGACGTGCAAACTAAGGAACATTGCAGGTCTACTCACACAACACTGATACTTCCAAATTCTATTAGTAAGACTATCGCCTCATATAGTGCATTTTTACACTACGCTAACACTCTGTACAGAATGACAATACAGGTTGTGCCAAACAATATCACCAATTTTTCTCCATTCAAAGATGGGTTTAGTTAACGCTATGAACGATATTGACGACGTAGTCTCAATTGATTGTCATACTCACGAGTCTATTGAATCATGTAATTCACTTTTATCTAGTTATATTTCACTAGGCTTTAAAATTATTTCTATAAATATCAGAAGCTACAGTCGCAATTTTGACGATTTTGTGATTTCACTCCGACGATTTAACTGTGAATTTGATGCCATCATCCTCACTGAGTGCTGGCTCTCCGGAGGTACTCAGATCCAAACATTAGACGGTTATAACTCTTTTAGAACGTTCAGACAACAGAACAAAAACGGGGGAGTTGTCATTTACGTAAAGTCACAATACCAAGCATTGTCATTCGAACCGGCTACCACTGATTCGGACTCCTTGTTAGTACATATAGACAACAACACTACTTTGTTAGGTGTTTATCGTTCCCCTTCAATTGTCAATATTACTCCTTTTTTGAACTCTTTGGACACAGTTCTGAATGACTTTAAAAACTCACATTGTCTTTTCATCGCAGGTGACTTGAACATAAACTTAGCTGACACGGCCGACAAGCAAGTCTCTGACTATCTCTGTCTAATGGCGACTCATGGATTACTTCCCGCAATTCATAGCCCAACAAGAATGCAAGCTTGCTTAGATCACATTTTCGTCAAATCCACCTACAGTGCAGTTGGCCTGGTCTGCAAGTCTTCCATTACAACTACCATTACAACTGAAAATCAAGGCCTATAAAACCGTGGATTACACCCGGCCTCATTAAATGCATGCGTCACCGGGACAAGCTGCATCGGGACTCAACAGACAATCCAACAGACGCGTTACGTAAAAAAATCTATGTTAGGTACAGAAATTTCTGTAACAAGTTATTGTGTAAAATCCGTGCTCAATACAACCGTCAACTTTTAAATCAATCGATAGAAGACCCTAAAAGACTCTGGAAGACAATTAAAAACATTTGTTATACATCTAATAAAAAATCTGTACCTACCGAACTGGTTCAAAGCAACAGCCATCATAATCCCCTTAACCACTGCAATCAACATTTTGTCTCTGTGGGAGAAAAACTAGCGGACTCAATTCTGAGAAAATTATGCGTAACGGAAGAAACTCTAATCAAGTCGCATCGACCTATTTCTCGTGAAGTATACTCGCTGTTTCTCTTCCCCACAGATCCCCACGAGGTGGCCAATATAATTGATGGACTTAAAATCGATTCCGCTCCTAGACCTAATGCTTTCCCCGTCAAGTTAATTAAAAAAACCCGAAACTCTTTGTTGATTCCCCTAACATTTATTTTTAACCTCAGTTTGGGGTCTGGTACATTTCCCGAGAGCTGGAAGGTTGCTGCCGTCTCCCCAATACACAAAAGTGGTCCCAAAAGTTCCCCAGACAATTATAGGCCGATTGCACTGCTAAGTGTTTTCTCCAAAATATTAGAAAAAATTGTAAACAACAGGTTAATCAAGTTTTTGGAAAACCATAATCTGATTTCGGATAGACAGTTCGGTTTTCGTCGGGGAAAATCAACGGAGGACGCTGCTACTTGTTTAGTCAACCTAGTGTCGTCCTACGTTGACAAAGGGGACAGATGCATAGGTATCTTTCTGGATTTGGCGAAGGCATTTGATTCGATTTCGATAGGTTTACTCCTGAAAAAGCTGTATCATTTCGGTATAAGAGGAGTCGCAATGGAGTGGTTTAAGAGTTATCTTTTGAACAGAAAACAGTTCGTGAAAGTCGGTAACCTTGTAAGTGACCAGCTACCCATTAACTTTGGTGTCCCACAAGGTAGCATACTCGGTCCCACCCTGTTTCTGCTGTATATCAATGAAATTCTAAGCTGTGAACTTCCGAATGCCAATATAGTCACGTACGCAGACGATACCGCGATTATTTTTCACGCTGATACGTGGAGTCAAGTGTATGACTGTGCCTCTAATGGATTATCAATAATTGCTAAATTACTCGACAGGAATCTACTCACTCTGAATACCAAGAAAACGAAATATATTGCCTTTGCTAAGACTAGTGTATCACTTCCACCTGCTTACTTAGATCTAAAGATTCATTGCTGCTCTTCAAATTCTCAGTCCCAATCTCCATGCAATTGTTGTTCCATAGAACGAACAGATTCTATAAGGTACCTCGGTGTCATCCTTGACGAAAGCCTATCTTATAAACAGCATATCTTAAATATTTCTTCGCGAACACGCAAACTTATTCATATCATGAAACATCTTAGAGACTGTGCGCCGGCTTCCCTCCTTAGGCAAATCTATTTGGTTCTATGCCAATCTATTATACAATATTGTATTCCTGTGTGGGGTTGTGCTGGTAAAACTATTTTTCTAACTTTAGAAAGAGCTCAGCGGGCTCTAATCAAAGTCACTTTGAGGAAACCGTTTCGTTATCCGACCGACTCTCTCTACGACGAATTCAAAGTGCTCCGAGTTCGGCAGCTCTTTATTTACTTCGCCGCTTTGAATACTCATAAAAGCTTTAAATCCCACCCCAACTATGCAACAATCGTAAAAAGAAGAGCGCATAGACTGCCGCTTCCTAGAGCTTATTCCCTAATGGTCAAACGGAGTCCTGCTTATAGCCTTCCTTGCGTGTTCAACAACGTGTGCAAAAAAGCCTGCGTAAGCTATAGTCTTTGCAGAGTTGCATTCAAAACAATTATCAAAGACTGGCTACTAAAATTATCCTATAATAGTACAGAAGAACTAATTCATAGCATATATAGTGAATAGTATCTGTATCTATATAGCTTTACATGCACTTAATATCATAGTGTCTGTTTCCTGGATAGTCACACACACGTGTAACGCTGCAAACCTTGACTCTCACGAGATCTCGTGTATTGCAGTGTTACACACACACACACACACACACCACACACACACATACACGCACGTACGGACGTTCATACAACTTTTAGGTTTATAGAATGTATTTATCATGCAAGACATTTCTGTTTACGTGATAAAATAATTTAAATAACATTTTAAGATTTCGTTTCATAAGATTTATAGTAATTATTGGTTTCTTTTTTAATTTAATTTCCTTTTACCAAATTTAAAAACCCATTGGGTATATATTCTTACTGTTACATCGCACTCGAGCCCCAAGACACAAGCCACGTGCTTAGTTTGGGGTTCACTGCACTACTGTATACTTGCCTTACCATGAATTCACTCTGCTAAATCTCATAACTATGGTATTGAACATCTTTGTAACTTGTGTGTTTCATTGTAAGTTTTCTAGTAAATAAACTTTCTTTCTTTCTTTCTATTAGTCCACCCCGTCAGTTGACGTCCCACTGTGCTTGCTGGTAGGTAGGAAAACTTAATAAATAAATAATAAATTTTTATGGGACATCTTACACACGGTCTCTGACCCCAAACTAAGCAAAGCTTGTGATATGGCTGCCAGAGACTGATATACTACATATACTTATTTTTAAATACATACTTATATAGATAGTAACTAAATAACACCCAGACACAGAGCCAACACTTAATATGTTCATCACATAAATATTTGCCCTGGGTGGGGATCGAACCCACGCCTCGTTGATCCAGAAGTTAGGGTCACTAACCACTGAGCCACCGAGGCAGTCAATAATGGCCGCATCCATCCATTCTGCGCACTGCCATTGCAAGTTGCTAATGCTGCTGCTGTATAAAAATGTACGCGTGACGTGCTCTACGTTAAGTTTTGTTTCTTTTAAGAAATTCGCATAAAAGCTATTTTTAAATAAAATAACTTACGTGCGATTTATAATTCATTTTATCGTAACTTCACATTTATGAAATATTTCTCCAAACGTTATTCGCGGAAATAAAAAAAATCTTGACGCGTTACGTTACGGTTTGTCGAGGCCTCTAGGCCATCGACTTGGCATTCTTTCTTCCATATTGATTCCCTAGGCTCTATAGGTAATTTTGGTTCGTCTACAAATATCCTCCTACCTGATGCCCGATTTTTAAAACGTTAGAATCATTTCTAACGTGCGCAGAAGATCGCACGCTAGGCCCTCTCGCTAGCACAAGCACACATTTTCAATGCTCGCTCTTGTTCACACACGGCTTCGTGACCATCTACGCATACGTTCAGGCGTTCTAATGATTCGATTATAGAGTCCCTGATTCGATCTCGGTATGATGACAATGACTATGAAGCATGAATCGTTATTCATTTATTTCATAGTTTCAGAATCTGGTTAGCTATACTCTGTAAAATTTAACTTGATCTCTGCGATAGCTGTCAGAAAAATCACGCCTATGAAGTCCTGAATTTCTTAGTAGTACAGACAGTACCTGTCAATGTCATACTTTATGGGCATGCTGATTAGTGATGGGCGACGAATGATCCTGACCACAGAGTTTTAGATAGAGTATCGTTAGTTTATACTGACGATATTTTAAATAAAACTTAATTTATCATTAATTTTATTGTATATTTTAATATTATAACATTTTTTACACGTGTAATTAAATTAAACCCAATTATATGTTACATTAGCATCGATAATAGTGAAAAACGTCGATAAATACTATCGTTACATTATTATGAGTATATAATTAATATCATACTCGTAACATTATTTACATGTGTACATACTTGATCTTAAATAACAGTAAGAAAATAAAATCCAATTTCTCACCTTCAACTACTCATTCGATTTCATGACAACATTGTTTGAAAATCGATTTTTTCCACCACTATCTCAACTCTAAAAATGTCAATCTTGTCAATGTCACTGTCGCAGAGATCAAGTTAAATTTTATAGAGTATAATTATGTGGAAACTGTCAGTGTCTATGTCAATACCTATGTCCTATTTTAAAGAATATAGGTATTCTTGAAGATAAATTCATTTTTCGTTTTAATCTTGGCGCGGAGTAATAAACTGTCATCCAACTATGCTCGGCTCATCGATAGCTTTTCTAAACCAATTTTATCGCACTCACCTTCGAGGCAAGAGTCAGTATGGAGACGTATATTCTTTTATTAATTAGGTTAAAATAAGAAAAAACCGGACAAGTGCAAGTTAGGCTAGCAAACCGGGGGTTCCGTACAAATCTTGAAAATTTCACGAAATTGAAAGTAAGTTGTTAAAATAAAATCTGTATAAGTACTATAATCATAGACAAAAAAAATATTTTTCACTTTTCTCGTCATACTTAGAAAATTACACATTGTTAAAATAATTAAAAACTTGTTTTAGAATGTGCTAATGAAGCTCTTTTATATGATACGATTTACTCACTTTGAATGTTGAACCTATATTTTGTGAATCTAGGCCCTATTTTTGGTGATCCTTATAAATAAGTACAGATTTCAAATTTATTCTTATATATGTACTCTGATACAATACTTCTCGCCAAATTTCATAGTTCTATGTTAATGCCTGACTCGCACTTTCCCGGTGTTTTTTACGAAATAAACGGCTCTAGCTTTTTTCTATGATTACTGAGAAGTTTGTTTTTTTTATATGGTTTAAATTTCAACTTGTTAACTTTTATCTCAAGAACGCGATAAGAGGTCTTGACGTACGGACAGACGGACAACAAAGTGAACATATAAGGGTTCCGTTTTTTTTCCTTTTGAGGTACTAGAGTAGCGAGAAAATAATTTGCCTGAAGTTAAACTCGACAGTTACAAACTTTTTATATTTTTTTGTACGAAACTCAAATACACCGATGAGTTAGTTTGAGTAGGCTGAGTAACAGGGCTCTGTTTTACCAGGGAAAATCCTTCATGGATACCACCACGCCTCTTGGGCAGTCCGTTGGGTGGCTAGCCCTGGTGTCAGAGGTTTTAGGCCGCATCAAGGCCTCTGACATGGCTAAACGGTTAAAACAACCGAGACCTACAATTTAACGTGTTATCCGAGCCACTTGGAGGGTGAATAATAGAGGATACTATTTTAGTTGATTGAATCAGGCGGTACTTTGCGGAAATTCATATATAAATGTCCTTAATGCCCTTAAACTT
Organism: Hypomecis punctinalis; assembly: GCA_949316475.1. Lineage (NCBI taxonomy): Eukaryota > Metazoa > Arthropoda > Insecta > Lepidoptera > Geometridae > Hypomecis > Hypomecis punctinalis. Next base: position 26,332,636 of record OX438799.1, on the reverse strand, counting down.
ATTTGCCTACAACAAGATAGCGGAAATACACTAAATATTTTTTCAAAACATAGATTTGGATACTATTTTCTCAACTATTTAAACGTTTTCTATCAAAAGAAAAAAGCCGTGGTGGTCAAGAGGTAGTGACACCCGCCTTACAATCGTGAGGTCGTGGGTTCGAATCCCCGGTCCCGTACCAATGAGTTCTTTGGAATTTATGTACGGAATTTCACACCACTGGCTTTTCGGTGAAGGAAAACATCGTGAAGCAACCTGCATACGTCCGTAGAAGAAATTCGATGGCGTATGTGAATCCACCAACCCGCACTGGGCCAGCGTGGTGGATATGGCCCAATCACCCTTCGTGGGTAGGCCTACGTCCTGCAGTGGACTACTAAAAAGGCTGGTACTATTAAAAGAAAAATTAGTATCTAGTCGCCATACTGATCCCCTGTGTATGTTCCTGGAGAGTATATTTATTTGAACCGCTGCCAGGTCTCAATTTTTCAGGGATATTGCGCCGCGCCTCGAATGCGGAATAAAGGAGAACTCCCAATTCGGGCCAGATATTGATGGCGCTATTCAAACGGGTTATTCAATTTGCATGACAGGAGTGAAGTATTGATACATTTATTTGTAGTTACGTCGGAGATATTCCGATTTAAATAAGTAAATAACTGATAGGAGGGCGGCTACTTGCGACGGTCGAAAAAGGACGGGGTCTGTTCCCTTTATGCCATGGCTGATTGAAAACAAACATTGACTCGCAGGAGAAATAAATGTTAAATTGTGTTTGCTTACAATTTGAGTGTGTGCTCAGTAGCAATTTGACTTATTAATAATTGGACAGATTTTTGTGAATGTTGGAGTAATATTTTTGACGACTTTCGTTAAATATTTTTGATTGTCATATGTACATCTTTTTGTTTGCCATTGGCATGTGATTTATTATTATTTTTTACTCCACAAAATATTAAGTAAATTAACTCCAGAACCTCCCTATTGCAGTTGCTATTACGTCTCCTTTAGATGCAGAGAGTTCCAGGTTTGAATCCCGGGCGGTCCGATGAGTCAGTGGAAGGTTACAAGTGTTGATGTCAAACATCAACTGACGGGCTCCGGCCGGTTAATAAATAAAAAAGGTGAGCGTCAGCGGTGAGCCTAATTCTCCTCAGTAATGTTCGTGTCGTACTTTTTCTACGCAAAGAGGATAAAAATAAGTTGTTTATATGCGTTGTAGGTAGATAAGTAAACTAAGTATACATCTTGGGGGGGATCAATCGTCTATCGTGGTCAATTTTGAAAAAAAATGCTTTACCACCTTTGTTGTCTTTTCACAACTTCTTTCTCTTTTATACAGCAGTGGTGTATAAAGAGTCTTCTTTTTCAATCTACCTTCCAACTTTCTTTTTTATTTTTTCTCTCCTCCTTCTTTCCTTGTTGGAGTATGAAGAGTTTTCCTTCTTTTATTCTACTTTTCTTCTTTCTTGTTTCGACTTTCTCCTTCTTTTTTCATCATTAGTGTATGAAATGTCCTCCTTCTGTTATTTTTCCTTTCTTCTATCTTTTTTTCGACTTTTTTCTCCTTTTTTTTTTATTCTAATTTCATGTTTTCTTATTTTTCGACTTTTCTCTCGTATCGCTTTCATCCTTAGAGTACAAAAGGCCACAAACTCACGTAGCGATTCTCCCTGACCTTCGAGCCCCAGGCCCAGTTAACTCGATCGATCGCTCAGCAAACCTATCACGGCCTCTAGTTAAATTATTGACCCCGTAATTGCCAGGACCGCCATTCCTCACTCCAAAGACACTTTAATTAAATGCCCAAACACTCGTATCTTAGTCTTTAACAGCCGGCGCGATTTAGCGAGGTATTAAATAATTGAATCAATGGCAACTGTTGGACCGTGTTGAGGACTGGAGGGAAGTTAGCTGTTGAAAGTCTTCTACAGTTAGAATGGAATTGTTGAATCAGAAAAAGAATGAACTGGGACAATTTAGTCAATGAGAACTTATTACACTCCACAGACTCCAGGGTCTGTGTTTTTTAAGATAAGTATACATTTTTTAGGTAATATTTGAACAATATTGCTTATAACTAGACTATACGCGAGGACTATACGCTCGAAAAATTTTAAAATGCTATTTTAAACTACGATGATTTAAAAAAAAACGAATTAGTGATGTTGCGTGTATACTAGGAGCAATCCAATTCCGATAAGCAGCACCCGTTCACGAGTGTGACGCGCGTGCCGGCCGTCGCCCTCCTCGACCATGTTTGAGGGAAGAGGACGACCCGCCACACGACGCCGCCGCACGCAAGAACTTCTTAACGAGCATGAGTGCTCGTTAACATCTCAAATTATTTATTTATCATTTTCCAAATTACTACTCATAGCGCTCAGAGCCTCCATCACCGCCGCGTTCCGGTCTTTAATGGCCATCTTCTACTATGACCTTAGGTGACGCAGTCGTCGCACGCCGCACAAAGCGGCTGATGGTGTCTTCCTCCTTTAGATTTATTTAGAGACCTTCTTTGAATTTCTTTATTGCTTGTCTACTCATATAGATTAGACAAGCAATACCTAACTGGTCGTAAGCTTCACGGAAAGCCATAGAAGGTCAACGCTTCCCAGGACTTTGAACTATGCCATTTCAAACTCTGCGGGACACAGCAAAACAAACTATATTCTTGAGAATAAAAACACTCACCTATATCCTTATTCAATAACGAAAACAAAGTCAACTTATATTTACCAATAAATTGACCTTAGATCTGATAATCCAACAATTTTGTTATTTTATTTCTAGAAAACGTAAAGATACCACCAATGGCTTATATTGGGAGCGGACGTGACTGGAGCGCCAACCGACCGCTCTTTCGGCACAAATCTGTACTTAATTAAGTTCCAACTAAGTTTAAAGGTTACGTGTTGGAAATCCAACAGAAATCCAGAAAATGTTTAACTTTAATCGCTTCAGTTTCAGAGTTGGTTATGGATTTCGCACACCATTTTGACTTAAACTGAGGTGACTCGCAACCATACTGCAGTTTGATAGTCCACTGCTGAACATAGAACTACCCACAAATGGTGATCGGGTCATATCTACTATGCTCCCGTGTGCGGGTTGATAGATTCGCCATCGAATTTAGTCTACGGATGTATGTATATTAAGTCGGTTGCTTCACAATGTCTTCCTCCATAGAAAAGCTATTGGTATTTAAATCCTTACACAAATTTCAAAGAACTGATTAGCACGGGGTAGAAATTAAACCAACGTCTCATGTTTATAAGGCAGCTTCGATAAATTCAGAACAAATCCATAAAATTATTTGATCATTCTAGTTTTGGCCTAAGTCATTGAGTTCTTAGTTTGCGTGATGCATTTCAAAATAGAAGCCATATACAGGGTTATTTCTAATCAATTAGCATCCTTTTAGGGGCTTAGGGGCTCTGTACATCAAAATTAACAACTTTAGTTCTACAACTTCCGTCAAAACTCGAAAAAAATCAGCTGTTCCATACATTTTTGTCCCGGGTGAACGACATTTTTCTATGGAAAAACATTTTTTTTTTGAGTTTTGACAAAAGTCGCAGAACAATAAGCCCCTAATAGGATGCTAATTTATTAGAAATAAGCCTGTATACCTAACTGATTTTTATCAGTGATGTAGTTTATTACAAATCGTACAATAATTATAGCTAAAAGCTTTCACCTTTACTGCTCTACCTGTAGCCATAAACCACTAGCCAGTTCACCTGCAGCTTTAAATATGAAAGCATACTCAGATGATGTTAAAAGCTGAGGTGAACCATTCAATTTTGCTTTACCATTATCCATAGTTAGTTGACGTGAATCTTTTTTCTAGTATTTTAGTCTGTTTTCTTACTTTTAAGTCAATATGGTGTGCGATGATCTTTAACAGCTCCAATCCAACTTGGAGACGTTGTTGTCCGTTAATGCGATGCGCAAAGAATAGTAATTCTCTAATTTACAAAACGTACTTTTGCGTCGCTCGGTTTGTTCGGTCTGCTTTTGGAGAATATACTCGTATATTAAGTTTTTGCTCTTTTAAACTTGTAAATATTGATAAATTAAGTAATCTCTTTGCGGAGAAGACTATTAGTTTTGCTAATCAACTAAGATAATTATAATTCGTTAAGAAACTGTGGCTACGTACAAAAATAACTAGATATTTTTATGCAACGATCATAATTTGTTTATATAGATAGTGTGATCATATACTAAATTAAGTATTAAATAATCCTTATTTATTATTAAGCCCTTATTTACTGAAAAAAAATGCAATTGTTACTTAATTATTGTATAGTTTTTGCACTTCGGATTAAACATTTTACAGTACATCTGTAGACGCAAAGGTCTCCTCCAGATTCTTCCATTCACCACTGTCTTGTGCTATTCTTGTGCATAATTGTCCAGCTACTTTTTTGATATCATCTACCCTTCTCCGCATCTGTCTTCCTCTTTTCCTCCCTATGTTATACCTTAGTAGCCACTTCGTTATTATTTTGGTCCACTTTTCTATTTTATCTCGTATAATATGTCCATTCCCATTTTTTATTTTTAGAATAGCATCTTTCTTCTTTTTTTGACTTTGATTTTGTCTATTAGTAGTAATACACTTGAAAAAGTGTTTCAGCCTTAGAAATAATATTATCCTTATTTATAATATAAATCCGAGAGTTGATTTGTAGGTTTGTTTGTTACTATTTCACGTAGCAACGGAGAGCCGAATCGATTCGAATTTTTTACATGGACACTCTAAAAATAGAAGAGTGTCATAGAGTACTTTTTATCCCAAAAAAAAAAAATGTTTACCCGTGTAAACGCTAATTTCATTATAAAGTGATGTAAAACGTATTATATAATTGAATACATTGACTAAGTTCAAAAAAGTAATCAACATCTTTCATAATAACTATTTTTGTCGTTTAACTCAGGTATTAAAGCATTTTCTAAGTAATCCCGTTTAAGTAGAGTTGAGAATCGAAATGTCGTACGGCTTGTATCTAATGAACGGCAATGAGCTGCCGCGGGCTGGCGAGCCATTTACAGCTATAACTCACTTACAGCTCACTGCCTCGGACGAATGTACTATGGGACACGACACAGAAATATAAGCCGAGGAAACAATTGTGCTACGCAGTGCTACGAGTGCAGACGAAACTGCACACGTGAGTATAATAGATAAACTATAGCTAACATCAGGACCTCAAGTCGGCTAATCAAAAAATTTTTATATTTACTCAAATTTTAATGTTTCTGTCAAGTATAGTCCCTTATTATTTATGCCTCAACAGAAGCTGCACACTTTAGATTCTGTGAACACTTTCTAATTTGCCTCTTCTTCTACAAAACGATTTATGAAATCTAAAATAATAATTATTATTTATTTTAGAGACTCTTAAGATCCATATACATAGCAAATAAATAAAGAAAGTCAAAAATAACAATACAATAATTGATTAGGTGGCAATAGCCACCCAATGTCGGTAAGTTGCAGTCAGCGGCATTATTTTTATGACCTTATTTTTACACATGTCAACTCTAGATATAAATGATGCGATTCGCTTTCTTTGTAAAGCAATGAAAGAGTCGACTTGTGACTCCATGAACATTTGAGATGCACTACAATACCACCTCAGGCCCATCAGGTGCCTGAAAATGTTATTGTAGGCGACCCTTAGGGCGTTAAACGCTTTCTGCGTATATTTAGTCCAGAGTTGGCACGTGTAGAACAATTGGCAGAAGGATTGGAAAAGCGTTATTTTCACGTCAGGCGCCGCCTCGCTTTTCTAGCAACCATATTACCGACAACACAAAGTGACCGTCTCTGTTTTTCCATGTCCTTGTCATCTATCCACGATAGTTACCTGCTGTCGGTTAAGATAGACAACTGGTACGTTTTGGGGTCGTTCCCGACCTGAACACCATCATTTCCGTTTTTTTAACGTTATAAACTAGGCTGTGTTTATTTGCATATTGTTCACAGAGGTCCAGAAGTTTTTGCAGTCCTTTGATCGAGGGACTGAGCAGCACCATATCGTCGGCGTGGTTGTTGACATATTGGCCATCCAACCTGAGCCCGACTGGGGTGCCGCTCAGCTCCACCATCAGGTCATTCACGTAGAGGTTGAACAGGTCAGGAGAGGACAGCCCTCCCTGCCTCACCCCGCAGGGCAGCCGGTAATCACCAGAAATCTCGGAGTCCCACCTGACGTTGTTAACCTGGTTGCCGTACCAATACGCTAGCAGATCAACAACCTCAGGCGTTACCTCGGCTCTAAGCATTTTTTGCCATAATATACAGTGGTCAATTGTATCGAATGCGCTACTCAAGTCCAAAAAAAAATGCGAATACTGTCATGTTTGGTGTAATATTTTACAATTTGTTTCAACGAGAATATAGCCATATCAGTTGAGAAGTGCTGACAAAATCAGAATTGAGTGTCATCTATATCCATGGCACTTACATGAGACAGCACGAGTTTATCAAGTACCATTTTGTTCTTCTAAGAGCATGTTGTTGTCAGCCAGTAGTTTGTTGTAAAGATCCTGTTTATTAACTTTCTTTTTGTGATAAAAATTTCAAAAATTGACGCGTTCGCAGTATTTGAACCTGCATCCTCTGGGACTCCGGCCCAGATGCTTTGTCCAATTAAGCTAAAACGCTCTCTGCGAAGGCGCCGAATTAGTGAAAGTGTTTATCATTTTAACCAACTACTACACTGTTGGAAGCGCCATTTGTGAGAACTGCTTTAAACCAGTCAGTCAGTCACTTAATGTGAAATTATTAGAACTACTTACCATTAACGAGATATGACGCATTGCTTAATCAATTAAATTATTTTTATCGTGTGTGACTAGGTGTACCCATGTTTTCAAAATAATTGTTTCTGATAAACTGACTAGTTATTTTTTTTTACTAGTCAAACAGTCTTTTAAACCTGGTTTTTAAAACGCAATATTTAAAAATCTATTTTATAGATTACGACTTTAAACTTGGTTTTAAAGATTTTGACTTCGCAGTATTGCCAACGCTGCAACTATTTATGTGTTTTACGGCTTTAGGGTGGTAATTTCTTCGGACATTCTCAAATAATTTCTATAGTCTGTTAGTTCTACTATCAATTCTTGGATTAAATTAATGTGTGAGAACCGAGCCCTATTTTTTATCCCACTCCTAACCCACATTTTAGGGCGTTTTTACTTTTTCAGTAATTTCGTTGAATGCTATAGCGAGGTTCCATGCATTTTAAAATTTCGAATATTATGATAACATTTTGTATCCACGGTTTTAAAAACCGACAAGCGTGGCTCGTCAACAGTAAAGCTAGTGTGGCCATTTTCAAAACTTGAAAACTAAGTAAAAACGTAAACAATTCTTAATCGTAAACTTATTCTTCTACTAATTCGACCTCGCCGTAATCCGAAATTACATGGGAAAGAGTCCCAGAACAAAAATCGCATAAATTATGGGAACTAATGAAATCAACTGGTTTTTAAAAAAATACTGTAAATCTATCGCACTACCAAATGTACATCGATAATTTACTATGACAGTAATCAGTCCAGCGCAACTTCAACATTTACAACTGGGACTTTAAAGATTTCAACTTCAGCGTGTTTTTAAAACCGAGTTTTAAAAACGAAATCTTTTGTACATCGATCAGAGGCTTTAGATTACAGCCAAAATTGACCGATTTTGACGAGTTCTTTATTGTGAAGGCAGAAATGGCCTAAAACCGACAATTATGGAAATAAATGACTACTAAGTTTTATACCTTTCATCTCATTATAAGGAAATCTCGTTGAGCTCCCTCACTTTTGTGAACACAGTAACAGTCTAGAATCGGCAGCTTCGGAGATAAATCACTGTTAGGTGATTCGGGCATCATTATGAACTACTTCTACTCTAGGACCAACCCAGAATCCGGGAAAAAAATCTGCTGTTCCATAAAAACTTGAAAACTCGGAATCGATAAAATTTATGAAACAGCTGTTTTTTATCGAATTTAAACTTGGCCTGATAGTCAATAATGATGGTTTAAATCACCTTCTTTCGGCTAAATACATCAGTTCTGTACAACCACGTATTAACAACAAAGTAAAGCTTGCCATTCAGAGAGGTAAAGCAGCCAGCGGCCACCTTCCTCCCGCACGCTACTGGTCTGGACGTTGCGTTTTGGGGACTTTCCTCGCGCACGCTACTGGTATGGACGGTGCGTTTCTTTTGTACATAGGATATTTTTATATTTTTCTAAATATTTTATTTCGTTATAATTTTATTGTAGGTACATAATGTAGTTTAATTCAAAAATAGTTTTTTTTGCAATGTTATTTAAGTTTGTCCAATAAAAAGATGTACAGAGAGAGAGCCAGGTCAGGCGGTTTATTGGTTAGAGGTAACCTGCTTAGCAGCTAATTAGAAGTGCAGTCGTCGCCGGACGCCGATTCGATTCCCGTTCATTTCTTCCATTTTAATTTCTATAACTTTACGTTCAATACATTTTGCAAAAGATCTTTTCTAGAGACAGAAAGCAAAAGATGTCCTTTTTCATACTTATCTACACTATTTTTAGTTCATTACTTATATATTTTTTACCGTAGAACTTCTTTTGCACTTGAGATAAGATGTACCTGTGAACTGTGCGAGGTTTTTATTTGGCACTGATTTAACCGGGTAGGTGTATACTGTAGTTTAGGTAAATAAAAATTAGAAAAAGCACGGTTGCAAACAAGTCTGGCAGGTGCAATTTAGCACAAGAATAAACAGAAATGAGTTCTAGAAAAATGTAAAATAGGTAATGAAATAGGTTTTTCGGTAATGAAATGCATAATGTGGGCAGGTAAGTGTGGGTTGGTAACCAAACGAAATTGGTTGGTAATACATCTCATGCTTTGCAGCTCTATAAATAACTCTATAAATAATACAGGTCCATTTTATGTTTTTAGTGAGTTTAAAATAGTGTAATGGTCAGTTAAGTTGTTTTGGATAACTAAATTTGTTGCTTTGAATTTTGATTTAATGAAGGAATGATCTAGGCAGCTGCTTAATCTTGTTGGTCTTATATGAGCCGGAAGTGATCCATGGAAAGCCATAAGATCAAGGTAGCTAGAAACATCGTCATTGTCTCCAATATCAGGAGAAATGTTAATATTTACAGCACTTACAATTATATTAAAGGAGAACTATAACGTTATGAAAAGAATTTCATAACGTTATAGTTCTCCTTTAATATATAAAACAATCCCATCGTTTTTGTTATAATGTTTTGTAGTCGAAAATGTGTGATATCCTGACATTTGGGGTATGATTGGATTACATTTTAACCAGCACTCCGATAAAACTATGATATGAGGTTCTATAGAAATTCTGGATAAAAGAGCAAAAAGCCCATCGACGATCCGTCCAAGACTCCTTATATTTTGAGACAGTATGTTGAGATCAGAATCATTGTTAAACATGTAAGTAGTACAATCTTCAGGACTACAACAGTAAGAAGAAAAATCGAGAAGACCGTCCAACTGACTTTCAACATCATTTGAAAAACTTATCCATATTGCAGATTAAAGACAGCAGATGTCCTAAACACATTACAATTTATTGTGTTTTTAAAATAGAAACTGTTCGGATTTTGGGACTGAGCAATCAGCATTAAACCGAATAATCTGAATGGAGATGCTTACAGAAGTGATGAATATCTGAAGAAAGGTTCCTTGAAGGTTGCGGCATATGATGAAAGAAAGGTTTTGAAGGATATAGAGGGTTCATATAAGGGGTTGGTTTGAGGAATATGGTACGGCATAATTATTAAAATAGTATATAAAGCAATATCAATTACCAAGTCTATGACTACACTTGGTAATTGATATTGCTTTATGCTACACACTGCACTTGATGCTAGTTTTTTAAGGTCACGTTCGTCGGAGATTCGAGTAAATGGTTTCTTTTCTTCTTTTCGAATATAGACCACACCATTTGTGGTCCAGCAGTATTTGTACTTGTGCATCGTCGCGAAGTCTCTGGCTAGATAAAGAGTATTTTTAGTTGTAGAGTGAGACGTAAACTGGTTTTTCCGGCCCTTATTGCTTGAAATGCCTGCTGTTAAGTTTTTCGTCACGTTTTTTTACCTCTGTTAAAAAGTTTATAGGAGCTTAACAGAGCTTCTCTGTATATTTCTGGTGTGTTAATTATACAGTGTGGTATGTTAATTACCTACTGAGAACAGTATTTGTTATAAGGGATAAAAATGATTAATTGTAACACTCTCGATCATGTCACCTTTCGAGCTGAAAAGAAGGCAAAATCTTCTCATCCATAAATACATTATCACACACAAAAGCACTGATACGGACTGATAATTTTCAACACTCCTATTTTCGCGTCAGAGGTTAATAAAAACCTCGTTCGATACTCTGATACTCTATTGACGGATCGTAAGCGAGACCGCCGCGTTGTTTGCCGATCTCGGCAGATATGTCGATTAATCACAATTAGCCACAAACAGTTTGCAACGTGTTGCTGTGATTGATGTCTGCATCCATCACCAGGATTATTGGAGTCGGAGCCACGATCAGGTGATATTGATCTACTCATCTCATGTTATAAACAAACAAGACTAGATTAGATAGGTATACTTAGCTTCAGTTATTGTTCTGAAGGTACGAGTATACCTATTAATCCTATTATATCCTGGGTATTCGTGATGCTTACCAAGATTGTATTACAGTGCAATATTATCATCATCAGCAATCGAAAACTATTAGTAACATTCTCGTGTAGGTCCCAAAACATCTTTATGAAATCTAAGTAGGTATTTCATATATATATATTTCGCTAAAAATGCTGTACAAAAATGGAAAGAAATACATGATAATACTACTATAAAATCAAACGTTTAGGTCAAAACAAAAATAGCTTTTTGATTAAAATGCGTCAGTTGATATTAACATGAACGAGCAACAGAAAATAAAATTAAATAAATGTTTTCCATATCACAAAACTTTAATCAAATTACTATTTCTGAAGATGGCAAGCAATTAGAAGCGGAAAATACTAGTGCCTAACAAACTTTTTTTTTGGTTGCTACCCAGCCCAATCCATCCCCAATTTTTAGGGTTCCGTACCTCAAAAGGAAAAAACGGAACACTTATAGGATCACTTTGTTGTCCGTCTGTTCGTCTATCCGTCTGTCCATCTGCAAGTCTGTGTGTATGTCAAGACTCTCTATCTCGGGAACGCGTAAAGATTTCGAGTTGAAATTTAAACTATATACATATGTATATCTATAGTCACTTGCAGTTGCGTAAAAGAAAAACTTCTCAGTTAACGTATATAAAAGTTAAGAGCCGTTTATGTCATAGAACCGCATATTTCGAAACTCACTCACAAAAATCAAAACCTACAGGGTACTTCCCGATGACATAGAACTATGAAATTTGGCGAGAAGCATTGTCTCAGAGTACACATATAGGAAAAAATCTGAAAACTGTACATTTTTACACTGTGAATTTTTCTGGATTTGAACGGAACCCTCGGTGTGCGAGCCTGACGCACTTGTCTGATTTTTTTTCAAGTGGGGCACTTGCCTCTGCTCCCCCTCTCTCAAATCCGAACCTGTTACTCAAAGACAGTAAATACTCACTTTCCCCCAACAACGCATATTGTTCCGTTACAATTTGTATCCAACTTCCAATATAAAATATGTATCGTATTAAAGTCCAACGAGCGTTATAAATAATTCAGCGAGGCGTCAAACTTTTAACGTGCTCCAAATCTTCGGCATAATCCTTCCGAAGTCGAAAACTTACCGCCGAGTTCCGACGCCTTTTTGTTTCCAATATTTTTATGTCCCACCTGAAAAGTTCTGAAACTCTAACTACATTCATCAAACGAGTTATTTCGGGTTTCACATTAAGGTAATCTATTCTCGTTACGGCGATCCCTTTTGGTGAGAAATATTGTTGCTTTGAAACAGTTCCTGGGAATAATTTGCGTGAGATAAATCTCTATGGCAGGTAGGTATTACTTTCTGGAACGGGGATCATTTATTTTGATATTTATCGGTAAAATATGGGTAATATTTTGAGGTGATGATGAAATGCTTACTAAAGTAAAAATATTATGAAATAATGTATAAATATATAATAAACGATGAGTGAAATTGAATTCAATTACAAAACAAAAAAAAACTTAATACGTAAGAACTTTATTTCGATTAAGTCAAGCTACTTTCTTAACAATAAAATAGCCTTAAAATGCGCAATTTTATAATGATTTTAGTGAATTGGAGTAATAATTAATATTCCAAGTGTAATATGAAATGCTAGTGTAACTACATCTCTTTTATGGTAGTTAACTGTGTGGTCTCGACGGAAATAATGAGCGAAAATGGGGAATTTTTCCAGGGTGATATTATATCATATTGGAATATTCACCTGTATAGCTAGGGCTTTACTTGATTGTGTTAGTTACAAAACTAATTCTATTACTATATTATTCAGTATAAATATATAGCACTTAGAATTCACTTGGAAATAATCAAAATATTTGCATCCATCCATGTTTCATCTCTTCTGAATTCGGGGCAATTTCAGGCCGCGCGCGTCTGTGCGTCCGTCTTTTAGGTATGTCCTCACATGAGCCCGGAATGCGAGGAAGATGCCAGCTGTTTAAGGACACAAAGCTCACTTTTCTAAGATATTTCATTAAAACGGAGGCCAGTTAAATGTGCCTTTTTCACGTCTTGCGTGAAATCTGTAAAATGTTTTACCCTCTTAGTTTAAGATGTTTGTGATCGCCCGCTTAAAGTATCGATTTATAAAATTCCTCCTACAAGGAAATTTTATTTCTGTTTGGTATTTTGTGATAGTGCTAGTAGTTAAGAAACATTTGCCGAGATTATCCTGTATTGTGTGTTGTTCTATTTATGGAGTTTATTTTATTTTAGTTTCCGTGTATTGCCTGTTTGTGTGCACCACTTTTATAAACTTGTAAATACTATTATTTGAAACGAAAAGAAATGGAGACGTTTCTAGCGTAAGACCCATAAGGTACATTGACTACCTCATTAAGACAAATATCATTAATATGGAAATGAAAAATAAGAGTAGTTGATGTGCTGGATGCAAGTCACTTCCAACCGGACTTATTTGAGATCTATGAGGGAGTCATATGTCTAGCAGTAGACATACTATGGCTGAAACGAGCGAACGAAACAAAACGAAACGTGAAAGATACTCGTACGCAATTATGTTCACAGCGAGACTGATTCATGACTGTATCAGTTATATTGGCATTAAGCATAAGTTGAAAAGATGTCTGTTAAATAAACACACTGCTGACTCCTCCGCCCTACGCCCCGCCCTGCGCCCGTCACGTCTCTGTTGCGACTCGGGACTGAAATAAATGCATCTTAACGTTTCTATTATAGATGTATTGAAACGTGTTGACTGCAAAAGGATTCAATCTTCATAGAAAATAGAATGCAGGAAAAAACGCACTGCACAGGCTTGTTGAACAATTGTAATACGTAATCCAGTATATTTTCTCATATAAACAACTTTTAATATAAACTACACTTAAAAATTGCAACCAAATATCCGCTATTTTGTACAAAAATCTATTTCTTCCTAGAATAAAAATAAAAATCCTGACATTTATTTTCTATTTCATATTGTAAAAGCAGTTTTTTTGCAACTCAGCGCCATTATTTCGAGCCACTCTCACTTTTAAAAGACTTATTGAGCAAGTTTAGGACTTATATAAACTAAAATAAACCTCCTAAGCCTAATCAATGTGGGAATTCACACCTCATGGCACATATAATAGCTCGAAAATACACTGTCTAATAACATTGAGTTTACACAAAAACTAAAAACAATAGCTCTGCTCCAAGCTCGTTTGGAAATCAGCGCAGCCGGGCCGACTGGATGGAGCAGGCATATAGATGGAGCACTCGTTGCGATCTGAATATCAATACAAACAAACCTATGTGCGCGCTGATCCGGCTAAATGCAACGCAAATAAGCCTACAAACAAACGCCGTGTAAATACGGGCTTAGAAACATTCATACTGTAGTATGCGTACTTGTTTAGACGTGCGCATACATTAACATTTAGGTAATTAGTGAAATTGAGTTATGTTCTTGTAGCACAGCTGTAGCAAAGAAGATATAATAATATTACGTATAGAACGGTCACTCGTTACCCCCCACCCGTTTGAGTCTTCCTCACTTCCATGCCGCGTTTCACGTACCGATCGTATACTTTGCGTGCACTGGCTGGTAGATCTTGTAATAAAAAATACCTAGACTGACTATAGGGAAGACTTGTGCTGTGTATGGTTGAATATCAATAATACGTAAAAAAAGAAGAAATTTTAATGTTCATCTAAGGATAAGTAAATGGAACTTATTTTACTTATTTGGTAACTTCCTCTTGATATTTTCTTTCAAATAAATTATATCGGTTACTTTTATTAAAATGCTTCCAAATTAAGTATTTGTTATACTTTTTAAACACTACATTTCATTTTTGCTAATTGAATACGCAACTGTCTCACTCACGCGGCATGTCGTCACGTCGCTGACAGCCATAGACGTTCCGCATACATATGCACGTGTAACGACCGTGCGTATGTGTGTTGCCTGGAGTAAGTACTGTGTAGTGTGCGTAAGACAGCAGATTTTGTATGGAAAATCGCGGAGTGTCCGGGCTGTGGCTGTAGTTCGGTTGTTGTAGCTGGAAGCACTCGTAGTGATTTTGGCTTCATGAAAATACCTTGTAGGAGACCGGGGCAACATGGGATACTTAAGAGAAAAAACGTTATAAAATTAAAAACTAACTGTTTATTAAAATCGTGGTCTTACCACAGCAACACTTACAGGTTTAATTAACATAAATTATAATCACTTCTAGCACTAAGTCACATATTTTTTGGCAAATAGGAAGTAAATGGCACATGTCAAATATCCCATCCTGCCCCATGCTCGGGGCAAAATGGGAAACCCCATGGGGCATAATGAGTACACATTTTAATCAGGCTGGCAAAGTTCACATATATGTGCCTCATTATCGTCATCTTCTACACCTGCGCAGGAATTATGAGCCCAGCCAAAGCAAACGCTACAAATAACCCATCCTTCAGTGGATTGTGAATATAAATACCCAAAATATATACAAGGGCAATCATTTTCATCGTCTTCAGATGAAGTCTCCGTGTCACTTTGTTTTTTGCGTCTTTTGTTTTTATTCTTATTTTCCGCTTTCTTTATTTCAGGTACTATTTTCTTTTCAGTATTTTTATTATCAGGTTTTTTTTTATCGGTCGTCTTATTTATTTTGTTTTTTATTTATATCTTTAATGAGATCATTCTTATACGGAGAAGCTGTAAGTATTGCAGTTTTACCGCGTTTTCTATTTTTTCTCTTTTGGGTTCTTGTTTCCTTGGGTATAGACATTATATTTTCTGGGGTCACGGAAAACGAGGATTTTGCTGTCTGTATTTGTCTCTCAGGGGTCTTTTCTTTAGTGGAGTGTGCAGAAGTTGAAAGCTGAGGCAAAATCTCAGTGTTCATTGGAGCTGCAGGATCAGTAGAAATATCTTTTTGTGTCCTGGAATAGATGGCTCATCTTGGGTTACTACTGATATCGATGGTGTTGAAAGTGTGGGTTGAAATGTTCATTCTATATTTTGATTTTCAGATGGTACAGACTCGATAATGGATGTTCCAGTAGATGTAGGCTCATGGGCAATCTCATTATGAGCTAGAGAGCATGGCATATTTTGTTGGGTTGCCTCTACAGGAGTTGACAACGAAGTTGTTGTAGCCTGAGATTCAAGATTTATATTTTCTGAGGGAAAAGTCTCGGTGTTTGTCGTTTCAGCTGCTATGAAATCTGCCTCTGAGAATACATTACATATGGGGCAAGATGGGATACTATCCCATTATGCCCCGACCGTTTTGCCCCAGCAGACACATTTTGCAATAATAATAACAGTTCTAACCTACAACATTATTTTGCATAAAGGCAACCAAAATTCTTTAGATTTATACTAATGCAACAAGTATGTGGTAAAACATTAAAATAGGACTGATACCTACCTTGTTGCACAACGATTCCAAACAGAAAACTACATAAAATTCCTTCAAAACAATGTTTTTTCTCGCCGCGCAGCCAAAACAAGTAGTGACACGCACCCGCCGCTCGGACTCGTGTAACGCGACTGAACATCGCGCGAATGGCGCTGTGCTAAGCTCAGCTATGTTCACTAGTCACGCATACAAGCACACTTCCCGTCGTGCCCCGAGCTTCATCTTGCCCCGGTATCCCCTAGCACTCGTAGCGTAGATGTACCGCTTATATTTTAACTTGTAGCGCTCAAAGCATACATAGATTAAAGAGCACGTAGCATTGACGTAGCGCTCGCAGTGTAGCTTGTAGCGCCTTTGAAGTTCTCGTAGCGTAGTGGTAGCGCTCTTAGTGTAGTTTGTAGCGCGGTTAGACGCTCGTGACGTAGACGTAACGCTCGCAGGGTAGCTTATACAGTTGTGGGCTTAAAATATTTCTAGCGTTCATAACGATGAAGCACTCGCTGAGATCTGAATACAAAACAAACCTATGTGCGCGCTGATCCGGCCACGTGCAACAAAAACACCGTGTAAATACGAACATAGAAATAGTCATAGCATACGTACACTTACACTTGTGTATAAGTTTGTATTCATATGATTTGTGACGTAGTACCTACTTATTATATCTTTGTTATGATCATTGTGTTGTATTTTCGTAGCATAGATGTAGCTTGGTTGCTGTCATAGCTTGAGCTATTTGTAGTTCTCACAGCCTCGTGGCGTGCAGCAGCGTAGTGTAGACGTAGCGCACATAGCAAAATTTTATAACACAATATTGCATTGTAGCGACAGAATTACACACGACACTTTAGCTCGTATTGTAGTCTTACTGTTCATAGTGTAGTTGTATCATTTATAGCATAGGTTAAGTCGCTCGTAGCGTAACGCTTGTAACGTAGCTTATAGAGCTTATGGCGTAGCGCTTCTAGCTACGTAGAAGCTACTCATAACGTCATTTTTCTGGGGTATCATTAGAACGGCTGCACGTATGCATAAATGGTCCGAGTAATGGACCGAGTAAAACCAGGAGCGAATATTAAAAATCTATACTTTTGCGGACGAGAGAGCATAGCATACGATCTTCTGCAAACGGTAAAAACATGGTTGTAACTTTTCAATAATTGGGCTCTGATACGGCTCATTGTGTATCTATGGCGTTCATGACGTAGCCTAAATGTGGCGCTATTTATTAAAGTGTCACAAAAGATTTGACTGCCTCGGTGGCTTAGTAGTTAGTGAACCTGACTTCTGGATCAAAGAGGCGTGGGTTCGATTCCCACCCAGGGCAAACATTTTATGTGATGAACATAGGTGTTTGCTCTGTGTCTGGGTGTTATTTAGATACTATCTATACAAGTATGTATTTAAAAGATATATGTATGTACTATATCAGTTTCTGGCAACCATATCACAAGCTTTGCTTAGTTTGGGATCAGCGACCGTGTGTAAGTTGTCCCCTAACCAATGTCACTTTGTATGTACGCGAAATATTTTATTACCAAAAAGATGTACCTTTGCAGCTAATACAAACAACAAATAAACAGCAAGTTTTAATAAAGGGATTCCATAACTTAGTGCTTGTTTATCTAAGTTAATTTACTTAACCCTTGGATATCGAAGTTGCTGTTGCGTCACAGGAGAGATTGTTATCCTCTTGACCCTCTGTTTACCGAAGGTACAGTTTGCGCGTGTGTGCGATTAAACACTTGAATGGATTCCACTAAGTAATTACTTTGTGTCTGCTGTATGATGTAGATATCTATCTTGTTTGTAAGTCATTATGAAGACGGATGGTTTCGGAAAGTAGGGCTTAGGTTCATTTGTCAAAGTGACATTAAAATTAAGCTTTACTGTTGGTGGTAATTATCATGAGCTCATCTCTAAAACTTTTACAAAAAAAACCGGACAAGTGCAAGTCAGGCTCGCACACCGAGGATTCCGTACAAATCCAGAAAACTTCACAAAATTGGGAAGTACGTTGTCAAAATCTCGATACTCATCATCATCATCGACAAAAAGTTTTTTTTTTATTTTTCTCGTCATTCATCAAAAATTGTTATAATAATTAAAAAACTGTGCATATTATGTGCTAATGAAGCTATTTTATATGATAACCTTCCATGATACGATTTACGCACTTTGAATTTTAAACCCATATTTTGTGAATTTTGAAGCCCTATTTTTTGTGATATTAATAAAAATGTTCAGTTTCCAGATTCATTCCTATATGTGTACTCTGTAATAATGCTTTTCGTCAAATTCCATAGTTCTATGTCAACGGGAAGTACCCTGTAGGTTTTGATTTTTGTGAGTGTCGAAATATGCGGTTTTTTACGAGATAAACGGCTCTAACTTCTTTACAAGATAACTGAGAAGTTTTTCCTTTACACAACTGTAAGAAATCATAGATATACGTATACAGTTTAAATTTCAACTCGATATCTTTACGCGTTCCCGAGATAAAGAGTTTTGACATACACACAGACGGACATACGGACAGACGGACAACAAAGTGATCCTAAAAGGGTTCCGTTTTTTCCTTTTGAGATACGGAACCCTTAAAATTGATGAAACAGAACCCCAAAAAGGACCTATCTTCAAGCTCGGATCGCATTTAAGCGGCGTCACGTCGCAGAACCAGTCTGAATATTCTTATGATGATTTTGTATTGTGTGTATCGCTTTAGTACGGCTTAGAGAGCATTGAGCGTCGTTACACAAAAATATTTTGACGCAAAGCGTTGCACTGCGTTACACCGTTCTAATACGGTTCAACCTTATTAGTACACCAATAACTTTTTAAAATATCATATCTAACATTCAGCACATATTAAAACTATCTGTATTTTTCATCTTCGTGAGACTTACAGGCGCTTAGCTCCAATATTACATAAACATAAAATATTCTAAAAGGTAGGAACTAGACAAGCAGACAGAGTAGACTAACCACTTTGGTGAATTTTCTTAGAAAGTTGAGCCAAGAGCTCTCCAGCGCTGTTGGAGCGACTCGGTAATATTCAACATTGTGTTCACGCCTCATTAATTTTGCGGGTAGTCTGCATTTTTAGCTCGAGCTGAACTCCGCTGGTCGAGGCTTCAGCACGCGCCGTATAATGATCGCTTTACGACCAAGTGCTGCGAAAGACGTTGGAAAATTAAAACTTATGTAAGTTGCATTAATATTGGTTAAGCTGCACTTTTTTATTATTCGATTATAAGTAGTAATGTAGTCATAAATAATTTAGAAGACTTTACTTGATATGAGTTAAATAAGTCGTTTGAGTGTTTATGTTAAGTGTTGAATTGTAGGTTTTCTTTGAATTTTTAGTATTTTGATTAGATTCTGATATTATTAGGATTAAAAATTATTTATAATACATAAGTATCAAAGTCCAAGAGATTTACTCGTACCAATAAAATGTACAGAAATTCAAGTATTGTTTTCTCAAAAATACTAAAAGCTTTTACAGATAAACGCGCGCTGGTCATGAGGTTATAAAGAAAAACCAAATGTCATCAAAATAGAGCCGTTTCCAAAATCCAGACCAAAATCGTATAAAAATTTAGAAAAATAAAATCTTTTTGGAAAAATATATACTACTAATATTATAAACGCGAAAGTTTGTAAGTACGTTTGTTCCTCTTTCACTCAAAAAGTACTGAACAGATTGAGATAAAACTTTGCAATAGCAATGTTTATACATCAGAACAACATATAGGCAAAAATTTATAAATATATTATCAGCAATACTGCAGATACAGCTAGTATATAATTATAATAAGTAAGTATTTTATAATACACACTAGTGTCTATTGAGAATACTCGTTGTAAGCTGATAAAAGCTTTTTAATTTATTTAAAAAGTTCTACTGGCATGTACAGGGTTATCCAGAATTGGTATATCTACTAAGCCGAAAGGAAGTGATTTAGACCACCATTACGAACAATTTTTGTCTATTAGTGGCCCCATAATATCCGAAATTCAAGAAAAATACATCTTTATCAATTATTTCTCGATTTCAAGTTGTATTTTTGTATCAAACAGGTATTTTGTCTCAAATTTCCAGTTCGCCTCATAGCAAAAAATATTCAAATTGTTGGTTTAAACACCCTTTTTTGACTTATTATAATATACCCTTGCATATTAAAATACAAAACAATAAAATTAACGACAAACGTAGTGTATTGTTTATTTCCACCGATTATTTAAATTTCCCGACAGTTTATGCAAATGTGCAACTCCGCAAGTAAATTTACCCTGGAACAGAGCTCCAGGCGTCTGCGAACAGAGTTCCATTTCTCAAGGTAGACCTTGAGATATAACGACTCAGTTATACATCGCTTCCAGTTCAAGGATATTTTACTCATAGATATGTTTTACTCATCCCTGTTTAGTAAAAAGAAAGAAGGCAAATTCCCTTCGAGAAGCAAATTCCTAAAGTTTTTTTACTTATGCCATAACGACATTGAGGCTTAATTAGGAAATAAAACAATGAAATGCTTTCTTGTGACTTAAATTAATATATACATATATTTGTTTTACAACTCACGGGTTGCCCCGGATCTTTGAAGTGCATTGATGGGGCCGAAACCAACACCAAGAGGCCCTTTTGTAAAACAATACAGTTTTTGGGTGATAAGAGGGGGAAAACTATTGTAAAGACGGGGAATAGGTACTTCTTGGGCTATTATAATGAATTATTACGTGATTATAAGCTTGTCTATGGAATGAAGTGCGGCACCCGCCAAGTAATGCCTCATTTCAAAATATTTAGGCGCGTGGTGACTTGCCATCCACTAAATGGCCCCCCCATAAAGGCTACCGTAATTTGGCGCCGGAGGGGCAAAATTGGTGTGGACGGCTTAGGGTGTCGAGAGGTGTGCTGCGCTTTCTCTAGACGCTACTCGCGGCATTATGCCCTTTAACACTTCCACCCTGGAGCTTAGGTTCTTAGCTCTTGCGGCTTCCACTACAAACCGGCCAGTTAAGGCAAGAGTGGTCAGGGTCTCATTTAGCCCCAGGGAATCAGGGTTCGTGGTGTCGCCACTCACCGACAGCTCGCCGCAAAGCCGCCCCTGCGATATACATATTATTATTATTAAATTTACAAATCATTTTGAATTGTCATTCAATACTTGCGCCTGTTATGAAATAAATTATGATAGTGTAGATAATTTTATTTTCTAATTCCGCTAATACCGTGAAATAAATGAAAATTAGTTTACATTAGTGTTATAAAAATTGAAATTAGTGAACTGATACATAATTTTATGTAAAAGTGTGTCATCCGAGATACATTAAATTATAGGTCTCGGTTGTTTTACTTTTTTAGCTATGTCAGAGGCCTTCATTAAAACTGCGTATTGTTAGAATATATTCAGAGGCAGATTAAAAACTATGACACCAGGGCTTACAAACTTACTTTTTTATGTATTTTTTTAAATATGTCCGGGTCTTGTTGTTTCTCTATGACGTGAGTAATTTATACGCTTCCATTTGCAAACATTTGTATGTACCTCGATTCAACGTTACCACATCTCATATTTTCACGTAAGACACAGAATTAGCATAACAAATGTGTTCAACAGGGCCATTTTGCGCAAGCGTCTAAAGCCAGTTGCAGACCGAAAGCTAAGGTGATTTACTTTACCTCCTATTGCAGAGATATTTCCCATTCTCAGTTTTCACGTTCCACACACTAAAACCATTAAAATATGTCCCAGCTATGGAAACTAAGCTATAAGTAAGGCCCTTTGCACACATAGGCGTAGCGTAGTCGTCTAGTCGTATCGTTAGCGTATCGTAATACGCGTCTACATGTGCGAAGGGAGTAAATGCCTCCTACGATACACTGCAGCACCGCTCCGTGTGCGGACTTGTTTGAACATGTACGCGCTCGTATTGCTCTCGACTTGCGCGCGTATTATGATACGACTACGCTACGCATACGTGTGCGGACTTGTTTCAACATGTACGCGCTTGTATTGCTCTCGACTTGTGCGCGTATTACGATACGATTACGCTACGCATACGTGTGCGGACTTGTTTGAACATGTACGCGCTCGTATTGCTCTCGACTTGCGCGCGTATTACGATAGGACTACGCTACGCATACGTGTGCGAACTTGTTTGAACATGTACGCGCTCGTATTGATCTCGTCCTGCGCGCGTATTACGATACGCTTACGGTACAACTACGCTACGCCTACGTGTGCGAAGGGGGTAACTTAACCCAGTTTTAAGTCTACACTGGAGTCACGTCACTGCGCTTAGCTTTTGGCTGTTATCCAACCAAATGAAATTACAGTGGTCGTATAAATCATATTAATAGAGCGATAGTAAATTAGTAGTGCGTATTCTATGCCAAATAGAACTGTAAACTTAAATTAAACTGTATTACTGAGTGTATTTCAATGCATAGTTTTGTTACAATATAAAAACTGTACTATATCAGCCTTTTTAATAGTCCACTGAAGGACGTAGGCCTACCCATGAAGGGTGTTTGGGCTATATCCACCACGCTGGTGCGGGTTGGTGGATTCACATACGTCATCGAATTTCTTTTACTGACATATGCAGGTTGCCTCACGACGTTTTTCCTTCACCGAAAAGCCAGCGGTGTTTAATATAAAAACTATCCAGTAAGTAATATGTCTTAATTTCTATTTTTTGGCTATTTATTTATTACGAATTAGGCTTACTATATTAAGCGACTAAGCAAATTGAGCAGAATTTTATCGCGTTACTCCTCACTCCCACATACATATTTGTATTTATCTCTAGCTATATCATATAAAGGATTATTTCTAATCAATTAGCATCCTTTTAGGGGCTTATTTTGTACATTAAAACTAACAACGTTTGTTCTACGACTTTTGTAAAAACTCAAAAAAAATGTTGTTCCATAGAAAAATATCGTTCACTCGCGAAAAAATGTATGGAACAGCTGATTTTTTTTTGTATTTTGACGAAAGTCGCAGAACAAAAGTTGTTAGTTATGATGTACAGAATAAGCCCCTAAAAGGATGCTAATTGATTAAAAATAACCCTGTGTAAACTATCAGTTAACACTAAAATATTAAATTTACGCTTGTCGCATTATCAAATCAATGCATAACGTTCAATCTAATTAACTTGTCTTGAGCATGGAGTAATAAATTATTAATCTTTTACAGTGTGACGTTAGAATTTAAAAACAAAATTCTATAGACTAAGAAATATCTGAATTAAATTGACGATCGGACTACGAGTATGTAAAACACCATTTAAAATATTAAAACTCTCAATTCGTTTTTAAGAATGCCATTCTCAAGATTTTCAAAGTGTAAAAATTTTCATATGCCCTTGACTAGCGTTCACAGTGGAAAACCTGCTTTAATCTGTTTTTACCATTTCAGCACGGATATGAAAACGTTGCATTACACGTTGTTAACATTACTCACCGAACTTAAACGTTTTTATAGCTTCACTTCGCCTCGCTTCCATCACGGAATACGTTTCACGTAGGGCAATATCCATCCTTATATGTTTTAATACTACGTATTTCTGTCTGTCTGTTTACGATTTTGTTAACGGAAATGATTTAAGTATGCTTATATACTTTTTTTTCAATTCTATGCTAAGCTATATCACCAGGTTTTTGTATATTCGCAAATTACGCAATGTTATTTAGAAAGTGTCTACCTACTAGGATGAAAGGGTGAGATTTGGGGCCAATGGGTGTTTTGTTTTACACAGTTTGAGGAATAGTGTCTGCAAACAACTGTATAATTTAGTATCTTGTCACAATAATTAATTTTGAATTTGAATTTTAAACCCGAAATTAGGGAAAAAAAACAGTTCTCTCAAACATTTTGTTAAGTCACGCAAAGCCGCGCGTTTAGTGAGTCTTCAGTAAGAAAGAGTCGTGAAACGTGCATACGAATCATTATTCCGATACACAAAAATGGTCAAAAGGATATAATTGGCAACTATCGGCCTATTTCAATCCTGCCAGCTTTTTCTAAAATACTAGAGCGGGTCATGAATAATAGGTTGATGAATTACCTAGAAGACCGGCACTTTCTCTCTGATCATCAATTCGGCTTCCGAAAGAACAGGTCGACTTCGGATGCAGTTAGTGAACTCACGAATCACGTGGCTGAAGTGTTAGATTCTGGTGGGAAATGCCTTGCAATATTTCTCGATATTGCAAAGGCGTTTGATACCGTTTCAATTCCTTTGCTAATAAAACAGATGGAAGAGTTCGGAGTCCGTGGTCTTCAGCTCAATTTATTCACTGACTGCCTGACAGGTAGGAAACAATGTGTCAAACTTGGTGATGTAATCAGCGACACCGAAACCGTTAATTACGGTGTCCCACAGGGCAGCATTATGGGCCCAACATATTTTTTGGGGTATATTAACGGACTGTGTAACCTGGCTCTGGAAAATGGCAAAATAATTACTTTTGCAGATGACACAGCCCTCATTTTCCGTGGGAAAACCTGGGAAGAAGCTTTTGATTACGCTCAGAAAGGCTTCAATAAGGTCAATGCCTGGTTAACCCAAAATTTACTAAGCCTTAACACTGAAAAAACTAAAATAATACCATTCTCTATTCTAAAAAGAACTCAACCTTCTACCCACCCTAACTTAAATGTAATTGCTCACACTTGCTCCGATAACGATCAGTCTCAGGAACGTAGCTGCTCTTGTAAGCCTCTGGAAAGAGAAGTCAAAATTCGATACCTTGGTGTTGTCATCGACCGTCACCTGAACTTTGCAAACCATATAAAAACCTTAACCGGTAGAGTTAGGAAGTTGGTCGCGGTGTTCAGGAATATTAGGCACGTTGCTGATAAAAATATTTTGCGAACTACTTACTTCGCTCTGTGTCAATCGCTGATAATTTACTGTATTGAAGCATGGGGCGGAGCTGCGAAAACACATTTGTCGGCTCTAGAAAAAGCTCAAAGATCTATCCTTAAGGTGAGCAATTTTCTCCCCTTTAGGTACCCTACTTCCGACCTTTACCGCGACACTGCTGTGCTCACAGTCAGACAACTTTATTTGTTGAGAATCATTCTAAAACAGCACAAGCTATGTCCACTGACCACAGACAGCCAAACTCATACCAAACGCCGCACAGACAAGGTGTTCAGTATGCCTAGCGCCAAAACATTTTTCATAAACAGATTTTCCTGTTTCCTGGGAGGTTACATTTATAACAAACTGTCAACAGAAGTAGAGTTAAAACAACTTAATACATTTTGTCTTAAAAAGACAGTGACAGACATTCTTCAAAAACTCTCCTACAACGAAACTGAAAGCTTGCTCACGGTATTGAGGTAATCGAACTATCAGATAAACACACACACACACACACACACACACACACGCATAGTATATGGTAGGTATTTTATATCCTTGTTGTTATAGTTAAAATTGTTATTTACTGTATAATTGAAAAATTGTTTTGAAGAGATTTTATGATTTTTATGATTTTTATGATTATTGTTATTTGCATTAAGTAAGTTTTAAACGATGACTTCTGATATTTTAAAATATTTTTTTAGCACATTATGTTTATAGTAAATTAGGTAATATCCTTTTCTCACAATGACGTAAATCGATTATTATAATGTAAAGCCAACTTTATAAGGGGGCACGGATTTTCCGAGACACAAGCTTAAAGCTTAGTTCGGCAATCCATAGCTCACAAATATAGTAGCTAATAAATAAGTCATTTAAGTTATTAATGTTAAATTCTATATATTTTATGTTTATTAGCAAAATTGTAATTTATTTGTATTTGTGTCAATAAATCATTTCACATGAATACGTGCACCGCAAGTTAGTACAGAGACATACGATAACCGCAGTGTTACACGAAAACTAGTTAAACTTTTAAAGCATTCTGTGATAAATCAGCTGTTTTTTTTGAGCTTAGGAACTGAGGAGCCGTCCATTACACGTGGGGCATTTGCATTTGAAGAGGCTTTAGTGTAACATGCTGTCGTATATCCATCCATCCATCCATCTATCAGTCTTCCGCTGGACATAGACCTCTCCTATGGATCTCCAATAAGACCGGTTCGTAGCGGCTTGCATCCAGCGTGATCTTGTGGTCTTAATGAGGTCATCGGTCCACGTTGTGGGTGAACGTCCTACGCTGCGCTTGCCGGTACGTACTCTGCACTCGAGAACTTTTCTAAGCTGTCGTATATACTCTTCCCACTCTTCCCATTGTTTGTGATTAAAAATCTTCAAAAAAATCTTAAACATATTCTTTTTAAAAATCTTCAAAAAAATCTTAAACATATTCTTTGTGTATTTTTCTCTCATTCGTTTTTTTATATCTCGGAGATTTTTGTCATACAACTCACTCACTTTATTATTATATACTACGGGACTATCGCGCACTAAAATCACGAGATAAATAAATACCTCCTCATCCCGACGTTTCGGCCGAGTTGCATCGACCGTGGTCACGGGTAGACTCAACATGCTGAACTGCAACTCGGCCGAAACGTCGGGATGAGGAGGTATTTATTTATCTCGTAATTTTAGTGCGCGGTTGGTCCCGTAGTATATAATAATTATGTGTTCAAATCGCGAAAGTTTAAAAACAAAACTCAATCACTCATGACTAATGTATGTCCCTTTAATGCTACTTGAAAGTTTAATTGTGAAGCTTAGTCTGCGCTAGACATTTTGGCGTAATAGTGTGTGCTTATGCGTAATTTAGTTTAGATAGCAAGCGAGTGAGATGACGTCTAGACGACATTTCAACTCGCTAGGTATTCTGGCTGTCTAGTTACCTATCTGATGTCTTGTAAATTGCTTTCATGTTAATTTGTGTGCTGCCACTCAATTTTAATTGTTTTAGCTAAGAAGAAATGTACTGTACTGTACCAGCCTTTTTAATAGTCCACTCCAGGATGAAGGCCTACCCACGAAGGGTGATTGGGCCATATCCACCACGCTGGCCCAGTGCGGGTTGGTGGATTCACATACGCCATCGAATTTCTTCTACGGAGGTACGCAGGTTGCCTCACGACGTTTTCCTTCACCGAAAAGCCAGTGATGTGAAATTCCGTACATAAGTTCCAAAGAAACCGGATTTGAAACCACGACCTCACGATTGCAGGTCGGTTGTTACTACCACTAGACTACCACGGCTTTTTTGTTTAAAAGAAGTGTATCTATTGATAAAGAGATTAAAACTAGTTGTTCTCCAAAAGGTAGATCTCGTGATACGTTTATTTAACTGAATCTTTATAAAATTATAATCTAGACTCGCTCGTGCCCGATTTGGTTCATGGTCTCAAATCTTGCTAGGATTTCAATACTAAACAATGTTGTCAAATATTATCGTTTGGTGCTCTATATATCCTTGATTTAGTACACCTATAGCATTGACACAGCTTACAAATTTTAAAAGCTGAGAAGAACCTATTTAAGCCGCCCGGCCTATACGAACTTACTTTACTAGATATGATTTTGACTTGAACAGTTTGCAGTTGTTTTGCTGAGCATTAAATAAAATATTTCAGAATGTGCGCGGGTAGTTATTTTGTAGAAATTTTAGATTAGAAGCTGTAGAAGTTTGTTCGTGAAAACTAGGATGCGGTCCTGCGCGAAGCAAAACTACAAAACTCCAGAAATAACTGAGGAAATCCTTGGATAAGATTTTTAAATTCTGAGAAGTCTGAATTGTTCTTGTTTCGCATTATAATAAAAACTGTTTGGTTGTTGACAATTTTTGTAGTTTTGAAAAACTATATAACCTAACTTGCTATGGAGTCTCTCTACCTGATCAAATCAGTACCGAGAAGTTACCCACATATCTCAGCAGATTAATTAAAGTTGCAGTAGGCAGGAAACATAGTTCGTAGAACTGATGGCCAATATGGCAATAACTTTCTCAAACGGAGACCACGTTGCGAGCCCAGCGTAAAATGTCTAAGAACAACGTGGACCTATAACCTCCGCCGCAGGGATAAGCTGGATGCAACTTGCTTCTAACCGGTTTTATTAGGAGGAATGTCCAGTAGAGATGATGATTCGCTTACAACTTTGGCAGTTGGTGACGATACAATTTTTTCTTTAAAGGTACCAAAGTTGTAGTTAGTATTATACTTTATTTCATTTTATTTTCATTTATTTATCATACATAACACATACATCATACACAATTCACAAACTTAAAGATGTGGGTACTTAGAAATATAATCTTAAGGTGCATTACATGACAAATATTGGCAATAAACATAATTAACAGTAATGCGAAATAGTAAGCTTTGCGAAGCAACCCTCACTAGGAAAACCCGTGTCGAGGACTACTGCAGCCCGCTTTGCCCGCCACATACTTAGCCAAGCAAACGTATGCGAATACAATTAGGTAAGTATTTATTCTTCATACCTACACTAAATTTAAAAAAATATTTATTAGTTATTTGAATGTTTTCGGAACCATGTTACCAATGATTTGGACTATCTCAGTAATGATATTTTGTAGATAATTATATATATAAAAATAATAATCATATCCATACATAAACAATAATAAGTAAATATGTATATTAAGATTTATAAAATAAATAAATATCGAAAAAGACTATCCCATCAAAGTAAATACCCTATCTTCCAGTTTAACAAAACCCAATTTTACTAGCCATTCTTTGATAATCTTTCTCCGTTTGTGTTCGTGCGATGTTATTCTCGCTTCTGCCGGTAGGCTATTATAGATGCGTGGTCCAAGCCATGAGAGAAAACGCGTACCAAACACAGTTCGAGACGACTCCAGCATAATCTTGCCAATATTTTTAGGACGAATACTATGTGTAGCAGTGCGTTTAGTATGCAGTTTTCCATTCTGGCAATAATACGAGGCGACTCTGTAGGCGTATGTCTGTCTTATATTCAGTATACCCGTTTCTAAGTAAAGTTTCTCGCTATCATATGTGGGAGGCTTTCTGGTAACAATTTTTAGAATGTTGTTCTGAGCTGGTTGTGCTATTGACAGAATAGATTTTGCCGCCCCTCCCCATGCAAGGATACCATAAGATATAATACAGTGTACCATTGCAAAATAATCACTCCACAACAGACTGCCCTCAACAACATCTCGCACCTGCCAGAAGAAATGGGAAAGACTCCTAAGTCGTTGGCGCACATTCAGCATCTGATCCTTCCAATTAATGTGTCGATCAACCATCACACCTAAGTACTTGATAGTCGTGACTCGTTCCAAAGCAGGACAATCACACAAACCATCGCCACTATCAATTGTGCAGGATCCATCCTGGTGGGCTATTAGAGTGAGACTTTCTGGAGGTTGACCACTAGCATTGATAGAGAAGGTAATGTACTTTGTTTTGGTTTTATTGACAGTCAGTACACGAGAATCCATCCACTTTAAAGTTTGATTTAGTCCAATTTGGCAGTAATGGAATACATCGATCCAGTTTGCACCGTAAAATATTATCAGCGTATCATCAGCAAAGGCAACAGGAACACAGTTTTGTAACTTGATACGAAGTAACTTATTTACATAGATAAGAAATAGAATAGGACCCAACACGCTGCCCTGGGGGACACCACTTCTCATAGATAAGTAAATAATCAAAGATTTTACTCATGGTGGGTTGCACCAAATTAATTTAACGATAACCAAACCATGTCGTAAAATCTATGGTTACGTCAAAAAATTTGACGTATCTAGAGATTTATTTGAAGCCGTGGTGGTCTAGTGGTAGTAAGACCCGAACTGCAATCGTGCGCTCGTGGGTTCAAATCCCGATCCCGTACCAATGAGTTTCTTTGGAACTTATGTACGGAATTTCACATCATTGGCTTTTCGGTGAAGGAAAACATCGTGAGGCAACCTGCATACGTCCGTAGAAGAAATTCGATGGCGTATGTGAATCCACCAACCCGCACTGGGCCATCGTGGTGAATATGGCCCAAACACCATTCGTGGGTAGGCCTAAGTCCTGCAGTGGACTATTAAAAAGGCTGGTACAGTACAGTACAGAGATTTTACGACTGGTTGGGCTTTGGTTATCGTTACAGTAATTTAGTGCAACCCACCTTTAAGCAGAGTTGCTTTAGATAACAGGGTTCACAAAAAAGCGAGCAAAAACTAGTTCGTCACTACTACTAAATGATAATTGTAGTATTTTGGAACATCGTCATCTTTGGTTACTTTGTTAGAACAAAGAGTTTCTTAATGATTTGAGGCCTGGCAGGTTAGTGTCTTAATTGGGAGCTTGCGGCAACATTGTGGTTACACATTTCACTGGTTAACGTCAATTATAATTGACAGAATCTATCAGAATCGTATATCCCTGATAACTTTCCAAAGAATACGCTGATGCAACACAATTAGCAGTCACTGTTAAAGTCAGCGTTACTTTTATTGTTAATTATGACAATAATCTTAACTACATCTACTAATATGGTGCAACCAAGTCTAAGTATTCTCATATTTTACTGAAACAGAGACGCTTAAGAGAATACGGTTCACAAAAAGCGAGGAAAAAGTAGTGACGAACTAAATGATAAATGCAGTCTTTTGGAACGTTTTGGGAACAAAGAGTTTCTTAATGAGGTGAGGCCAGGCAGGTCAGTGTCTTAATTGGGAGCTCGCGGCAACAATGCGGCCCAGCCTTTAATTGGGAAGGACTGGGGCGACGGAACTAAATGCAATTTGGGAAGAAAACTTGTACAGTTTGTTAATTTGCGATCAGCAATTAATGATATCCCGCGGAGATGGACGCGCTACACCAGTATCTTTTTTTTTGTATATTCGTCAGTCTTCTCCAAAACAAGTCGGAGACGTTAGCAACAAACATTATTACATCATCGATTGATGCAAATTTACTTTGATTAAGTCGAGCAATACAAGATTTCATAAACGTGTATGCAATTTTCGTGGGGTGAAATAAAAGATGTTAACAAGTCTTTTTTTCTTTGTATTTTTTCTTTATTTATTGGACTTACTTTTTTATATTTTTATTCTTATTTTTTTAACTTTTTTTCTGTATTTTTTACACCAGTACTTACTTACTTGTGACTGTTGGGATTGTCTAAACTTTAGACAATCCCAACAATTTAGACTCGTAAAGACGATTTTTGATGTCCGGTTGTTTTACACGCGGTAGGATAATATTATTATGGTACTTTACCTTTTACCTGAGGTTTCGCTCCCAGGATTTGAATAGCAGGAATCACTGGATAGAAATAAGTTTCTCCAAAATGATGTTTTAGAAAATTATTTAAAAATTATTAAGTAAATAGCTTTATTTATTAAATTAAAAATAGGTGGAAGGCTTTCAAACAGAAGGCAAAATTTGTAATTTTATTTAATGTCGGCAATTTAAGATAAGCAGATCCAAAGATGAAATAAATTTAGTCATACTCTACAATATACTTAGTGTATTGTACCAGCCTTTTTAATAGTCCACTGCAGGACATAGGCCTAAATATGAAAGGTGATTGGGCCATATCCATCGCGCTGGCCCAGTGCGGGTTGGTGGATTCACACTACGCCATCAAATCTATTTTACGGACGCATCCAGGTTGCCTCACGATGTTTTCCTTCACCGAAAAGCCTATGGTGTAAAATTACGTACATAAATTATGCCCATAGTGTAGTTGTATGTGTGTGTGCGTGTTTGTGTAACGCCGCAATACACGAGGTCTCATTAGAGCCAAGATTTGCAGCGCTACACGCGTGTGTGTGTGTGTGTGTGTGTGTGTGTGTGTGTGTGTGTGTGTGTGTGTGTGTGTGTGTGTGTGTGTGTGTGTGTGTGTGTGTGTGTGTGTGTGTGTGTGTTTGTGTGTGCGTGCGTGTGTGCTATGCACGTGTGTGTACAAAAGCTCATTGTTCAGTGCGGATCTGCGATATTATGTTATCTGTGTAATCGTAAGACAACGTAAGTAACCACTTTTTCAATTCACACTTGACAGTAGATGTTTTTTGTTTTTTAAGGATGGAACGGTTTTTGCCACTTTGTTATATATGAGTGGAAGGAGTGAGTTTGGATGTCAATTTGCAAAGGCTGATTTAACAGTATGTATTGGCACTCTGTATACTCGTTTGTTTATTAGATCAGTGAACTGGCTAGAGTTAACTGTGGCCTTGTGTACCGCAACTGTGGCTTTTTGAATAAACAGTTGTCGCGTCTGTTGCTAAGATAGCTTTTAAACCACGCCAATGCGCTTCCTCGAACACCAAGGCGTTCTAACTTCTTTATCAGCATGGGAATCGAAATTGTATCGAACGCCCTAGCAAGATCGAGAAAAACAGCAATGCTTCTATCCCCCCTATCCATGTGTCGAGCTATGGTCGACTGCATCTTCGGTCGATTTCCAACGACGGAAGCCAAATTGGCGGTCAGATAGCAGTTTGTGACGGTCGAGAAAACCCACCAGACGTTTATTAACAATTTTTTCCAGACTCTTAGATAGAATAGGAAGTAGCGAATAGCCATAGACTATTATACTCTGACTTGTAAATTCACGCAAAAAATCAAGTCAATCTATCCTTCTTACATAGGTACTATTGCTACATGGAAGAGAAACAACTGCATTATATTATATTTTATTATTATTATATATTTATTATATATATGGTTAAGATTTGTAACATCAAATACTGAGTTTTAGCCTCTGACATAATATCCATAATGTACAATAATTAGTTAATATATATATCTGCCTATACCTACTGACTAACAAACTTACATACATACTGTGATAGTTTAGTGCAAGTTAAGCTAACTTGCACTAAACTGTCACAAAGACAAAGTAAAGCATGAACCCGTCAAGTTCCATCGTTATAATAAAGCTGTAGAAGCGTGTTGCTCCATTTTATTCTCAATAGTGTTTCAATTTATATGAAATTTAATGAAAACTGGAGCTCCTCGGATCCCGGCTCGAACAAAGCGAGCATGAGCGATACATACATCAGAGTGATTTCATAACTGCGGAATTATGTGATATTTCATACGCAAGCCACGACGTTGGCGGTGGAAAAGTCATTTTACAACAATTCTTTATACACAAAAAAAACTAGGGCCGGTTTAGGCGAGGAATGCATAATGATAAAATAAATCCTTGGACCAATATAATTAGTATTCTAAGTCATCATGATCATCATTATCAACGGTCCGCTGCTGAACATAAGCCTCCCCCATGGATTTCCAATAGGTCCGGTTGGAAGCGGCCGGCATCCAGCGCGCTCCTGCGGTCTTAATTATATCGTCGTTCCACCTGGACGGTGGACGTCCTACGCTGCGCTTGCCGGTGTGTGGTTTCCATTTAAGAACTTTACTGCCCCATCGGCCATCAGTTCTTCGAGCTACATATGTGCCCTGTACATTGCCATTTCAACTTACTAATCCGTTGGGCTATGTTGTTGGGCCGTGTCTGCCTCATCAAGCAAATCAAATTTTGCAAATCAAATCGAATAACTTTTACGTCGCGTTGACCGAACGCGTCGAGCACACACTCGAGCAAATTGACACACACGCTTAAATTAGCCAATCACAGACGTTGCCGCGCTCGTATTGGATCGGTTTGGCGCTCGTTACATTACCGTAAAAATACTCACACTTAGCTATTCAGTTTTCTGTTCGTGACATAAGATGGCGCTGTGCCATAGAAATCACATCAATAGTTAACGCGATCGAGATCGAGCGAAAACCTCACATTTAGCCCTCTGATGCGATCTCGCAACGAGCAAGCGAGACTGCGAGTATACAAAGTACGTAAAATCACGTTCAAGCCTCATAAAAACTATTTTTGTTCAAAGCAATTATTATTAAAAAGTGACTGGGCTTTGATATAATAAGCGTTTGTCGTTATGAAAACTCATTTAAATACACAAGAGACAAGAACTCGTTTTATACCTATTAATACCAAATACTCCCAGCTAAAGAACAAAATAATTTATTGCTATTAATAATTTAAATTAACAGTAACAGCTTTCTTTGAAGTCCGTAGGCATATTAATTATCCTTAGTAATACTGGAGGATAAATACCTGGAAAATATGGAAATTCTGTTATTTTAAGAACTGCTGGAATTATAATAAAGTAAAATAGCGAAATTGGCCTTGTTGTTGGGTCATTTACTCAGTATTAAATAGTTTTACCGTAGACTAACCTCCTCAAGCCTACCTTGAGTAGTTTAGTTAAAGGTTTTACTGTTAGATAACAAATTGAGAGCTGAGTGACAAACTGAAAGAACTTGCAAAGTCGGTGCAGACTTTGTACAGTAGCCCAAAAAGCGTTAAAATATGGTAAACTAATTCACAGAAAGCAAACGGTATTTAATGGTTCATTATTGAGGAATTCCATATTTTCATATTATTTAATTTTTGTTTGTTTGGCAGCCACCATTTTACAAACAAAAAAAATAATAGTGACAATATTTTCCAAAGCAAATTATTAAATACTGTTCAAGGTATGCCTAAGGCTTAAGATCGATATATTTTTGCATTATCTCTTTTAACTGGACAAAAGCAACGCGCGATATTACTTGACGATTTGATCGTACTGCAGTTTTCCATTTTATTCTAGACACGCACTTAAATTAAGTTTATGCACGAAATCACACAATTACGTATATTTTTATATGAACAACTATTAAAAATTCATAGGCAGTCATTCGCAATACTCTATGATGTTGCTGTGCTCGTCGCTTTAGTCAACTTTTACTACGGGGCCTACTTCGGAATTGCGCGGAAAAATCAGCTGGTCCATACAATTTATAGAGGTTCGACGAAGTTTTAAAAGAATGTGAAATTAGCTTAACAAAATCTTTTAACTTATATTACGTCTTTCTAAAGCTACTCGTAATGTTTGCTTTTTGACCGACAAACCACCGGAGGAGGTATACAATTCGACGCGTATATATATTTTTTTTAATAATATTATATTTTATTGGCTATTTTGACCAAACTTAATAAACATTTCATAAACTATAACTATTAAAATTAACCTACTTAAAATAAAAACTAATACTAAAACTTATATTACTAAAATAAAACTAATCTAAAAGACCCGGGGCAGAGGGTAACGTGGCCAGAATGCTGGCGGCGTTGCCTCGTTGAATTGATATATTTATTTTTTGACCAAAATAGATGCCAGCATTCTGGTCACGTGTCACTTCTACCAGTTGCCTAGCCAGATCTTTATATAAAAGGTGAGCGTTCGGCCCCCACGGACCTAGTCTCAACCCCAAACGGCACAAAATGGTACATTCTGTCCAACGACTCATATTTGTGCCGCTTGAGGTTTTCAGCTTTAGCTGCTGCAACGCCAGCTTTCTCTGTTGTGCAAGGAAGATGGGACAACGCCAGTGTGTCAACACATGTAGCGAAGTTTTTGTATCAAATAAGTTTGGTTTGGGAGGAGACTTATTTGTGTTGATCTCATAGTGAAAGTTACTTATAAACGGTTAACAGGCTAAAACTTATTTTTCAACAATTTATTATATTCTACAATTTTTTTTTAAATTTAATTTTTTTACATTTTCTTATTATTTTTTTTTTGTTTTAACCAATTCGTAGTTTTCATAGCCCGATCCACCAGACGAGAATTTATAGTGCACGCCATTTGGGAGACAGAAAGGAAAAATTGTACACACCTCGCGGCGTTCAAGTTTCGCTCACGGGAAGATTTCGGGAGCTTGTCGCCGGGAATTATGGCCAAATATGGTGGAATTATGGCGAATTACGGGCGAATATGGCGGAATACGGCGAAGCATGGCCGAACCTCGTAAACGCACAGGGATACGTCGAATTTACATGCCTTTAGTTTTTGGCATACTTCAGAATGTGCGTAATGGTTTTCAGATAATTACGAGTAGCTATGAACTCTTCTAAATTTTCTTGGATACTTTACAGAAAATTTAAATTAAAAGAAACAGAACCTAACTTTTTATTTTGATAGTCACTTTTGGTCGCTAGGTCCTTTTTACACTTATTTAATACTTCACCTTCAACTTAATCATCATCATCATCATCATATCAGCCATAGAACGTCCACTGCTGGACATAGGCCTCCCCTAATGATTTCCAATAAGACCGGTTGATAGCGGTTTGCATCCAGCGCGATCCTGCGGTCCTAATAAGGTCATCCGTCCACCTTGTGAGTGGACGTCCTACGCTGCGCTTGCCGGTACGTGGTCTCCACTCAAGAACTTTTCGACCCCATCGGTCATCAGTTCTCCGCGCTATGTGCCCTGCCCATTGCCACTTCAACTTGCCAATCCGCTGGGCTATGTCGGTAACCTTGGTTCTTCTACGGATCTCCTCATTCCTGATTCGATCTCGCAGAGAAACTCCGAGCATAGCCCTCTCCATGGCTCTTTGGGCTACTTGGAGCTTACTAATAAGGCCCATAGTGAGAGACCACGTTTTTGTGCCATAAGTCATCACTGGCAACACACACTGGTCGAAAACTTTCGACTTGAGGCACTGAGGTATGTCGGACGAGAAGACGTTACGCAATTTTCCAAACGCTGCCCAACCGAGTTGGATTTGGCGATTGGCCTCTTTCTTGAAGTCGGACCTACCTAACTGGACTACTTGTCCCAGGTAGACGTACGAGTCAACGACTTCAAGAACCGAGTTCCCAACTGAAATAGGGGTGGGTACAACATGAGAATTACACATGACCTTTGTCTTATCCATGTTCATTTTAAGACCCACCTGTTGAGAGACTTGATTAAGGCCTTCT
The DNA here is from genome assembly GCA_949316475.1 of Hypomecis punctinalis. NCBI lineage: Eukaryota > Metazoa > Arthropoda > Insecta > Lepidoptera > Geometridae > Hypomecis > Hypomecis punctinalis. The sequence continues at coordinate 26,295,755 of OX438799.1, read as the reverse complement.
AGCATCGTGCTGAGTTCTTCCATCGACTTTGCCATGACCACGATATCGTCGGCAAATCGACGGTGAGTGATGTATTCGCCATTGATGTTGATGCCGAGTCCTTTCCATTCCAGGAGCTTAAAGGCGTTCTCCAGAGTAGTAGTAAACAGTTTCGGAGATATTACGTCTCCCTGTCTTACGCCTCTCTTCAAAGGGATCGCCTTGGAGCTCTCTTCCTGTACTCGAACCGACATAGTGGCGTAATTATACAAACACTTCAGCACTTCAATGTACCGATAGTCAATACGGCATCGTTGAAGAGACTCAAGCACAGCCCATGTCTCAACCGAATCAAAGGCTTTCTCATAGTCCACAAACGCCAAGCAAAGTGGCAGGTTATACTCCTCGGTCTTCTGTATAACCTGCCGCAGCGTATGTATGTGGTCCATGGTGCCAAAGCCCTTCCGGAAACCGGCTTGTTCGGGACGATTCGTAATGACCTTTGAAAACAACTTATAAACATGGCTCAGAAGCGAGATGGGTCTGTAGTTTTTCAATAAGGTGTTGTCACCTTTTTTGAAGAACAACACCACCACGCTTCTGTTCCACGCTTCTGGCGTTATGCCCTCGAGGACGACGGTGTTAAATAGCTTCTGAAGGACTTTTAGTACCGGCGTACGTCAACTTAATACATTAATCAAAATTTTAAAAATACAACATATAAAAACTCGTCCAGACACAAGATCTTTGTTTAAAACAGAGACGACTTTTGTTGTTTTTTCGATCGAGCGAAGTTATTCCTTGTTCATGTTAGATTACCTTTACCAATTGAAGATAATTTATAAGCTCAAAATAACTCACATTTTTTTCAAACCACAACATGTTTTTTTTACAAAAATCTTGATTCTCTGCATACGTTTTAGGGTCGGCGCCTCTTTAATACTGCATGTGATGTTTCGGCGCCGACGTTCCAGGTCAACTTGAAATTTAAAACCTTGTTCTAAACCTTTAAAAATATATCAGAAAAAGCCAGCCATAAAGTGCATCAGAAATCTACCGCGCACGACGCGACTCCGCTGAATGAACCTCCGCGACGCAGCAAAAATAACAATGTAATTCCGGAGCCCGCTTCATTTACCGTGTCTATTGTTGGAGGAATCATTCGGATATTCGCACAACACTCCTGTAACGATGCTTAAAATATTCTCCAACTGTAGTTTATGATTTCTAAAATAAGAAAGAAAAAATAATATTCAAGCTACAGTTGTAAAACCTTGATAATTATTTTTCGAAAAAAATTGACACCACCGCCTTTCATGTACAGCATTCGAATAGTTTGCACGAATCGATGTCATGTAGCATCGGTGTACATTATTGTTGATCTATCAAAAACGGCTCAGCCGATTTCGATAGAATTTAAATGCGACCGCTTCAGGAGTAACAAAATAAAAAAAATAATAAGATAAGATAAATTTTATTGCAAAAACTTACACTAGGTACACAATTTTAAGTAGCTCTGCCTTTTGCGTTAGTTTAAAACTGTGATGCAACGGGCAGGTGTCTTCCAGATGGATCAAGTGATTTTGCAAGTACAAACAAACCAAGTCACTATACAATACAAGAATGAGCGTTTGCATTAGTGTGTGTGTGTGTGTGAGTGTATGCGTGAGCGTGTGTATGTGCGCGCGCACATTAGTGTGTGTGTGTGTGTGTGTGTGTGTGTATGTGCGCGTGTGATGGTGTATGGTGTATGGCGTGTGCATATTCTTACGTGCGCCGTGCGGTGAGCATGAAACATGACACAATAATGACTTTACTATTTGGCAAAATGACCGATTAAATGAAGAAAAAAGATACAGACAAACATAGTACTCTCCACTCCTTTTTGTGAAGTCTGTATAAACAGAAATACCTAAAATGGCGTCTAAAATTAGCTTTCTTAACTTCTATGATATGATCATACGATAAACGTGTTAGCTATTAACAAGTACGTGTTTAAAATTGAAGTGCACGAATACAACAAACAAACAACATTCAAAGTTTCTGTCTACAAAATCAAAGAGTAAAGTCAAGCACTAACAATGAAAGCGTGCAAGTTAGGCTATAACCAGGGAAGAGGTGAAACCAGGAGAAATTACTGCAGGATCGAGGGGATTACCCGCGGCTGCCGCAGGTGCGGGTACACAGTCTTCCGACACCTATACCTTCACTGGCTGTGACAGTATCTTCAGTAGTTATTAGACGGTTTTATTTAACTTCACTTGGCCAATTTCAAATCTAGTAATTGAATTTTGACCCACTTCCCGTGGACAGATTAAGTTTGGGGTCAGAGGCCATATGTAAGATGTCCCCAAATATTTATTTATTATTTGATACACATTTTTAGTTTCGATGAGAATCACTTTTTGACCGACGAACCACCGGAGGAGGTTTTTCAATTCGACGCGTATATATATTTTTTTATGTATAATAATTCTTTTTTTATTGGAAAGAGTATACTTTGAAATTGGTGCCATTCAAATTTTATCGAAATCGGCTGAGCCATTTTTGATAAATCAACAATAATGTGAAAAATGCTACATCGATCCGTGCGAAATATTCGCGAATTCTGTACACGGGTGAAGTCATGCTAATTTTTGCAAAAAATAATCTTGTTGTGTTCAGTATTGACGTAAATACAAGATGGCCACTGCCACAACATGGCGGATTACATTTTTTACACAATCCTCTCAATATAGGTATCAAATGAAAGGGTTTTTCATGTAGTACACAGTTTTTAGTAACAAAATAAGAACTAATAACACAAAGTATTGTTATTGTTAGGCGAAGGCCCCACGATTTTATTTTTGAGTTATTATTTGTTAGCTTTTGGTACATAAAACCTTTTGACTTACAAAAGTTTTTCGCCAATTTTATTTTTGTTTTAGATAGTGGATACACTGTTACGAGCACTGAGATTAACTATTTGAAAGTAGGGTATAGGCCCAATTTTTTTTATTTGTATTTTATACTCTACAGACACCGGGGCCTGTACCTTTCATTAACAATGATTCGACTTTTTCCTAAGAAGACAATTATATTTTACTAAACTACGTTACGTATATGCACCGAGCAGTCCTGCCCCCGCAAGCAGCACCCGTTCACGAGTTGACGCACGTGCCAGCCGTCGTCCTTGTCGACCACATTTTTGGGAAGAGGGCTCGCCGCCACGCATCGCCGTCGCAAGAAGAGGCGCCTATGCTAGCCTGATTGCTCCGGGCATACACGCAATCCTTATGCTAACTTAATCTACTATTAACTATCGTCCATTCGCCTCAAGACCTCCGCAACCGCCGCGTTCCTATCTTTTATGGCCATTTTAAAGTTATAATCTAGGATGTCTTTTGGTGCCGCAGCTGTTGCCCGTCGCACGAAGCGGCCGATAGCGTCATCTACGTCATCGGCGTAATAGGTAAATGTCCCTGTGTGCCGTGAAATCGCCACCACTGCGTGCGACACGCTATCATGCAGATTACGCTTGCTCTTTGTGTTATCAAACTTCTTGGCAGCTGTGATGTTATCTGCAAGCTGCGGATAACCCAATCCTGACTGAAGCTCACTCAACAGGGATTGGGTTTTACGCATCTTGTGGCTAACTTTACGGGTGTAAGAAGGGCCAAGAAGTTTTATTTAGCTTATAACAAACGAACACAGCGGCCCGCCAACAGCACGCGATCATATTGATAATTGAATGACATCTTTTAGATTACTGAATATATAGGTAGTGACACCCGCCTTACAAAGCCGTGGTGGTCGAGAGGTAGTGATACCCGCCTTACAATCGTAAGGTCGTGGGTTCGAATCCCGGTCCCGTACCAATGAGTTCTTTGGAATTCATGTACGGAATTTCACACCACTGGCTTTTCGGTGAAGGAAAACATCGTGAGGCAACCTGCATACGTCCGTAGAAGAAATTCTATGGTGTATGTGAATCCACCAACCCGCCCTGGGCCAGCGTGGTGGATATGGCCCAATCACCCTTCGTGGGTAGGCCTACGTCCTGCAGTGGACTATTAAAAAGGCTGGTACAGTACAGTACAGATTACTGAATAATGATTTTTTTTTTTTAATATTTTGGGACATCTTACACTCGGCCTCTGACCCCAAACTAAGCAAAGCTTGTGATTTGGCTACCAGAGACTGATATACTACTTATACTTATTTTTAAATACATACTTATATAGATAGTAACTAAATAACATCCAGACACAGAGCAAACACTTATGTTCATCACATAAATATTTGTCCTGGGTTGGGTTCGATCCCATCGCCTCTTTGATCGAGAAGTTAGGGTCACTAACCACTGAGCCACCGAGGCAGTCAAATTATTTTGGGTTACTAATATTTTTTTTTTCTATTCCGAAGTCTTAAACATATTTAACCGAGCGTGAGTCTCAGAGACTACTGCGACGAGCCGGCACTTGGGTGTATGTTTGTATGTATATTTGTTCGACGATAACTCAAGTACCGCTTAACCGATCTTCATGAAATTTAGCATGAACTTAGTTTATATTTATATTCAATGGTTGCGAAGATACGAGGGCCGTGGCAAATAGGCGCGGCGCCACTTTCTGCGGGAGTTTCAACATTTGTTTAAAATATATCGCTAACTTTCGTACAAAGATTGTTACCTTTTTTTTCAAATCCCAGTAGGTATTTATGATATAAAATAGTAATAGCAATTAGGTCCAAGTCTGGGGCGGACTACTAGTTATAATTTAAATTATTTAGATTGTATTTCAAACATTGTTATCTGACGATTCCAAGTATCTACAGAGTAAAAGAATTTTGACCTTGACTTTGATGAGCGTTTTAAACTTGAGCTACTGACTCTACATCACCTTATTGTTCGAAACAACCAGGTTAAACTCATCGAAGGCTGAGTAGTAGAGCTAAGTGCTCGACACTTACGTTTCCGAGGTTGCTCTATATAACTCTACCTTAGTATAGTTGCTAAGATAACAGGGAATCACGCTCGCTTCCGCCTGGAGCTGAATAAACAACGGTTCGGTTTGATTTTGTGAGGAATTCGGTTATACTACACAAATGCTGAGCCATTTGTAATGCACGAGTAACTTAATTATAGGATGATTGTGGAGCTTTGTAGAGTTGGAAATGTATGTACTGTACTGTACCGTTTCCTAGTCCACTGCAGGACGTTAGCCTGCCCACAAAGGGCGATTGGGCGATATCCACCACACTGGTTCAATGCGAGTTGCTTCACGATGTTTTCCTTCACCAAAAAGCCAGTGATGTGAAATTCCGTACATACATTCCAAAGTACTTTGAACGTACAATACTTACAGTACATTCTGAAGATTTGAACTCACGAGCTTACGATCGTAAGGAGAGTATCATTACCACTAGGCCCACAGCTTTTACGGAAATGTATATTGTAGTGCCGAGGAATAAAAGTAGTTTTTGGAGCTTGGAAACCTTAGTGGGCGAGAATAGGCACATTTAACTTGTGTTCGAAAAAAGTCCAAATAAAATAACATTAAATATAAATTATCGGTTATGTGTCGGTATAAACCAGTTATCGGACTAGTTTAAAGCCATTTTATTGTACGCAATGTTATGTATATTAATAATTTATCGGTATAATCACTGGTTGTAATACTTAAATAAAAATATGTCTGAGTATAAGTCGCAAAAAATGTGTTTATATTTCTTTCTGTCAATTGTTTTGTATATTTGCACAACAAATGATATGATGATTTGCTTGTAGTAACTATCATTAATCGAATGGTAGTTTTTGATTGGATTGATGGTTGAAAGAATATATAACCGCTGCTAATTCGCGAACACGTCACACACATTAAAATGTGGATTTTTGGTATGTTTATCTGACAAAGAAAGATTACATTGATATTCATTAATTTATAGGCGGGCTGTGAATGCTAAGCAAACACAATTATTTTTGACAAAAATGGCAAAACAGACTTCCATTGTGTACAAAATTCAAATAGTTCGCTCGAGATGATGAATACAGTTTTAACAATATTGTTGTTGATTTTTCAAAAACTTAAAATAGGACCACCTATCCTATCTACCTTATATCCTATATATTATATCCTTTTAAAGTAAAAAAAATATATTTTCTTTCGGTTCAAAGCTTAATTAGCGAAAATACCGATGAACATACACAAAAAAAATACATAGAACCTCCTCTTTTTTGGAAGTCGGCTAAAAAACAAAACGACATTACGTTGAGATACACGCAAGCTCTAACAAAAAACATGGAGTGTTTCATCAAATCCAGCAAAGGAAACCATTTCCGTAACGTAATAAGTAACGCGTGTCGTCGACAGCGCGCACGACGGCCACCATCGATCTCTCCTCCATAACAAAAACACGGCCTTATTTATGTTAAGGCTCCCACTCACGATGCTTTCGAATGGACGGCGTTTCCAGTAAAACACAATACATAGGCATGGTAATGGCATCTAATAATATTAGCCTTCATACATACGGTTGGAAGGCCTGGAAAAGGTCACTCGCGGATTTTTTTTTGTTTATTTTAATTGAAGTCTAAGGAATCGTGCTATCCTGTTTTAACTTATGCCAATAGGTTGCCAGTGAAACAAAGAAAGAAATAGTGGGGCTCGTCTATAATCGTTTCATACTCCATGTCTTCGAAAATATGGCTTTTTGATGGGGGTCGCCATTGAAGTAATACAATTTTTTTTAATCAAATTAAATTCATTTACGAATTGTTGTGTTATGTGGTGTTTGTTATGTTAATAATGTGTAATAGTTATTACTAATGTAAATAAAACAATCAGGAGTTCTTAAAATTGCTTTTGACTAATAATACAAATATTTTAGTAACAGGAGTAAAAACATTCATTTTTTTTAATTTTTTCGCCTTTAACCTAAGCCTAAAGATACACTGAATAAATATTGCACATTCTATTTATAGACTCAAATAGGCTAATTCAATACGGTTCTAACGATACAACATTTTTTGGGTCGTCCGTACAAAAGTTACGAGAAATCTCGATTTTAGTAGGTCGCGGCGCAGATTCGCAAAAAATAAAAAAAAATTCGCGGCACTTGGGGCTCTCGGGCGAAAACGGCGCGTGGCAGTTGGGCTGCCAAAGGGCTACGCGCCTCGGAGTTCGGTATACACTCCTTATCAACGATCGCAGGGGCTGTCGAACAAACGTATTTAACGGTTTGCATTAGTGAGCGTGTGATTTACCTACCATGTGAGCTATTTCAAAGACAAGACCGAGTCACAATACTGTTAGATATCATTCCCCTGAAATGGATTGTGTGTGTACCTATAGAGGTATCTTCACATAAACAACACCTCTCTGGGCCCTTCTTCGTCCCGATGTTGCGAAAGTCTGGAATCATCGTCGAGTATTCATCATTAGTATAACAGAATACGGCTAAAACTCACGTTATAATTATACGGTCGATCCGCAAGGAATCCAACAAGTTTCAGAGTATTTAGAACTCCATCCTCAGGGAATACGCGCACCCCCGTCGACCGGCGCGCGCGCACTCAAACTTGTTGGATTCCTTGCGGATCGACCGTATAATTATAACGTGAGTTTTAGACGTATTCTGTTATAATCATCGTCGAGGATTCCTTCTTTGCTGAAGCTGGGCGCTGCAGGACACTGCCCCCAGGGAAATTGGGGGGTGCGAGTGCTTGGACTACCCGCGACATATACAATACTGGTGCAGTAAACAAGTATCGTCTAGGTAAATGTGCTACATCTTAACTTTAGCCTATAATTAAGAAAAAAGGCGTCCATGCAACGTTTCCGATTTAGTAAAGTAAACTTACACACAATCATTTTAATAAGATATTATCAATATTGTTTTATTTTTTAAAAATGCAAGTGCTTTTATTAACTTCCTCAAATACAATACATTATCTAACACTGACTTAGCTTACTTACTTAGGGTTCCTCGTTTTACTATGGAACCCAAAAAAATACAATAGGTATAGATATGTATTCTTATTGAACGCTTACTTTTTCACAAAGAATTTCTCTTATTTAATATTTAAAATAATTTTACATTATAATAGGCACAGATTGGGTAACACACAAACTAAAGAGAAACTCAAGTAGGTAAAAAGTAAATGAATTTAAAACACTGAATTCGGGTAGCCCTAGCTCATGAGCTCATATTTTGCGTGGCCACATGACGTATCGTCGCTTTGGTGGTGAACAGAGGTTAACCCACATTTTGAGTAAAATTAGTTACATAGATAATTACCAATAATTATATTTAAACGGGGATTTAATAAGCCTATTTTGCTAATACGACTCAATTTTCATTAAAATCGGACCAATAGTTTAGAAAATATTATAAAAAATATAATTTTGTAGTTGACCCATGTCCCTTAATTGCTCATTATCTCAAAACTTGGTTTTGTGGGTTAGCTCTCTTCACCACCAAAGCGACGATATATATTTTAAGGAGATGGCTGCTAGACATAGTACCTACTCGTTTTCATTTCATTTATTCCTCAACATAATTAAATAGATACAATTCTGTATACTACCATCAGTGGGGACCTTTAGTCCGCGGCCTGATAAAACTGAACAAACACCCGTCCCCGGACAAACAGGCCGGACAAACGGACGTATTTGTCCGGTCACCGGGTGTCCGGCGATTGTTCGCGGAATAACGCGGGATTAATGACCGCCTCGTTGTCGCTGTACGGTTATTGGAACTACATTAGATTCCAATCATTAAGTTCTATGACAGCGATTGCATTGGCCTATAATAGAATCATTCAATAGAATTATAGAACTATTTAATGCGACAAAAACAAGTGAAGCAAACAATAGAGCTACAATTAAGTAGATTTGGAAGCGTTGTTTATATTCACAAACCGACCCCATCTCCGCGTATGCTAGATTCCAGTTATTCTGTTTTGTGATAGCGACTGCATTAGCCTATATTCGAGTAATTCGATAGAATTATTAAATTATGATAAAAACAAGTGAAGCAAACAATAGAACTAATACCTATATTAAATAGGTTTTGGAAGCTTTGTTTTTTATTAACACAAACCGGCCCCATCTCCGCGTGTGCTGGTTGTAGCCAACCAGGGTTGGTTTTTCCTTCAAGCCGGTAGGTTATATCACGTGCTCTCGATTTACATTTATTTAAAACCAAATAAAATTATGTAAATCAAGAGCCGTCGTGTACAATATAAATTTCAACATAGCCTTAACGCGCTCTGTTTTATGATACGAGATTCTGTTTCCTTTATAAAATATCTAAATCATAACACTGTAACTCTTTCTAAGGCTGCTTAATCAGTAATAGCTATTTTATGCGAGATTAACTAACGTGGTTTTATGTGATATCAGTACGAATTTAAATTGCAAGTATTTTTAAATTTTAGTTCATTTCAGGATGAGGATCATTTCATATATGTCATGATCACCGTAGATCATAATGTTCTTGTGGATAAGCTAGAAGATATAGGCATTTACGCATAGCTTGACTGTCCTGACTTACTCTGCGAAGAAACTCGCCTAAATGTGCCCGAACAGCGAACCAAATTTAGGAATGGAACTCACGCAGTGCTCGGTGTGCGTCTTCCTCTATTCTCACCGACATCCGCGCGCACTGTCGCGCGCCCGCAGTCCCCCATCAGTCGCGCACACCACCATCTTAACGCCATCAGCGCCTCCCATCCGCTAGTGACATCTTTGCCGAGGAATGGACAACCATTGCTAAAAATATTCTTTCGTATTGCGAAGAAGTCAAATTGTAATCTCAAATTTATTTATAGTTAGCGTAAAAATAATATTAATACGTTGTTGCTTCTATCAATTTTATTTCATGTTTAAATATATTCTGTTCTGTTTTTATGTAATATTTTAATTCGTAGTTTTTAGGATAAAAAATGTAACGCCTAGTAGTAACGCCTAGTATTAAGTGCTGTAAGCTACATTTTCTGTAAATAAACAAAATTGAAATTGAAATGTTTTTTTTTTATATATTTCTGATTTTCTAGAAACGAATTTATTTGAGAAACACGTTTCAGAAATTCTGCCATGGGTGTATACTCATTAAAAATATATAAATAATGTGTGTTATATCAAACATCGAGTTTGAATTGCTATATCACCCTTCTTCAATTAGGTAAAATTTTCGTATTTTCATACAATATTAAAAAAAACAGCATTAGGACATGAAATATCGCATGTATTTTGTTTCAAACTAAGTTTTATATTTAAATAACTGTAAACTTAATCACAGATATACGAATACTTAAATATTGTTCAAGTTATTATCCACAGAATACAAAAAAAAGTGTTGGCAAAATACAAAATTATACAATATTGTATTATTTTATATTATTCCAACATTTTTAAAATCAATTATAAAATCGTGAGTCAAATCGAGTGGCCGCGCATTCCGCGCCAAGTCCAGTTCCGATTTCTAAACAGCAGATCGACAACAATAGCGTTCCCTTTTCCCTCTCAGCACGGAACCCTTCAGAGTCAGGCCATTCTAGTATAAGCAAAGCTTGAACGCCATTAAACTTGTGGCTTAGGCCAGCATTGTCGAAGCCTAAGCTTATTAACTCCACCCCGACTTCGCAATACATAAGGGCCAAACTCCCAAGAATATTAGAGTTGCCCAAATTTTAAGCTGAGGCAGTTGAGCTTAACAGCCGCTTGAGTGCTTTGCAACTTTGAGATTAAGTAGTGTTTATGTTTTTGTGTTAATTTTTGATGTCTGGAGTCTTCTGACTTTGTTGGTGGAAAGCGTTGAGAGACCTTGTCGAGGAGAGTAAAAAAGCGTTGAGAGACCTTGTCGAGGAGAGTAAAAGATACAATTCATTATACAAGTTAGGTAAGTAAGACGAATGCTGTTCAAAAGAAAATGCAAAAATTATTTACTATATAAAATTATCAACTTGACTGTTTTTGCTTTTCATCTTTCCGAGTGATGATTATTCGGTCGTTCGGTCAGTATTATACAGGTCGTATTTTTCACGGAATCTTGACGAAACTTGCTACACTGGCTCTATTTATTAATAGTTTTTTGTCGTCGGCGATTTTGGTTGGAATTTTCTTCAAAAAGAGGGCAAATTTGTATCGTTTAGTATCGTAATTCTAACAATTTTTGCGAGTATGAACCAAATCGATTAAGAAAATTCGGTTAAAGCGATGTGCCGCAGTCTCCTGTTCGGAAAACTACTAGTTTGGGATAGCAAGAGAATAATGCATTACTGCATACTGCCGTAATCTACGCATATTATTGCTTAGCTAGGACAGAATCGAGCGCCAATGCATACGTGCATGATGCATCGACAGCGGCTTGAAAGCACTGCATGCCCCGTCGGACATGTTCGCGGGGCATGTCGCACACAGTTTCTACAATACACAGAAGTCTAACCTAATATAATAAAAAGTATAAATTAAATTATAGTATAGATAGTAGTAGTAACAATCGCCTTACAGTCATAAAGTCGTAGATTTAGTCCTATAGTCCCGTACGTTCTAATAAGTTCCTTGTAATAAGTTCTTTGAAATTTATGTATAAAAATGTATAGTATGGTTTTTGGTGAAGGAAAACACTTTAAGGAAACCTAAGGAAGAAATTTAGAGGCGTATTTATTATTCTTATTTTATTAAACTAGTAACTATGAATTAGAGTAATGGATACAGATTATTTACTGGTAATTGTTAATACAAGTCAAAACATATGACTTAATCGCCTCTTGTGCTTAGGCCTATGTTCAACGGAAAGCTGATGCAGTACAATACTGGTTTTCATGCACAAGTGCATGATGCATCGATAGCCGCTTGAAAGCACTGCATGCCCCGTCGAAAATGTTCGCGGGGTTGATGCACACAGTAACTATTGCAGAGGAGTAACTTAAAATAACTAAAACTCTACTAAATCAATCATAAAATAGTCTGTACTTCGTAAGAATTCGAAATTAGAACGCGATACCTAATTGTCCTATCACACACATACTTAGTTATAGTTCTTACGAGTCGTGTACAAGCACTTACGTCATATTTAGTGCTATAGTCGACCCTGAGTTCATTCTAAAGTTTGGTCAGTAATAAACAAAACATAACACAATTAATCTTTAATGATGTACGCAAAGTAGTATACTTTCAATATACATACATAATGTAGGATAGCTAATTTCTTAAGTAGAGTATGTGCAAAAAAAAAACCATCGTGGCGTGACGGTGAACTAACAATAACATTTTAATCAGCAGCCAAGGTACCGACTATACTTAGTAGGCGCGAGTACTGGTAAAAACCCATTCAGTTTGTACCAAGTATCAAACACTTTTAGTTGTACTGGAAATGACAGAGCAGTGTTGTCGACGTAACAAAATCAGTAAAATGGCACACCTACAACGCTTCTCTTTTTGTACAAACGCTAAGAACAAAATGTATTAATAGCCTTGTTTTCAAAAGTCTGAGCGTTCGGTGGATGCGATGTGTGACCAAAATGCTGGTATTTTTTTATAATAATAATAATAATTCTTTATTATGCAATATAACTTATTTCTAAAAACTTACACCTATTTTACAATTTAAGTATTATAGAGATTATTTTTTATTTAAACTATAGTAGGTGTGCACTGGAACCCACACTAGGGTGGCCTGTGTCGTGGGCTCCAGGCTCTTCCACAATTTGGCTCAACGTATACGCATTGCCATTCAGCGTGGCAATGCTGCCAGCATGCTGGGCACGCTGCCAACTGGCAGCGGGCTTGTGGGCAGTATTTGGATTATCTTTAGACCTTCAAGGATCTATGGATGATCCAATTGCTTGTCATGTAGTAGTTTGTGTAGTTTTAGATTATGTCTTGTACTTAGTGGAAGATAATAAAGGCACTTGCTCTATAAAAAAATTCAATTCAATATTTGATAATCCCAAATTATAATCCACATCTCTACCATGAGCCCTTGATAACCCACTACTTATAACAGGGTCTTCTTATCTTTATTCAAAGTGACAAGATAACACACGTCCTGTATTTATTTACATAAAATGTCTTGTGCATTTCCCAGCCCTACTTTCCGCTAGCCAAACTTCTTGAAACAACTGAGTAACGGAGACTTCTCCACTGATAAGCGTACCACGCTTCCTTTGTTTTTGTCAACAATAGACAATGATTCATGTTGTATTAACTTACTGGTTAATGTTACACTGTGGCAGAATTGGTGCATGTACAGACAACGACTTACGTAAGCGGATCGCGCGCGGATTTGGAGATCTAATCACTCAGTGCACTGCACCGCGCCGCGCCGTGCTGTCTGTACTTTCGGACACGGCCATACTGCCGCCGGCTTGCCTCTCGATAGACAACTCAAGACTTGGTTAGTGTCAGTATACGTTTAAGCACAAATCGCCTGTTCATAAAATTTACATTATAATTTTCGTTTTCGTATATTTAATAGCCATAAATTCTTGATATTGTTATTATAAATCAAATTATGAGAAAAACGTTAGAGCTGTTTACGGAATCCGAAGTTAAAAGATGCGAAAAAGCGTAGTTCGTTTCACACAATATCTTTATAAATAATAGCCTTTGTGTTATTCTGATGTATAAGGATTACTAATGCAAAGTTTCACCTTAATCCGTTCAGTAGCTTTTACGTGGAAGAGGAACAAACATCCAATAGTACAAATTTACGCGTTTATAATATTAGTAAGATTTTAAAAGAAATTATGATGAGTTAAAAATGGTGATGACATCTTCGTTAAGTGCAGATGGAAACACGAAGTACGTAAAGATCCGCTCGAGCTTGGGATTAATAAAAACACCTTGCAGGAACTTGCCCAAGACAGACAATAGTGGCAACTTTTACTTAGTGTCGGAGACCAAGGCGCATTTTTAGTCGCTGCGCCATAATTAAGTAGTTTTGAGTCTTTTAACATTTTGATTATGCTATTGTCATTGTATTCAGTTAATCTCATCCATCCATATTCCAACAATCGTAATACGTATTGTTGGTAGCATGTCTATTACGTATCACGTCAGTGCTAGACCCGGATGGGCCATTCTGAGCCTCGGCGGTTGATGTCCGTTTTCCGAAGAATGTGGAAAATTGCATTTGAGGTTCCGATTCGATTATCGCCATACGTTTGTTGACTGACGACCTTTGTGGTATAATTGGTACCGCGTTTGCCTTACGAGTCAAAATTGTAGGTTCGATTCTCAACCGAGATGTTTGACTGCTGAATTTTAAATCTACTTGAAAACTCCGTGGATTTATAATGAGTGTGTTTATTTGAGTGTATTCAATAAAACAATACATATTCATTTACATGTAAAAAGTAAAGTTCAAAAGGTTTAGAGGGCAGCCCCGTAGACGCTCGAGTCTACGGCTAGTGTCGGCTAGATCAGCACATCATACGCACGAAGTAGTTTACAAAATGTAGTACTTTATTATTTTATTGGTATACCTATATCTTTAGTTTTAACCGACTTCCAAAAAGGAGGAGTTTCTATGTTCGTCTGTATGTATTTTTTGCGTATGTCATCGATATTTTCGCCAATTGAGAAAATATTTTTTTTACAAAGTTTAAAATATAACATATTTAATTACAATTCAATATGTAAAGATCTTGGACTGAGAATACGTATGCGGGACATAGGCCTCACATATATTATGTCTAATAAGACCGGTTGGAAGTGGCTTGCGTCCAGCGCGATTCTACAGTCTTAACAAGGACATCTGCTTTGTCGAAAATTAAAATAAAATCACGGTGTATAATTATTTTTCGGAAAAAATGGCAAAACCATCTCCATCAGAATTCCATCGTGTACTAAATTCAAATATGTAGTTCGCTCGAATTAATGTAAGTATACAAATTTTACTTTATTGTTGACTAGCTTTCCTCTCCGGCTTTGCCCGGGTACGGTTAGATAAGGAAGACAGATTTTTTAAATATTGTGCCTATAATAATATTGTGCCTACCACAAATGCAGGTATGGTAGTTATAGTAAAGATCTCTATATTTTTTGAAAATATAATACAGTCTATGTCATCTGGAAATAGTATAGCTTGAGATAGTAAAAGAATTTTCCGAATCGGGTCAGTAATTTCGGAGCCTATTCAATGCAAACAAACAAGCAATCAAATCTTTCCTCTTTATAATAATGGTATAGATTTTTCAAAAACCTGTCTGCCGAGTTCTATAAAACTTAAATGACTACTTTGGGAGTATACCCTTTCGAATTTAGGAAAAAAAATATTGATACTGTTCACAATTTGCTAAAATATCGAACATACACAAAAAAAATACATACAGATGAACATAGAACCTCCTCCTTTTTGGAAGTCGGTTAAAAATAAACCTAACGTACTAGCATGGGCTTTAGACTTTATTTTTGTATGCTAAAAGCGAGTAAGTGTAATTATCAAGTATCATTACTAAATCGCATATTTATACGACTCAAAGTTAGCCATTTCCTCTCGAGGTCAAACATTAACGACGACATATCCAAAGGTCTTTGAGAAAATATTGTTTCCGAGTCCTTCATGATAATAAGGCTTTTTCTTTTTCCCGTTTATGCGTAGAAAGCTTAGTTCGCAAAAATTATGAGTAATAAAAGGATTTCTTGCATACAATTTACCATACTGAGAATTTGCACCTTCTAGTTGCAAATCCTAAGTATGGTGAATTGTAAAACTGGCTAACAGAGAAATTAAAAAATCAAATTCAGTTATAAAAAAACATACATATTTTGTACATAACCACCAAAACTTTTGCTTTGAGCTGGTGGTATGATGGAATATGTAAAATTATAATATAATTGTCATTTTTTTACATAAACAAGTACTTTTTTAAAGAAAAAGCCGCAGTCTCTGTGGCCTCTTACTGGTCGAACAGCATATAACAAAATATAAAAAATATAAATTTTATGATCGAATCGCTGACTCGAAAAGAAGAAGAAGAAGTACTTTTTTACATACACAACCTACTTAAGTCGGCCTTAAAATTAGGCGTCATATCATCATCTATGGAACCCTAACATATGTGTATCTGACGCTCTTGACAACTTTTATTTTAAGCCTTATCTGTGTTTTACCATTTTGCGAGTTTGGCATTCTGCGCCTAAACCCTTTTTCCTACTTTAATATAAGGCAACAAAGATAGGGCCAAGCAGATAGAAACCTCGATAAAGCTACGAAAGGCTCAGGTCTTGCGGAAAAGTATTACTTGGGAGAAAGATAACTTCAGAGGTGGCTACCTTGATCCTTTTTCTTTGTTGGGTTAGGAATCATTTGTAGAGCTATCCGCGGCTGGTATTTGATATTTATCTGCAATATGAAATAAAAAAGTTGAAGGTTATTAGACGTTGATATCTAGTACCAAGTCCCGGACCCTGACTCCTGGGTCAAAGAGGCGTGGGTTCGATTCCCAGCCAGGCCAAGCATTTATGTGATAATTTAATGAAAATAGGCGTTTAATCTGTGTCTACATATTATTATCTGTAAAAATATATATTTGTACTATATCAGTTTCTGGCATCTATATATATCACAAGCTTTGCTTACATGTTTGGGGTCCGTCAGAGACAGTGTTAAGATGTTTTCTAATATCTATTTATTTAAGCATAGTTTCAACTGCACTCGATCACCTTTATCAATAACAAGTACTAATGCGTCAACTCGTCACTTTCAACATTGCGTTTCGCTGAGTATAATGTTCGTGAAGTCACTGGAAAAAAAAGTGCCAGAATTACAAGCTTTTATTAAAAGCTTTTTTTATTATAACTTGTGATGGATGTAACTTCGGATGGAATCTTGCAAGTTACATTTGACCAACTTCCCGGTTTCCGATTGAACTGAAAATTTGCAGACATATGTACATCGCGTGACAATGCAATACTATGGTACCATGGAGCTGTTCTGATGATAGAGTCGTAAGATGGCCACAGGAACTCCTGTACTAAACAAGATAGACCCGTCGTGTTTGGGCTCGTTTTACTTGTCTTGGCTAGAACTCTGCTACTACATGATATCCAGTATCTCAATAGCTTATTTAAAAATTTGTATTTTTATAACAATTTATTTTCGGAACAAAATGACTAGGTATGTTGTCTGTCCGCCAGTATCTCGTTATACTCCATAGTTATCGGTAGTGCGGCTGCGATGTCGTCGCTCGCCGTAATAGACTGCAGCCTACAGCCGCCCTGATATGTCAGCGCGCTAGCCGCACACTTGACGAGTTAAGGGGACATAAACATAATTAATTTACGATATTTTTGCTAGATCGCTTGTTGTGTTACGTTAGTGGTTACCATAATAGAATGCAGCCTACAACCGCACTGTAATGGAAAATGACATTAATTTACGGTATTTTTGCTAGATCGCTTGTGCTATGTTGGTGGCCGTGGCAGCTTAGTGACAGAATCAGAGTCATGATCATATTGTTATTTATTTACTTAATAATGGCATAGACTAAAGTAGCTTAGTCCTTCTAATATTATAAACGCGAAAGTTTGTGAGGATGTATGGATGGATGGATGGATGTTTGTTACTCTTTCACGCAAAAACTACGGAAAGGATTGAGATGAAACTTTGAAAATCAGAATAACACATAGGCTATAAATTATAATCATATATTGCGTATGCGGGCGAAGCCGCGGGTAAAAACTAGTTTATGATAAAAGTCTATGACAAAAGCGAAATTTGCTAAAACCGACAATTCATTTGTAAGAAATAGTATTTTCTATTACAATTTAATACCTGAAAATTTGACAAAGAAAAATGAAACAATTTTTGAAAATATTATCAAAGATTTTCTTACACAAAAAGCATACTATAGTGTAAAAGATTTTATGTGTGACAAAAATTCCTTGCGTAAACTGACATGTGACAATATTTGTAAATGAAAATGTATTAATTGTGATAGTTTTATTGTTTTATGTTAATTTATATTTATTGTTTACTTTTGAGATTCATAAGTGTGCATTATTGTACCTATGTGAGAATAAATGAACTGAACTGAGTAAGTTTGTAAGTACCTATAAGCCTGGTTGCTGGCTCTGGTGTCAGAATTTTTAAGCCACCCGAATCATTCTAACATGACCAAACATCTAAAAGAACCGGGACTCCAGTTTAAAGTGTCATTTGAGCCACTGAATATTTTTCCCAATATCTGCTTCTTATATCTCCTCCTACTCATCTGCTATAATTTGTATTATAAAATACCTCTACAAGTCTACATAATACAATTAATTTCCCCTTTGACCTTCTCTCAAACGTGCCTATCATAAATGTAATTAATACTTCAAAATATTGTAATTCAGAATCGTTAACCCGTCAATACCGTCAATAAAATTAAGCCAATTAATTTCGAAACTTAATCTTACGAGTTAGTTTCGCCAGACTAACTTATAATAAAATTATCCAATGAATAACTTAACATAATAGACATTCAACGACTTAATATCTATTCTCGAAGTAAAACTTAAAGCGCCGTTCATTATTATTAAAATTAAATGTCAATCCCGACGCTCTGGCATGAATGTTAATGAACTATTCCACTGCTCAAAACTTCAAGTTACTCTAACTTAGCTCTAACTTGGAACTAACTTACCTGTAGATACTTTCATTGAAACGGATTAAGACGATAGCAATCTTTTATATTTCATTCACACCTTAACAAGAAAAGAAAAAAAAAACTTAAATTAATTCTTGCCAGCGTTAAAAAAGAAATAACTCGAATTTCATTATTCAGTTTCACACCTTCAGGTCCAAGAAATAGATTAAAGTTCTTGCATTTTTCTTCTGATGTAGAAAAGTTGCAGTTAAGGTGCGATGTCTGCGCCTTAAGTCCGCCGTCTCAAGACAAGACGTTGTTTAACTTATCCCCCTCCTATCTGGAGTGGGGGTGGCAAGTGGGAGGGGGTAAGACAATGTTCAACTATTGTGATAGAACAGACGCGGCCACAATGAAAACAAGGCCAATGTACCGATGTAAACTTGCGTTCAGTAAAGCTGGCAATATGGCGACTTTTCCAAACTATTTTTGCTAATCTTGTGGAGAATCAAACTAATAAGTCCATTTTCATGTGTATTTGGTCGCTATAAAATATGATACATTAGTTTCTTAAAATAATTATCACAGTTCTTGTTGACTAAGAATATGTGCTTTCGCCACGAGGCGCAAATCGAGAATGCCCTCAACCAAAGATTAATATTTTTACATCTCTTCAGTTTGTTTTCTCGCTTTCTGATTGGCTGTTTTAAAACTACGCCGGAAGCAGTTCTTATTGGCTAAAATGCCGGCTCGTTGTTAAATCGGCCAATCACAAGCCAGAGAAATGTTAACCTTACAAATACTAGAAAATATCATTCGACATATATTTAAAAATCAGATCAAAATTTGATGCAACGATTAAAAATCATGACATTCGGCCATCCGGCTCATGTGCTACCTCCTGGTGCACCCTGAATAATAGTAATTAAAAACAATGTAATAATACGACTTTAGAATTAAATAGATTACTATTACTACTTATCTACTATGTAATAAACCTATCTTATAATTTTAGCTCATGACATTTGGCTTATCATCACGCAGTCATAAATGGAATTTTACCTTTCAGAAAATTGCATTACAGACCATGGGCAATAGTCATTTATCAAAATATTATCATTGATTAGTGTATATATATGTGCGTAATATGATTGGTTTACAAAATTAAAAAAAAAATATACTATAGATTGTCTCAAGCAACAATGCGTTACTAAACTTATTAAACACATAAAAAAGGACAATTACTATTTACGTATAAATAGCACTTAAGAAGCTTAAAAATAATAGCTTAAATAGCTTCATAACACTTAAGAAGATATAACGGTCAAAACATTTATAAAAATACAAGTTCAACTAGTAGCTACGAGTATTACGTCAATTTTATATCCGAGCACATTTTTTTTGTAATATTTTTATGTTCTAATGGATCAACATATTTATTTATCAACAAATTTCTTATAACATCTTGTTGTATGTACACAGCAACACAATAAATATTATTTCTATTCTATTCTAAAACACTAATGTAAAACACAAACTTAACTGTTGTGGATACAAAGTGACAAGTATACCTTATTAACAAAAACAAAACAAACTGAAAAAAATGCACAAACTTGATCAAAAAGTACGTTAAAAGTAGCTGTGCGAGCAATGAATTTGAACAAATATGGATGACGTATGATTACAGTATAATAGTTACATATTCCCATTAATGCAAAAACGTGACATATTTGTTCGTTAAGCAACTTAAGAAAAGAGACTAGAAAATCTAGATTTAAAATTGGAACAGATATCGTGTTCTTTAATCATTCATCATTACGTAGTAATTACGTCATATCAACTTTGTGCTTATAATCTGTGACGAAATATTCAAAAACTACAGAAAGTTTTCATATTACTATCGTTTCTGAAGCAAACAAAATTAACTTCTTGTTCAAACAAAATGAAATATTTATGTTAGTTTTAATGGGCTAACCTCTTATGGCATCTGACCTAGTCACGTGTCCTAATCATAATGTATCATGCTGATTCTAAGTTTCCACAGCTAATTTAATCGGAATAATCTTTAACGCATTCTGGCTTGTCTGTTTATTGTGGACAAATGACTATGTAGGATCCGCATTTTTTTTATAAACTTTGGTCCTTATCTAGAAAGTATTTTAGTATAGAACACACAATCACACTCATTTTGAGGACGTGACATAAAACGGTCGCTTTATATTATATACTCATAATTGCACAACACTGGGGATGTAATCTCGAACCTAAACTTTACTTCACTGCATTATTTAAAGCTTTTATTTTTCACTCCGATTTCACTTTATTTCTAATTTGCACTATCTGAACCATATATTGTAGGTTAACGCCGAATTAATGAACGATCATGTTCATTGTCACCAGATACGGAACATGTTAAAATCAGCCAACTGTTGAGAAGTTGTTGTGTAACGAAGTCGTAATAATATAACTTTGAAGGTAGAGATCCGCCATCATTATTAGGTAGTTCAGTTTCAGTTGAAGGTTATGTCCAAGTCCACAGGTTATGTCAACTGGAATGAGTTTACTTGAAGCCTCCATTTGGCTGCAAAATTCAGCACTTGCGAGTTCTTCGCTATAAATCTCATGCCTCTGCCGCCGCGACGTAGTAGTGATGTGATGACAAAGCTAGCATATGCTACACTCGTAGCACCAACTGCGGTCAATCATCTGGGGTGACTTATGTAATTTGCCAAAGAACTCTCGTGGAGACAACGGGGTGTACGTCCTTTGCACTGTAGCTGGGACTTCTTGTTATTTACTCGTTGCATAATTCCGGGAAAGGAAGAGAAATACTTATTAGTAAACATATAATTATTTCACGGGCAACCGTGAATCGTGATTAAATCAAATATTGTTTTTAAACTTTCGCGATTTGAACACATTATTATTTTAAACGTCGGGATGAGGAGGTATTTATTTATCTCGTAATTTTAGTGCGCGATTAGTCCCGTAGTATAAAATAATAATAAATCAAATAATTTTACAAAAGCGTTTGATTGATGTTAATCGTAAGCCAATGAAACGCTACTGTATTCATGTATTTGTAATACTTAATATCCTACTAGTAATGAAATTGCCTCTTGGCTAACTGCAGACAATTACGTTTACTGAACTTGAGTGAAAATTTGATAAAGATATTGATAAACAAACATACAAGATACGCGCGAAAAACAATACCCATCGTTGGCAGCCGCGTGAATAAAGAAACAATTCCGGCGTGGTGTAGGTACTTAGTCTAGGACTTGTGAACTGAACGCGTATGGTTCAGTTGTAGCACAACCTCAATATCTATAACCTTTCGTGAATGTTTTGGTCGGTCTTGATGATTCTAACCTCTAACTTGTGAGCTGCACAAACATGATAATACATAACTTAATTATTCGTTTGAACACATCCCAGGATATATTATGAATGTAACTTTGTGAAGGCAAGTTTGACCACTGTAAAAATATAATCTTTCTGAGGCTATAAAATCTCAGTCTGATGGCAGTCTATGACACACTAGACGGTAGATATCATAGATGTTATTACCCTCATTGTTACATAACTAATAATAGTTTTCTGTGAATGTCATCTACAAGGTTCTGTCTTAATAATAGACTTATCTATTACACATTCAGGTAAATTTTTAAAATGAACTTCATTAAAGTTCTTCGGTGGCGTTAAACTAAACACCATCAAAATGAGAATCGACCCGTAAATTCTGATAGATAAAAGTGATATAGAGTTAACCGGGTGAGCTAGTTGATGTGTACAAATTATGGATCGTGTCTAGCTTGCACATACTTTGTGTTTTTGTTGTCAGGCTAAGGAAAGCCAATAATCAATTAACAATTATTGTAAGCTGGCCGTCTCTATAACACTTTTCTTTTTCGTATCTATAGAGAATTTCCCAATTCAATGAGGAATTAACCTTTCAAATATTTAGTTGAAATTATTCAAAGAACATTTAAGGCTAATTAATTCAACTTATTATAAAATGCTGAATTAGTCACACATGGTAAATTAACTATATTGCATAAACATATGAACCAATCGGAGCCATATTCTCGTAGGGCATACGTAGCCCAGTCGCACGTTGCGACTAATTTTATCGACGCACGTTGCACGATATACTTGTAGACCGACATAGCCCGCTTACAGTATGTAAGTAATTAAGTACGTTACAAATGTAAGCGTCTCCGGGCTATCTAATTGGTCAAAGTTTCATTTGATTTCATATCTGGGCTATCTGGTGTAGCATGCCCGCCCTCGGCATAAGTACCTACTTATAGCTGAAAGCATTTACGGGCTTCTACTTGGAACACTGGTGTAGCATGCTCGCCTATGGCGTATATAAGCTATAAGCGTCTCCGAGCTTCTACTTAGTTTACTGGTGGCATACATAGCCTAAATCATTTTTATAGCCCAGTCAAAATATATGGCTCCACATCAATGGTTAAACATGTAAATTTTAATTCACGTTACTATATTTTAAATCGTGATTCGAATTCAGGGTTACTTAGTAAACATTAGAAGGTGCACTTAGGGTATTCGCGTAACAAATAGGCATTCCAAAGCAAATTATCAAAATGAATAAACGATACAGAATAAGTACACAACAACCACTGACTCGTACAGCCTTATTCCAAAACACGTTTTAACTTTAGTACTGAACTTAAACCATGGACTAACAAATTCTAGCTTAGAATTTGATTTAAATTATTTCACTCGGCAATCTTATTATAAATTAGAATTTAGAGACATAAGAGAAATGAAGTTCGAAAACGACAAAAACAAAGCCACACTTTTTTTCTTGCCTGGATTTAGGCTTCAGATACACTCGCATTTGCCAACAAAGAAAATGTAAAAATAATGAATTAAGTTATTGTATTCAAGGGATACTTAAATAACCAACAATTTGGATATATTTATGCATTAAGACGCAGTTATTTAAGCATTTGAAATGTATTCAAAAAAGGTGTAAACATGCGAGAACGAATGAATGATTGTAAATTATATTTTTTTTATCTGTCGCTATCGCTTAAACCATGGACTACCATTGGTTTATCTGATTCTAGGTTATATCTTGATTTGTAATAGGGGCATTTTAATTAATCCTTGGATTAACTCTAATACCGTAACAACCGTGGATATGCTAGGCGTGGTTTAAGCCTGGCACCGGCGAACCTCTTTGGAATAAGACTGGTAATGTCTCCATACCAATGCCAAAAACTAATGAGTAAAGACGCTATCCTAAATTGAGATATTTCAAAAATGTACAAAGACCTTGTAGCGTACTTTAATGTTAGCTAGAAAATGATTTTTCTATTATGTATTTTCATTAATAGCGGCCAAAGTTTACGTAGCGAAATAATTTGACATTATTATTATTACACTGTTCTGAACCAATATAAATTCAAAAAGTATTTTTCTACAAAGTAATATGACCATCATCTTTTTTTTGTGTCGGCCATTTTTTAGCCATATTTTTATTTCTTATTTTGGAGCACAGGTGATATAAATTCTGGGTCTCCGGTAAAATATTTTCCTTAAATACCAATGAAACAAAATGATTGGTACCGCTAAAGTCTACGCAACATTTTATTGTCTTGTCAACGATCCGCATAAAGTATGGCAGAAAGTACATTCGAAGGTACGCGTCTTTATAAAGAACTACTTATTTAACTGGTGGCATACATTCGCCTTAGTCATAGTTTAGGCACGGCACACATATCTTAATAAACATGTTTTGTAGCACCATGTCAGCAGCTACACATAATAATATGTATTATCGATAATGATATAATTCACATCACAATATTGCGTACCCGCACAATTAAACAAGTGCGCAGTTTTATGATCACCCGATATCAGCACTATCGAGAAGTGTCTCGACTAAGTCAGTACCAGGAATCGATCGGGTTAACATGGCCGATGAGTAGGCCATAAATGCTACTTCAATTCAATTGTGGTGCCTATTGTTATTTTGCGGGTAGGTAATGGGAACAGAATAAGCTCACAGTTTTGATATACTTGGTAGCAGCATTGTTGAGTAGTGTCTCAGCCAAGATACTACCGGTAATAGATCAGGTTAACATGGCCTAGGAGTTCCTGGCCACATGTTACAGTTCACACCAATCAAATGCGATGCTTATTAATATTTTGCAGGTAGGTAAGAAGAATAAAATATGCACACAGTTTTGATACACTTGATAGCAGCATTGTTGAGAAGTGTCTCAGCCAAGATACTACCAGTAATTGATCAGGTTAACACGGCCTAGGAGTTCCTGGCCACATGTTACACCAATCAAATGCGATGCCTATTTCATTGATCTGCAGGTAGGTAATGAGAATAGAATAAGCGTAGTTTTGATAAACTTGGTAACAGTATTGTTGAGTAGTGTCTCAGCCAAGATACTACCAGTAATCGATCAGGTTCACATGGCCTAGGAGTTCCTGGCCACATGTTACACCAATCAAATGCGATGCCTATTATTCTGCAGGTAGGTAGGAATAAAATAAGCACAGTTTTTTCACAATTTAGTAACACTGCCGAAGGTTGAATTTTGATCTAATCGTGACACTACCCCCAATCAGTTTGGTCAACTTTGTCGTGACCTAACACCCAAATTAGTTGCGTAATATAAGACAGTTTTTCACAGATTTAAGAATCGGTACCAATGCTACTTACAAGACACCGAATCTAAAAATATAATAAATATAAATGTACATACCATATTGTGGGTCTGCAGGTTACATTTGCACTTCTGATATGTGGAGAATCAAACTAATAAGTCCATTTTCATGTGTATTTGGTCGCTATAAAATATGATACATTAGTTTCTTAAAATAATTATCACAGTTCTTGTTGACTAAGAATATGTGCTTTCGCCACGAGGCGCAAATCGAGAATGCCCTCAACCAAAGATTAATATTTTTACATCTCTTCAGTTTGTTTTTTCGCTTTCTGATTGGCTGTTTTAAAACTACGCCGGAAGCAGTTCTTATTGGCTAAAATGCCGGCTCGTTGTTAAATCGGCCAATCACAAGCCAGAGAAATGTTAACCTTACAAATACTAGAAAATATCATTCGACATATATTTAAAAATCAGATCAAAATTTGATGCAACGATTAAAAATCATGACAATCTTAATCTGATTATGCAGACGTGATAACGTTTTAGGATTTCGTGCTCAGAAGATTAAAGGTAAGTTATGTACTATAGAAAAGCAAGTCTCGTTTCTCTAATGTTATTTTAATTTGCACGTACCCTTTTTATTGCATTGTAGTAATAAAAAAGTAGTTTCATGTATTATAATACTTTTTAAATGAACTCTTTAAACCCAACCTATTCAATCCTTTATTATATCATTTTTATCGATACTGTGGAATCTCACTGACCAGTGGAATCGAAACAAGTGAGCTGATAGTTCGTTTGTTATTGAAGAAATGTAAATTTGTGACATTGCATCTAATTTTGATATTGTATCTACTGATTTTTTGTTTGACATTTTATAATTTTATTATTGATATTTTATCATGATTATTGACGCATCTTTATTTAATTTTTAATCTTATGTTTCATTCCGTATAGTGTAATTTTTTTTCTTTTTAATATTGTGAGGAAAATGTTATTGATTCTGGTCGATTATTACTTCAATAAAGAAATTTGTATTTGTATGTTATTCTTTTCACATTCAACTAGTTTATTATTATGAATACCCAACGAGGCCAATTTTAAGGCGCCATTGCAATTTTAATTTGACTGCCTCGGTGGCTCAGTGGTTAGTGACCCTGACTTCTGGATCAGAGAGGCGTGGGTTCGATTCCCACCAGGGCAAGCATTTTTGTGATGAACATAGGTGTTTGCTCTGTGTCTGGGTGTTATTTAGGTACTATCTATATAAGTATGTATTTAAAATAAGTATATGTAGTATATCAGTCTCTGGCAGCCATATCACAAGCTTTGCTTAGTTTGGGGTCAGAGACCGTGTGTGAGATGTCCCCCAATATTTATTATATTTATTATAAGTATTTATTATAGTAATAGCAACATAAAATTTATTATTTTCTTCTGATGTAGAAGAGTCGCATATTAACTATATGCGATGTGTGCACCTTAAAAACTCTGACACTGACTCTGACACTCGAGTGGCTGGCCCTAGTGTTGTTTACCCGGCCTATACGAACTTACTTAGGTAGGTACTGTGTGCATTTGAAAGAGAGAACATCATTTTACGTTGCTATTAAATTAACAATGGCGTCATTAAAGTTGACCACTATGTATAACTAAGTTAAAAACTTATTATAAAAATATCATCACATCAGGCGTAAGTCATCCACTGCTGAGCACATGCAAGTCTTTCTACATATTCCAATTAAGCAGGTCTAGTTTGCATCCAAGATATTCTTGTCTAAAATCTGGTCCAGGTTGTTTAGTCACCTAATTAATATTGTACTGTATCAGTCTTTTAATAGTTCACTGCAGAACGTAGGCCATGACCTATGAAGGGTGATTGGGCCATATCCACCTTGCTGGCCCAGTGCGGGTTGGTTGATTCACGCACGCCATCGAATTTCTTCTACTAACATATGCAGGTTGCCTCACGATATTTTCCTTCACTAAAAAGCAAGTGGTGTTAAATACCATACATAAATTCCAAAGAACTCATTGTTAAGGGGAACCGGGATTTGAACCCACGACCTCATAATTGTAAGTAAGGCGGGTATCACTATCACCACGGCTTTCAGGGATAAATATTGTGGATAGCAAAAAATAAGGTAGAAGTTCGCAAAGCGCCTATATGAAAGGAATCATTGTAATCGTGTCTCTCTTCACAACGCCAAACAGTTAAACACGTAATGAATGTGCATAAATCTGGCGCACAAAACCAACAAAGCTATTTTTGTTTCAACAAAAAATCCCATTTGCAAATCAACAAACTTTAAACAGGGAACATTCGGAGCGAGCGAAATGGTAAAACAATTGCTGCGTACCGTACGTTTGTTGGGTGAAAAGCGCTTTTCAGGCTTTCAGCGGCTTTGGGTCTTGTCCCACCAGCGACGATTAGCGAAAAGCGAAGCTAGTAAAGAGATGCGAGTTGACGAGCAACAAGTAGCCAGAATAGTAAAATAAATAATAAATAAAAACTTTTTATTTCAAGCACAGATATTAGACTTAGCCTAAATTAAAATTATTACACTGTAAAGAGGTGTTTGTCTGAATAAAATGGGAAATAATGGTTGTATTATTTTTAGTACGAATTTTTTTTTTCCAGAAGTTTTCATAATAAATTTCTAAACTATTTAAGGAGTAGAGGTTGTTGTACAATGGTGTGGAGCTAGTTGATCTGAATAATGAATTAGTACATATGGACAAATGCGTGAGTATGCCGGACGATTACTTACTCATGTAACTTTTAATTGTTATTGAATTGCAGTTACAGCAAATATTTTTTACATACAAATGCTGCCTGACCTTGACGTCACACTGGAGCAAACTGAGCTAAAAACAACACATACTTTACAAGCTATGAAGTAGGTAACTATGTTGCCGGTGGTGGGACAGAGGCACAAAGTGAGGTTCACACGTTCAGCGCATTCGGGCTCGCTCGACACATTGTTGCAGGCAACATTAGCTGCAAAACGCTTTGTTCCCAGCGCCTTGACTACACGCGCTGATGGGTACTTCTTCGAAGACAAAATTTTGGACGTCTATGGGTTTTTTTCTGAAACCAACAAACAAAACAGTGTGTAATTTTTTTTCTATACAGTTTACCTTTAACTCTACCTGGGACAAGTGACATTTTTCAAATCATTGCAGTCCAAGTATAAATTAAAAATATTTGAAGTTTGTTCTCCTGATTCATATACCGCGTCCGCTTGCCATTTTTCGAAAGAAAATGGTCGATATCGCATTTTCCCTTTCGTAAATCATTATAAATTATAATTATATCAAAAGGAAATGAATTGCACTTTTACAAAAAAAATGTGTATTAGTTACTACCTTAGTATGTTTATAAATAGGCTAATAAGAAGTGTCCGGCATATAATACTGATTAATGTGGCGTATGCTGCGCTTGACCGTGCTTGGTCGGGTGATGATGATGAGAGCCTGACTTCTCGCGCAGGGGAAAGCCAGTCGTGCAACAGACGAGCCAGAAGGTGGATATACGGCTGGTTCGCTTGGATCCCGGAGTTACAAAGATAAATGTCTGATTCATCTGTGCTTAGTTCACGTGGCATTATGATTACAATGCCTGTTTTATAAAATTTATTTTATGGTTTTACAACTTCAATTTGTATTTCGTGTAATGCTTTTGGGTTATAGATTCAAGTAGAAAAATGGCAATACTGAATTCAGTATGTATGATGAGTTATGCATGTATTACAGCAAAATCATGATTCATCTGGCCTGATGCATATGGTCAGAACGCCATATAAATCATAAAATTCATACTGAAAAAGCTTTGAATATAGCTTATATAGCCCAACAAGACCTCGATGACGACAGTTTTTGGATAGAAACTTCGTCAATCGATGAAAAAAATTATTACCTACTCCAAAATTCACCAGAGATGTCTTATCGACCCTTCTTCAGAAAAACGTGGATGATTGTTCATATTCAAACGATGAGGGCATTTTTGTGTTTAAAAAGCTTCAGTAAAATAAACTTACAAAAGAGTCTCACACTGCTGGTGAAGGTATGATTACTCAATCTTCCATTTAAAAATCAAGATCTCGTCAACAAGAAAAAGGTTTTAAAGATGACATTGAAAGTAGTTCGGGCCCTTGCAAAAAGCTAAAGATTTATTTCTTGTAGTACTTAAATGTGACTTCATTATTTATAGTTAACGATACTAAGAAAAATTATGTTTCTGTGATATTAAGGAAGATTACTGTCAAAAATTCTATTTAATTGAAGTTGATTTCATGTTTCTTACTTTAATCTTATTTTTTTCATTATATAATAAACAGGATTCGTGAATTGTACATGGAAAAAAATAAACATAGAGAATAATATAATGTACCAATTACTATACTTACTATTAGTTCAGTTCAGTTCATGTATTCTCAGATAGGTACAATAATGCACACTTATGAATGTCAAAAGTAAACAATAAATATAAATTAACATAAAACAATAAAACTAACAGAATTAATACATTTTCATTTACAAATACTGTCACATGTCAGGTTACGCAATGAATTTTTGTCACACATAAAATCTTTTACACTATAGTATGCTTTTTGTATAAGAAAATCTTTGATAATATTTTCAAACATTGTTTAATTTTTCTTAATTATTAAATAAATAAATATTAGGGGACATCTTACACATGGTCTCTGACCCCAAACTAAGCAAAGCTTGTGATATGGCTGCCAGAGACTGATATACTACATATACATATTTTTAAATACATACTTATATAGATAGTACCTAAATAACACCCAGACACAGAGCAAACACCTATGTTCATCACATAAATGTTTGCCCTGCGTGGGGATCGAACCCACGCCTCTTTGGTCCAGAAGTCAGGGTCACTAACCACTGAGCCACCGAGGCTGTTATTAACTTTCATGTATCAGTAACAAATATTAGTAATAGTTCATTTATGTAATTTAAAATGTTTTCGTTTACCCAGGTAATATAAGAATTACAATTAAGTATTACAATTTTTAGATTTCTAAAATGTAATACAAGAAATATTGTTCATTCGTCAACTTTTTTTCGTGCTATAGTGTTAAAATTTTATGTACGTATGTAAAATATGATTAGATTTCCCAGCCAAACACAGCCAAATTACATAGTTTTTCATTTTCAGTTCTGTTCTGATTCATCTGTAATCAATTCTGATTCATCTGGGCACAAAATATTTGAACGTAGATATCTTAAAAACTACTTAATAAAAACAAGTCCCTCATTGAAATATATGTTCTTTAGTTACCTTTTTTACATATGAACATGTGCGACAGAGCTGAAAGTGAAATAAAATTTTGGCCAGATGAATCAGTCAAAGAATGAAATTTCGAAGAAGTACCCTGATGCATGCTGACTGGCCTTCACGTCACACTGGAGGAAACCGAGCTGAAACTTTGTGCTAAATTGGCTAAACTATTAATACTAAGAATATTTACCCAATTGGCTTACAATACTTACCTACCTACTAGAGTTTACACAAAAAGAGAAGCATCGTATCACCTACGACACTTTTCTTTTGGTCGCCCGTGTGCCATTTTACTAATTTTCTTTCGTTGACAACACTGCTCTGTCATTGCTAGTACTTACACCTAAAAGTGAAAATACTTACTGTACTGTACTGTATCAGCCTTTTAATAGTCCACTGCAGGACGTAGGCCTACCCACGAAGGGTGATTGGGCCATATCCACCACGCTGGCCCAGTGCGGGTTGGTGGATTCGCATACGCCATCGAATTTCTTCTACGGAAGTATGCAGGTTGCCTCACGATGTTTTTTTCACCGAAAAGCCAGTGGTGTAAAATTCCGTACATAAATTACAAAGAACTCATTGGTACGGGACCGGTATTTGAACCCACGACCTCACGATTGCAAGGCGGGTGTACAATTGTAGGCCACCACGGCTTATAAAATACTTGGTAGACACCAATTCGGTTTTTATCAGTACTCGCGTCTACCAAGTATGTATAGCATAGGTAGTACCTTGGCGTCTTATTAAATCAGAAATCAGAAAACGTTTATTGCAACACTATGTACAATGTTCTTACAATTAAATAAAATAGTTCCAATAGTGGACCCAAAAACGGGCGTGCAATATTTTAAGATGTTGTATCTTAACTAGAAATAAGTACTTAGGTATCTATTATATAATGATATTCTATTATACTTAGGTATCTATTATAAAATCTTTTTGTTAGTTCACCGTAACGCCACGACGTCTTTTTGCACATTCTCTATAGTCGGCAAGTATTGGTTAATTTGGCACGGCAGAATTTTATTGTTATTTTTTTTATCAATAACATGATATAACAGATATGCATTATGCATATCTTTAAGGCAAGAGTGAATTGGTCTGTATATTTTAGGTCTACATACTCCATCTTTGGCTACAACTTCGCTTTCCATCAGGCGTGTTAGTGGCCAAATGTAGCTCTATTATGCATAAAAAAATGTTATGATACAAAACTTGCAAGGCGTTTTGCATGTTCTTAAAAATTTACTTGTCTTTATAATAGACTTTTACTGCGAGAGCAACTCTGAAAATAAATATCAAATGATGAATCAGCTGTTACACACATTTTCTCAAACGGCAATGATTTTTTTACACTTAGTTGACAATTAGATTATATACACAATCATAGTGTAGCTGATTGCGAACCACGTTCATATAATGATACCTAATGAGCTATTTGATTCACGTTACTATAGTTGTGAATACTAAGGGCTGTTCGAATTTCATTTCAGTTATGAAATAATTCCACCTGCAATAATAGGTATTTCTTTCATTTCTTTCATATTAAAACAGCGAGGGATTCTCCTCTGCTTCTTACACTAGGATAAACATCGCGCTACAAAAAAAACGACCTCAAAATGTTTCCGGAAATTTTCGTTCACCTAGTTGCCTCGAAATTAGAAATTAAAAAGTTTGCGCGTGGAACCTTTTTGCGGACTATTCGAAGGCCGAGCAAAATTGGAATTGCGAACTTTATATCGAAACTTCTCTGTACTTTTCTGTATTCTCGGGTATTGTTCCGCGATTCCACGGCGGGAATATCGCATCGCACCTTTTTAAACTTTCAAATTAGAATTTGGAATCGTATTGCGCTATCGGCGCTTATGCGCTTTTACCGATAGCCCCACTTTACATACCCTCTTTTTACGCTTTTATTAACATAAGTAAGTCTATTCCCTATTTAACGTGTCATCCGAGCCACGGTCTATTTTATAATATTATTTTATTAACATTATTATATCCTTTGGGTGTTCAGAAAGGGATCTTACTATACTTACCTATAGTTTTTCCCAATCGATAAATTTATTCAAAACAAAGATTTGAAGATGAATTTCCGCCAAGTAACGCCTGATTCAATCAACTATAGTTTTTCCCTTGCAATGTGAAATAAATAGTCTGGATTTTTACTACTACTACGGCTAAAAAAAGAGAAGATTTTATTTATTCAACAAATGTTTATATGGTATACACTATACAACAATCTCATTCAATTAAATGTATGCTTTCTCAAATAAACTAGGAATTAGTGGCTCATGTTCTTTATTGGGATAAATATTGTTAGTATCACATTGTTTTCGGTATTGATGATAATAATTAACGAATTCTACGTGTAGCATTGTAGTAGGCATACCTACTACAATTGTTGTCTAAATAATCAAACAATGAAACGACGCAGCATAGAATTTAATTTTTAATGCATAAATATTTCAAAATGGTATTAAATTTAGAATACGATAAGATTAGAAATGAGTATGTTAGAGGAAGTCTGAAAGTAGC
The DNA here is from genome assembly GCA_949316475.1 of Hypomecis punctinalis. Lineage (NCBI taxonomy): Eukaryota > Metazoa > Arthropoda > Insecta > Lepidoptera > Geometridae > Hypomecis > Hypomecis punctinalis. Next base: position 26,262,706 of record OX438799.1, on the reverse strand, counting down.
GCCAGTGACAGAGAAATCAAAGAGTGGCAGGCTATGGTATGGGCATATCATGAGATGGGAAGAGAATCATGTCACGAAAAAACCCTATGATAAGCGGCAGGAATAGGAAGGGGCGACCAAATAAAGTATGAATGATTTGTGTGAAAGATGATAAGCGAGAGAAAGGAGTTGATGATGAGAGATGACGCAAGATAGAGTGAAGTGGCGGAAGGAAAAGTGCTGTGCCGACCTCACCTAGTGGGATAAGGGTAGGATGATGACGATAATGATGACTAAATAAAGAATACCTATAATATTTTTCTCCTTAATAGACCTGAAATCTAGGTATATTCTATGACTTATTTTATCCTAAAAATATTCCAAAACCTCAAAATTATAATGACAACCGCACAACTCAAATCCCAGATTTTCAATTTCAACTTTAGAAAAGAAAATGTTCGAAGAAAAACTCTATTGCGCAGACAAAATGGCGTGGATGTAGACATCTTAATGCCATAAGGTTCGCTGGAATCGAGTCGTGTGAATTCGAAGAAATGCGATTTCTCAAATAAATCCAGCTCTCTCGGATCGTCACCGTGATATTCTGGAAACTTTTATAAGATTTCTTCGTGAATAGTATTTTCAAATGATTCGGTTGAGTTGCAAAGGTTTTATTCGGCAGTATGTCGATTTTACTGCTAAGTGGTTCAAAATGTATTGTGGATGCGGACGTTCCGAGTGTTCATTTCTGTCTTTAGAAAACGAATCTAGCGATTTGGCTCAAATTTTGTGCTTGAGAGTAGATAAATTGCCATTTTACCAATAAATACCTATAAATTAGGATTTTAATATAATACTAGTTTTTACCCGCGGCTTCGCCCGCATGATATTTTGTTTTTTGACGCAATATCATTATAATATATCGCCTATGTGTTATTCTGATATATAAGCTATATTATTACAAAGTTTCATCTCAATCCGTTCAGTAGTTTTTGCGTGAAAGATTAACAAACATCCATCCATCCATCCTCACAAACTTTCGCGTTTATAATATTAGTAGGATTATCTGCGTCAGTGGCATTTCAAAACAATTAGGTTATTTTTACCAATTTCCAAAAGAAGAGGAGGTACTATGTTCGTCTGTATGTATTTTTTGTGTATGTTCATCGATACTTTCGCCATTTGTGAACCGATTTAATAAAAACTTTTTAGTTCGAAAAAGTATACTTCCATAGTGGTCTCATTTAAATTTATTGAAATCGGCTGAGCTGTTTTTGATAAATCAACAAATATGTACATGGACGTCACATCGATTCGTGCAAATTATTCGAATTCTGTACACGGTGGAACTCAGTGTTGCAATTTTTTTCGAAAAATGATTAATATTTATAATTTTTCATTTAGTGAAGCTTGCTGGATTTCTAATACCTACGAGTATAGACGTTAATTAAACAGGGTGTTGATGATTATAATTTGGCAACTTTTTTCATTATTATTTTGTAAAAGTATGCGTTTGACTACATACTGCCTGATGTTAAGCAGATATGCGGTCTAAGATGTAACACACTTACCTAGAAGATACCTATTCACTTGGGATCTGAACACACCCACGTTGTACTTTAGCGGGAAGACAGACCCAGGCAAAGCGTTCCACATTCAGGCTGTTTGCAACAATATCCAAATAGCACAACATATCAAAACCTTCCAAAAACAAAATCACTTTACCTAACCGAAAGAAAAAGCAACTCCAATAAAAAGCAACTTCTTCAACCACTCAATAACCTTAAACAGGTCGTCCAGCGATCCAATAAAACCCCTCGTGTTAAAATCACTCTCATGCAATAACCGAGTTTTTATGCCAATAACTCTCCGAACAAATATCCAAGTTGTGCAATAAAATAGCCGCAGCCGCCGCGCCCTTCACTCTAGGAAATACTTGTAAGTTTTTACGCTATAAAATTACGAGAAAAAGACGGGATCGCAGACATGGGGGTTTAAAGGGAGCTTTATTGCTCCAAATAGATTTTTTTTCACATCTTTATGACGCGGGAAACTATCTTTTCATCACATCTATTCGAAAATGGCTACTTTAAGGGCACCCAAAGGTGGTGTTTTCTATAAGGAACTTTATAAGAGCGCCGGAATGATATTTGCCGCGCACTTTGAATTTAGAAGTATTTGTAATGTTAGTATTCAGCAGCGCCAAGAAAATTAATGAAAAGAATGTAAATATAAGTTTTCATTTGTTTTATTATTAGATATCATTTAAGTTAATTTTTTTGTTACTCTACAATCATTTAATTAAATAATAATATTACAATAAAATATGAGGCGCCTTTTATTTTCTCATAGAGGTGATGAAAAGTAGAGTGTACCACTTGGGTGCAAAATATATTTTTGGCTCAGGCGACGTACTTTGAATCCCGAGCGTATCACTTCGCTCTGGATTAAAAAAAGCGCCCTAGCCGTAAAAATACTATTTTGCTCCCATATGATACAATCTACTATTAACCGACTCCTAAAACACCTCCTCTAGGTTCTATATTATGTTCATCCGTATGTAGATATTTTTTGTATTATGTTGATCGATCTTTTCGCCAGTTGTGAACCAAAACAAAAAAATATTTTTGGTTCGATAGGGTATACTTTGAGCTGGTCCCATTTAAATTGTATCGAAATTGACTGAGCCATTTTTGAAAAACCAACAATGATGTAAAAAGTGTGTACATCAATTCGAGCGAACTATTCGTATTTTGTACACGATGGAAGTCAGTTTTACCATTTTTTGCGAAAAATAATTATTAATAGTGACGATAGTTGACATTATTAACAACATACTGCTATTAAGTAAAAATGTTCAATAATACCATTCTTTCTTCACTGTACTATAGATTCTCCCATTACATAAAAGATGTTGTTTTGCAAGGTGCAGTAACTTTTAGGAGCTCATATCAATATAGACAAATTTTACTGTGGAATCAACTACGAAAACACGAAAATAATAATTAGTTGTAACGAGGAAAAAAGTCATTGCCTCGACAAACGTGATTTAACAATTGGTCCAATCGTAAAATTATGATGATACAAAATAACACGGCACTTTGAAAAAAAAAACTCAGAAGGATTGGTCCAAGTTTACACGAAAATTGAAACTACAGCTGTTTTCGTATGGCTCCATACATTTCAGTACAGCGCCCCTGGCGGAAACGAGGAAGAACTAACCAAAATGTATGGAGCCACCCGCGAACACGAAAGTTTAAGTAAACTACGCAAAACCTGGACTAAGGGCTCTGGTATAGCAGAATAATATTTTCCTAATATTATTATGTTTTCATTTTTGTGTTATTTTGGATTAATTGTAAGGAAGTTTCTTTTTGTGATAAACATTTCAACAATGTAGTAGTTGGTAAAAATGATAAACACTCGCTAATTCGGCGCCTTCGCAGAGAGCGTTTTAGCTTAATTGGACAAAGCATCTGGGCCGGAGTCCCAGAGGATGCAGGTTAAAATCCTGCGAACGCGTCAATTTTTGAAATGTTTATCACAAAAAGAAAGTTTCTATACACCTAGTGTGTGAAGCACGATAAAAATAATTTCATTAATTGTAAGGAAGTTTATCTTTATAACTATTTTAGATTATAGAGTACATTTTTAATGTTCGTTAAAATAATCTAAAACTGAAACGCTTATTGTTAATGAATTCTTAAAAGAACTACTTGAATAGCCGTCTGTGAAGCAAAAATACACTTGAAATGCTAAACGAGTATTTAAAAAGATACTTGCAATTAGAGCTAGCAAAATTTTAGTAATATCTTTCCAATTTTCCAGAATTTGAATGGCAAAAAGTTTTAACAGTTAGTGGCGTGAAACGGTTCGATAAAGGTCGATAAAATGTGCTGGAAGCCCAACCATGGATAGTTAGTGGATTAAAGTATTTGAACCATACACCTCTGAACGTATTCGATGAAGAATCCAAGCTAAATTTAACTTTACTATCATAATCGTCATTATAACAGCCGTAGTGGATTGGCAAGTTGAAATGGCAGTGGGCAGGGCACATAGCACTGAGGTCTGATAACCGATGAGGTCAAAAATTTTCGAGTGGAGACCACGTCCCGGCAAGTGCAGCGTAGTATGTCCACCAACAAGGTGGATGGATGACATCATTAAGACCGCAAGATCGCGCTGGAAGCAAGCCGCTTTTAACCGGTATTATTGGTCATAGGGGAGGCCTATGTCCAGCAGTGGACGTCCTAGAAAAGTCAAATACATTTATTTATTATTATTTATTTATTACCTGGTGTCTGTTCAAAAACAATACGGCCATATTGATCATCATCTTTACGTACTAAGTACGTGCTACCTAAGTACAACAACCAGCTCGTGTTACTCAAAAGTCTGCATCGAACTGTTGATAGAAGTTTATCACTTACAGTACAAGAATAATTCATTGAAAACGCTATAAAGAATTTATACAACAGAAATGATAACACTCAAGATTCAAGATCATTTTTTTTGTAAATATTTTACAAATAAATGATCTGGTAACTGTATAACATACACTAGGGAAAATAAACAAAATACGGTTTTATCGATTAAGCAATCACTTTCAGACCACCTAACTTCCCTTGCTGTAACTTACTCTATCTATCGTTGTGTCTAATTCTCATGTACCAGCTTAAACACACGAGGTTGTACTTTTCCACATATAAACAGAATAACCCATAAAATTCTACGTATTTTCGTACCAAAGCTTTACAGCTGTTACAGGTGTGCTACAAAAATATCCAGCTCCCTTTATTCCAAAGTTGATAAATCACAATCAGCCGTGTCCCATTCAACAGTTCCCAAAGTGGGCAAGTTGGTAGTTCGCAGATATTCAATAGGAACCTAATCCAACTAATGCCATTCAAGGCCTGGGATTACCAAATAATCGCATCAACTTACTTAAGAACTAAATAGGACGGGGCTTGTTATAGTTTGTGCGAGTCGGGCCTGTAGGGCGATCGGCGTATTGATTATTAAGTATGTTCGAGGAACTAGCCTTATGACAGAGTTTTTAAGTAAACTGTTAAAGCTAACATTACCGCTACTCGTGTTGCGTAAACCTATTATTGACATCCGAGTGTGCTCGGATTATATGTTTTCACAGTACAAGTTTGCTCGGACCAAGTGCACTGAGATGGCTACCCGATTGGATCTCGTATTGTGTAACGTTGCTTCAATCTAAATAGCGGCTCTGTAACACTTCGGGACAATTATGATTTCAAATTAAATATCAGAGGGAAAGGCGGAGCAAATACACATGTACCACGTACCTGGGTCTGCTCCGGCTACGCTTGACACTCCCGCCGTCGTGATGGCACCCCAAGCTTGAGATTGTTTGTCGTTTTCGTTGAAACAGTTGATGAATTGCACGCAGTTTAGATGAGTAGAAAATTTTATTTATTTTGATGTAGTTTTGATTTGGATTAAAGTTTTAGGAGGGCTGGCACGCCCACACTGCTTGCGCGCCGGTGACAAGATGGCGAAGCGTATTCGTCCGCGATATGCCTTCGCTCCCGATTTTATGAATACCTACAGGTACATGACAGTTGCAAGCTGTCAACTGCGTTTGCTATCGCCTTTTGGAATTAAGCTCTGATCTAGTAATAATAGAATACAGATTACATAATTTACATATTGTGTTAACATATACTCCGAGCACACTCGGATGCCAATAATAGGTTTACGCAACACGAGTAGCGTCCAAGTAGCTATCTCGCACTCGGTCTGAGCCAATTCGTAGTGTAAAAACTCGGCTTAAACTAAATGGTTAGAATATGGATCCTGCAACTTTATGTCCGACCCACGGCAATACGTACTCACTTGCTAATACTGCTTCCATTCTTTTATCAGAAATCTGCAGCACTAACTGTACTTCACCCAGTTAGAAATCGTCAAGCTACTGACTGAATATTTACTAGGCTTGTCGTTATTTATATAATGTACAAAGTCAAAGAAAGTATAAGTGAATTTTATGGAATTCTTTGAGATAATTTATGTCTCAAACCATAGATATGTGCAAATTGGTCGTCATTACAGAAATTCTAATGAATTGTATCCTAGACTTATGTTAATATAAGGTAATGAGTAAGAGTACAATGATAATTCAATTTGAAGTGACTAGATTAGATTTATTTATTAGATTAGATTTACTATCATCTCTAATAGAAAAAATATATACATCAATATAAGAATGGAAGTAACAGTTTAAAAATCTACTATATTCAGCCTTTTTGGCTTGCACTTAATATCAGTAATACTTAGTTATAGTACCTAGATTATTATACTACTATATTAAAATTGAGCCAAAAAAAGGAAAAAGTAGTTGTTTTAAGATTAAGTTAGAGTTTTAATTAAGTTAGAGAAAAAATAAAACTGGACAAGTGCGAGTCAGGCTCGCACATCGAGGGTTCCGTACAAACACAATGTTATAATAATGAAAAATCTGTTTTAGCATGTGCTAATGAAGTTCTTTTATATGATACCTTACATGATACGATTCACTCACTTTGAATTTTGAACCCATATTTTGTGAATTTTGAGGCCCCATTTGTTTGTGATTTAAATAAAAATGTACAGTTTTCAGATTTATTCCTATATGTGTACTTTGAGACAATGCTTTTCGCCAAATTTCATAGTTCTATGTCAACGGGAAGTACCCTGTAGGTTTTGATTTTTGTGAGTGTCGAAATATGCTGTTTTTTACGACATAAACGGCTCTAACTTTTTAAACGATAACTGAGAAGTTTTTCTTTTACACAACTGCAAGAGACCATAGAGCTATACGTATACAGTTTATATTTCTACTCGATATCTTTACGCGTTCCCGAGATAAAGAGTCTTGACATACACACAGACGGACAGACGGACAGACAGATATACGGACAGACGGACAACAAAGTGATCCTATAAGGGTTCCGTTTTTTCCGTTTAAGGTACGGAAACCTAAAAATTAAACAATTATTGGGAATCAGTGCTTTGCGCGACGGATGCTAGCACTCGCCAACTTGAGAAAGGTCGTCGAATGCGACCGAAACTATAGTGGTTACGACTATCCCTACACGTGAGTTTAGTCCCGTTATAAATAGTTTAATAAAATATTGGAAAGAAGCCCTTCTTAGGTATACTTTAACGAGTGTCCTTTTTTCTGTATCTATACCTAAGAAGGGCGCCTTTTTTTGGTATCCAACGATGATAAGAATAAAATATTTATCGAAGTTCTAAAGTGTTTATTGAAAACGGATTGAGGCGAAATAATATAAAAAATAAACATTAGGTGCGAAATCGTTTGAGAGCTGTTTACCGAAGTTCCCCAGAGGTCTGTGAATTGACGCAAAAATTGCTTTTACAAAGTGAAAGTGTTGAAAAACTTTCACTGCTTTTATTTAATAGAGTTTTTGTTGGCTGACGCTTAAAATGTTTTTAGTTTTGTTTATTTTTAACTAGCAGCTGGCTTTTACTTCGTCTGGGTTGAACAACCATCTGGAATAATGTACATTTTAAATTTTGTACGATTAAACTTTAGAAACATTCACAAAAATTATATATTTTTTAGGGTACCGTTCCTCCAACCGTAAATAACCTAAAACTATGGGATTACTTTATTATCCGTCTGTCTGACTGTCTGCCCGTCTGTCAAAATCTTTTATCTCCGGAACTCGTGCTGTTATGATTAGTATTTCCGATTGATTCTTACTCTTACTCTTTATTAATAACAACTAGTTACAGGTCATTTGTAGTGCATGCTAACATATTTCATCAAACGTTACCTATAGTATGATTCCTTATTAATAACATTAAAAAAGTGCATTTAACAAAATCCAATAAAAATCCGTAATAAATACATTAAATCATAAATCAATTAAAATTAAATGTCAATAATAATAATTAAATATTCTGCATTTCGTTATACCATAAATGATAAAAGAATGTCAAACAATACAATAAGTCCGTAATATACCATTAATCTATTTAACAGTAAAATAAATATATAATTAAATGCAAAATCTACTCTATCTTAGGCAAGAATTCCTCCACCTTATAGAATGTTTGCTGAACAAGCCACTCTTTTGTCAAATTCTTAAATGCACGTCGTGATGGTGCATTCTTTTGATTGCTTCGTAGAATTGCCGTGATCTCTACGCATCTTTCAGTGGGTGAGTTTGACTCTCATTTGCCCGGTATCTTTAGTTAGGTTTTTCTACTCACTATTCTTCAGACACTATTCTAAATTTTTATTTAGGTAAAAATATTATGACATTATATGCATTTATATCTTTGAAACGAATAAGTTCTGAAATTGTTGAACATAAATTTCGTTTGAAAAGGCTGGCAACCAGTGTTCAAGCAGTTTTAATGTGTTTTTTTTTAACCACTCAACATTGTAACTTTGCAACAAAATATTCTATTCTCAGCATTATTTTACAAAAACTGGACAACATTGTTAAGGATACGCTCACATCCATCTTCAATGTGTCTATCGAAAATTCCATGTGGTGCCAAGCGTCCCTACCGATCCGCTATGGAGGCTTAGGTATTAGAAAAATTTCCAGCGTATCATTGCCCGCATTTCTATCTTCAGTCAAAAGCACTGAAAATTTAGTAAATCAAATTTTGTCACCAAGTTTAGGAAATGTGTAAATTTCATTTTTGACTGAAGCCTTAAATGCTTGGAAAATAGCCTGCCCAAATTCTACCCTGCCCAAGACCCCAACGTCACAGAGACAATGGGATACGCCGATCTGTGATTTGGAATGGAACAAATTACTATCCACAAACATTCCTACAGATCGGGCGCGTCTCCTAGCTGTTTCTCGCTGGGAATCGGGTCTTTGGCTGCAGGCACTACCTTCGTTTCATTTAGGAAATTTACTGGACAACAATACATTCCGGTTAGCCATTTCGCTACGCCTTGGCGCTGCTTGTGTTTTCCCCCACAGGTGCGTCTGTGGAGAAAATGTAGACAGCCTCGGTCACCACGGTTTGTCTTGCAGCAGGAGTGCCGGCCGTATCGCTCGCCATAGCGCTTTAAATGATATCATCCGTCGTGCTTTTGGTAGCGTAAACGTGGCAGCTACTTTGGAACCAACAGGACTACTACGAGACGATGGAAAAAGACCCGACGGAATGACCTTGATTCCCTGGAAGATGGGACGGCCCTTGGTGTGGGATGCTACTTGTGTCGATACTTTGGCGCCGTCACATCTTCTAGAGACATCAAGGCAGCCTAGCGGTGCGGCAATTGCGGCAGAATCCCTCAAACGGCGCAAATATTCATCTCTCGATAGAGGATATTTATTTGTGCCATTTGGGGTAGAGACACTTGGACCGTGGGGGCCGGGTGCTCTAGAGATTTTCAAAGATTTGTCGGGGAGATTAAAAGAAAGTACACGTGACCAGAATGCTGGCCTGTATTTTGGGCAGAAAGTCAGCCTCGCAATTCAGCGAGGCAATGCAGCCAGCATTTTGGGCACGTTGCCTGTGATTAGAGACTGTTTAAACCTTTTATAGGTTTAAACATTCTCTAATTTTTAACTAGTTTTCTTTAGATAGGGTATTTTAGTTTAGATAGGATAATTTATTTAAGTTTTGTTTTCATGTTTTATAAGTTAAAGATAAATAAAATTCAGGTTCTTCTCAGCATTATTGAAAGTACTTATATTTCTTTTGTACTATGACTTTACGAGAATGCAAAGATATTGCTAGCAATTTCATTGAAATAAACTTACAAATCGGCTGTCTTTGATTTCTCTAAAATGCAATGATATTATCTTTTAATTGTAAATGATCCACTTAATGCTTTAAATAATGAATAAGGTGATAAGTAAGTAAGTAAGTTCGTATAGGCCGGGTGGCTAGCCCTGATGTCAGAATTTTTAGGCCGCCTGAAAGCTTCTGACACGACTAAGCGGTTAAAATAACCGGGACCTACAATTTAACGTATCATCCGAGCCACGGCAGCGCTCAGTTGGAAAATGCCACCCGCGGGCACCCATCCAAATACTGACTGTGCGGAACGTTGCTTAATTTCGGTGATCGCTGACAAACACCTCGTCAAACTACGCTACGAGCGCTACAACAAGGTGATAACGGAACGTAAATCATGTAAAAGCAATTGCAGCGAAAAATGTTCACTGCCTGGAAGGACTGACGATCTAAACAAGACCACAGGAATACATTGGCGGCAGGCTCCCTTCCAAACGGATCTCGTTGAAAATTCATTGCGGAGGGTTAAGTCTCATGTGCTGATATTAATGATAATGATGATGATAATGGTAATAAAGATTCTATATCAAAAAGGTTTAGCAACAATCCAAATGACCAATAATTTCTGGCACATATTTGTACTATGATTTTACGAGTTGTAATCATTAACAATGTAGGCAAATAAGTTTCTATTTTTCAAAATTGGGTGATAAATACTTGCAAATCAGCAGTCTTTGTTTGCCTTCAAATGCAATTACTGCTATAAATGATCCATTTAAATTCGTCTATTTAACTGTCAAATATTTGAATGTAAACTGGCAGTGCTGCAATTAAGATCCGATTAAAATTAACTCATACATTTTAATGTATCGTATTTACACTGCAAATAGCTGGTAGGCATAATTTCGCATAATTTGGCATAATTCGTAATTAATTGTCTCGTTTTGTTCGTGACGTGGACTCGGTGGCGCCCTCTGCCGGAATAAATAATAATTTGCGTCGCAACGAGCGCAGTTAAATAGCGCGCTGTCCGCCATTATTATCGGGATGTCATGAAATGGTTGGTTACATGAAATGGTGAGTGGTCAGCAAAACTAAACTTTAAAGTGAGTTGAATTATGGACAAATAACACATAATTGATATCAAAGAATCATATTTCTTAGGAAACAGATGTTTAATATAGGACAACATATGTTTAATAATATAATATATTTAATATAATATAAAGTATATATATGTATAATATTAAAATAGATCTCAAAAGCCTTAAAAAGCTGTTAAGTTGTTAATGTTAAGTATGTTTTTAAACACAAAAATTAGTACGTTATACTACATTTTACAGTTGATATTTATGACAAAATGTTTTAGATTGCCTAGCTTGCCCATGATATCATAAAACTGCTAACTTAAATTTTGCAACCTGCTTGCTAACGTTAAAAATGTTACCTTCTTAAGTGTTTTGTTACTTATTTTACGCACCATACCATAAAAATGCATACCAACTGTTTGCTAACCAAAATAATGAGCAAAACTAGTGCACAGCTGATCATTTACATCACCCCGCAGTAAAACAACGAGCATCCCCCGTTATTATCGGAGCATTCTAGATAATTTATGCGCTCATAAAAAATTTAATGCAGCCGCCCAGCTACGACCCGCTACGCCGCTGCTACGAGCTGCTACGGCGGTGCTACGCCTCTACACAATAGATAGACGGACAAAACAGTCCAAGTAAAATAAAACACCTAATTTTATTACCTTCTATTGTCCTGGTGTAGTGGGCTGATATAATAACTAATGCGGAATATTTGCAGATAAATATGTACTATTTGAAAACATTCCGCATTAAGAAATCTAAGATCTTGTTTACGTTTGGGTGCAGCGCCTTTGCATAAGACATCTTCTTATTTTTTTTTTATATCCATGTTCTGATATAAGAATTTGAATGGTTTGAGGTTGATGGGTACTTCTTCGAAGACAAAATTTTGGACGTCTATGGGTTTTTTTCTGAAACCAACAAACAAAACAGTGTGTAATTTTTTTTCTATACAGTTTACCTTTAACTCTACCTGGGACAAATGATATTTTTCAAATCATTGCAGTCCAAGTATAAATTAAAAATATTTGAAGTTTGTTCTCCTGATTCATATACCGCGTCCGCTTGCCATTTTTCGAAAGAAAATGGTCGATATCGCATTTTCCCTTTGGTAAATCATTATAAATTATAATTATATCAAAAGGAAATGAATTGCACTTTTACAAAAAAAATGTGTATTAGTTATAACTACCTTAGTATGTTTATAAATAGGCTAATAAGAAGTGTCCGGCATATAATACTGATTAATGTGGCGTATGCTGCGCTTGACCGTGCTTGGTCGGGTGATGATGATGAGAGCCTGACTTCTCGCGCAGGGGGAAGCCAGTCGTGCAACAGACGAGCCAGAAGGTGGATATACGGCTGGTTCGCTTGGATCCCGGAGTTACAAAGATAAATGTCTGATTCATCTGTGCTTAGTTCAGGTGGCATTATGATTACAATGCCTGTTTTATAAAATTTATTTTATGGTTTTACAACTTCAATCTGTATTTTGTGTGATGCTTTTGGGTTATAGATTCAAGTAGAAAAATGACAATACTGAATTCAGTATGTATGATGAGTTATGCATGTATTACGGCAAAATCCTGATTCATCTGGCCTGATTCATATGGTCAAAACGCCATATAAATCATAAAATTCATACTGGAAAAGCTTTGAATATAGCTTATATAGCCTAACAAGACCTCGATGACGACAGTTTTTAGATAGAAACTTCGTCAATCGATGAAAAAAATTATTACTCCAAAATTCACCAGAGATGTCTTATCGACCCTTCTTAGAAAAACGTGGATGATTGTTCAGATTAAAACGATGCTTTTTTGTGTTTAAAAAGCTTCAGTAAAATAAACTTACAAAAGAGTCTCACACTGCTGGTGAAGGTATGAAGTTAAGTTAAGTTACTCAATCTTCCATTAAAAAATCAAGATCTCGTCAACAAGAAAAAGGTTTTAAAGATGACATTGAAAGAAGCTCGGGCCCTTGCAAGAAGCCAAAGATTTATTTCTTGTAGTACTTAAATGTGACTTCATTATTTATAGTTAACGATACTAAGAAAAATTATGTTTCTGTGATAGTTACCAAGGAAGATTACTGTCAAAAATTCCATTTAATTAAAGTTGATCTCATGTTTATTACTTTAATTTTGTGTTTTTTTCATTATGTAATAAACAGGATTTGTGAATTGTACATGGAAAAAAATAAACAGAGAGAATAATATAATGTACCAATTACTATACTTACTATTAGTTCAGTTCAGTTCATTTATTCTTACATAGGTACAATAATGCACACTTATGAATGTCAAAAGTAAACAATAAATATAAATTAACATAAAACAATAAAACTAACAGAATGAATACATTTTCATTTACAAATACTGTCACATGTCAGGTTACGCAATGAATTTTTGTCACACATAAAATCTTTTACACTATAGTATGTTTTTTGTATAAGAAAATCTTTGATAATATTTTCAAATATTGTTTCATTTTTCTTAATTATTAACTTTCATGTACCTATTTATCAGTTACAAATATTAGTAATACCTAGTTCATTTATGTAATTTAAAATGTTTTCGTTTACCTAGGTAATATAAGAATTATAATTAAGTATTACAATTTTTAGATTTCTAAAATGTAATACAAGAAATATTGTTTATTCGTCAACTTTTTTTCTTGCTATAGTGTTAAAATTTTATGTACGTATGTAAAATATGATTAGATTTCCCTATTACACAGCCAAATTACATAGTTTTTCATTTTCAGTTCTGTTCTGATTCATCTGTAATCAATTCTGATTAATCTGGGCACAAAATATTTGAACGTAGATATCTTAAAAACTACTTAATAAAAACAAGTCCCTCATTGAAATATATGTTCTTTAGTTACCTTTTTTACATATGAACATGTGCGACAGAGCTGAAAGTGAAATAAAATTTTGGCCAGATGAATCAGTCAAAGAATGAAATTTCGAAGAAGTACCCTGATATTAGAGGCGATTACAGAGCCAGCGTAAATTAATTAGCAACGTAAAAAGCGTTCTCTCTATCGAATGCCTAAAGTGAAAAAGAAACAGAACTATGCTATTTAGCTAATTTAGTTACGCTGGCGCCTCTGTAATCGAGCTTATTGTATACGTGAAAGAACTTAACAATTGTACGTCAATTGCTATACAATGAGTTATTTTTACCCAGAGAGGTTGATCCTATAGTAAAAGTTGTTATACTAAGAGCCACACAAGTCGGCGGATGAGAACTTATGGGCAGAACGCTGCGTAAAAGTTGAAATATTGGTATGCGCGGGAACCAGAGACGAGACGCCGGGGTACACCTGCCCGCCAACCTCATACCTTCCGCGCGCTCCCTACGCCCGTGCACACATGAGCGAATTACGGCAAAATGTAAATTATGTGGCGCTTAGTATAGTAATGATAAGTAGACGCATTTCTGAAAATATTTCCACTTTGCAAAGTAACACCCTATACATTTTTATTATATACTACAGGACTAAAATGACGAGATAAATAAATACCTCCTCATCCCGACGTTTCGGCCGAGTTGCATCGACCGTGATCACGGGTAGACTGGAATGTGGAACAGCTGGTACCGCCAATTCAATTTGAACTTGAAAAATTGTCACTACGACACACACGCTGACGGTATCTAACAATGTCCTTCTACCTACACTACGCGATTTGCATTTGTTGACAACAGGATTCCACGACGCCGATAACTTAAATCTATCTTCCAATTAACGGTTGAAATTCTTATGTTTTTTGATTTCCACCGCTTCACGAACTATTCTTGAAAAATTGTGTCGATAGGACTTTTGGGTCGTGGAGCTCGATCCAATGACCAGTACCTCCGTCAAAGAAATGCTCAGCTATAGCAGACTTCTGTATCTGGCGGTTTTTGAATGCCGCGATATTCTTTGATCCGTTCAGCAATAGTACGCTTCGTTTGACCTATGTAGGAACTAACGCAGCTGCAATCCACCTTATATACACCAGGAGTCTGAAACGGAATGACATTTTTTGGCATTCTGACTTGGCTCAGTAGTTTGGATAAGGATAGTTGTGGTAGTTTGAATAATACTTCGGTTTATATCACACTTTTAATTAAGAAACAGCAAAAATAAGCACAACAATACTTTTCACAGAACAGTCGTGTACGACTGTTCTCTTTTTCCACATACTCTATCAATTTAGTTGTCACTGTAGTTGTTTCACTATCTATTATTTAGCTCATTCATTAATTAATTCGCTAATTCATCTTATATTTGCTATTTTTTACCAATAAAAAGTTTGAATGGACATTCAAACTTTTTTATCGCCACCGACCCCAATCGCAATTTAAATAATCAAATACGCCGCTAAAATGAAAATCGAATTGAATTACAGTTTTTATTGTATTTTTTCATTGCTCCATCAAACATAATAATGCTGTTCCCGTTACGAATTAAACGTACTCCGGATATTACGTTAGATTATACGCGATAAGTAAACGTCTCGTAAAATTTTATCCTCCTTTCACAAGCGGTTTAGATAGCAACACTTTGTTTCACACAAGTACATAGTACCCTTAGAATAATGAAAGATAACAGAGGCGCTCTTAATTAAAATAATAGGTATGATGACTGGGTGAAAAATCATTGTAATATTAGATTTTCAAAAAAATTTCGACACGTATTTTTTCTTTAGTCAATCAAACAACAAATGACAAAGATAAACCTTGTCAAAATTTGGGAGTGGTGGTAGTGACGTCACGCGGAACTTTAATGGGCATTTTTTTTATTCAATTACAGAATTCGCAAATAGTTGGCAATCGATGTAGCACTTTTCACGTTATTGTTGATTTAACAAATATAGCTCAACCGATTTCGATAACATTTACATGGGACTAATTTCAAAGTATACTCTTTCCAAATAAAAATAATTGTATCGAAATCGTGCCAATCTGTAAAAAATTATACGTGGTCACTGGTCATACATAAAAAAGAATAATTAAAAGACCCTTTTTTTGAAAAAGGTTTTACTGAAACTTTTACCGCAAGACGGATCAAAAGAGTCGAAACTTGATGGGTTTGCGTTGTTTTGTTACAGAGTTCCTAGGGCCATCTTCCAGCTCCATCATCAGACCCTGGTTACAATTGAAAGATAAACTACTCGTCAAGACGATTCAAATGAGCCCAAACTTATTGACGTTGTGTCGTTTCATTGCAAAGTTCCTTTGGCCACCTTCCAGCTCCATCATCAGATCGGCACCATGTCATCATAATATTGCATTGTCACGCATTTTACACATGTATGCTAAATTTCAGCTCAATCGGAAACCGGGAAGTAGATCTAATTTAACTTGCAAGATTTAATTACAGACAGACAGACAGACAACGGGACAGATGAAAGTAAATAAAAACTTGTAAAAAAATGTATGCGTCGACTTGAGTTCCTTCCTCCTTCGATTTTTCGTTGGTCAAAAATGTGATATCATTTCGAACATTCAGTTTACTCCATAGTACGTTCAAGATTCCGTTCTATTGTCTCTTATCAGGGAGGTAATTTAGCCAGAATGTCTGGCGACACGTTTTCGTACTAATTCCTATATCGTGCGGCGGAAACGGTCACATTTGTGTGTTTTATTTATGAGTGACCGTTTTATCATTGCCTGTAATAAAAATGTGGGTTTTGGGGGTGGTGTAACGCAGTAGGTTAGATTTATCAGAAATTTAGTAAAGAACATACTAACATTAGATTTTAACTTTATTTTTATTAGAAAACGAATTGTGTTAGGTATTTTTCACTTATAACATAAAGCAAAAGCCAAAGTCAAGGGTCAGCTACGTGTAGAGTGTGTGCAAAAACAGAACTGTCGTGGCGTTACGGTGAAAAACCAATAAGATTTTAATCAGCAGCCAAGGTACCGACTATACTTGGTAGACGCGAGTACTGATGAAAAACGAAATGGGTTCTACCAAGAGTACCAAGTATCAAAGACTTTTAGTTTAATTAAACAGACGAAAATAAATGTATGAAATAATTATTCTGAGTAGATATAAATTATCCATTCGTTTGTTTCAGACATAGGATGTACACTACTATATTAATACGGGACTTATCGCGCAATGAAACATGAGATATATTAATAAATACCTCTTTTTCTCTTTCTCCCGACGTTTCAACCGACAAATGTAAAATACGTGGTGTAGGCATTAAGACCTTAACAGATACTGTCAGTGTGGTGTGTCGTGGTGACAATTTCAATTTGAGTGATATACGATACGGCGTCGCATTTAGTCTGCCCGTGACCACGACCCAGAGAGTAACTTTTTTATACATACAGGCCACGACCAATGAAACTTGGTTGAAACGTCGGGAGAAAGAGAAAAAGAGGTATTTATTAATATATCTCATGTTTTATTGCGCGATAAGTCCCGTATTAATATAGTAGTATAATGTGCTCAAATCGCGAAAGTTTGAAAATAACATAGGATGTACACTGCTGGACCTGGACCTCCCCTGTAGATCTCCAATGAGACCGGTCACCGGTTGGAAGCGGCTTGCATCCAGTCTTGATGATTTCGTCAGTCCATTTCGTACGTAAACGTCCCTACTCTGCGCTTGCGGTACGTACTGGTCTTTACTAGAGAACCCTTCGCCCTGATGTTAAATATGTATAAAAAACAACTATTGTGTTTTATTTTAGTCACAATAAAATAACTGTACTCGTATCACGAATACTCTTATTCTTTGAATATGACGTTTGATTGTGGCAGTAGTTCATTAAAAAAAAAACAACGGCTTGCAATCCGAAGTGCGGCAGAAATGAAAACTTGAACTTATAAAGTACTATCAATTATGTGGCAAAATACAATATCACACACGCACACTCGCGCAAGCGCTTTTCGCCACCGCGAGGTAGAAAGAAAGGAGGATATTACTTCCTTACATTCCCTCTTTCTTACGAATTTTCGATCAGGTCACGTGTCCTGGCGAGAGTTTAACATTTTTTACCCATCTCAAAAAGTACACAACGCCGCTAAAGAATTTTTCACAAAATTGGAACTTCTTTGAGCTTATCTACTCTTTTCCACTGCGTTTAGGCCCTTTTCTGTAAGTAGATGCTTTATAGCACACATTAATGTGCCCGCGTAAAATTTTTACTCGCATATTAATGGCACAGTTACATTAGTCAGTCGTTCCGCCACTTACATAATTGACGAGCAAGTGTTCGGGCCTTTTGTAATCTACCCACATTTTATAGACATGAAAAATGTAGTGTACCCGCAAATTTTACGGATATAAATATGTAGCGTGTACCTTTACCATCAGACAATTAAAGTGGATAGAGTATACCTGTACCCTTGGGATGGCAACCATTTTATCTACTTTTTACCGACTTCTAAAAAGGAAGATATACTATTATGTACCGTGTGTTTTTTTTTGTGAATATTCATCGATATTTTTGCCAATTGTGAACCGATTTAAAAAAAACCTTTTTTATTTTGAAAGAGTAGTCGTGAGGTAGTCCCATTGAAATTTTGTTGCCACATCGATTTGTGCAAACCACAGAAAAGAGAAGGAAATAGAAAGGAAATGTGGAGGGGGGTTTGTAGCCACTATCATGAGTTATAACTCAAGATACGTGAAATCGTGACATTTACTGTTTCAGTCGTTCAAGTGATTTCAGAGGTAATTTTTGCCCAAAAAATGCCAGTTCGCGCTATTGTAACGTGTCGAATACAGAGCAAAGACTTTAGTTTACAAAAAGGAGGAATATCCTTCCAATAGCAAGTCTAAATTGTGGGCATTTTTTTATATAAACGTTATCTTTTACTGCCTAGAATTTCGTTGATAGTGGTGGCAAAACTTGCAAACATTTTATCGACATCGATAAATTTTGCTACAAAGTTAATAATATGTCGGAATAAAAAAATATCGATGTCAATATAATTATTTTAATTTCAAATGTTTTGTAATTATAGCATATTATAATCAAAAAAAATTATCGATATCGATAAATTATGATAGTAAGTTAATATTATCGAAATTAGACATTTATTGTTATCTGCATATTTAGTAAAATATATTTTATGATTGTGGTGTACTTTTTAGTAATACATATACTGTTATACTACTTATGAATAAAAGTTCCCAGCTGGGCTAGGATGCCCACGAAGTAATATTTCTTTCGACGTGTCAGAACGAGCCAGCGTGATGGCGATGTATATATCTGTCACTTTCAATTTTTAAATCAATTATAGACTCACTTTCAATTCAATTATAGAGCTCCAAACTAGAACAATTCGATTGTAATAAAATTATTCTGCTTCTTTTAAATATTGGCGTCGCATGGAATATGTATTTGCCAGTGTCAAGTGTAAGTTCTATTATGATGTTATGATAATTACTACTATTGTTACATGTAATTATGGTGTTGTTTATTAAAATGTTTCTATTATGATATTATCGTTTTATAAATAGTCACAGTCGTAGGCAGCACAAAAATCTAGATACAATTGATTATTTTTTGCCAACAATGGCATTTGGCTGACTTCCACCGTTTACAAAATCCAAATAGTTCGCAGGAATTGATGTGGCATCCATGTAGTAATTTTTAACACTATTGTTGATTTTACATTTTTTTTCGGCTCAGCTGACTTTGATATCATTTAAATGATTTCAGCTAGGGTGTACTTGTATACCATTTCAAAATTAAAATAAAAAATAAAACGGTCCATAATTGGCTAAAAAAAATACCGCTGAAAATATACAAAACCATACATACAGACGAACATAGTAGGTAGTAAGTAAGTAAGTTCGTATAGGCCGGGTGGCTAGCCCTGGTAGGTAGTAGGTACCTACCTTCACTTTTTGGAAGTAGGTAAAAAGTCACTGTCACATCTAAGTCATGCCTGAGTAAAGCAGTAGCGAATGTACTAATAGCGCCGCCCTTTATGGAGTTTTTGTAACAACACAAAAAATCACGTTACACATTACATTATTTTGTCTACACTATTGTACGTAATTCAGTTCATAATCTTCGAAATAGCACAAATTTTCACATATTACCACTGATAGAAACACAAGTTTTACAAATTAATACAATACGGCGCGTTGACATGATTTTTCAGTGTTTATTCCAAAACTTCCTAAATACTAATAAAACTGCACAATCATTGTCATCAATTATACACTATATAGATTCAGTTACATAATCCATATATTATGCAAAAAGTATAAAATCACGTTATCGATAAAATTAAACTGCACAATCACATCGCTCATCACTAGCTAAATGCCAAAAAATAATTGTGATACCATATTCAAATTCGAGATTGGCCCATTATTTTTTTTTTTGGCTTGGCATGTTGGTGCATTTGCCATTGTGATGTAACATTAATAAAATAAAGTGTATTTAATAACTTAAACTCGGCATTTAAATTATGACCAAATTAATGTTATGGGCTTTAACGTATCTTGGTGATGTGACAGAAAGTAAACTACGCTCTATTTTAAAGTAAAAAAAATATTTCCGAAGCTAGTGGAAATTGCACAGTTATTGTGCAGATATTATACAGTGGTAATACATACTTGGCGACAGCGGTTTTCATTGAAAATTGTCATCGATTTCCTTTCTAATTAAAGTAGTTCGCTGTTCTGTGGTGCAAACTATTTGAATATTGTACTCGGAGGAAGTCGGTGAAGCCATTTTTTATGCAAAAAATCATTAGGTATAATGTCAGTTGTCAACGTCAATCCATACTTTTGGTTTACTTTTCGAGGCTACGAGTACTTTAAAAATCCTTGGCTTCTCTAGAGTTCTAGGGCATAAATTGGTGGAATGACAAATTAATGAATACTAACATTGGATGAGACAAGAAGTTGCACGCCCGATGGTCAGCGCCATAGTCATTAACAATCCTTTTGCGTCGAAAGATTTTGGAAATATAATATTTTTCAAAATACTGTACGGCAAACACTAGTTTTGAACTTTGAAATTTTGTGATTTTTATATTTAGGAATCTGTACTAAAACAATAAATTGTATAAAACCGTCTGTTTAAATGTTACAATCTTCAATTTTACAATCCAAATTGCATGACATTGTGATAGTTCTAGTAATTATCTCCCTTTGCAAGTGTATGAATTAAAAAAAAAACCGGACAAGTGCGAGTCAGGCTCGCACATCGAGGGTTCCGTATAAAACATTGTTAAAATAATGAAAAACCTGTTTTAGCACGTGCTAATGAAGTTCTTTTATACCTCATACCTCACATGATACGATTTACTCACTTTGGATTTTGAACCCATATTTTGTGAATTTTGAGGCCCTATTTTTTGTGATGTAATTAAAAATGTAGAGTTTTCAGATTTATTCCTATATGTGTACTCTAAGACAATGATCCTCGCCAAATTTCATAGTTCTATGTCAACGGGAAGTACCCTGTAGGTTTTGATTTTTGTGAGTGTCGAAATATGCGGTTTTTACGACAGAAACGGCTCTAACTTTTTTAAACGATAACTTAGAAATTTTTCTTTTACACAACTGCAAGAAACCATAGATACACGTATACAGTTTAAATTTTTAAAAACTTAGAGCCGTTTATGTCGTAAAAAATTACGACATAAACGGCTCTAAGTTTTTAAAGCGATAACTGAGAAGTTTTTCTTTTACACAACTGCAAGAAATTATAGATATACGTATACAATTTAAATTTCAACTCGATGTCTTTACGCGTTCCTGAGATAAAGAGTCTTGACATATATACAGGCAGACAGACGGACAACAAAGTGATTCTATAAGGGTTCCGTTTTTTCCGTTTGAGGTACGGAACCCTAAAAACTGTTTCCTCAATCCTACGATTCTAAAAGATAGAAAGAAAATAGTCTGTCATATCTCAGTAGAAACGTCATGTCCCATGTAGCTACGCTTCAACTTCAGACAACAAATAGAGCTTGAATTGAAGATGCTATAAGAGATAATGGAACGAACGAAGATACGATGAATAAGATAAGATAGTGTCTTAGAAATACAACGAGAACCGACATTGTGTGATCGAGCCACGGACTTGACGTGACCTCAGCTATTTTCAACTTTGGAGCTGAGTAAACGAAGACGGTAAATGAAAAAACACAAAAAACATTTTCAAAAAATATGCCAGGGCGAACTACAGTTCGCACTATCAAAAATTTATCAGATCTCATGTAGAACCAAACTTCTAACTCTACACGATTTAACTCTACAAGCCCTTACTTCACAAACTCTACACCTTAGTCAATATCTCCTCCCTCTTCTGTGGTCAAAATTGTACGGTTTTTATTTTATTCAAACGTAAATGAATTAAAACCGTGGTGGTCTAGAGGTAGTGACACTCGCCTTATAATCGTTAGGTCGTGGGTTCAAATCCCGGTCCCGTACCAATGAGTTCTTTGGAAATTATGTACGGAATTTAACTCCCATGGCTTTTCGGTGAAAGAAAACATCGTGAGGCAACCTGCATGTGTCAGTAGAAGAAATTCGATAGCGTGAATCCACTAACCCGCACTAGACCAGCGTGGTGGATATGGCCCAAACACCCTTCGTGGATAGGCCTACGTCCTGCAGTGGCCTATTAAAAAAGGCTGGTACAGGTAAATGAAATAATTATATACAGAAAAAAAACTAATGTATTAGTGTTTTATTGAATTACATACGCTTTGATTTTTCTCATACGTAATATTTTTTTTAATCTTAAAGTTTTTGTGTGTTTGTATGTTATTCTTTCACACAGCAACGAATCGATAAAACTACTTCATTCAATGCAACAATGTGGTTTTTAAAAATGAAGATAATATTTGCTGTCCACAAAAAAACCTTTAATTATTATTATTACTTATTTAAAAATACTAATGATTTCTGTAATATACTCGTCATTAAATACACCCAGCAAAATTCAGTCAAACTAGACTGATATTTTTTTTTAATATACACTAAAATTTATTTTAAAACTCGTACGTCTACTTTGGACAAGTAGTCCAGTTAGGTACGAGTAGGTCCGACTTCATGAAATAGGCCAATCGCCGAATCAAACTCGGTTAGGCAGCGTTCGGAAAATGGCGTAATGTCTTCTCGTCCGACATACCTCAGTGCCTCAAGACTAAAGTGTTCCATCAGTGTGTGTTACCAGTGATGACTTATGGCACTGAAACGTGGTCTCTTACTGGTGGTGGCTTTATTAGCAAGCTCCAAGTAGCCCAACGAGCTATGGCGAGGGCTATGCTCGGAGTCTCTCTGCAGGATCGAATCAGGAATGAAGAGATCCGTAGAAGAACCAAAGTTACCGACATAGCCCAACGGATTAGCAAGTTGAAGTTGCAATGGGCAGGGCACATAGCGCGGAGGACTGATGGTCGGTGGAGTCGAAAAGTTCTCGAGTGGAGACCACGTACTGGCAAGCGCAGCGTAGGACGTCCACCCACAAGGTGGACGGATGACCTCATTAAGACCGCAGGATCGCGCTGGATGCAAGCTGCTTCCAACCAGTCTTATTGGAGATCCATAGGGCAGGCCTATGTCCAGCAGTGCACGTCCTTTGGCTGATCGATGGATGGATGACAGTTATATAAGACAGCGTGGTCACTCAGCGTTGTCGTCCTCGCCGGGCTCGTTTGAATAGATTTCTAGTCTAACCACCCGCCAGCTCAGAGTAAGTTAGTTTTTTTTAAGTAGACTCTTACTACTGTCAAGGGATACCAATGCCGTATTCTATTGCCCTGGCATCAAGCAATCAACGATATTCTAAAATAATACGTCCGTATTCTAGAGAGCTGTATACAGAGAGTTTATCTCTCTGTATACAGCGTTTTTCAGAGAAGGGAAATTTTCTAAGACTAGCTTTTACCCTGTACAAATATCCAACAGTTGAAATTGAAAGCTATAGAGTCAATCATACCAATAACTGAGTTTCCGGTGGAGCGGGCGCGGGCGATGACAAACCCACGTCAATGGCGACTTATTCTTCAAAGAGAGAAACCTAATCGAGCGCGCATTTATCTGAACCCTCCGACTTAGATTTGGCTACTTTGTACTACAGTAGCTGCTCAGTTTTCAATGGGGACTGATACCGATGCAAATGAAGTAAGAAAATAACCGGTCTCTGTTACGGTATTAAATATTTCAGAAAAATTGTATTTCTTTTGACGTCTTATTAAATCGATGAACGCCGGCTGTATGCACGAAAAAACAAGACTCATTGTCACGTTCCGCCTGAGCCGAACGTGCAAGCGAGACCGCGAAATATGCGACAGAGAGGCATGATGCTTAAGTGTTCGGCTTGTGACGGATATGACGTTATTACATACAATTGTCGCCCGTAAACCGACTTTACAGACTACAGACAACCATATTTTAAGGTTTAGGTACAAATTGTAACTATTTTTTTTCTAAAAAAGAGGATAACTGAAGTTCACGCATGTGTCCATATACTGAGTCTTGTACATATTTTTTAATAAATTAAAGTATTACTAAACATTATGTCTTGAGCAAGTATTTTGGATTAAATTTGTTAAGTGACTTTCAACAAATAATTTAATGTAAATGTATCTTCCACGATGTTGACTACTTCGAAAATAAAACTGAAATTTCTAACACAAATCTTGGAATTTTGTTTTCCAGCAATCGTTACAGTTAGTAAAATATTACAGGCAACGCGCGTCGTACGCGTTGAGGTACAACAGCTGACTGCTTGAAAGGTGTGCTTGAAAATTCGCCTCCACGCGCACTTCACCTGTTACCTCTGGCAAATAAAAACTTAAGAAATTTCACACATTCTTTTGCAGTTGGTTAAGCTCAGTTACGCACGTTTATCTCCGACAATTAATTTCAAAAACTCAAATTTACAGTAAATAACGGTATATGATTAAAAAAATTCTGCATCAGGTTACACGGTCCTTGGAGATCCGTGCGTTGTTTGTGAAGGGTCAGAGGAGCGGGTCGGCCGGGTCACCTCTAGCCGGTGAGTAAACGTCACTCAAATTGCCGTTGCGGCTTAATAATAGAACATATAGATAAATGGGATTTACAGTAGCAATGGAGCGAATATTTTACTTGAAATTGAAAAACCACAATATTTAATCGAAAAAGCGCGTAAGATTCCATTTTCCAAGAGTTATTTTTGTGATAAACATTTCAAAACTTCGTCGCGGATGCAGGACTCGAACCTTGGGTCTTCGGAACACTAGCCCGACGCTCTGCCCAACTGAGCTAATCCGCTGTACTGCCTCTGCGTCGAATTTGTAAAGTGTTTATCATTTTAACCAACTTATAGCGTTGCGGCGCCACCTGTGATACCCGTATATTGAGTGATAACCTGTCTAAGGTTATCACTCAATTGAAGTTATGATATCTTCTGAATATTGACGAGAGACGGCGCACTGCTAAATCAATGAAATGATTTTAATTTTATAGTGCATCCCACACTAGATTTATCTCTTTTAAAATGAAAATATTGGATCAAGTCAGGGCATGCCTCTTAAGATTTAACCGCGATTGATTCAGCTTCAATGTATGACGTAATTAAATTGGTTTTAATAAACTCTGGGACGTTTATTTATTTACTAATAGATAACACCTTTTTCTGATATCTGGCAATAAAGGAAAATACAGAAAATACTGATCACAAAAAAACGTTTTTTTTTTTTGGGTTTAGGCTAGAAGAAAACACTCCTATTTTGCAGTTATGTAAAGAGCGGCTACTAACATGCGGCGCATTCGACAAATGAAGGGAAATCGTCAGTGACACTGTTTGTGGATGTTGTAGCTCTAACTTTTTATCATCAATGCATAATATTTATTATTCTGCAATGCACCTAAATATCTTTATAGATAGCGTTGGTATGCTTCAGCACTGTTCTGTATAAACAGATTCTCTATAAACAGAACAGTGCCGAAGCATATCAACGCTTAGAAAAAATCTAAGCATTTCAAAAACCAAGTTACAAACAAAGGTAACCACAGTTAGAAAGAACAAAAAGTAGTTTATCCAAGTGACTGAACGTAGCAATCTCTTTGCTATTATTCCCACAGAACAGAAAAAAACTAAGTATTCCAAATAAACCCCCTGCCGCTGCGGCGCGTGGCTCGGACAAGTCCAAATAGAGTTGCTAGCAGTAAGAGTTTATATAGAGTCTGCACTGCGCAAATATTTGCACGAATAAAACGCAGAAAGAATACAGAAAAAGTCGAAAGAATTTTTCAAATTTCAGTACAATGGCACTGATACGGAAACCAACAGAATTCGTGTTTAATTCTAGAGATCTCGAATCGTGTTGTACAGACTTTACGACAGTATAAAAACTTAACTTCGAAAACTCGTTGATGTCTTTTTGTTTATAAACTTGAAATCCGTAAAAAAACTTCATTATTATTCATTCATTATTATTTGTAAACGTAACTTTATGAAAGTTTTATTTTTTATCGCTAACACTTTTGAAACGGTGAAAAAGCTTGGGTCTTTTTAGTGCGCGATTAGTCCCGTAGTATATAATGATAATGAACTCAGGTCTTGTATCACAGTCTTTAATAGAGGGCAAACCAACGGGACGGAATTTGCCCCCAGGCGTCGATGGGTGCATTCAATTTTCCAACATGAAAGGCGGAACCCGGCAGCACCCGGCAGCACTCGGTACCATTTATATGTAGCTATGGACGGTTGGTAATTTGCCTTTGCAAAATATTGTACAATATAAGAGAATACTGATCGAATCGAATGTAAGACCAATCGAAATCGATCAACGTAAGATTCAGAAATGAGGAGATCCGGAGAAGACCCAAAATTATCGATATAGCCCAGCGGATCGGCAAGTTGAAATGGCAGTGGGCAGGGCACATTGCACGGTAGACTGATGACCTATGGAGTCGAAAAGTTCTCGAGTGGAGACTACGTATTGGCAAGCGCAGCTTAGGACGTTCACGTTAGACGGTTGACTTCAATCGCGCTGGATACAAGCCGCTACCAACCGGTCTTATTGGAGATCTTTAGGAGAGGCCTGTGTCCAGCAGTGGACGTTCTATGGCTGAAATGACGTACAATATAATAAAAATAATTATATTAGGTACCAGTTTGATAATTCAATTAACATCCTACCCAATAATTATTTTTTGCAAAACATGGCATGACCGACTTCACCCTGTACAGAATTCGTGAATATTTAGCACGGATCGATGTAACATATTTCACAATATTGTTGTTTCATCAAATGCGGCTCAGCCGATTTCGATAAAATTAAAATGGAACCAATTTTGAAGTATATTCTTTCCAATAAAAAAAGAATTATTGAAATCGGACTACTACGAAAAAAGTTATGCGTGGTTATACATAAAAAAATATACGCGTCGAATTGTATACCTCCGGTTGGTTCGTCGGTCAAAAAACGTGACGTAATATTAAAATCATACCTACCTGTAAATAAATGATGGAAAGTATTTTATTACTAACTCTAAAATAAGTAAGTGGTAAGTTCAGTTGTCTATTTAAGGGTTCTTAAACCACCTGTAAATTAGTGACTAAACGTTTATTCTAAAAAATATTTTAATGTTTTAATTTAAGTCTGTATGAAAATCTAATGCACCATGCATTAGATTTTTATACAGACTTTTTACATACGTTTTTAGTCATATAGCATTTCCATTTCTACGTATTCTCATTTTGCCTCACAGCCGATTGTGGCAATGTTAGAATGTTACAATATTCTAACCAATGAGCCTGTATTATTCGATATATTTCAACAACATAAATAACAAATTAGGAGAGCATAGAGATTATGGCGAGCAATTATGTCGTCCTAGTAATATGCGGTTAACCGTAACGTATGATACTGTGAGTAGAAATGTTATAAACGCAAATATAAACTGAAATATATCCGGTAGTAGGTTCACTAAATGTTGGTAAATATAAGTAAAATGTTTGTCTGGATAACTGTGTAACTTAGTGTGAGTAACTTACTGTGTAACTTAGGATAATTTATATAATGTGCATATACCACAGGCACGATTTAATTAATGTAAAGAACTTATATATGTTCAGTAGTTAAATGATTTGTTAAAAGAGAGTGCTTCGGAGAGTGCGCCCAGGAGTTGGTCCCCCCTGCCCCTTTCTTCTATCGTACGGCTAGACAGACGCGACCATAGCACCTTTTATGGTGGACATTCCGCGCATTAGAACCAAGCGTTTCGAATCCTCATTCCTCTTACGAACAGCCAGAATGTGGAAAGCTTTACCTGGGTCTGTCTTCCCGTTAACGTACTACGTGGGTGTCTTCAAATCCCGAGTAAATAGGTATCTTCTAGGTAAGCGTGCTACACCCTAGACCGCACATCTGCTCAACATCAGGCAGTGTGTAGTCAAACGCGAACTTATCCGAAATAAAAAAAATAGAATGTAATTCACTGATTTATTGGAGCGTGGTAAGGGCGTAAATTATTTTTCTAGGCATTATATATAATCGATTTATGTAACGTAATTCCGTACCTACTTGTAGTTCCGCCGCATAAAAATGGCAAATGTGGACGAGTGCCGTTGCCATATTTTTAAAAAGCAGTAAAGAAGAAAAAGGGAAATCTAGAGGGCTCATGGAGGAGCGTTTGGCGTCGGTACAGAGTCGCGATAAAAAGTGGTTTAATAAATCGCACATCTGTAACTTATAAAGATAGAATTGGAATAATAAAATATATCATGGAGCAAAACTTGTCTGGAATATTAATCTACTCAACAACTGTATTATAAAGCTTATTGTATTTCAGCGGAACGAGCACGAAAACTTTGCATTCATTGTTAGCAAAAGCATAATTAATAAATAATAATTATGCAAATAATGATTTCGGATAATTCACAGCATACATAGAATAGCCAATGCAACCATTGGAAATTACTATTGTATCATTTCCTTTGTGCCGTGTCATTAAATTGATATTGAAATCTGTTGAATAATATACCGACAATCGGTACTGTGGCTGACCAAGTCAGGTCGAATACTTACAATTATATCGTTTGAAATAAACATGATCAAAAAATAACTTATGCTTATTAAATTAATCAATTTGTAAGTACTGTACCATCTACCAACCCTTTTAATAGTTCACTGCAGGACGTCCTATCCACGAAGGGTGATTCGGCCGTATCGACCACGCGGTCCCAGTGCGGGTTTGTGGATTCACTTACGCCGTCGAATCTATTCAACGAACGTATGCAGGTTGCCTCACGATGTTTTCCTTCACCGAAAGGTCAATGGTGTGAAATTCCGCACAAGTTCCAAAGAAACCCATTGGTACGGGACTGATATTTGAACCCACGACCTCACGAACTCACTTTTGTTACTAACACTAGGCTACCACGGCCATTATAGTAATATGTAATGGTATTAGATAGGTATAATTTGGTTACGATAAAAGGTGGAACAATGTCGTCGTATTTGTAAAAGAAAGTCAAGCATACATATATGCCTCACGTTGTAATCATTAAATGAATTCGCTAAGTACAAGTGAACAGCCGTCGACAACGCAACTCTAAGTCAAAATGTAATCAATTAACTCTCAAGTGAAGTAAATAATACAAATCCACGGCGACAGGTTCGTCAGGATTAATAATAATTGCGAGAGAAGTGGAGTCGCGAGTTTTATAAAGGAATTAATTACTGGCAAGTCTTGTGTCGTCAAAGGGGCTCTTTGTGTGAGTAATTGGGTGGTGCCGCGGTGCGGGCCCCCTGCCCCCGGGGCCCCCGCGGGCCCGCACTTACGACGGCCCTGCGCAAGGTCACGATACGTCGCCTGTTTGTCTTGAGACTTGGTAATTGATCTTGTCAATTGATACAAGACGGGCTTTTGATGGGGGCTTATTGAATAACATGTTACAATTTACAAATCGAAATGTTTTATCTATCTATAATAAATTATCTTTCTCCTGTTTTTGTGTACAATCGCAAAATGCCAATTAATACTATTACCTTCATAAAAAATACATACAGTGTTTTTGCATAGAAGGTATGAATAACTTGTATTACGGGACAGAAACCGAAATTGCGAAACTGTTTTATTCAATAATTATTTTGCAAAAAATAGCACAACCGTCGTCAATCGTGTACACAATTAGAATAAAAACTTTCTTTTTGTGATAAACATTTCAAAAATTGACGCGTTCGCAGGATTTGAACCTGCATCTTCTGGGACACCGGCCCAGATGCTTTGTCCAATTAAGCTAAATCGCGCTCTGCGAATGTGCCAAATTAATAAGTGTTTGTCATTTTTACCAACTACTACATTGTTGGAAGCGCCATTTGTGAGAACTGCTTTAAACCAGTCAGTCACTTAATGTGAAATTATTAGAACTTCTTACCATTAACGAGAAATGACGCATTGCTTAATCAATGAAATTATTTTTATCGTGCTTCACACACTACAATTAGAATAGTTCGTGCAAATCGATATTTACAATTTTTTCATAATTGTTGAATTTTCAAAAGAAAAATATTAATATATTTTTCTTTTTCAAAACTGTATTCGATAAAATTGTAATGGAACCATTTTAGGAGGAAATCCTTTCGAACCAAAAAAGTTTTTTTTAAAATCGGTTCACAATTGGCGAAAATATCGATGAACAAACACAAAAAAAATATAATTAGGTACTATATAACATAAAAAACTGAATATATTATATATTTATCCCATAATAAAAGTAATAACATTCTCTTGAATATCGCTCGTTAGTAAACTGTATTAAATTACCTGGGTACTTATGATATTCTATATATATAAAAGAAAGTCGTGTTAGTTACTCCACTTATAACTCAAGAACGGCTGAACCTACTCGGCTGTAAATTGGTGGGGAGGTAGCTTAGAACCAGGAGAAGGACATAGGGTACTTTTTATCCCGTTCCATTTTATTATATTTTTTAATAGTTATTCATCTTATTTTTCATATCATCTTTTCCCTTAAAAAATCGTTAGCGAAACTGTCACCTATTACAATGACACTAATAGGCCCAATTTTTAAGGCATCATCGTAATTATAACAGCTAATTAAAATATTTCTGTTTATTTTTCACTTTAGGCATTCGATAGAGAGAACACTTTTTACATTCCTATTAAATTTACGATAGCGCGTTCATAATTAGGCCTAATATGGATTGACGAAACGTAATATGATGACAGGTGACATTTATTGACTGCAGACTTTAATAAATGTCACGCTTAGCATAGCAATGAGACAAATTGTCTTTTCACCATTGTAGCTCCTCAAAGAGGAAACATAGTATGGATTGACAATGACAACTGACATTAAAATTGGAAAAAATGTTTTTTCCCTATGCCATGCTACATATTACAATGACGTTTAATACTGGGCCGTCATTTTGTCTGACATTAAAAATATTTTTAAATATACCATTAGAGGTTAAACATGTTTCTTTATTCTACCTTTATGGTACAGAATCCATACTAATATACGAAGAAACGGATCGACTTGATTTTTAGGAGTAGTATGGCATGAGTATAAGTATCTTAACTCTAAGGTTATTAACCTTGACTATGAACTGTGACCTTGACACGAACATACATTTATGTTGGTTTGGTTACGATTGAACAGTGATAAAAGTGCAGCCCGCCTCAGTTGCGGCACTCCTCATGAGGCACGCAACTTGCCAGCCAACCTCTCAGCTGCTTTAGTTAAAAAGCCCAGAAAAGCGGCCCAACCACGAGTGCAAACTTCTAAGCTGCCAAGGGAGAAAAGACCCAAAAAATCGGGAGACTTCGAGCGCCGCCTTTTCAGCTGTCTCAGAAACACAGAGAAGCGGCTCTATCTGAGATTCCTGCGCCGCCCATAAGCCTCGGCTACTAAGTTCCCCCGCCACGACAAGGCGGGAACCCGTACACTCTAACCTTATCTTAATCAATAGAAGCATTTATAAGTATAAAGTATTATGATGTCAGGTTAGGTTTGGACAGTGGCAAGGTGCAAGAGTACTTGACTTTTTTTTATAGAGCAAGTGCCTTTATTAACTACCACTAAATACAAAACTTATGATGTGAAACTTCATAAACTACTACTACATAACAAGCAATTGGATCATCCACAGATCCTTGAAGGTCTAAAGATAATCAAAATACTTAAGCCCACTGCCAGTTAGCAGCGTGCCCAGCATGCTGGCAGCATTGCCAGGCTGATGCCCACTGCCAGTTAGCAGCGTGCCCAGCATGCTGGCAGCATTGCCAGGCTGATTGCCAATGCTTATACGTTAGCCAAATAAAAACCAGCATTTTGGTCACACGTCGTTTACACCAGACGCTCAGAAAGACTTTTGAAAACAAAACTGGCCACCACGAGCACAATGTCTCAATTCCAAACGGCTCAAATTTGTAACCACTGCTAAGGTTAGCATATTTGCGCCGTTTGTGTTGCTCCGAATCGGCCAACGCTCCAGCCCTTCTTTGAGTCTCAGAAAGATGTGACGGCACCAAAGTATCGACGCAAGTCGCGTCTCATACTAAGGACCGTATACACTTCCATGGGACCAGCTTCATACCGTCAGGCCTTTTGCCATCACCAAGCGCAAACCCATTCGGTTCACGTACGGCTGCTATATTGGCCGTCGCAAAAGCCCTGCGTGTGACATCGTTCACACTGGCGAGGCAACCAATTCGACCAGCGCTTCTTGAGCAAGAAAGACGGTGGTGACCGAGCTGGTCAACTAGGGTACTTGAATAGGTGAGAGCGCTCAGCTATGTGCGGCGGGGCAGCAAGTTGGGTCGACTATCTCGACGATATCATCAATACCGCCGGTCGAACCTGCTCACGACCGGCAAAGAGCCGAGGCAGATGTCACAGAAAAAGAGAGGCCTATAACCAGCAGTGGGACAAAGAAAGCTGCGGATGATAATCATGACGAAACTTATTAGTTGAGATTGACTGTTTCTTGGGTTTGAAATGATTGTTTGCTACAATATGTGTGTACCGTTTTACATTGAATTGGGGCACTTACTATTACTTACTTCGTATCTACCGATTTTAGACCATTACTGTCTTTACAAAAGTGAGATAGCTCAACCAGATCTACATTTTGTATGACAGCTGTCAAACTTAAAAGTAGTTTATCTCCGTAACTGTCAACTTTTGATCAATGCTATCTTTACGAAAGTGAGATAGCTATACCAGATCTACATTTAGGATAACAGCTATCGAACTTAAAAGTGGTTTATCTTCGTATCTGTCGATGTTAGACCATTACTGTCTTTACAAAAGTGGGATAGCTCAACCAGCTACATTTTGTATGAGAGCTGTCGAACTTAAAAGTAGTTTATCTCCATAACTGTCAACTTTAGAACAATGCTATCTTCTCGAAAGTGAGATAGCTCAATCAGATCTACATTATGGATGACGGCCATTAAACTTAAAATATCTTAATGTAGGTATTTCCGTAAGGTTAGCTACCTTCATTCATTAACTTTCGCGGTACGAAGTTCGCCGGGTCCGCTAGTATAATTATACAACTTACTTATTTAATTATGTACATAGTAGTAAAAACTCTTGTAGTTCTCTTACAGAATAGATTCACCGTAATAATTTCATAAGAAGTTAAAAATACAAAAATAAAAACAGGACAAGTGCAAGTCAGGCTTGCACATCGAGGGTTCTGTACAAACACATTGTTAAAATAATTAAATAATTAATGTTTTAGCATGTGCTAATGAAGTTCTTTTACATGATACTTATTACTCATTTTGAATGTGTGAACCCATATTTTGTGAATTTTGAGGCCCTATTTTTTTGTGATTTAAATAAAAATGTACAGTTTTCAGATTTGTGTACTCTGAGACAATGCTTTTCGCCAAATTTCATAGTTCTATGTCTACGAGAAGTACCCTGTAGGTTTTGATTTTTGTGAGTGCAAAATATGCGTTTTTTTACGACATATACGCTCTAACTTTTTTAAACGATAACTGAGAAGTTTTTCTTTTACACGACTGCAAGATATCATAGATATACGTATACAGTTTAAATTTCAAGTTGATATCTTTACGCGTTCCCGAGATAAAGAGTCTTGACATACACACAGACGGACAGACGGACAACAAAGTGATCCTATAAGGGTTCCGTTTTTTCCATTTGAGATACGGAACCCTAAAAACTATAAACCGATACAGAAAACTCACAAGCACAAATTGCTTGTTTTCCATAACCCTAACAGAAAGTAAATAAACAAAACAAAAGTGACCCTTTTAGATTCATACGTTGGCAAAAACAACCCAAATAGGTCAACACTACATTGTTTATTCACAGCAGCAAACAGAATTGATAAAACATTTTCCCATAGATGTTATCAAAACTTATGCATAAAACATTTAATTTGCCGTCAAAGTGTTCGTTTCACATAATGGGACTGGCAGCAATCTATATTTATGTCACTGCACATCGCATGGTGGACGTAATAAGGTTGATTGCGGGGGCGATTAAAAGTCCCATAAAAGATATAATGCAAAAATATATCGACCGAAGGCCATTAATGCCATTACCTTGGGTCCAGACTCGTGGTTACACCGCTTTATTACACCAGTGTGACTACGAGTAAACTTTTTTACTCATGGTTACACCGACTGGTGTGCTTACGAGTAAACTAATAAAATGTAGGACTCGTAGTCACACTGCTAGTGAGGACCTTGTAAACTGTCAACCAATCAACGACGTCCATTAAACTACCATTTTACATTATGTGTTACCAGGCCTAATCATTTAAGTACTACTCTTACTAAATTATTCATAATTTTATAATGTACCTATGTTATACTATGTTGTACTCATGTATATACAGTGTTTAATTATTTGCTTTGGAAAATTATCCTAAATTTTATTTTAATCACAATCTCCATATATGTGCATTTCATATTTTTGGATCTTATTATCTTTTGACATTGCTTGTGAAATATTACTGCGGATATTTGATTTTTGTTGAAGGCCGAGAGGGCGGCCTTGAACAACAAAAATTAGAAAATATGAAATTTATACTAAAGGTCGATTCACACATATCAGTGAACCCACAGTTCCGGCACAGTACCGCATCAGTGATAATTATTCTTTCAAATATTCTCTATGGATGTATTCACACTTGTCAGTGTCAGTGTCGTCTCAGTACCGTCAGTGTCAGTACCGGCACCGGCCATCACGGACGTGATCGGCGACGACGATATTTTATCACGAATCACTGACGCCGCTGCATCAAAAACAAAATGGAGGACGAGATGTTGATTGAATTAGTTCGTGAGAATACTGTTTTGTATGATTTATTCTGTGTTATTGAAGAGTGCCATCAAAACAATCGACATCAACGCTAGTCTGAAGGGAACGTCGTGCACGAAGACCCGCAGAGAACTGTACTGTGCCTGATATGTGTGAATTGAAGCACTGATGCACCACTGTAGCACGGATACGGAACTGTAACGGTACTGTGCCGGAACTGTGGGTTCACTGATATGTGTGAATCGACCTTAACTCAGCATTTAATACCGTATTTTTTTCTTTGAATTTATTTACCTTACTTTGACGCCTTTTTGGGCTACTGTACAAAGTGTCGGCAAACTTTGACAAGATCTTCTTTGCTTAAAAAAATATGTAATTATTTAATCAGTCCTAAAAATGAAAGTAATGGTATTGACCGAGCGTAAGTGAGGTCTCAGAGTCTACAGGGATGAGTATATATACGTAGCTAGAATAAAATCTGTTGTCGGGAGTTGTTTATTTCTTATTTAGTTCACAACTTATGTTATAATTTCGAAGTCCATTCTATAAGTCCCTTCAGTTTCATCCTGAGTACGTTACAGTATTATTTTGACGAAGTCGCATGAGCATATTTCCAAACATTTTTATGTGAATTTAAAAATGCCGAATGGCAGGGCTGGACCGGTCCCGGCTGACAACTATTGTGATTTATTGAGAGCAACTGAAATATCGAAGTTAGTTTTATGTGTATTCAAATCCAGACTACGTAAAGTTTTTTAAAAGTTTTATTTTTCAACGCTGCAAACTGTTAACACCAGTATTTTTAACCGACCACCTAAAAGGTCCTATAATCGTCTGTATGTTTTTTTATGCGTACTTCATCGAAATTTTTGCCAATTGTGAAAAGAGAAAAAAAAATAGTTCTAAATGGTGAGTTAATGGTCTATAGTTTAGTTACCGAAGTCCCATATAAATTTTAAGGAAATCGGCTTAGCCGTTTTTAAAAAATAAATAAATTATTTATTGACACGAATTACAAATCACTATTAAATATAAATTATGTTAAAAGTTCCTAAATACTGGTCGTAATACAATATCCAGAATCAAACAGATTACATAAATACTCGTAGCTTATGGGCCTAGCTGGTGCCTGTACTAGTAATTAAACTGTGCTACTGGCTACCAGAGCGCCCTCCGTGTATAGGACTAACTACTGATTATAATACGTAGCAATTATCTATCGCAAATTCAACATAATTTGAACGAAAGAAAAAAATACAATGATTTAGAACTTCTAATGTTTAGAATTTAGTGACAATTACAATGATAATTTAAAATTAAATCAAATTAATTATGTAAGTTAAGTAAAACCCCAAGACACATATTCTTTAAGAAGAATTGTGTTTGCTGGAAAATTTAGCATATGATATGTGTGAGTTGTATGTGTGTGTGTGTGTTTGTGTGTGTGTGTGTGTGTGTGTGTGTGTGTGTGTGTGTGTGTGTGTGTGTGTGACTGTGTGCGTGAGTTTGTGTGTGAGAATGTGTTTAACTGATTATATGTAGTACTTTTCAGTTAATAAAAAAATAAAATCAATGATAATGTAAAAATTGACATCAATACACAAAAATCGTGCAAACTATTCGAATTCAATCAAAAACAATCTGCTGCTCCATACATCACTATCACTAGGGACATAGTAGCAAAACCGGGCCGGGTCGCTAGTTTTCTCTAAATTCAATAATAAAGGCTAGTTCTAATCATCGAGTCTTTGTCCTCCAGAAGCGGGCGGTGCGAGTGGTTGCCAGATCAAACCGCTAACACGTGTGAAACAACTATTCATCGAACTTAAATTAATGACTATGC
The DNA here is from genome assembly GCA_949316475.1 of Hypomecis punctinalis. NCBI lineage: Eukaryota > Metazoa > Arthropoda > Insecta > Lepidoptera > Geometridae > Hypomecis > Hypomecis punctinalis. The sequence goes on along the minus strand of OX438799.1, from coordinate 26,225,781 downwards.
CGGCATTATACTTATTCCATACCAGTATATATGTATATAAAAACTTGGGTTCATTTTCGACAGGGCATCGAAAACAGGGCAGGAGAGAAGGAAATTTTACCACTCACGCCATCCTAAAGCTAGCTAAATCCCATAAGTGCACCTGAATATTTAGGGTTAGAGTTTTCAATGCCTTACCAAATATTATAAAAAATGCAGTTTCTCTTGCAATATTTAAAAAAAGCTTAAAATATTCCTGACTGACATGGTGCCCTATAGCATCGAGGAATTCATTCCAAAAGTTGAATAGAAATGTTACTTATTTACATAATTAAAAAAAAATAGTGTGCACCTCATGTAGGTACGAGTATTTTCGTCAATTTTCTTTTATTATAATTTGACATGTAATATTCTTATTATCAATAAAATTATTATTATCATTAATGTCAACTTTTTTAAATGGCTTAAATCAATCAAAAGTCAATGAAATATTAAAAGCAATCAACATTCACATTCAGCATAGAACACGCAGAGATCTTCTACAAAACATGTGCCGCCTCTCCACATTATTGTTTTAATGTGTTTAGTGTTGAATTAGTTTTATTTTTATAAATAAATATTTTGGGACATCTTACACACGGCCTCTGACCCCAAACTAAGCAAAGCTTGTGATATGGCTGCCAGAGACTGATATACTACATATACTTAGTTTTAAATGTATAAATATAGACACAGAGCAAACACTTATGTTCTTCACATAAATATTTACCCTGGGTGGGGATCGAACCCACGCCTCTTTGATCCAGAAGTTAGGGTCACTAACCACTGAGCGACCAAGGCAGTCTCAGTCTCAGTTCTCAGAATAAGGACTGAAGTAAGTCATTCTTCTGAGGGCTAGTTATTTGACGCACACGTGCGTGGTGGCCTGTTGTAAATACTTACTTTCACAAATACTTTCAAACGTTTTGAATTTTGGAGGAGCGGTTCATGTTATCGTAGAACATCACTAATTTATAAAATAGAGCACATTTTCTCAGCGAAAAATCGACATATTTTAATATAGCGTTTGCATTTTAATATCGCTCATAATATCTGCAAAACTTTATCGTCAACGTGAAACCTCAGTTAATTTTACTTTTATTTTATCCGTTTTATTATTCCACATAAATAAATCTGGTGCGACGTTTCGTTCTCCGCAATTTTATGAAAATAATATTATTATTCAGTTTGCTCGCATTGTTACGGTCAAGTAGTTTTAAACATGATATAATCAATTCAATTATTTGAACAAAGCGAGCTCGTATTGACTCGATGTTCCAATTTTATTTGAATGAAATTATATTTCGATGGAATTATTGAAACCAATTCGTGCTGGCTGCCGCAAGGATGGGCGCCATTTTAATATTATGAGACAATCTAATTTTAGTATTTGTTCGACGTTATAGACCAATTCTTATACATGTTCTTCTTATGCCTTATGTGCAATTTTTGTATGTATATTTTGTTGTTTGTGAATATTGCGGATGTTGTTTTTAAACTTTCGCGATTTGAACACATTATTATTATATACTACGGGACTAATCGCACTAAAATTACGAGATGAATAAATACCTCGTCATCCCGACGTTTCGGCCAAGTTGCATCGATCATGGTCACGAGTAGGACCACGACCACGACCCGTGTACCCGTGACCACAATCGATGCGCAACTTGGTCGAAACGTCGGGATGAGGAGGTATTTATCTCGTAATTTTAGTGCGCGATTAGTCCCGTAGTATATTATAATAATATTTCGTATAACATAAATAGCTTTAAAAAAATTAGATAAACATTGACATTTAGATGAAGTTGATGTTCTTCGTAAGTTTATTTGAATCTTTAGGCGGTATTCTTTCATTTTTGCACCGAAGAAAACTAAGTTGCTCTATAATACCTTTATAACTGCTTTTGCTTAATAAAATACCAATAAATTTGCGTTAATTATTTGTAAAATGTAGCCGTGGTATCTGAATTTTTAACCCACCTGAAGGTCTTTGTACCGACAACAACAACATTTCAACCGCAACAACAGTAGCGCTCAGTTAAACACCACCCGCGGTCACCCATCCGAAGACTGACCCTGCAAACCGTTGCTTAACTTCGATGATCGTTTTGGAACACTTATTCAAACTGTACTCTCTCTGCTCTACGTATAAATCGTGAAACGTCTCTGAGTGCGGCTGATAGTGGCTCAGAACAAAGAGTCATCCATTCGTCTCTCGAGAGCCAAACTCCTCAATCGGAGTCACCTTCCTCGCCGGAACGAAGTGTCGCACCAGATTTATGATGACAGTGACTCTCGTATCCCCAGCTATTTGGACGTTCAACTCTATGACTACTAGAATAGGTGCTATTTTACAAAAGCGCGGTTGTAAGTATTTAACTCTACCGCGCATCAATGTAACCTTGTTACTGTAAAAATAAAGTGCATATTGGTCTGGCTAGAGGTGGTTATTGGCAGGGTACCGTGAAAAATTGGACGTTTAAGGTGTTTACACACTTTTAACGAAGGTGTAAAGATATGTAGTAGTCTGTAACACGGGAACCTTTGCTACAGCTCCTGACTACAAAATAAGACTTACATTATTGTAAGTTATTTTTGATTTGTATCAAGCAATCGAGCATGAAAAGGGTAGACTTAATATCAAGAGTATTTTAAGTTCTCTTAAGCTGGAATTTACAAAATTATAACTTATTTAACTGTGAGTTGTAGACTTTCCTTGAAATGAGCGGGCGCTACAAAAAAATTCACACAGTACTAATGAAGTGACGTCACAATGAGTGACGTATTGTGCACATCGCACCATCGCAAAAGATCGTGTCGCCTCTACGGACGTTCTTCATACATTTTCTGATGACTGTATGCTAGATCACTTTATATTTTAGCGTCAGCTCTTGCAGCAGTGGCGTCACGCTACTCGTTTGCGATCAATCAAAACCCATTGTATTCTAACATGAAGTTATCGAATTTGTCAGGAGTTTCACAGTAGGTTGTTATCGTGACCAGCGAGATTGATGCATGCACCCTTCAGCGGCGGTTACCTGCGACGTCGCCTGTCCCGGCGGGAGCACCTTATTTATTACACCCACTGTACTTTGCCACGTCGCTAGCTACAATGTTACTCGAAATGATGCACCACCTTAAAATTTTGCGTATTACATGTTGATAATATTTTCAAGTTGGAAAAATAGTAGAACGATAAAAAATGGCCAAGCCAGTAGGTTCTCCTAATTAAATGAAGCAGTGAGCAGGGCAGTATAGTTCGTATAGCAGATGACCAAGGTTGTTTTGTAAAGTTCTCAAATTGAATTCATTGATCAGCAAGAGCGCCATAAGAAGTCTATACCAATTTGGATCGACGACCGAATTGAGAATCCGAAAATTTCAAACTTTCAAATGCAAATGCTGTCTGGACGGGTAGCACCTTATTTATTACACCCACTGTACTTTACCACGTTGCTAGCTATAATGTTACCCCATATGGTGCAGTAGGTACCTACCTAAAAATGCAGTGTATAATGCGTACATGTTGAAAATATTTTCAATTTAGGTAGATTGCCGTAGTTAAAAACATGACCAAGCAAGTAAGTTAAAAAAGGCAATTAGAAAGACGCATATATTTTACAAAGCAGATAGACTATGGGATCGTAATAAGTCTTCGAAATGAGACTATGTACCAGCTTACGAAGAATACAGCATTAGAAAGTGGATGATCGAAAAGTCGAAGCTTTGTTTTGGTTTTGATCTAATGTATGAATTAAAATTGCATTTAACAAATAGCAGATACTCGTGAGTCCATGGAATGTAAAGTCTATAAAAACCTGATCTATGTACATTTTTCTAACTCAATGTTGGTGAACCTACCTACCAGGTGGCTCTGGCGGGAGCACCATATTTATTGAGTCCACTGTACTTTACCACGTTCTTCGCAACATTGTTACGACATTCTACAACAATGTCGCGCAGGTTTTGCAAACATTTTAATTATAAAGTTGAGTCTATGGCAACATTGTTTCACCAGTGTGCTATCAGTACCTACTAGGTACTAGCGCTTATTCGGGTGCTGTCTCACTACGGTATTGTCATCCTATGAGAAAATTGCCCATAGAAAACCGTCTTTTCTTCATGGTACTCACTCAGTACTACCATAGACAAAAGTATTTTTGTCTATGGTACTAGATTGCTAAGTTATTAGTGTTTGTTTTCGTTGGTTTTCAATTTATTTATATGACAAATGGATGTCACAAACACACTTTTGAATGGTCAAAAACAATCCAAACCTAATTACCTATTAGGAAACTAATTAGATAGATAGATAGATACTCGTAGATAAACACTTTATTGTTAACACTTAAATACAATTCAGAAAAAATACACTGAAAGGAAAAAAAACAAGCGACATAAAATAGTGAAACAAAGGGCGGCCTTATTGCTTATAGCAATCTCTTCCAGGCTCTTAATTACTCACATGCATATAAATTACCAACGTTGAATCACAATAATTTCTTATCAAGTTAATTTCAGTCAAATATAAACACAATTTAGATACATCTAAATTACACCATAAATAAATATTCTAAATACAACAAGACTAAACACAACAAGGCACCGGTTTATTTTAGTTATTTCTAATAGTGTGTGAATAGTGCCTCTGCCAATTATTTGTAAAATAAATTGACGCCCTGCCGTGCACTAACGTGAAGTACATTTATGTATAAATACATCGATGTTCGTGTACAGTGGCAGCTGCAAAGGAAACGTGAGCTCATTTTGTATAAGAAATGGACCCACGTAACTAAATGTGCCGCGTGGTTGTGCACAGCGAGCGAGCAGTGTTGCAGGACAACGCCCAACTTCAATACTTCTATATGTCTATAACATAACTGTGTATGCCAAATCAATCTTCTTGGCGGATGTGATGTTAGGTACTACTGTCTAGCTGCGGAAAACTCAACATCTGCGCGAGGATGGAGTTTTGCGCACCTTGTATTCGGTCAATAACGTACCAACTTTTGAACAGTCTACTGTTATACGTAGCGTTGGGCCGAAGTTTTTCCTTCACTGAACAAGTAATGTTGACAAAATCCATTAAAATTTTAAAGAATTCTTTGGTACGGCAAGGAAATTTAAACCAACAACCTCACGTTCTAAAGCCTCTCACTAAACCACCAAAGCGTGTCTTAACAAATCGGTTAACTACCTTATTTGCAATTGATCATTGCTGTCTTAGACGAGTCGAGGAAAATTGAATGTCCTGGTTTCTAAATAACTGCTGAAAAATGCAACTGTTTTACTAAATAGACCCTTTTCTTCTAAGGTATTTGTACGGCAAGACAGACGCAACCAAACCGTCACCATTTTACAGTGAATATTTGCGCGTCAGAAGTTCAGAACCAAAAATGAGCAAATAGCTAAAATATAGAACGCTTTATCTAAATCAGTTTTTTCACTAAAGTACAACATAGATGTTTTTAAATACCGAGTAAGTAAATAGGCATCTTTTGTTTGGGTAAGCGTGCTATACCCGAGTCAGAAATCTGCTTAACGTAGCAGTATAATATAGTCAAATGCAAACTGTACAAGTTCGCTAATTGTTAGAAGTCGTCCTCAGGGGAGTAGTAATAAAAGTCGCAACCCAGTGGTACAACCTTAATTTTTTCGACCGTTAACAAAAACCCCGCAATTTGTCGAATAACAAACGTTTGCGCGTTTTAATTTGTGCAGTGGCGCCATCTCTTATCGATAGTTAAAACTAAAATTGGTTCGCTATACAAATTGCTTGAACACAAACCCTTAACAAATATTAAAAAAACAATATTTACTGAAAAATAGTAGATACTTTTATTGCTTACGTAGTAGTACGTAGTTCGTATTGAGTATTCCAAATTGTAAAATACAGCTTTTGCTTTCCGACTATTTGCTTTATTAGCCGAAGTGCCGACAGAATTTATTTTGTTAATTTATTGAAATTCCGCATCATTGTAATATCTGTATAAATGGCGAACCTTACCAGGAATTATATCAGTGGTCAATAAAATCGAATAAGGCTTTTGTTATTTATTTTCTATCCATCTCCAAGTAAATAAAAATCGGCTAAGTCGAGTCGGACTCGCACACGAAGGGTTACGTAACGTATAAAATACTCTTTAGCTCTATTTCAAACGTCAAACTGTGGCCTAAAATTATCACGTTTGTTGTGAGGGAGCCCTTAAATACTTTTTTTTTCGGTTTTTGACCGATGAACCACCGGAGGAGGTATACAATTTGACGCGTACATTTTTTTTATGTATAACCACGCATAACTTTTTTCTTAGTGGTCCCATTTCAATAATTCTTTTTTTATTGGAAAGAGTATACTTTGAAATTGGTTCTATTTAAATTTTATCGAAATCGGCTGAGCCATTTTTGATAAATCAACAATAATGTGAAAAATGCTACATCGATCCGTGCGAAATATTCGTGAATTCTGTACACGGGTGAAGTCGGTCATGCTAATTTTTGCAAAAAATAATCTTGTTAGTATTTGTTGTAATAGCGGCAATAGAATACATCATCTGTGACAACTCCAACGCCGTCTAGCTTTTTATTCAAATTATTGCTGATCTGTACTTGATTATTTGTAATCTTTTTTTTTTTTTTATTTGTATTTTATACTCTACAGACACCGGGGCCTGTACCTTTTATTAACAATGATTCGACTTTTTCCTAAAAATAAAAAACCAAAACCAAACTAAATTTGTAATCTTAGAAACTCTAGCCTTTGGCATTGTATTAGTTTTAAACTTATTTGATGTATTACTTTTGTTGTGTATTTCTTTTGGTAATAAACTTATATTATTATTATTATAACTGTCTAGCTATCACAGTTCATGAGATACGGCCTGGCGATAGACAGATGGACAATCTTAGTAATAGGGACCTGTTTTTCCCCTATGAGTACGGAACCCTAAAAAAGGCAAGTATGCTAATATTAAATGCACAATTCTGTAGCCGAGTGCACGCAGCAGCGGCAGACTTCAGTCAAAGAAGATATAATAATACTAAGTACTCCAGTGTAGTCGGACGGCATGTACTCGTAGTTGGTTTCGTTTGATATCTGTGGTTTTAGAGGCAATAAATTGAGCCATGGAGAGGGCTATGTTCGGAGTTTCTCTGCGAGATCGAATCAGGAATGAGGAGATCCGTAGAAGAACTAAGGTTACCGACATAGCTCAGCGGATTGGCAAGTTGAAGTGGCAATGGGCAGGGCAAATAGCGAGGAGAACTGATGACCGATGGGGTCAAAAGTTCTCGAGTGGAGACCACGTACGCAAGCGCAGCGTAGGACGTCCACCCACCTTATGACCTTATTAGAACCGCAGGATCGCGCTGGATGCAAGGCGCTATCAACCGGTCTTATTGGAAATCATTAGGGGAGGCCTATGTCCAACAGTGGACGTCCTATGGCTGAAATAATGATGATGAAATTCACAGCAAGACTTGTCAGTTGATTTGTCATTATAGCGGTACAGGTGCATCCAACAAAACTCAAATAAAATCCAATCAAACTCAAATTTTATTAACTTTCCACGCTACGTTGGTTGCCAAAAAAAACAATGCATTATTAAAGCGTATAAAAGCGCAAGCTCGACAGAAAAGTCGGACTAATCTCGTAAAAGGTGAGTGTTGCCAATAAACGAATGTATTAGCCGCGGGGTTGCCAGCTCATGAGTATTCATGGCGGCTTCAGCTCCAACGACGACTACGTACGTGGTGCATCCACACTTTAAATAAATACCATTTTAATGCTCCGTGCGAGCTCTATGAAAACCAGATAATTATTTAATTATACAGATAAGTACATTTTTTTTTATTTCTTATAGGTTTGCTTTTGACTCTGTACCTACTGCCTGATGTAAGAAAATATGCGGTCTAAGGTGTAACACGCTTACTTAGAAGATACTTATTAACTCGGGATTTGAAGACACACAGATTTATAAAAAAATATATTATTCCCACTGTTGCGCAAAGGCTATTTGATTTTTAAAGTTAATATACCTACAACTTAAAATTTTGTGAATATTTTAAGCATCTTCTTGACGTTATTAATATCGAGTTTTTCTGTTTTAGTAGAAAAAAAACAGTTTTTATTTGTTGTTACAGCGGCAACAGAAATACGTCATCTGTGAAAATTTCAACGTTCAAGCTAGCAGGGTTCATGAGAGACAGCCTGGTGAGAGACAGAGAAACAGACAGACTGACAGACGGGATGACAGTGAAGTCTTAGTAAAAGGATCCCGATTTTACGCTTTGGGTACAAAACCCTAAAAACTGGCCAAGGTGACATATTATTATACTCTTGTGAAAAATATTTTTTACGTACGTAGGTATATGTATGATTATTTTAAATAACTGCATACAATCAGGCCGTTATCCGTCTCAGTTCCATTGTTATAACTTAATAAATCAAATCAAAACAAATCAAAATATATTTATTAACATTAAAGAATAATAAGTAATTGTTATTTTATGAATTTTACGACATTTTATGTAATCTTTGCTTCCTTTTATATCATAAATTTGAAAAGGTATTTGTTGGTTTATTGGTTTGTTCCTCTTTCACGCAGCAACAGAGCAACGGATTGATTTTATTTTTGGGATGAGCATTTATTTTTTTTGTTTGAAAGACGGAAAGTGACTTAGGCTCAGATATAGGCTACTTTTTATCACCACAAAAACAGATTCTTAGGGAATAGCACTATAATAAAAAGATCACGCGAGTTCACTGCATAATTTAATTTCAAGTTTTACTGTATAATTTATCGACTAATAATTAATGGAGCTGCAAAAATAGCAACCAACCCGCACTGGTCAACGTAGTGGATATGGGCCAATCACCCTTCATTAGATGTCTATTAAAAGTTTAGCAGTAATTGACTATCAAAAGCTACAATAAAAAAAATGCGGTTGGATTCTAATGATGATAAAATAATAGGCTTAGATGCTCTTTAATATAACGCCAATAAGTACTTATAACTTTTTAAAGCAGATCTCTAAAAGGCAAACAAGAGAATAAAAGAAAAAGTCATCATGAAAAGCGTAAAACCCCAGTGAGAAAACATTGAAAATCCGTCGAATATTTTCATCAAAATTCTTCAGAGGCGTTACATAATATTGGAATTTGGCTAGACACGTTAACGATAGATTTAAGACTAGAAGACTGCCAAAATACTTGAATAAAACTCGCTAGGATTCTGCCGATAAAGCTTTATGCACAGATTGTCGCGTTTTAGCTGTATGAGATAGCTTTGCTTATTCCATAGCAATAAAATAAGCGAGCTACTACATTTTATTACGAAAGTAAGCTGATTTTTCCAGATTTTACTTCCATTGTTATAAATATTTTAATCGGAGAGTGTGTTAGTTGATTATTGACTGTTGTTCGCAGCAACGGAGAGTCAAATCGACTTGATTTTTATGCATGGATATACAAGGTGAAAACCTTCGTGGGTAGGCCTATGTCCTGCAGTGGACTATTAAAAAAAGGCTGATACAGTACAGTACATATACAAGGTGTTGTTTGGCGAAGTGCAGGAAGTAAGTTTTCGAAGTGTAACGGTAGTAAGAGGTACCGAAGCTTTTCATTATGACCCATTTTTACTTTGAGACCAAATGCGAATTATGTCAAAATGACGACTACTCTCTACTTCTACTCTCTTTGTAATATGGTAGGTATACTTTGTATCGATGGTTTTCATTTTCTATCAATAAAGTGTGAAGTCCAGGGAACATTGCACCAATGCCATGGAAATACGGGTATTTAAAATTCTACGTGGACCCGGTAATGGGTCGACCCACCGGGACTACGGGCAACGACTCCTAAATTCGGTATTTTTTGTATTATACCGGCGTAAAAAGTATTTCTATCTATATCTATTACATTTTCATTAATTCATTTTTGAGAGAAAAAAAGTTACTTTATAAATAAATAGGTTTTAAAAATACGAAAAGCAAAAAGCTCTACAGACTTAAAGATTCCCATGAGGCAGTTTAGAGTCCTTTACAGGCATTTCCAGCGGTTTAAGAAAGGGCAATGGCTGAGAATGTCTTTTTCAGTCCGCAGAATTTAATATCTCTCGTAAAGCCGAAATGGCTGTAAAGAATCCAATTTGAGAGGTATTTGGAGATATACTTACCTATCTTGGGTGACATTACTTTTCTAAATTGGACGGACAATACGTAGGTACTTATTATTGACCTTGATCCACAAGAGGGTAAAGGGTAAATGTTAATCAAATTCATAATAATGCAGTGTACTGTACAAGGGTAGAGTAGAACTTACATCTATAAGCGGGTGAATAAACGGAAATCCTCTGGAAAGCATTTTTTTAACTTCGCACGGTTTGGTCGTATACAGAACTTGAACAGAGATTTTCTTCATCTTCCATACTATTTGTCAAAGTTAAGTATACTTTCCTTGGTGCTCGAAGTTCAAAAAACGATCCCCTGAAATAATTATAATGAATTCAAGTTGTTTCGTGGTCTTCGTTTGTGGTTTCATTTGACGGTTATCAGTTCGGGATTTACCCTATGTGTCTTGCCTACTAACACTTCAACTTTCTAATCCGTTGGATTAATTTTGGACATTTGGCTAGTCATAGTAATCGCATTCATTCTATTATTCATCGTTATCAGCCGCAGGACGTCCACTGCTGAACATAAGCCTCCCCTATGGATTTCCAATAAGCCCGTTTGGAATAGGCCTGCATCCAGGGCGTTCCTGCGGTTTTAATAATATCGTCGGTCCACCAGATAAACAGATAAACAGATAAACATTTTATTGATAATTTGTCAAAAATTATAAGTCACAAAATACAATAATCATTCATAAGATTAATAGTAAATACTTAGTAAGTATCCAATAATAATGTGGAGAATATCAAAAATTAATAATGTCATATCACATCAATTTTTTTAAAAAGAAATTACTCTTATTATTGCAAGCAAAAAATTCATCAATTGTATAAAATGCCTTTTGTACGAGCCAGTTCTTTAGTTTTGTTTTAAATATATTATCGCTCACTGAGCTAGTGATGTCCTTCGGCAAACAATTATAAATTTGTACACCTATCACGTGAGTCAACTTCCCCGAGCGAACCAGTCTCGTGTGGATAGTAGCGAGACTGTCAGCATTGCGCAGGTTGTGTTGAAATGAATGGCTTGCCCCTCGCTTCTCGTACCTATCCAGGTTGGTTCTCACAAAGACAGCCACCTGCATAATCACAAGTGAGGGCAGCGTCAGTACACCGAGCGCTGTAAAGTACGGCTTAGCCGACGTTCGACGCGACACTTGTGCTATCGCTCTTATAGCCCGTTTCTGCATCCTGAAGAGACGCAGTCTGTCGGCTGCGTGTCCCCACAGCTCGGCCCCGTATTGTAAGAGCGACTGCACGGTCGCGAAATAACAAGTGCGTGTTACGTCGGCTGAGACCACCTTCGATAGACGGCTCAAGGCAAAACAAGCACTGCCCAGTCTCGCGCAGAGCTTATCTATATGAGAGGCCCATGTGAGGCCGCGATCGATTTCGAATCCGAGGAACGTCGTCGACTCAACCTGATTAATTGGGTCTCCGTTTATGGTCACTCGAAGTCTATCCGGCCGTCGGCCTGACACAGTAAAAAGCATGAAGTGGGTCTTCTTCAAATTTAGGACCAATCCATTCATTCCAAACCACCGCGCCAATTCGTTCGCCGTATCGTTTAATCGCTTCTGCAGCTCGTCGCGTGACTTCGCCGTCACGATTACAGCGACGTCGTCCGCGTACATAAAAACTTCTCCGGATGCGATAAAGTCAGGCAGGTCGTTCATCATCATCGAGAATAAGATATTGGAAACAGATGATCCTTGGGCTACACCCAATGTAGTCGTCAAGGGATCTGATCTCGTTTCTCCGCCGTCGCCGACGACCACCTGTGATCTGTTTTGTAACAGGTTGGTGAACAGTGAGTGTGCAGGCCCTCTTATGCCGTGATGGAGAAACTTGACAGCGAGAATACCGTGATCTGCAACATCGAAGGCTTTCGATAAGTCGCAGCACAGCATGGCGACTTGCTCCCTCTGCTCGCTGGCTTCCATCACGCGCTTGAGTACCTCCCGTGTCAGCGCCGTCGTAGATCTGCCCGCTCTGTAAGCATACTGCCGGTCCGAGAGCGTTCCAGTTGAGGTGAGGTATTTCGTGAGTCTGGCACTCAATCCATTTTCCAATATCTTAGACACAGTTGGGATGATGGATACGGGTCTATAAGCGTCCAAATTGTCGCGCTTTCCCTTTCCTTTAAACAGCGGTGACACTTTACTTAACTTCATCGCATCCGGATAAACTCCAGCGCTAATACAGCGATTAAACAACTCTGCCAAACATGGTGCTATAGCAGTTTTGATCATGCCTATTGCTACCATCGAGATATCGTAAATATCTTTTGTCGGTTTTTTTGGTATACTCAATATGATTTTATATACCTCATCAGCTGTAAACCTGGTTAGTCTAAGACTAGTTGCAGCAGGTGGGTACGCAGCAGTGAGCGCAGCGAGGGCGCTCTGCACGTGAGCGGGCGGCGCATGGCACAACACCGCTGCACCCACAAAAGTAGAGTTCATAGCATCGGCTGCCCTTTTTTTTTGTAGAGTACCTGTTGCCGTCTTCGTCCTTAGCCACATCCGTAAAACTAGTACATGAATTCTTTTTTAAAATGCCTCTCTCAGTATTAACTACTTTCCAGACTGCTTTCTGCCTATTACAACTATTAGTTATTACATTTGAGTAAAAACTAGCTTTTTGCTCTGTTAGGGCTCTGTCATATGATAAGTTCAGTTCCTTCGCGACTGATAAGAGTTTCTCATTTTGTGGGAATTTTTTGGTCATCTGAGCAGCCTCGAATAATAGGTACTTGAGTTTGATGACCTCCTCTGTCACCCATGAGTTCTGATGATATTTCATGATATTTTTGCGTTTGAGGGGAAAACATATATGATACTTATTTGATAATATATTAATTAGTGCTGCCGCCAGGTCTGTAATTGAGTTTTGGTGTTTTGTAAAGATGTACTCCCAATCCACACTCAATACAGCCATAGTAAAGTTTGAGCGACTTACCTCAGACATGTCCCTGACAAGGCGTGTACGCGCCGGCGACTGCCGCGGCTCACACAATACCGTGGTACGCACAGCCCTGTGGTCGCTGAGAGGGTCGTCTGGTGTGTAGAATGAGGTATCCACAGGGGTCGCGACTGCCGTCCCCTGCTTACCATTGCAATAGACGTGATCCAGGGAGGTCGAGGAATCACCATGCACACGCGTAGGGAAGTCGACTACATTCGTGAAATTGTAAGTAGATAAAACATCGCTAAGGTGTTTTTGATTGCCACAATTTTTTTGTAACCAATTTACGTTCGTATCACCAATAATAATAACTTTTTTGTCACTGTCACTGGCTCGCTCAAGGACAGTTTCAAGATGAACAAGAAATGTACTAGCACTCACTAAGTTAGTTCTATATATACATAGTACAATAATATTATAATCTAATAGCTCGATTGCGGACACTTCACAATATAGTTCTGTAGACAATTCTACGAAATCCAAACGTTCCATCGCTTTTACATCGTCCTTCACGAATAAACACGAACCGCCGTGAGCAGTGTTTTTTCTACAGAAACTAGACGTTAGGTTGTAACCATGAATATTCACGCATTTAAGGTTACTTTCACTGCACCAATGTTCTGAAATCCCGAGCACTTCACAACGCAATTCCTGCTGCAACAAAACGTCAAGTCTTTGGGTTTTTTTAACGTTTAGGGACCTAATATTCTGCTGGCAAATTACAATAGTTTGTTGTGCGGCGGCGACCGATTGCGACTGGACTGCGTATCGATCGTTGCAGCATTCACGTTTGTTTACGTTTCGCGCGGGCGCATTGTATGAATCATTCCGAGTATTATTGCTCGTACGTTCCAGTTGTTGTAGCGGTGGCGGCGACGGCAGGCTTGCCGGCGGAGCGCGCACCTCGTGCTGCCCTGCCAGTACCTCTCTGAAACCACTGCGTGACTTTAACCCCAGGGGGCCACGAAGTAGGCGTGCAGATTTTATCAAACAAGCTTTCCGGAAAGCCGATTACAAATGCGGCATGTTTGTCAGTCATAATATCTCTTTTTACGACAGTGTATCTATCGCAAATTGTCACAGATTTATTAATATAGTTCAACACATTTTGTGTCGTAGTCTCCGGCTTAAAAGACCATGCCTGGATGTATAGAAGTTTTTCGGTGGTTTGCAGTTCATTGTCAGCTTTTCCTGTACCGATTAAGATTGGCTTTGTATTGTTAGTCCTACGTCTTCTTTGAGACACTTGTTTCCATTCGCTGTCTATATGGTTTTTTATTTCCGTTGTAGGCTCTTGAGCATTTGAGGCGGGCGAAGATTTTATTTCCACAGCATTCAGAGGTCCACCCGCAGATTTAGTCGGTGCAGTAGTGGAAGGGCTGGCATTCGCTCGAGTTCGGCTTGAGTCGGCGGTTGTCGGTGTTGTAGTACCAGTCAATGTGCGTGCGTTTTTTGCAGAAACATCGCTTGACTTCTTTACAGCGGTTGTCATATTAGCTATATTCGCTTTTTTCGCGTTGAGTCTCGCTTGGCGCACTGGCCGCTGTTGCGTTGTCGGAGGTATGACGCAAGTATCGTTTTTAGATGTGGGTAGTGGAGAGGTACCCGCTTTGTCTAATCTCAATAAATGAATCGTCTCAACAAGTCCAGTAATTAAAGTGGTTTGCTCACCGAGTTTCTTCTCGACGAGGTCTATCTTTTCTGCCATTTGCACTATTGTATCCTGCAGTTGGCGTATCACACTTTCACTAACTTTCTGTGTCATTTTTTCTAATTTTAAAATACAAATTTTGCGGAGCACCACTGCTACAGTACGAGGTACGCTACCCACCTCGTCGGCCGTGGTGGTCAAGAGGTAGTGACACCCGCCTTACAATCGTGAGATCGTGGGTTCGAATCCCCGGTCCCGTACCAATGAATTCTTTGGAATTTATGTACGGAATTTCACATCACTGGCTTTTCGGTGAAGGTTAACATCGTGAGGCAACCTGCGTACCTCCGTAGAAGAAATTCGATGGCGTATGTGGATCCACCAACCCGCACTGGGCCAGCGTGGTGGATATGGCCCAATCACCCTTTGTGGGTAGGCCTATGTCCTGCAGTGGACTATTAAAAAAAGGCTGGTACAGTACAGTACAGTACCTGGTCGGTAGACGTCCTACGCTGCGCTTGCCGGTGGTCTCCATTTGAGAACTGTTCCATCGGCCAGCTACGAGTCCTGCCAATTGCCATTTCAACTTACTAATCCGTTAAGCTATGTCGGTAACTTTGGTTCGCCAACAATCTCCTCATTCCTGATTCGATCTCGCAGCGAGACTACGAGCATAGCATTTTCCATAGCGCGTTGGATTACCTTGAGCTTACTCATAAGGCCTACAGTAAAAGACTACGTTTCAGTTCCATATGTCATCACTGGCAACACACAACTGTCGAAAACTCTCGACTTGAGGCACTGAAGTATGTCGGACGATAAGACCTCACGCAGTTTTCCGGCCCAGTACTAGTTCTCCGTACTAATTCCATATGTGAAATTAAAAAAGATATAATAATTAAATGTAGCCTTCACCTAATTGAGACCATCATCATAAGCTCTTAAAACACTCCTGAGCACAGGCTTCCCTCTGTTTACGCCGTCAACGTCTCTCCGTTGACGCCTTAGTCTTAGGTAGCATCCAAAAATTGTAACTACTTAAACCCTTTCATCGTGAAAAGATCTCAATCGTTATCTTCTAAGACTACGCCGATAGTTTTCTCGACCCCGTATCTCGCACATCGCAGATCTAAACCCGAATCCACATAAAACCGGGCCTTTTGTCACCGACGACACTAACGACCTCTATCGACTCGACCGAACGTGAAATAGATTTTTTATAACTACCCGCAGCTTTACCCACTCCATTCAAACTCGGACTGCTATTAGATTAAACCGGGCAAAGATCGGGCGGGCGTGGGAAATATTTTTTTTAATTGGAATTCTTACTTTGAAAGAGATAAAATGGAAAATGTGAGTTTTACTTTGACAAGTTTCCGTGAAAAATATTTTATTTCGTTGGTTGTGTAAAATGTGACGTTTTGTTGAAAGCTTATATTTAGCTGACAGCCAATGTAGTTTAAGTACGTATTAGTTAAAATTATAGCAAGTTTTTCTATCATCCCATTACTTGGACTGTATCAGCCTTTTCAACAGTCCACTGCAGAACGTAGGCCTACCCTCGAAGGGTGATGAGGCCATATCCACCACGCTGACCCAGTGCGGTTGGTGGATTCACATAAGCCATCGAACTTCTTCTACTGGCGTATGCAGGTTGCCTCACGATGTTTTCCTTTACCGAAAAGCCAGTGGTGTAAAATTCCGTACATAAATTCCAAAGAGCTCATTGGTACGGGACCGAGGATTTGAACCCACGACCTCACGATTGTACGGCGTGTATCACTACCTCTAGAGCACCATGGCTATTAATACTACTACTACTACTATATTACTTGAACTACTGTGATGGAAATTTGAGCTTAGAAGAAAAATGAAATTAATACCTCTCGAAAAACTATACAAAAATATATAGATCCCCACGAAAATGCTGTATTTTTTCGTTTATAAATACTGAACCTGACAGACTTTCTGAACGTTACCATGATTTTGATGACACATTAAATTTCAGGCCCTAAGGGTTGTAAATTAGAATCAGGCTATGAATTGGCTTAAACTCTCTGACATCAGGGCTATCCACCCGCCATAAATTAACTTACTTGAGCACTTAAACGATGACATCAGTTACAATCAACATAATTCACGCAACCGCACAGGAAGCAGTTGTAATACACTTAGCAACATCCATAAAGAAAACAGACGATAAGTCCTCGTGGAAAGAAGTTTCCATAACGACGGAAACTCGGCCATAGAACCACCATTATTATCGCTATTATTTATTAACTCCCATTACTTAGATACTGCCGTTTTCCCTGAGGGAACATCTTCCTGTTATAGCGCATCGTCAGTGGCATGACGGGTCGCTTGCAGTGTTGCCAACTTTGGGACGACGTCCGTTAATTTAGGGAGAGACATTAACGAAAGTGGGTTTTAAAGGGAAAAGTTTTTTTGGGCTTTGACGCTTCAGACTGCTATCCTACTAGAGGTGAGATGTGTCAATGAAATATGCTAGAATGAGTTACAAAAATAATGATGTAGAACGATGTGATATTAATGATTTATTCTATCATACCTCTGCTTAAAAATTAACATAAAGGAACAGCAAGATGGCGTATGCCGAAAAATTAAACATACGACTTCAGTCAAAAAATCTAAGCGTGCTGTGTAGTGCAATAATACAGTGTTGCAGCTCGATAGTATACGACAGATATTACACGGTTAAGTAGTTCGTGATCTAGATGTTTTACGTGAGATAGATATAACAACGCGCAACGTATAGATATAATTTATTATATAAGCTGTTACAGACTCTTGTAGACTCTGGTGTCTTATTATGATCCCTATTTCCACACTAGCATATAGAGCTTTTATGAGTATTTATGTCATGAAATTATAAGCGTGTTTCGACTCGCACTTGACAACTTTTTAATATGTTAAAGTACTTATATAAGACTATGCTCTCTTGAAATAATAATTATACTTAAAGTGAGATTACCAACGCGCCGCCCTAAAAATACACGACGGCGCAAAATTACAATCGAATGTTTTAGGATACTTTGAAAACTTCCTAGGTAGTAGGGGAAATTTTATAAGGCATGGCAATACTGATCATCATAACTTCGAGCAGGAGTGTCAGAACTTAGGCCATATCAGTGGGCTAAAAGGAAGGGACATACGGACGTATTTACCGACGATAATAACAATATTCGGAATGGCACAGTTATGGCTGCCCGAGGCTTTCCGGCGTAAGTTACAGGCTGGGAAGTTTTCATTCGAGGATCGCTGCGTCGGCGGACCGCAACGACTCTGTTTGCTGACGAATACGAATAAGTATTTCCAAGAAACTGATCCCATGGAAGAACAACTTAGTACCTAATTAGGTACCAATTTATTTAATTAAAGGGGTTTTATCGATTGCATAAAAAGTCGTTCCAAGTTAATTTTAGGGTGGCCCTATTTCAATTTTAAAATAGTCGTATTATTGAGCAAGATATGCATTTTAATTAAGTACACGTAATTTTCATGTGAGATATTTGTATGAAAACACGGATTCCGTATTTTGGGAAGTTTGGGTTCTTAAAGGAGAGGACCTAAAAGCCGTACGCCGCTATTTGACCGACGAAACAGAGGAGGTACTCGATTCGATGGGTATATTTTTTATGTATCTATAACGCATGACTTTTTACACAATGGTCCGATTTTGACACCTAATTTTTTTTTTATCGGAAAGAGTAACTTCGTAATTAGTCCCATTTAAATTTTATCGAAATCGGCTGAGCTATTTTTCATACATCAACAATAATGTGGAAAATGCTACATCTATCCTTGCGAACTATTCGCGAATTCTGTACACGGTTGAAGTTCCTTTTCGTACATGGGTTGCCTGGAAGAGATCGCTTTCAGCGAAAAGGCCGCCTAGTGTTGCACTAGCTTAAGAATTTGACTGATGTATTTATTGTAAGTTTTATTTTGTGTGTACAATAAAGAGTTATTTATTTTATTTATTTACTTGTTTTTACCCGCAGCTTCGCCCGCATACGCAATATATCATTATAATTTATAGCCTATGTGTTATTCTGATATATAAGCTATATTATTGCAAAGTTTCATCTCAATCCGTTCAGTAGTTTTTGCGTGAAAGAGTAACAAACATCCATACATCCATCCATCCATCCATCCTCACAAACTTTCGCGTTTATAATATTAGTAGGATTAAAGTTTGTCATGCTATTTTAGGCAAAAATTAATTATTGAAAAAATAAGGTAAACTTCAAAGGATGAAAGCGTCAAATGGAACGTCAAAAAGTCGTAGAGTTTAAAACTGTGGTCTTAAAGTTGAAATTTTATTTAGATACGTCGATCAGCAGCTTAATACTTACTGCAAAAGCCGTTAGCCATAACTATTCGTGTATGATAGCTAAAATGACAGACTTAACTCGTTTTTTCAACCAACTTTCATAGTTTGTACAAAAAGAGAAGCGCCGTACGTGGGGTCGCCCGTGTGCTATTTTACTAATTCTGTTACATTGACAACACTGCTCTGTCATTGCTAGTACAACGAAAAGTGTTTGATACTTGGTAGAAACCAGCTCGATTTTCATCAGTACTCGCGTCTACCAATTATAGTCAGTACCTTGGCTGCTGATTATAATCTTATTCACAGTAAAAGAGCGCGGATGGCGCTGGGGGGGTTTTTTGAACTTCGCACGGTTTGGTCGTATACGGGACTCGTATGGAGCAAGCACTCGCAACTTCCATAGACAACATAGAGATTCTCCATACATTCTGTCAAAGTTACGTACTACGTATACGTTCCTAGGCGTTCGAACATCAAAAAAAACGATCCCATAAGCCCTAAGTTTATGTTATGGGGCGACTAGCGCAAATTCATCTAAGAAATGCCCGGAACGGAGCCATATTTCATACTTGCCTGGGCACCCCCGAAAGGGTATTCCTGGGACCCTGCCTGGTTGATCTGGCTAACAACACTGATAGGCTGGTGTTCATCTTAAAAGTGGCCCTAACCACCACCGCACCTTTGTAGTCTGTAAGAGCATAAAGCCGATTCTTCAAAAAATACACACCGCGTCCTTGCGTATAATATGTCTATGATTGTCCCGTATGATTAAGAAAGTTGTCTCAAAGACACGAACTTTACAGACAGATACAACCTTTGCTTGATGATAATACATCTACGTAGTTTACAAATACCTTAGTGGGTACCGACGTAACTTGTCTTGCTTTCCTATAGAAGGGGCTTCAAAATCAAATCAAAGTTTTTGTACTTCCTTGGCACACAAGCTTTAAATGTTTTTTCTATTTTTAACTGTTATATCAACCACAAATATATATTTTTATACCAGGCCAGCGTGATGATTATGGCCAAGTCGCCCTTCAACAGCAGAAATGTCAAGTCGATGTTCTTCGAGGCCTAGTTATGTCTAACAGTGGACTATTAAAGGTTAATACAGACTGTAAAATGAGTTACCTATTCACAAATCAACAAGATATTAAAATCATCAGAACATTTTCGGAACAACAGAACTTCAGATCATCAGAACTTTGGTTTGGTTTGCTCTAGCTTTTTTTTCCATGGCATCGATGATCGAACTATCTGTTTATAAGGCCTTTTCCCAATACTTTGCTACGACGATTCTAGTTTATAATCCTATGATATATCTCGCCCAATAGACACCTAAAAGACACGCTTATACAGCCTATGTCTTGAGTCGCGAGAAGGGCGGCGCTCAGTCAAATTTGCGAGGCAATAAAAAAGGTTTTAACGACACTTGAGGCTCCAAAGGCGCATTACCCAAAACGTTCTTCATTTTAACGTCCCTTTGTCAGACCTCAGTTACGTGCCTACTGCCTACATACTGCCTCCAACCACTTACTGCCTAGTGCTCAACATTCTACATGACTCGAGCGTTACGCCAAATTGCTGCATTAGTCGCTAACTCACTTATTATTTTCCAGACGTGTATCATTACGATTTATATCGAGTAGTATCTAAACAGTCAGCAGCAGAGACAGGTATAATTTTCCTGATAATACTAGAGCTTTATGAGTCTTTGATCAGCCAATCGCGATCGGACATAAACGTGATCAGTTGTCGTCAAATCAATTTCATTGGCCCGAATAATAGAATTATCATCTTTAAGTATTGTAGGTACTTAATTGTCAAACTTACTGTTATCCTATTCTGATTACGTCGATAACAGTTGTTATTTTTAACTTTTTCTTTAACAGTAATTAAATGGAAATATTCAAAGTCAAATCATTTATTTCAACATATGAAATTTACATGCGGTTCTTAGTTAACATGTTTTGTATAGTTATACATATGACTCTATAAGGGCATGGCAGTTTTGTTATTTGTATTGGAACGGTTTATTATTATGTTTTCTAGATTATCGTTAAAAAAAACTCGTCTAATGTGTAATAGCATTTCGATAAAAGGATTATTTTTAGTTGTTTCATGAAACAGTTTTCTCTTTCAATATCTTTTAAATTATTTGGAAATTTACTGAATATTTTTATAGCCATAGAATTTGGGCTAGAACTGTGCTAAGTAAGTGCTAATTGTTAAGATAGACTTTGGTTCCACGAGTTTATATTGTACTAGCTTAAAACCCACGGCTTCGCCCGCGTTGTCTTAGTACATAGGTACTTACTTAAAATGAAAATTTTGGGGACCCATTTTGCCCCATTTAAAGATAAACTATCATTATCATAATCCTATTCTAAATACTACATTATTTAAAAAAGCGCATTGAAGTTTTGGGACGTATCTGACCCCTAAGGATTTTTTTAAGGAAAATTCAGAAAAACAGGTACAGCCATATTTTTTATTTAGTCTCAAAAGCATTTATACAAAGTTTCATGTCAATCGGTACAGGGAATAAGAAGTTACATGCAAACAAAAAGGGCCCGTTTTACCCCGTAAGTTAGAGTTGGGTACGTTTTTCATCCTTAGTGCTTCATTATGTCGTACGATGTACGTATATTCCAAATTTCAAGCTCATATCTTCAGCGGTTTGGGCTATAGCCTAAACTTATTAATTTTGCGTATCCCTAAGGAACCTTATAGATTTTCCTGGATTTTATTAGTTCCTGTATTAAAACATGCTGTGTGCCTCCTTCATACCAATTTTCAACCATATAATAATCGTTCAGCTGGTTCGATGTAATTGACGCTTTTTTCACCAACTTTGGGACCTTATTTGACCCCTTAGATGAGGAAAATTCGGGAAAACAGGAAAATACGTAACTTTTATTTTGTTTGAAAAGCATGTATACAAAGTTTCAAATCAATCGGTACAGGGAATAAAAAGTTACATACAAACGAAAAGGGCCCGTTTTACCCCCTTAGAGGTCGAAAGTTCAAAATTTTCGTCCTTAGTGCTCCATTACGTCGTTCAATGTACCTATATTCCAAATTTCAAGCTCATATCTTAAGCGGTTTGGGCTGTAGGCTGTCTGTCAGTCAGTCACTCAGGGAAGCCTTTTATATAATAGATTGTGTCTATAATATTGTGATCTCATTTTGTGCGATTTATCAGACGCTTTGTTAAAATAGTCAGGGTCCTTTTTAACAATTTTGCATATTTCAAATATATAAATAATAAACCAGGGACATAATTTCAAGTCATTTAACATGATTATTATTTCAGAAGTAAGTAACATCTCAACTGGTGAACATCAAGCTCAAGGATGAACTATCAATTCAGCTGACCAAAATTGCAGCAAACCATTAATATAGTTCCCATTGAAATCTCAGCGTACGACTGGAGGGCTTTTAACTTTTTGGTCTGACTTTTGACTACTTTGACGTACTTCGTAACCTTCTAAAGTATTAACAATAGGCGCGGGCTGGAGTATGACTCGTTTAGATTCAGTTTTAATTCGACACTAAAGAAGATAAAGAGCTCGATAAAATGCGCTCGACGAGCTTAGTGCTCCAAATTAAAGAGTTTTCGAGATTGTTATGGACTTAAGAGACTAAATGAAATGATTTTCATTTGTTTTGGTACATTTGAGAAAGTTGAAATGGGGCAGTCTGAGGATAATGAAGAGTCTGTTTGCGTTTATTAGACTTCGCATTGAAACGATCAGAAAAGGAAAAACATCAGTTTGGAATTTATAAACTATGCCAAAATAGCCTTATCTACATACTTGTAGTTACATAGGTCAAGTCTAAGTTGTGGCTAGCTTATTTGCGTTGAAAAATTGTTGGTGCCTGATCCATTCATAAAAAAATTACAAAACTGAAAAGAAAATAGTTTTAACCTTGAATTGTGCTTGAAACTCATCAGAGGGTGAGTTTTGGGAGTTTTTTTTTTTGTATTATAGTGAATACTTTGATATTCTATCAATGTCGTATCGTCCAATTGAAGTGAAGCTAGATACAGATGTATAAGTATAACAGTCCCAATAATAATCATAGAAAAGATCATAGAAATGAACCATTCGTTATAACATCAGGCAAGCAATTTACAAGAAATGCTACGTACGGGTAGTATATTTGAATTTTGGCTCTAACACAAAGTTCATAAAGCTAATTAGATTAAAAATTTATCGCAAATGACTTTAACACGTTAACTGAACAATGTGTCAAAAGCCGCTATAACCGAAAAGCACTAGAGAAGACAATGTAAGATAGCCGATCTAGTTTCAAGATTACACTTAGTTCGCTAATTAATTTAAGCTGAGACTGAGTGAGGTTAAGGTGAGTGCAGATTAGTCTCCTTGCGACAGCGTAGCACATTAGAGCGCCCCAGCGAGCCCCAGGGAACGGAGTGGTGTAATGGTCGAAGCACACTACCGTATTTATCATCAACTCAGCATTTTTTCTCAATACCATCAGGTATTTATGAACCTCAATAATATTTTTTTCCAAAAAATGCATGAGCGACTTCACCCGTGTACAGAATTCACGAATATTTCTCACGGATCGATGTAGGATTTTTGCACATTATTGCTGATTTATCAAAAGCCGATTTCAATAACATTTAAATGGGACCAATTTCGAAGTATAAACAATCTTTCCAATAAAACAAAATTATTGAAATCGGACTAGGTGCTACGAAAAAAGTTATGCGTGGCTTACATAAAAAAAAAAGTATACGCGTCGAATTGAGTACCAAGTCCGGTCAAAAAAAGAGGTTCTCACTGGATTAAATTTTCGACTGATTGTGTTATGACGTGATAATGTTATATAAATCGATGAACGGCGGCTGCATATACGAAAAACTGTCACGTTCCGCTAGTGCCGAGCGTACAAGCGAGAGCACGGAATAAGCGATAGAGTAACACGAACGTTTGTTTCAGTCGTTGATTCAACAATGTTTTATTTTATAACGTAAAATGATTGCCCGTAAACCGACTGTACAGACAACTAATCTATTTTTTGTATCTCTCTGCTGATTATGAACCAATTTCGATTCAGAGGAAGACCCATTTAAATTCCTGGGTAAAAGAGTGTAGAGTTTTGACACATCAAGTATCCCTTATGAAGTGTGAATTATCGTTCTCGTACTATTTTTAAAAGCAACAGAATACAAACTGTTATTCTTTGCCTGATAAAATTGCCTGCCGTATGAGTTAGTTGGGATTGGGGTGCTCAAAAATACCACCAATATCCACACAAATAAGTTCACTATAACGTAATACTGTTGTGTGGCTAGCACTGTCGCAAATTTGGAAAAGAAGAAAATTATTATTATTTGACTCGATTTTATGTGATACGTATGCTTTGACCCTATCTCGGGTCTCTGTAAGACTGCAAGATAGAGCGGGCATTACTGCAGTCCGGCGGGACCGAGAGCAGGACAATAAGTGTGATGTATCACCCACTATGGGGCTGATTCCAGCGGCGCTTTGTTTAAGATTCGGAGAAACGGGCTCGTTTTGTTTCACACAACAGAAGAACAGAGGTGACTACAAAAAACACCATCCATCCGTCAGTGATGTACAGACCTCCTCTATGGATTTTCAATAAGACCTGTGGGAATCGGCTTGCATCCAGTAGGTATATTTTTGCGGTCTTGACTAAATCGTCGGTCAACCTAATCGATGGACGTCCTTTGCAGTGCTATAATATATCTGTGTTCGGGAACAAGATATAAAAATTGCAACCATAAGTGAGCCTCACCGGTCTCTTCTTTTTGCATCGATGTCCTGTTAACATAGCCCAGCGGAATGCCAAGTAAAATTGACAGTAGGCAGGGCACATAGCACGGAGAACTGATGACCGATGAGGTTGAAAAGTTCTCGATTGGAGACCACTTACCAGCAAGCTCAGCGTAGGACGACCTACGAGATGAATTGATGATCTCGTCAAGACCGCAGTATCACGCTGGATGCAAATGCAAGCCGCTATTAACCGGTCTTATTAAAGATCCATAGAAGAGGCCTATGTACAGCAGTGGACGTCATACATTATGGCTGATAGAAGGATGACAGACAGACAAATCTCTTTATTCACAACCACAATTTGAAAAATAAACACTATTTACACGTATACGACCAAAATATGATTATAAAGTGGCGGCCTTATCACCCATGATTTCTTCCAGGCAACCTTGCACGAATATGAACTGATAAAAACAAAAAATAGTGGCCTTAACTAGAGATTAACAAAGAAAACACCTATAAATAATAAATAAACTAAACATACTTAATTAAATTTAAGTTTTAAATATACTTACATAAATACTTTATAATATAAAATAGTAGCGAAAGGAAAAAGAAGCATGGAAAAAAGTAGGATGGATGATGTTCTGTTGATGTCGCAAATAACGTGATGCCATTGCCATGACCTACACTGTTAGGTATTTTTGAAACACACCACTCCAACTGCAACTTTTATTTGTTAAATTTTTCATCCAGCTTGCTATAGCTTACATTGTATATTTCTATAATCCGCGGCGTGAAACAAAACTGTAGCGAACTTCAAACATCCGCGCGAACAACATTAGTTTACGAGTGCGAATTGTTTCAACTTGTTTTATTTGAGCGGGGACGTACTCAGGAGAGCAGGAGTATTTAGAGAAAAGGACAAAATTATGAACCTGGGTACCAAAATATGTAAGTAGTAGTAGTTCGTATAGGCTGGGTGACTAGCCTAGACTAGACAGAGGTTTTATGTGTGTAGGCCTCTGACATAGCTGCCGCAGAGGTGTACGGAAGCATACCCCTATCCCCGACACTGCGCAGAAACACTCCAGGTTTTCAAAGAGTATACCGCCGATTTGAATCAGCGGGGACTACCACCGGTCTCCCCAGGCTGGTGGTATCCATACAATATTTTTCTGGGATAAAAAAGAATTTTGACATGGGTAAACGGTTAAAACAACCGAGCCCTATACGGTGCTATAGATTCATGTAGGTAGGTACAACCCAAATCAATGACATTGACCACATGAGTGACTGACTAAGAGCAGGATCGAGCTTTCAAAATCTAAGTAAGTGCAAAGGGCTCATATGCGATACAAATCTATAGGTTGAAAAATTAAGCTTCCGTGCAACGAATTTATCTTATCAGGCCCAAACTCCACCAAAACGATGTGGATCTGATACCTATACTCTGATAACTCTGCCCGAGTTAGATATTTTAGATTGTGAGTCCACCGCATAAGTTGCATAATTATTTTGCGTAATTAAAAAACAAAACGATCGTGCGCAAAGTGGAATATTTTTTGTTCCATTCTTCGCTAAGAAAATA
This sequence comes from Hypomecis punctinalis, assembly GCA_949316475.1. Lineage (NCBI taxonomy): Eukaryota > Metazoa > Arthropoda > Insecta > Lepidoptera > Geometridae > Hypomecis > Hypomecis punctinalis. The sequence goes on along the minus strand of OX438799.1, from coordinate 26,199,251 downwards.
TATCAGTTCTAACTTCAATGTGCTAAGTCTGCAACGCTCTATCCAGCTATGCATAAACAGGGTTATCTGCTTATCCTGTATTAAGCCAAAAGAGGGTGAACATGACCATCATTGTGAACATGTTTTTACTACGGGGCCAACTCAAACATCGAGAATAAATCAGCTGTTCCTTACAATACTGCAACTGGGAATCGACAAAATGCAAGAAACAGCTCATTTTTAGGGTTCCGTACCTCAAAAGGAAAAAACGGAACCCTTATAGGATCACTTTGTTGTCCGTCTGTCCGTCTGTGTGTATGTCAAGACTCTTTATCTCGGGAACGCGTAAAGATATCGAATTGAAATTTAAACTGTATACCTATATTTATGGTCTCTTGCAGTTGTGTAAAAGATAAACTTCTAAATTATCGTTTAAAAAAGTTAGAGCCGTTTATGTCGTAAAAAACCGCATATTTCGACACTTACAAAAATCAAAACCTACAGGGTACTTCCAGATGACATAAAACTATAAAATTTGGTAAGAAGCATTGTCTCAGAGTACACATATAGGAATAAATCTGAAAACGGTAAGTACATTATTTAAGTCACAAAAAATAGGGCCTCAAAATTCACAAAATATGGGTTCAAAATTCAAAGTGAGTAAATCATATCATTTAAGATATCATATAAAATAACTTCATTAGCACATGCTAAAACAGGTTTTTAATTATTTTAACAATATGTTTGTATGGAACCCTCAATGTGCGAGCCTGACTCGCACTTGTCCGGTTTTTTTTCTCTATTTTCGGTTTAGCCTCATAGTAAAAGTCGTTCATAATGACGATCTGAATCCTTTCGGCTTAGTACATCAGTTCTGGATAGCCCTGTATTTCTTAGTCTAAGTCTGGGTCTCAGTGAAAAGTTCGAGTTTCAAGGTTCATACAAATCCTTAGGTACGTCCCTGTACTGTAGTGTGTGTGCTCTAGTGTGGTGGTGTTGTCGCAGCTGTGGACCGTGATTGTTACCTAGTGAATGTTTCATAGATTCTGACCCGGCTAGAACTAATATGCAATCTATGTTAGAACACGTAGAAGAAAACAGTCATATTTTTTTATGTGTTAAATTTATTGATGTTACGTGACTTTTCTAAATCTTATTCGATTGTTCTCTGTTTATAAAAATAATAGATTTGGTTTTCATTTACAATGTACAGATGTGCACAAGTATTTTATTGTTTGTCCGGCAGCAACATCAATATGTTCTGCTACACGCGTACATTGTTATTATATTTCCGAAATGCGTATTAAATTCCACTTAACGAAATAGGTATATAATATTAAGCTACTATCAAACCGTTTCCACCAGGGCTAAGCTACGAGTAAGCATCAATAATTTATTTTCGCAATAATTATTTTTTGCAAAAAATAGCATGACCGACTTCACCCGTGTACAGAATCATTACATAGTATAAAACAAAGTCGCTTTCCGCTGTCTGTCCCCATGTATGCTTATATCTTTAAAACTACGCAACAAATTTTGATGCAGTTTGTTTTAATAATGAAATGAAATGAAATACATCTGTGCGAAGCCGGGGCGCATCGCTAGAACGCAAATATTATGCACGAATCGATGTAACATTTTTCACATTATTGTTGATTTATCAAAAATGGCTCAGCCAATTTCAATAAAATTTAAATGGGACCAATTTCGAAGTATACTCTTTTCAATAGCAAAATAATTATTGAAATCGGACTACTATGAAAAAAGATATGCGTGGTTATACAAAAAAAAAATATATACGCGTCGAATTGTATATACCTTGTATACCTCCTCCGGTGGTTCGTCGGTCAAAAATGGCGCAACCGACTTTCACCGTGTACAGAAGTCGAATAGTTTGCAAGAATCAATGTGACATCCGTGTACGAGTACATTGATTTAATAACGCTTCAACTGATTCCGATAAAATTAAAATGGGACAACTTCGAAAATTTAATAACGCTTCAACTGATTCCGATAAAATTAAAATGGGACAACTTCTATCCTTTCAAAATTTTTTTTTCTTTGGTTCACAATTGACTTAAATATCGATGAACATACACAATACATACAGATGAATATAGTAGGTAGATCAGATATCTTTTAGTAGACATTGAAACACATCTTTAGCGACATATCTAAGAAAATGTTTAGCGAAAAAGCAGCACTACACGTTAACCTTTCTTGTAAATGTTAAGCGACTGTGCTGCGATAATTAAGAACTAAAACACAATTACACAGAGATAAAACATCGCACATACCTAATCATCGTCGACAATATTGTCCGAATAGAATTTTGCGTGATAAGGTTTATTTTTAATCGATACACATGCTGAAGTAGTCGTATCAGTACAATAAATAAATAACTCTTCAGCATAAGTAACCCTTTGTTATTGCCAGTGTTAAATCCCAAACAATGGATTCTCAATCTTTGTCAAACGAAGAACACATAATAATCTGTACACAGAGATTAATAAAATCGCTAGAGATTGAAACCGGTGACATTACGATTGCAGTGAAAGGTTTCAGTACTGCCGAAGAGTATCCTCAATTCAAATTTAGCATAGTAGTATCCTCAAAAGATAAAGTTGAGCTTACCATGTTTGCTAAAGTCACCGAGCTGAGCCATAATGAATGGAAGAACATAAAACTAAAGCCTTACGAAAAAGAACGCATATTTTACGTGTACTTAATGAATGTGTATAGCGAGTTGGAAGATAAGCATGGAGTGGCGAAAGAGCACAAGCTAAAAGTGCCTCTCTGCTACGGCGCTGAACCAGCGCCTGAGCGAGATATACTGATCCTTCAAGACCTGTGGTGTTTGGGTTGTGACCCACCAGATCGGATACAGCCAGTAGAATGGCCGTACGCTGCTGCAGCCATCACAGAGCTCGCCAAACTGCACGCCTTGTCAATAGCCTTTCAAAACGAATATCCAGGTGAATTTGACAGAATTTCAACGCATCTACCTAGAGGACTTATAGAGAAGAATGAAGAAAGCAGCGATTTATTTGAAACGTTTAAATCTTTTGCTTTGAAAGTAGTGCGCGACGAAAACAAAGAAAAATTGGAACGCTTTCTTGGAAGCCATGACTTGACATCGTTTAATAATATGTTGAAACCGTTGAATCGGAAAGTGATCGTGCATTCGCACTTTTGGCCAAAAAATATGATGCACAGAGTATTAGAGGTAAGGAAGAACCTTTTTTTTTCTTTGTCAATTTAATGATACAATATGTTTAAGGAACCTTTTTTTATAAAGTTGGTTGAAAACATCTCTTTAATAGTGGTAGAGCACAGATAAACAATAAAAAAATAAACATAAAATAAGCATAAACGATTGAATATAGTATAATACGTGTACAGCTTGCACCAAATAAAACTTAGACAATGGCATGATCTGCGCATCCGTAGTACAGTGAACACATAAGCTACGAAAATAAAAATTATTTTGATAGCACACATTCTAAACGACGCCGTAGTGCGCGACGAAAACAAAGTAACACTGAGTCACAGTTTAATATAGACCCAGTAGTGATAAAGAATCAGAGATAACATATCGATTCTCACATTGTCCACTGCATTGTTTAGCCAAAAAAGTATGATAAGATTTATTTGTAATCAAAAAATGTGCGGAAGTAGCCGTATTATTTAACGAAAAAATAATCGCCGGCTTTAATAATAAAAAACAGTTCAAAAAAATATTTCAGCCAGCTCATTATCTTCCCTGTGATCAGTGTTATTTTCTAAGCGATGGCGACTCAATCTTTATCAATCACAGAACAACTCATTAATGTAATAGAGAGAATATTAAAATCAAACAAGACTGAGAATAATGTCATTACGTATGGTATCACAAACTTGAGCAATGCCGAAGACTATCCCCAATTCAAATATAAGATAGGAATATCCAATCAAGATAACATGGGGTTTAACATGTTTGCTAAAGTCACCGAGTTGAGCCATAATAAATGGAACAACATCAAAATAAAGCCTTACAAAAAGGAGCGCTTATTCTATAGTATATTGTTACAAGAATATAGACAATTGGAAGCCATGCATTCAGTGCCCGAAGAGCACGCGCTTAAAGTACCACATTACTGTGGCGTTGACACAGAACACCAAAGAGAAATATTGATCCTTGAAGACTTGAGTTCTAGAGGCTATAAGTCTCTGGACCGGACTGAATCTGTGGACTGGCCGTACGCCGCCGCGGCAGTCACGGAGCTCGCAAAACTCCACGCTCTGTCGATAGCCTTCCGAAAAGAAGACCCAATCGATTTTGATATAATCTCTAGACGCCTACCTCGAGGACTTATCGAGAAAAATGAAGAGAGCAGTGCTTTGTTCGAATCATTTAAATCGTTTGCCTTGGAGTTAGTGCGCAATGAAAACAAAGAAAAATTGGAACGCTTTCTCAAAAGCCATGATTTGACATCATTCAATAATATGTTGAAACCGTTGAATCGGAAGGTGATTGTGCATTCGCACTTTTGGCCAAAAAACATGATGCACAAAGTATTAGAGGTAAGAAAACTTTTTGCTCTCTCAACTTAATTTCACGAGGTGTTTTTAGGCTGAGAGATTCGAGGTACGATATTATGTTTTCAACCGACTTTATAAAATTACGGGTTTTCAAAGAATACAAGTTTTATGTTATTTTTGTATGTGTGCAACGCAATTATTAAAGTTTCACTAAGTATTGTATTTGTAAAGTAATGTAAAATTTATTGTATGAAACGTGTAAAATTCAATCTATTACGGACAAATTCTTTATACTTCTGATAGGCAACGAAACCTTGACTGAGTCGAAGCTGCAAAGTCTCGAGCATCGACGTAGGGTGGCGTGTCTGTCAGCCTGCTATCGTATACACTTCGGTGAGTGCACCCAGGAGTTGCACAATCTGGTCCCACCTGCCCCTTTCTTCTAACGTACGGCTAGACAGACGCGACCAAAGCGCCTACCTTTTATGGTGGACATCCTACGCGTTAGAACCAAGCGTTTTGAGTCCACATTCCTCATACGAACTGCCAGAATGTGGAACGCTTTGCCTGAATCTGTCTTAAAAAAAACTTCATAATAGGGAAATTTTCCGAAACAGTGTCATATAAGTTTAAGATTATTTATTTATTATTTAGTCCAATACTATTAATAGATTTGAATATTTTTTTATTATTAGCCTTTTTTTCTGAGCAAGTTTTGGTTAAATTATTCTGCTTATTATTATTGCTATAAAATGTCCCTCAGCTCAGTGTGCTTTTTGGCAAAGGCCTCCTCCAACTGTCTCCACTGTGGTCTATCTTCAGCGATTCTTGTCCAGTACGGTCCCAAGGTTAGTCTGATATCGTCGTCCCATCTTCAGATTGGACGTCCTTGCCTTCTAGTGCCATCTCTTGGGTACCATAGTGTGACTAGTTTACAGCATTTATTTGCTTTGCAACGCAACATGTGTCCTGTCCAGCTCCATTTCAGATGATCTACATATATGGGCAGGTATATCAGCGACTTTGGTTTTTTGTCTTATGGTTGTGTTTAGAATTTTGTGAAATCTTTTAATTTTATTCCTAGCATGCTCCTTTACATTGCTCCTTCGTACTTGACTAGCTTTTAGTAAATAAATAAATCTTTAATTCAGACAACGATCTATATCACAAAAAATAATAATAAAATAAAAATACAAAAAATCAACGGGTTGCAATAGCTACCCATCGTTTATAAGTTGCAGACAGCAGCTGCCGGTTCGCTAAGCTTCTAATAATCTTGTTTTTACACGTGTAAGAGTACGAGAGATACCAAAACCTTTTTTCACCCACAAGCAATTATTTTGTCTATTTCTTTCGACATCGTATCAGTGGGAGCAATTATTTGCTCCAAAACAAATATAGTCGTTCACATATTGCAGCCTGTTTCCGTTCAATTCTACATTAGCTTCTGTACAGTTAGTCATTAGTTTTCTTTTAATATCATTAATTTCCAATCCAACTTCTTTACTTTTATCAGCTAGAGTTTGTACCAAAGTTTGCAATTCGTTAGGATCTTCTTCTAATAAAATCTATTTTATTAGAATAGATTTGAATAACGCCTGTTTATATCTACGAGTAATAGCAACAATAAAGTGCCTTCATCATTTTCATCATCATTGAAAAAGTCTGTATGTGTATAGACCGAATCATACAAGTCGGCGTCTGTGATGTTAGCAACATGCTGCGGATAACCCAATCATCGCTCAGCTGTTAAGTGAGCTTCATTCAGGATGGGGTTATCCGCAGCCTCACAGTCGCCAAGATATTTTTTGCAGCCTATAACCAAGTATGACAAGAAACAATACGTGTTCCAGGACGGGACCGTGGAAGTAATTCCTATAGACTTCTCCAACATCCAAGTTGGCAGCCCCGCGACCGACTTGCTCCACTTCATCTTCACGGCCACAGACGACGCCTTCCGAGTCAAGCATTACGAACAGCTGATCCAGCACTACTTGACGGAGCTCCATCGCGCAACAGCGAGGTTTGGAGTGGACATGACACAGAAATACTCAGATCGTGATTTGGAGCGTGAAATGACCCAGGTAACTTACTGTTTGCGAAATAATTCCTGTAGACTTCTCCAGCATCCAGGTAGACAGATTCTCGACCGGCCTGCTGCACTTCATCTTCACAGCCACAGACGACGCCTTTCGAGATAAGCATTACAAGCAGCTGATCCAGCACTACTTGACAGAGCTTCATCGGCAGCAGCAAGACTTGGCGTGGATATGACGCAAAAATACTCAGATCGTGATTTAGAGCGTGAGATGACTCAGATAAATTACTGTCTATCTAAGTTGGTATTGTTAATATAATTTTCTATCTAGTCAGCCTAGGTAGTATAGGTAGATGCAAGATCATCAAAATTTTCGGTCCAGTACAAGCCTCTTCTATTACTCTCCGCCATATTACATATTTTAAGACATCTGACCATCAGGCTGGTCTGCAGGTTGTCGTTCATTTAAGGGTCACTTGATGACTACGTAAGTCCTCGATAAGGTGAAACACTTTTTTTATAATATTCTAGATAAGAATATACTAGATACTGCCTATCAACTAATTTAGCCAAAGCCAAAAAAATCCGGATCAGGATTTCACTTTTAATAATTGTTTATTGGTGTAACTTTTCAGCTATCCCAATTATATGACACAGACAGATGATCTCATCAAGACCGCAGGATTGCTTTGGATGCAAGTCGCTTCCAACTGGACTCATTGGAGATCCTTAGGGGAGGTCTATGTCTAGCAGTTGATGTCATATGGCTTATGGATAGATGGAAGATTTAAAAGTGTCCTTGTTAATATGTGGCCGACCAAGTTTAAATCCTGCGGCCACGACAAAACACATACACATTTAATTATTTATCACATAATGCTATTGCTCCATCTGTGATTCGATCCGTAAAATAGCGCGTTAACTAAGCCATTATGCAGAGATGTGGCTAGCGTACCTATTAAAGCGTTAAATCCTAAAAAAAGCAGATTTAAGCGTTACGTAAAGGAGCAGTCTGAAATCACTATAAATATAACTATAACAAAATACGGCTAAAACTCACGTTATAATTTTACGGTCGATCCGCAAGGAATCCAACCAGTTAAACCACCACTATAAATATGTCCGCCGTTCAGTCGTGTCAGAGGCTTTGGCTGCCTCGGTGGCTCAATGGTTAGTGAGCCTAATTTCTCGATCAAAGAGGCGTGGGTTCGATCCCCACCCAGGGCAAATATTTATTTTATTTATTTAGGCTTCACATTGATAACTGCATTAACACTTACAATATATAACTTAACTTACAACATAGAACTAAGCTAAATGCGTCACCTTTTGAAGGGAAGCACCGCATGTTTGTGTAATTAAAAGAAGTGTTTGCTCTGTGTCTGGGATTATTTACTACCTATATAAGAATGTATTTAAAAATAAGTATATGTAGTATGGAAATGGAATGGAGAGAAGTGTAATTGGGGTAAAAAGGCGAGACAAAGTTAGATTGAAAAATATAAAACGTGTCACTAAATTCAAAGATGCGAGGAAAGTCTGTAAGACATTAAAATGGAATGGACGGGACACATGTTAAGGGAGAAGACTGAAAAATGGACAAGAAGTATAACAGAATGGTACCCTAGAGATGGGACAAGAAGCAAAGGACGACAACATAAACGATGGGAAGACGAATTGAATAGAATTGCTGGCCCAGAATGGATGCGAATCGCAAAAGATAGAAAGACCTGGAAAGCTTTAGAGGAGGCTTTTGTCGAAGGACAAGCTGGGGAAAAGAATAATGCCGACCGTCAATAATTAGTTAAGAAAACAAAATTGTAAACTTAGCAATAAAGGCTCATTTTATTTATTGTATTTATTTTTATTTATTATATGTAGTATATCAGTCTCTGGCAGCCATACCACATGCTTTGCTTAGTTTGGGGTCAGAGGCCGTGTGTAAGATGTCTCCGTCTATCCCCCGTTATTTAATTTATTTGAGGCGGCTTTAAAACTCTTTCATCTGGGCTAGCTACCCGATTTATACGAACTTACTTACTAAACATATAATAATTTCATTCATTAATTGAATTTATGTTTCAGAAACTTCCCTATGGTCTACTATCGGCAGTCATGTACCTACCCGTCCTCGCGCTAGACGACCGGCCAGACCTAGACCGGCGGCTCCAACGCGACGACCCCGCCCGCGCCGCAGCTGCCGCAGAGATGTACTCTCGACGGCTCAATGAAGTCGTCGATGCCTATGCCAATACGGACGTTTTGGAAAACCAATCGAGCACCTCCTGGAATGTACTTTCTCTCTTTGAGAAAATATCAGCGAGTACTTATTCAATTTTCTTTAACAGTGATAAGAAAAAGGACGAATAGAAAGAACGCGTAAAATCTGTTGTTCTTACATATTACAATATTTGTAACGATACCGAGTTACGGAAAATGGTCGCAGCATCCGAAATCAGCGTAGTCTCGTCGACTCAACCAAGTCGTTGACGCCTTTGCCAATACGGACATTTTGGAGAAACGACCTAGCACCTCGACTTTCTCTAAGAAAATAACAGCAGAGAGAGAGAGAGTGCTTATTTAATCTTCTTTAACAGTGATAAAAAGGACGAATAAAAACTATGTGTCGAAAGAAAATCTATTATAGTGACATATAACATTATAATAAATGTAACTAAACCTAAACCTTACCAAACTAAACCATAATAATACAAGAACCGTAATTTAATCCATGTTTGTTTTAATATACATAGTTGCATTTTACATACTCTGTGGGCTTCTATGAATCTATATTAAGTTTCTGTATAAAAAAGGGTGATTTTGATAACCTAAGGAAGAGCCTAGATCTCACGACACAGGTCGCCCTAGTGTGGGATCTAGTGTAGGTACAACTTGTTTGACGTTTGTTGTTCTTAACTTTTAAGAACAATAAACGTTTTTTTTTACTAATAAATTAGGCGTAATTATTAAGGCGACATAGTTATTATAATAGCTAATTAGCATATTTCTGATTCTTTTTCACTTTTGGCATTCGATAAAGAGAACACTTTTTACGAAAATATACGATGGCGCCTTCATAATTTGCCTATTGAAGACTCAGAGCAAATAAAAAAATCGAGAGGGAACGTCGTTGAACAGTCAAGTGAAGCTGGTTTTTATATATGTGTGAGTGCGTCGCTGTTGCGCCACCATAGTTTGACTGACAAGCCAAGGCGTAGTTTCATAGTTACCTGGATGTGTGTGTCATTGTCTGTACACGGCGAGGCGTAGTTTTGGTTGGCTTCACTTGTTTGTTCGCAACATTCTCTCTTGATTTTTTTATTTGCTCTGAGATTGAAGATATCAAAACAGTTTTTAAATTAATTTGCTTTCTTCAATTGTTTACTAATAAAATACATTTACGCTGAAAATAATTTCATTATTTTTTTAAAAAGCCCTTATTAAATACAACATAAAACATTAATTTTATTTATTGATTGTCTAACTTCTATTAAAGTTTAATATCACAAGTTCTGAATAACAATTTCACAATTTCAACCGGGAGTATGGTATTGTTTTATATATTTATTTTTATTTGTTTATTGCACAATGCACTGTTACAACAGTTCTTTCAACCGGTGACATTGACCCTGCAAAGGTTATAGGCGTCGCGGAATCCTGTCATCGACAATTGTAACTCGCGTAGTGTAAGTGGTCCTTTATCAGATACCGGCAATGTGGTGTGTCGTAGTGACAATTTTCTTGTTGAATAGGCGATTTCTGAGGCTCCGCATTTTCCATCTACCCGTGACCATAATCGTTGCAACTCGATGGAAATATTTAAATAATTAGGTATTTATTTATCTCATACTTATATTATTTTCAGAGAGCGATAGCATGTTCAACGCGATCAAATGAATCCCGCGGGCGTACTGTTTATTCTTATACACGTCTGAATTCCGCGGTCAATTTAAAATCATTTTATCGCATGATTCGTGATACAATACAACTCACATAAATGTCAACGACAATATTTATTATCAATAAAAGATAATAAATTCATTACAACTAATCTATTTGACTGCATTGTTTGTACCATTCTTAATCGATTCATATTCTGAAATAGCTGTATTTGCAATTAAACAGCCCCTTAAATTGTCAGTGACCGTGACGAATGATGTCTTCTCAATCTATATCAGTTCCGGAGCAACTCATGCTATTTACACAGAAAATAATCGAAGAACAAAAGTTTGAGAGCAGTGACATCACAGTTAATATTACAAGCTTGTGTCCACCGGAAGAATATCGAGAATAGCCCAAGAAGGCAGAGACGACCTTAATTTGTTCGCTAAAATCACCGAGTTGGACGACAATTATTTGAAAAACATAAAAATAAAACATTTCGAAAAAGAACGTTTATTTTACACCACTTTGATGAAGGCTTACAGGCAGCTGGAAGATAAGCATTAGGTTCCGGAGGAGCACAGGCTAAAGGTGCCCGTATGTTATGGTGCCGAAGCTGCACATAAGCGAGAGATACTAGTCCTTGAGGAGCTGACAAGTAAGGGCTATGGTACAGCGAGTCGGACCGAGTCAGTGAACTGGCAGTACGCCGCTGCAGCCATCACGGAGCTCGCCAAATTCCACGCTCTATCGTTAGCTTACCAAAAAGAAAATCTAACCGAATTCGATAATTTCTCAAAGCAGTTACCAGCAGGACTATTAGAGAAAGATAAAGAAAGTAGGTCTCTATTCGCGTCTTTGACATCATTGGCCGTGTCAACAGTGCGCGATGAAAACAAAAGCAAGCTTAAATCATTTCTTAAAAGCCAAGACCTGACGGCATTCAATGAAATTTTGAAACCTTTGGATCGCCAAGTTATTGTGCATGCTTATTTTTGGCCGAAAAGCATGATGCACAAAGTGTTGGACGTAAGGAAAAATTATTTCTCATTAATTTTTCAGAAGATGATTAGTTCCTTGTTTGTTATTAATATGTGTTACAGGATGGCACTGTGGAGGTCATTACTGTGGAATACTGTGGCATACAGGTTGGAAGCCCCGTGACCGACCTATTGCACTTCATCTACACAGCTACAGATGGTCCCTTCAGAGAGAGCCATTACCAGGCACTGGTCCGACACTACCAAGCAGAGCTGATTAAAGCAGTTTCAAGGCTTCGTCTTGATATAAAGCAAGAATACTCGTACGAATATTTGGAATATGAGATGACAGAGGTGAGTAGTTGTATTTGGTACTAATTCATCAGCTGTAGCCGTATCAGCCATACACACGGTTTAACACTGTTAGCTCTGCCCTCAAAGGGCGATTGACCAACATAACACAACGCTCATCCCAGTGTGGCATGATGGATTCACTATTCCACATACGCTAAGGAACCACCGCTGGCGAATTAAAAATCTGTTATAAACTGCAAATACCCCGTAGCTACTGGTACGGGGCTGGGGTACAATCCGCGACCTCGTAATGCTAAAGGGATTTGGGAACATTCTTCCTGTATATTCAATGTCTTGTTTTTTTATTGATACGAGTACAACGAAAACTTTATCGTAAAAGAACATTGGCCAAAATTATTCGAGAAATGTACGGTCAAATTAAAATGTTTGCAGATTCGCAAGTTATCATATTTTGCTGCCTATTTTTAAAAGAACGTAATGCTATTTTTCTTTTCATAAATAACAACTTTACTGATCAAATATAGCCGCTGTCTAGAGAATGTTTCCAACACTTTATTTAGACATAATCAAGGTTGCAATATTTTTTATACATAATAGGCCACCAACTCACCTAATGGAAAAAGAAGTTGTAGCTGTACTTATTCACTCTTGCCTAAAAGAAATCTAGATTAGTCAGGAAACAATGACGGAGGCAGGGCATTCCAATCCCTGGCGGTCCGCATTATGAAGGAAGAAGTGGATCGATTATATGCTGTGTTGACTATGTACGGATAGTATTTAAGCGATTTCCGGCTTGTCCTGTAGTGAAAAGGAGATGAAGAAATTTGGTCGTGGAGTTCAAGCGCACACTCGCCAAACGGAGCCCATAGAATACATACATATTTGTGATATATCAGGTACATAGTTTATATTGTTCTACAGAAACTTTCATATGGCCTCCTGTCAGCAGTGATGTATCTGCCCGTCCTCTCAATGGGCAACCGAACAGATGAGCCCCAGGGGCCAACGGACGAAGACACCCGCATCATGAAATCCGCAGAAATGTACTACAGAAGACTCAACGAAGTCGTCGACGCTTATGCTCGTACGCCCATCTTGGCAGAACAACCGAGCAAAGGCAGGACTTGTGGAATGTGTTTTCTTTGTTAGAAAATGAAGTAGTCACTGAGATAAATCAGTGAAGAATAGAAATGGTAAAAATAGAAGATAAAATAGTATACATAATATTTTTTTATTAATTTAATACACTCCGTAGTGTGACTGACTCTGACCTAGGCTTGCTAGCAAGGATAAAATAAAAATAAATTGATGTGCATAGATTTATTACCACAAATAATTATTAACTTCTCATATGTGGAAGTACCTACTATTCGTTTGAAAAAGTTTGAGGGATATTCAAAATGGAGTGCTAACCCATAAATCCCGTAATTTATTACAATTTAAGTGACTTCATCTTATGTCTCACCGACGTTATGGGTTTTTTTTTGCAAAGTTAGCAAAAAGGAACACTTCAGACTAAAAGCAAATTAATGCTCAAGGGTCATAGATATCGCATTACAAAAGTGTGGTTCGTAAGTTTTTTTCAAGGGACATGGTTTAGTCAAGTGGAAATTTTTGAGTAAACTTAAACACAAAAGAACATAATTTGTGCATCTTACACGGACATTATGTAGGTAAATATCGTTTTTCAGAATAGTGGCTCCTGCCTGAGGGTTTATGTTTGTGGGTTGGGTGATAATGAGGATAACATGTGCATTACATAGTTGCTATAAGGGTAAGCAGGTAGCGGGATTCTTGAGTGCGAAATCTATTTAGGTCAGTTCAAATCGCGCGCGCTCAATGGAAGGTTCTCCATTACTAAACTAAAAAGTTCAGTCTCGTCTTGTTAGAATATTTTATATTTAGAGTGATGTGGCAATAAGTGAGGGGCCTCAGCGGTGTCAACAATAGTAAAGTGTGCTAATCTTTACTCGTCTAGGTGACAAAAATTACAACGCCCGCACAGACCTGAGCGCTTGCCTGTTTTTTTATTTATTTTTCGTGCAGGTGCAAGTGAACACAACAAATCGACACGCCTGTATTTTTAATTTTTTTGGTAGCGTGTATGTAAAAGTCGCGCCTGTCGGAATCGGAAATATTCGTACTGCGTAAATCATAAACGAGCGAGATCGACGCCGTCTTTATTAGTCTAATGCCTAGGCCACGCAACGTGAACCAGAGATTCAATGAACGAGGTACCTAGATTGGGTTAAGACTAGCATTTGCTTATTTTTCAACAGGACCCTGAAACGCGACACACGGAGATTTTTTGGTGACGAGGTAGATGGGGTAAGTCGCATGTTCCGGCTGGTACACTTATCCCTACCAAGCTATCCCCCCTGGTAGGGATAAGTGCACTTTTTGTAGATTTAGTTCTACCAGTAGGGATAGTCCTCTATCAATGCATCCACCCGTCTTACGGATCACGGTCCTTTTAAACAGCTTGAAAAAGTTTAGTCATAACTCAGAAATAAAAGCAATATCATATGAACTGAGTTGACAAGCCCTCCCCTTGTCTAAAAGTTAATCACAAGAGTCTGTGGAGTGTATTGAGTGTGTCGGTGTCTGAAAAGTGTATACTCGTTATGATAATTAATTACTTTTGCATTATACCTTTTAAAGATTTAACAATAATTCTTAACACTAAAGCTTTACAAGAGGATACATTTTAAAATTTAAGCTATAATTACGATGCGTGTATTCCTGGAGCAGACCGGTCCTCACGAGCAGCACCCGTTCAGGGCGTGGCTGCCATCGCCTACGCCAACTCCTGTACCTGTACCTTGGCAGAGCATCCGAGCAAAGGCAAGACATGTGGAATGTTTTTTCTTCGTCTGAAAAAAAACTAGTTACTGAGATAGATAAGTGAAGAATAATAATCGACCAAGTGCGAGTCGCACTCACGCACGAAGGGTTCCGTACCGAATAGGAGCGAGACAAACGAACAGACGTACAGCGGAGTCTTAGTAATAGGGTCCCGTTTTTACCCTTTGGTAATTTATAAATGCTAAAAAATATAAGATAAAATAGTAAACAATCTTAACAATATAACCAATCCGAAAGCGTGTTTATTAGGTTGCTTAATCTTTCGCACAGCGAGGGAGTATTGCAAAAATTAAGTTGATTAATTGTTTGCATAATATATGTCGGAAAGTGACATTTATAAACGTAATGCAATGCATAAAGGTACCTACATATAACATAACTTGCTGCTCGCACATTCCTTGTTCACATTCTTAGCTTGCAGTAAGCCTTTATTAATAAACAATAACAGCAGAGCCGGATTTATTGTTTGCAAAATATATGTCGGAAAATGACATTTATAAACGTAATGCAATGCATAAAGGTAAACCTACAATATATACCTAACATAACTTGCTGCTCGCACATTCCTTGCTCACATTCTTAGCTTACGGTAAGCCTTAAACAAAAACAGCAAAGCTGGAGCTGGAGCTGGAGGTATGGACAGCATTCGAACGGATGCCCTTTTCATTGGCTCCCGAACTCGCAACTTTTCGAATCATAAGTCCTCCTGCTATGCTATACCCATACCCACTGCCATTTTAACCTTTTTAATCCGTTGGACTATGTGGGTAACTTTGGTTCTTCTACGGATCTCCTCATTTCAGATTCAATCTCGCAGAGAGATTCCGAGTATAGCTCTCTCCATAAATCGTTGGGCTACTTGGTGCTTACTCATAAGGCCCATAGTGCGAGACCACGTTTCTGTGCCATATGTCATCACTGCCAACACACACTAGTCAAAATCTTTCGACTTGAAGTACTGAGGTATGTAATTTTATTATCCTAGACTAACCGCGCACTAAAATTACAAGACAAATAAATACCTCCTCATCCCGACATTTCAGCCGAGATGCATTGACCGTGGTCACGGGTAGACTAGATGCGAAGCCGTATTACTCAAATTGACATTGTCACCACGACACACCACACTGACAGTGTCTTTTAAGGTCTTATCTTAGGAATCCTGTAGTCAGCAAGTGCAAACTGTGTAGTGTAGGCAACTACGCAGTTTGCACTTGCTGACTACAGGATTCCACGACACTAATTGTTTGAAACCATCCTCTCGGTTGAAATTATGGTGTTTTTTTAATTTCTACAGCCTCACGAACTATTCTTGAATAATAGTGTCTATCAGTGGAGAGTACTTTTGAGTCGTGGAGCTCGATCCAATGACCATCTTCCGTCAAGCAAATGCTCGGCTATGGCCGACTTCGGTATCTGGTGGTTTTTGAATGCTGTGATATGTTCTTTGATCCTTTCAACAATAGTACGCTTCGTTCGACCTATGTAGCGACTATCGCAGCTGCAATTCACCTTGTACACACCAAGAGTCTGAAACGGAATGACATCCTTCGGCGTTCTAAATTGGCGCAACAGTTTGGATAAGGGAGTATACACTGATTTAACGGAGTAGTCTTTTAGCAAAGTTATCCGCCATTCTTTTAATATAAGGCATGAAAGCCGGCTGCCTCTCAACGTCAAAGCTGTCCTTGCGATATCTGCGCTTTCCTAGCTCCCGCTTAGTACGATAATAAAGTAACACCTGAGGTATGTATGTCGGACAAGAAGACGTTAGGCAATTTTCCGAACACTTCTCAACCAAGTTGGATTCAGCAATTGACCTCTTTCTTGAAGTCGGACATACCTAACTACTTGTCCAAGGTAGACGTACGAGTCAACAATTTCAAGAACCGAGTTCCCAACATAAATCAGAACGGGGACAACATGGAAATTACACATGACCTTCGTCTTGTCCATGTTCATCTTAAGACCCACCTGTTGAGAGACCCAATTGAGGCCTTTAAGCTTTGATTTCTTCCATCAAATTTGCCGTGACTACGATATCGTCGAAAACCGAAGGAAAGAACGAGTGATGTATTCGCCATTGATATTGATGCCGAATGATTTCCATTCCAGGATCTAAAAGGCGTTAGAGAGAGAAGTAAACAGTTTCGGGGATATTACATATCCCTGTCTTACGCCTCAAGGCTGGAAGTCGTCAAGCCTACGTTTGAGACAATTTGTAATGACCCTTGAAAACAACTTATAACATGGCTCAGAAGCCAGATGGGTCTATAGTTTTTCAAGATTACGAAGCCTTATCGACGATAAGGCTTTGTCACTTTTTTTGAAAGAACAACACCACCAAACTTCTATTCCATGCTTCTGACGCTATGCCCTCGACGACGACGATGTTACATTGTAAGGTCACAAATATCGCAATTAATTTTTATGATTTTAATTGAATATCCTCACCATTCCCAACTTATACTTTTCGTACCCTAGTGTATAAAAGGAAAGGACTACGAAGTCTGTTGAGAATAAATTATAACAAAAAAAATATTTTGTTATTTTGTATTCTAGCAGAATTTATATACATGGCCAACGCGTATGAAGTCCGAGCATGCTATTGATTTCCATGCCATTATCACAACGTATTAATCTCGCAGTTTTATCGCACAGTTCGTGGTACACACACACACAGAAACATTTCAAAGAAAATATTTACTATCTACCAATAATAGATACCAAAAGTGAAATGATATGGGACATACTTAATCCATCCATATTCTGAAGTAGATGTATTTGCAAATAACATAGTGCCTTAAATTGTCAGTGACCTCGAACAATGGCTTCTCAATATGTATCACTTCCGGAGCAACTAATATTATTTATACAGAAAATAATCGAAGAACAAAAGTATGAAGACAGTGCCATCAGTGTTAATATAACAAGCTCGCTTCAACCGGGAGAAAATCAACACAAATTTAAAGTAAGAATTGTCCCAGAAGGCAGAGATGAACTCAACTTGTTCGCTAAAACCACCGCACTGGGCAACAATTTGAACAGCACAGAAATAAAACCTTTCGTAACAGAACGCTTATTTTACACCGCTTTGATGAAAGCTTACAGGCAGTTGGAAGAAAAGCATGAGATCCCTGAAGAACACAAGCTAAAGGTGCCCATATGTTACGGCGCTGAAGCGGCACACGAGCGAGAGATACTAGTCCTTGAGGAGCTGACGAGTAAGGGCTACGGTTCAGCAAGTCAAACTGAGCCCGTGAACTGGCAGTACGCCGCTGCAGCCATCGCGGAGCTCGCCAAATTCCACGCGCTGTCGTTAGCTTACCAAAAAGAAAATCCAACAGAATTTGACAATTTCTCAAAGCAGTTACCGGAAGAAATAATAGAGAAAGATAAAGCAAGCAGTTCTATATTTGCGTCTTTCAAATCAGTGGCTTTGAAAACAGTGCGCGATGAAAACAAAGACAAGCTTAATGCATTCCTTAAAAGCCATGACTTGACGTCGTTCAATGATATGTTAAAACCGATGGATCGCAAAGTGATTCTGCATGGTCATTTTTGGCCGAAAAGCATAATGCATAAAGTATTAGACGTAAGGAAACATTATTTGATATTAATTTTTCAGAAAGTTCTTGTTAGTTTATGACACGTTATTAATGTGTATTACAGGATGGTACTGTGGATATTATTACTCTGGGATACTACGGCATACAGGTTGGAAGCCCCGTGACCGACCTATTGTACTTCATCTACACAGCTACAGATGCTCTCTTCAGAGAGAGCCATTACCAGGCACTGGTCCGACACTATCAAGCAGAGCTGATTAAAGCAGCATCAAGGCTTGGTCTTGATATAGAACAAGAATACTCGTACGAATCTTTGGAGTCTGAGATGACAGCGGTGAGTACTTGTAGTTGTAGCTGTTAGGTACTAAATCATCAGCTGTAGCCGTATCAGCCATTCACATTGTTAGACCCTGAAGTCACTCTGTCCTTAAAGGGTGATTGGCTAACATAACACAACACATTAAAGACTCGTGTATAAACAGCAAAGAACCTATAGTGACGGGATTGGGGTATAATTTGGGAACCTCACGATGCTAAAGGATTTAGAGAACATTCTCTCATATATTTTTATGGTTTTTATGGGTTCCGTACTCAAAGCGTAAAAACGGGACACTATTACCATAGACGAACTTTTTCGTCTATGCTATTACTAAGACTCCGCTGTCCGTCTGTATGTCTGTGTTTCTAAAGTCAAAAGTTTTCGACAATTGTGTGTTGCCAGTATGATATATGGAACTGAAACGTGATATTTGACTGTCGGCCTTAAGAATAAGCTCAAGGTAGCCCAATGTGCTAAAGAAAGGGCTTTATATAGGATTGCCTGATATAGGATATAAGATGTCCACTAACTAAGTGGACCTACGGTATAATTAAGACCGCACGCGCAGGAACGCGCTGGATGATGACCGCTTCCGACCGGGCTATTTGAAAATCCTTAGGGGGGCTATGTCCACCAGTAGACGTTCTACAACTGATAATGATGACTGTTCCGCAGAAACTCCCATATGGCCTCCTAACGGCAGTAATGTATCTGCCCGTCTACCTAAGGCCGGCGGACGAGCAAGCCGGCGCCATGGCAGCAGAAATATATGGCCGAAGACTCAACGAAGTAGTCGACGAATTAGCCTGTACGCCCGTCTTGGCAGACCAGCAACCGAGCAAAGGAAACGATTTTGGGACGTGTTGTTTTTGTTAGAAAATAAATTACTGACTGAATTTGAAAACTGAAGAATAAATATTAATGTAAATATGTAGCGCTCGTAGCATAGTTTGACTAGGTGTTTGTCAGCAACGTTCCGTATGGTCAGTAGCAGGGTTATCTGCTTACCCTGTGCTAAACCAAATAAAATTTTATTCGGTTTATTCATTACGAACAACTTTTACTATGAGGCCAAAAATAGCTGCTTCATACATTATTATTATATACTACGGGACTTATCACGCACTAAAATTACAAGATAAATAAATACCTCATCAGCCCGACGTTTCCATTAGTCCCTTAGTATATAATAATAATATGTTCAAATCGCGAAAGTTTAAAAACAACATGCTTCATACATTTTATCGATTCCCAATGAGGCTTTTTCTGACAGCTGACCGTAAAAAAAAGAAATGGGGTAAAAATGCTCAACAGATAGCATTGTACCGTCAGTGTACAAGTGAGTTCTCCATAGTACGTGAAACGGAACGTTACATAAAGTTTACAGTGCAATTTTATTTATATTCAGTATGAGTGAGACAAGTTTTTGGTAAAATTAAATTTATCGTGGTAATCAATTTACAAAATACTGATTTAAAAGTTTGACAACGAAATCTTTAAAAATTGTCGACCTTTTTTTAGAAGAAATGGAACGATTTCATCTGACATGACACGACATATATTTTGACATCCCACCATGATTTGTGTTTGTGTACTGGTGGAGCGCCTTAACATCTTTTATTTAATAATTCCGCATTTCTTAAATCTTTCTTTTATAATTTAAATTTACCCCGCTTTCTGGTGTCGTCGGTAAACAACGCTGGGACGATCTGTCGATATTCCGTTGACGTCCCGGAGTTTTCCGAGAGATGGCGCTAGTCGTCTCGAACCGCGATGCCCTCGACCATTGGTCAAAAAATGGCGCGAAACCACTAGTGTCGCGTCACCGCCGTTATTTTTTTGAATGGCAGAAAATCATTCGGGCAGTTGTCTTTCAACCGCCGCCAGTTGACTTCCATACGCCGCAAGATAACTTTCATCCGAAACTTTGAAGTTCATTTCGAGTACTTCTGAACTTTTTAGAGTGTAGTGCAGTGTTGAATAATCTTATTTCGACAAAACACAGGACTTTAGAGGACTATACCAGCAGGCACCGTGCATCATTGGCAATCGACTCAATTTGGACACCCAAGATCAATACTAGTTTGTGAAACCCTTCGAAATTACGTAAGTTCGAGTGTATGTGCATCTTTTTCTAACACCTTTTAAATTTCATATATTATTTAAAAGGACAAAGTGATGTATATCTGTATCTTGCTATCTTAGTACGGTTTCTATTTAGTCCTTATTCTGAGGTGTCTGCCTACAGTATTCTGCAGTACTATACTGAAAGCGATTACGTTTTTATAGTATCTCATTAGCACCACGTTTGTCTGTTTATATGTTTGCATATTTCTTTTGCATGGTTGCCTCGAAGAATTTTTACTTTGTGATTATTACCTAATAATGAGTTTTGTCTGTCTGTCTGTCTATCACAGGGCACCTGATAGGTAAGTATAATAATTATTACTTGGAGTAATCATCATCATCACCCAAAATAATTAAAACCATATCGATATCAATTATTGTATAGTACTCGTACCTTCTTTCATCTATTATATAAAAGGCTTCCCTGAGTGACTGACTGACAGACAGCCTACAGCCCAAACCGCTTAAGATATGAGCTTGAAATTTGGAATATAGGTACATTGAACGACGTAATGGAGCACTAAGGACGAAAATTTTGAACTTTCGACCTCTAAAGGGGTAAAACGGGCCCTTTTCGTTTGTATGTAACTTTTTATTCCCTGTACCGATTGACTTAAAACTTTGTATACATGCTTTTCCAACAAAATAAAAGTTACGTTTTTTCCTGTTTTTCCGAATTTTCCTCATCTAAGGGGTCAAATAAGGTCCCAAAGTTGGTGAAAAAAGCGTCAATTACATCGAACCAGCTGAACGGTTATGGTTGAAAATTGGTATGAAGGAAGCACTCAGCATGTTTTAATACAGGAACTAATAAAATCCAGGAAAATCTATAAGGTTCCTTAGGGATACGCAAAATTAATAAGTTTAAGCTACAGCCCAAACCGCTGAAGATATGAGCTTGAAATTTGGAATATAGGTACATTGAACGACGTAATGGAGCACTAAGGACAAAAATTTTGAACTTTCGACCTCTAAGGGGGTAAAATGGGCCCTTTTCGTTTGTATGTAACTTTTTATTCCCTGTACCGATTGACTTGAAACTTTGTATACATGCTTTCCAAACAAAATAAAAGTCACGTTTTTTCCTGTTTTTCCGAATTTTCTTCATCTAAGGGGTCAAATAAGGTCACAAAGTTGGTGAAAAAAGCGTCAATTAGATCGAACCAGCTGAACGGTTATGGTTGAAAATTGGTATGAAGGAAGCACACAGCATGTTTTAATACAGAAACTAATAAAATCCAGGAAAATCTATAAGGTTCCTTAGGGATACGCAAAATTAATAAGTTTAGGCTACAGCCCAAACCGCTGTAGATACGAGCTTGAAATTTGGAATATACGTACATCGTACGACATAATGAAGCACTAAGGATGAAAAACGTACCCAACTCTAACTTACGGGGTAAAACGGTCCTTTTTTGTTTGCATGTAACTTCTTATTCCCTGTACCGATTGACATGAAACTTTGTATAGATGTTTTTGAGACTAAATAAAAAATATGGCTGTACCTGTTTTCTAAATTTTCCTTAAATAAATCCTTAGTGGTCAGATACGTCCCAAAACTTCAATGCGCTTTTTTAAATAATGTGGTATCTAGGATTATGATAATGATAGTTTATCTTTAAATAAGGCAAAATGGGTCCCCAAAAGTTTACGATTTTTTTTTATTTTGTGAGCCAATAGTCTTAAGCTTAGCGCACATATAGCGCACATATGGATCAATATAGGTATTTTACTATGGGATCAACCCTGACAAGCGAAAATTACCTACATTTTCCATACATATTTACTGAAAAATACAATTTTAACTTAAGTATTTTATAGCACTTCGGATAAAACATTTTCCAGTACGTCTGTAAACGCAAAAGCCTCCTCCAGATTCTTCCATTCCCCTCTATCTTGTTCTGATCTTGTCCATAATGGTCCAGCTAATTTTTTGACATCATCCACCCATCTCCTCATCTATCTTCCTCTTTTTCTCCTTGTGTTATGCATAAGTATTGTATTTAGTGGTAGTTAATAAATTCACTTGCTTATTTGGAGATTTTGGAGTAATTTGGAGTCAAGTTCAGTGACCTCCGGGTGCGTGCAGAGGTTCCGCCAGCCTCATACTCCCACATCCCACCGGATCCCGAAGACTACATAAGGCGTAGACAGTCAAGGTCGATGGTCGGAGTCAAGGTCAGTTAAGGTTGATGATTTTGTTGTTAAAACCGACTATCTTGGAGTCAAGGTCATTCAAGTACACTCCAACCAATAAAAGGTTTTTTTTTTTTATTGAATTGTTACACTCCACAGACACCGAGGCCTGTGCTCTTTAAGATTATACATTACTTTTTTTTATTGATTTGAACAATATTTCTAAAACTAAGACTCTACACTAAAATAAATCTAAACCTAATTAAATTTCTAAAATTACGATTTTTAACTTTTTTTTTACAAAAGACTACTTATACCACTCAGTGCCTCCACCACCGCCGCGTCTCGCTCTCTAATGGCCATCTTTAAATTATAGTCTACGATGACCTTAGGTGACGCAGTCGTCGCACGCCGCACGAAGCGGCTGATGGCGTCTTCCTCGTTGAATAAAAGGTTTAGACCCCCAAGTCTATAGAGAATTAATTACAACAAAAATAAACATTTAGATGTTTCGCATTCCAGCACAGAGTTCCAGCGAAATTCGCATTATATAGATAGCCGACGCGTGTGAAGTCCGGGCATGCGATATTGATTTCCATGTCCTTATCACAACATGTATGAAGTTTGCAGTTTTATCGCACAGTTCATGGTACACACACACATTTCAAAGAAAATATTTACTATCAACAAAAGATAATAATTTGTAATCAATCTATCTTAACTGCAATGTTTGTGTCGAAAGTGGTACGATAAAGGACATTATTAATCGATAAATAATAAATAATAAAATTCTGAAGTAGCTGTATTTGTAATTAACACAGTGCTCTAATTTGTAAAGTGACATAAAAGTGACCTCAATACGATGGCTTCTCAATCTATATCACTTCCGGAGCATCTCATGTTATTTACACGGAAAATAATCGAAGAACAAAAGTTTGAGAGCAGTGACATCACAGTTAACATATCAAGCTTGCGTCCACCGGAAGAGTATCCTCAATTCAAATTTAAGGTTAGAATAGCCCAAGAAGGCAGAAATGAGCTTAACCTGTTCGCTAAAATCACCGAATTGAACAACAACTGGAGCAACAAAAAAATAAAACCTTTCGAAAAAGAACGTTTATTTTACACCACTTTGTTGAAAGCTTACAGGCAATTGGAAGATAAGCACGAGGTTCCCGAGGAGCACAGACTAAAGGTGCCTGTTTGTTACGGCGCTGAAGCAGCACATAAGCGAGAAATACTAGTTATTGAAGAGCTGACGAGTAAGGGCTACGGTTTAGCAAATCGGACCGAGTCAGTGAACTGGCAGTACGCCGCTGCAGCCATCACGGAGATCGCCAAATTCCATGCTCTATCGTTAGTTTACCAAAAAGAAAATCCAACCGAATTCGAGAACTTCTCCAAGCAGATACCGTCAGGTCTGATTGAGAAAAATAAAGAAAGCAGTTCTTTATTCGCGTCTTTCAAATCATTGGCCGTGAAAATAGTGCGCGATGAAAACAAGGACAAGCTTAAAGCATTCCTTAAAAACCAAGACCTGACATCGTTGAATGATATGTTGAAACCGTTGGATCGCAGAGTGATTTTGCATGCTCATTTTTGGCCGAAAAACATGATGCACAAAGTTTTGGACGTAAGGAAATATTATTTATTATTAGCTAAATTTCAAAAGATGATTAGTTCTTGACACATCATCATCATCAGCTTATTTCGGCCCACTGCAGGGCATAAGCCTCCTCCCCTTTACGCCTACTATCCCTGTCCTGTGCCAGTCTCATCCAGGTGTTGCCGAAAAACTTTTGGATGTCATCACGCCACCGTTGTAAGGGTCTACCGGGACTGCGATTCCCGTCACGGGGCCACCATTCAGTCGGAGACCTGCTCCACCTGCCATCATCACATCTTGCTAAATGTCCAGCCCAACGCCACTTGAGATTGATTATACGGGATCCGATATCTGCCACCTTTGTCCTCCTACGGATCTCTGTATTGTTTATTTGTGTTACAGGATGGCACAGTGGAAGTTATTCCTCTCGACTACTCCACCATAGAGGTTGGAAGCCCCGTGACCGACTTATTGCACTTCATCTACACAGCTACAGACGCTCCCTTTAGAGTGAACCATCACCAGGCGCTGATCGAACACTACCTGGCAGAGTTGATTAAAGCAGCAGCCAGGTTTAGTCTTGATATAGAGCAAGAATACTCGTACGAATCTTTGGAGCCCGAGATGACAGAGGTGAGTTCTTGAAGTTGGTTGGTATTAATTTATCAGCTGTAGCCGTGTCAGCCTTTCAAAGACTATAATTATTATAACATAGTTGTACCCTCGAAGAGCAATTGACACAACGCTGATCCAGATGCGAGTTGATGGATTTACATACGCCATGAAACTTTCACCAGCGGATTAAAAATCCGTCTACAAGCTGCAAAAAACTCATTGTTGCGGGACCAGGATACAATCCACAACCCTGCTATTCTATTGAGAACGTTTTCCGGAGATGGACATGGCTTTTCTTTACAGATACTAACAAATTTTATTTCAAAATCTAGCTGCAAGCAATTTTTAAAAGTATCTAATTTTAGTTTCGTCCTTATCAATCGCAACTTTTCTCGTCAAAGATATCCGCTGCCGCTGTGTTGAAAACGTTTACAACACATTACTAATTTAAGTTATGACTGCCTCGGTGTCTCAGTGGTTAGTAGCCCTAACTTCTGGGTCAAGGAGGCGTGGGTTCGATCCCCACCCGGGGCAAGTATTTATGTGATGAACATAAGTGTTTGCTATATGTCTGGATGTTATTTAGTTACTATCTGTACAATGTGTTTATCTACCGGTGTCGAAGCCCCATATATGGCAAATTTTGAATAACTTTTACTGTGGGATCAACTGTGTAAAAACGCAAGACTTTTTGTCAAGAAAACTTTTTGTCGAAAGTCTTGTAAAAAATCATATGGAACAGCAGTTATTTCTTTACATTTTCAGAGTTGGTCTCATAGTAAAAGTTGTTCAAAATTTGCTATAGATATCACCGCTTAAGGCTCTGACACCGGTAGACAAACACATTGTATAAGTATGTATTTAAAAATAAGTATATGTAGTATATCAGTCTCTAGCAGCTATATCACAAAGCTTTGCTTAGATTAGGGTCAGAGGCCGTGTGTAAGATGTCCCCAAATATTTATTAAAAAATAAATGGTTTCCATATTGAACGTAGTCTATGTCGTTCTGCAGAAACTTCCATATGGTCTCCTGTCGGCAGTGATGTATCTGCCCATCCTCTCAATGGACGACCGATCAGACGAGCCCCTGGGGCCGGCGGAGGAGCACGCCCGCGCCGTAGCGTCCGCAGAAATGTACGGCCGAAGGCTGAACGAAGTCGTCGACGCCTACGCCTGTACTCCCGTCTTGGCAGACCAGCAACCGAGCAAAAGCAAGACTTGCGGGATGTGTTTTCTTTGTTAGAAAATAACTAGTCACTTATGTAGGAGTTTTTTCTATCGGGCAACTTCGAATTTAATGGCAAATTTTTAAAAATTATTCAAGTGGAATGATTTAGGTGTTTGTAACAGTATTTGGTCAAGCTATTAAGCTAGAATTAGACAACAATAAGTTATACAATGTAATATAATTATTATGATAAACCTAAGTACCTACTCTATGGCTCATTTTGACGAAGTATTTTTGTGAAATTTTTATGCAATATTTATTTATTAATATAAGGAGTTTATTGTAGATTTTCTAGCTAATTTAATAGATTTTGATTATTAACTAAGCATTAAAAATATTACAATCAGGAATGAATAAATTGATATTTTATCTTTTAAAATAATTCTTCCAGGAAAAATTGCCGAAAGCTTTGGTTAGTTTCTTGCAGTTGAAAGAGAAGAAATAAACTATAACCCAGATTCACCTCATCAGCAGTAGCTGCAGATGTTTTAGGTATTTTTACTAAAATATCTGCATATTTTAGGTATTTTTACACCTCCCACAAGGCACGCGAACGCGTTTACGAGTAATCCAAACTGAATCCTCAGAGAATGCAAGATTTCAGTGGCCTTAAGTATTTTAGGAGCCGTAAAGTTAACTTTCATAATAAACTTATTTTATGCGGCCGTAATTTGTACCCAGGTATTTGAAATGTCTACTTTAAAGTTGAAGGTGCAAGTTTTCGCACTTGAGAAGTTTGGGCATTTACAGGAGTGAGTGGGGCCAAGACGTACTTATAAGCTATCACCTGGCAGGTACTTGGACGCTAGCTGCAAATTTTCAATCATTTATTTAATAGTTTGATGAAGATAATATACTTGTACGTTTATCTAAAAAAACACGAAATAACTACTAAACTACTAACTACTAAATAAATAACCAATAAATAATATTTCATCAAAAATGGTGCAGCCGACTTCATTCGTGTACAAAAGAATAGTTTGCTTGAATCAATATATTGTTACTTAATACTTACTCCTCTGGCGCAACGACTCAAAATGAGTCTTGGCCTCCGACACCAGAGAACACCACTGGTCACGTTACTATCTAGCGCTGGAGCAGGGGCCTTATTGTGTAAGCGCTCCGACGTTCGGCTTCGCTTTTCCTCCCGCTCGCTCTAGTGGCGTGAGTACCTGGCGCGTGCAGGAGAAAAAGCGAAGCCTATCGTCAGAGCGCTTACACAATAAGGCTCCAGATCTAGAAACAGTCCAGATTTCTGGGCGGGCCGTCGGTTCGGTGGCCGCTTGCAACTCCAAGACATATTGACATTGCGATCCTCCCCCATTCTCAGCAGATGGCACTCAGCGAAGTCTATGGTTTCGTCTATGATATTGGGTTCAGCTACCGCTACTCTAGCTACAGCTCTAGCTACTCTATTTCGGCGTTCTTTGTAACTCTTCAGCTGCCGTCCTCTCATTAGATTGGTTCCACGCTTTCCCTCATTTTTTATTATTTTTGACCGACGAACCACTGGAGGAGGTATACAATTCGACGCGTATATTTTTTTATGTATAACCACGCATTACTTTTTTCATAGTAGTCCGATTTCCATAATATTTTTTTTATTGGAAAGAATTTACTTCGAAATTGGTCCTATTTAAATTTTATTGAAATCGGCTGAGTGATGTTTGATTACTCAACAATACTGTGACAAATGTTACATCGATCCATGCAAAATATTCGTGAATTCTGTACACGGGTGAAGTTGGTCATGCTATTTTTTGCAAAAAACAATTATTGAGTTTTTAAAACAAGCTCAGCCGATTTCGATAAAATTTAAATAGGTCCTCTGAAGTATGCAAACAATAAAATCTTTACTAATATTATAAATCCGAAAGTGTGTTTGTTGGTTTATTGGTTTGTTCCTCTTTCACGCAGCAACGCACAGAATAGCCGATTTCCTTCTCTCCCTTCTGTGAAGCAACGGATTGACTTGATTTCTAGCACGGACTTAGTTTGAAAGACGGAAAGTGACTTAAATTACTTTTTATCCCGGAAAAATGAGAAGGTTCATTTGGATGAGTTATCATCAAAATCGAAATAAAATGCGGACGAATCCGAGAGTAAGAGTAGTAATTAGCTAGTAATCAATAGAATCGGAAAAAAACCTGTAGTGGAATTGATAACCTCCTTTTTTGAAGTCGGTTAAAAAAAGTTTTTTTTTTTCACTTTTCTCGTCATACATCGAAAATTACACATTGTTAAAATAATTAAAAACCAGATTTAGCATGTGCTAATGAAGTTCTTTTATATGATATGATATATTCACTTTGAATTTTGAACCCATAATATTTTGTGATTTTTAAGGCCCTATTTTTTGTGATCTAAATAAAAATGTACAGTTTTCAGATATATTCCTATATGTGTACTCTAAAACAATGCTTCTCGCCAAATTTCATAGTTCTATGTCAACGGGAAGTACTTACCCTGTAAGTTTTGATTTTTGTGTTTGATTTGATTTGAGAAGTTTTTCTTTTACACAACTGCAAGAGACCGTAGATATACGAATACAGTTTAAATTTCAACTCGATATCTTTACACGTTCCCGAGATAAAGAGTCTTGACATACACACAGACGGTCAGACGGACAACAAAGTGATCCTATTAGGGTTCCGGTTTTTCCGTTTGAGGTACGGAACCCAAAAAACCAAATGATTCTTGTAAGCAAGGGGTAGCTAATAGCATAATATGTAACAAACACATACAAATGTTATAAGCCTTTTCGAGACTGAAAAATGGTTACTAAAATAAGATTTTTAGTACATTCCAGCAAAATTCGGTAGCCGAGCTATTCTGAATTTTCTTATACATATTTTATACTATATATAACGGGACTGAACTCACGTGTGGGGATAGTCGTAACGACTATAGTTTCGGTCGGATTCGGCGACTTTTCTCAAGTTGGCGAGTGCTATCACGCGGAGCCGTCTCGCAATGCACTGAAAATTTCTTATACATGTCCAAACACGTATGCAGCCAGAGCGTGCTGTTATTTTTTTTGTCCCTTATCACTTTATCACAACATGTGCGAAGATTGCAGTAAATAAGTTACTTTATCACACATTTCGTGGTACAGAACACAACATTTCATAAAAATGTTCACTATCAATAAAAGATAAGAACTAACCTATCTTATATTTATACTGAAATCAGCATTTCTAATCAATCCTTAGGCTGCAGTAGATGTATTTGCTATTTGAACCAGTGCATAAATTGAAACTACTCGTACCTCGAAATTATGGGTTCTCAATCTCTATCGCTTGGTGACCATCTCACGTTATTTACACGGAATATTATCGAAGAACAAAAGTATGCGAACACTGTAATCAGTGTAAACACAACATGCTTGAGTTCGCCGGAAAGTTATCCTGTATTAAACTTTAAGATTAGTATAGCTCCAGAAGACAGAGATGAACTTCTTTTGTTCGCTCGAATGGCCGACCTGGACAACGTCTGGAAAACCAGAAAACTCAATCCTTTCAAAATCGAACGCCTATTTTACACCACTTTGATGAAAGTTTACAGGCAGTTGGAAGATAAACACGAGATTTCTGAAAAACACAAGCTAAAGGCGCCCGTATGTTACGGCGCTGAAGCAGCACACGAGCGAGAGATACTAGTCCTTGAGGAGCTGACGAGTAAGGGCTACGGTTCAGCAAGTCAAACTGAGACCGTGAACTGGCAGTACGCCGCTGCAGCCATCACGGAGCTCGCCAAATTCCACGCGCTATCGTTAGCTTACCAAAAAGAAAATCCAACTGAATTTGATAATTTCACAAAGCAGTTACCAGAAGAAATAATAGAGAAAGATAAAGAACACAGTTCTGTATTCGCGTCTTTCAAATCAGTGGCTGTAAAAACAGTGCGCGATGAAAACAAAGACAAGCTTAAATCATTTCTTAAAAGCCATGACTTGACGTCGTTCAATGATATGTTAAAACCGTTGGATCGCAAAGTGATTCTGCATGGTCATTTTTGGCCGAAAAGTATAATGCACAAAGTGTTGGACGTAAGGAAACATTATTTCTTATTAATTTTTCAGAAGGTTATTGTTAGTTCATAACACGTTATTTATGTGTATTACAGGATGGCACTGTGGAGGTTATTACGCTGGGATACTACGGCATACAGGTTGGAAGCCCCGTGACCGACCTATTGTACTTCATCTACACAGCTACAGATGGTCTCTTCAGAGAGAGCCATTACCAGGCACTAGTCCGACACTACCAAGCAGAGCTGATTAAAGCAGCTTCAAGGCTTGGTCTTGATATAGAACAAGAATACTCGTACGTATCTTTGGAGTCTGAGATGACAGAGGTGAGTACTTGTAGCTGGTAGGTACGAATTCGATATTTAATTAATAAATTGAATTTATTTTCATTAAAAATTAAATCTACAGATGTATTTGTATCAGCCATTCAAAGTGACCAAAATGCTGGTGTTTATTTGGCTCAACATATAAGTATTGCCATTCAGCGTGGCAATGCAGCCAGCATGCTGGGCACGCTGCCAACTGGAAGTGGGTTTGAACATTTGGATTATCTTTAGACTTTCAATGGTCTATGGATGATCAAATCGCTTGTTATGTAGTAGTAGTA
Organism: Hypomecis punctinalis; assembly: GCA_949316475.1. Taxonomy (NCBI): domain Eukaryota; kingdom Metazoa; phylum Arthropoda; class Insecta; order Lepidoptera; family Geometridae; genus Hypomecis; species Hypomecis punctinalis. The sequence continues at coordinate 26,168,432 of OX438799.1, read as the reverse complement.
GTTTATGTAGTTTTATATTATGTAATTTAAAGTCCACTGTTTAACTGCTAGGTCTGCCCTCGAAGAGCTATTGGCCAATATAACAAAACGCTGATCCCGTTGTCGCTTGATTGATTCACATACTCCATGAAACCACCGCTGGTGATTTGAAAATCGGTGTATAACTTGCAAAGAACTCAGAGGTACGGGACTGGGACGTAATCCGCAACCACGCGATACTAAAGGAATTAGAGAACGTTCTCGCGGTATATTGTCCTGGTAGTTAATATTTACAGATACCCACAAATATTTTGTCGTTAAAAATAAAGGCAGTTAAAATAAAGGATAATAGGCATGATGACTAAAAATATAATTAGTTTGTTAGATAGACTATCAAAAAATATTTTAATTAAAATATGGTACAGATGTTACGTTACAGGTGTTGCAAGCCGTGGTAGTCTAGAGGTAATGACACCCGCCTTACAATCGTGAGGTCGTGGGTTCAAATCCCGGTCCCGTACCAATGAGTTCTTTGGGGTTTATGTACGGAATTTCACACCACTGGCTTTTCGGTGAAGGAAAACATCGTGAGGCTGACCTGCATATGTCCGGAGAAGAATTTCAATGGCGTAGTGATTCCATCAACCCGCACTGGGCCAGCGTGGTCGATATGGCCCAATCACCCTTCGTGGGTAGTCCTAAATCCTGCAGTGGACTATTATAAGGCTGATACAGTATAGTATAGTACAGGTGTTACTCACGCCTAATTTTAGTAGATAACTGCTACTATAGTTTCGATCGCATTTGGCGATCTTTTTCAAGGTTGGAGTACTAGGTTAGAGTTCTTGCCACTGCATATAGGCTAGGCCTATACCCAGCAGTGGAATAAAGAATGCTGCGGATGAAAACGACGATGAAACAAATTAGTTGAGCTTTACTATTTTTTGGGTTTGAAATTATTATTTGCTACAATATTTGAGTTTCGTTTTACATTGAATTGTGGCTAATATTTTGAGGCGCACTTACTATTTTTTTCAGTGTATTTTTGAGATAATATTTAACTGAAATTGGTAGGCATATAAACATAAGCCGAAATCAAATCATAACGCGGACAAAGCCGCGGGTAAAAGCTAGTATTATTATTACATACTACGGGACTAATCGCGCACTAAAATTACGAGATAAATAAATACCTCCTCATCCCGACGTTTCGGCCGAGTTGCATCGACCGTGGTCACGGGTAGACTGATAGGTCGTGATGGTGCTGTAGTATATAATAATAATGTGTTCAAATCGCGAAAGTTTAAAAACAACAAAAGCAAGTATGATTATAAAATGTCCATATTGTTCTGCAGAAACTCCCATATGGCCTCCTGACGGCAGTGATGTGTCTACCCGTCCTCTACCTGGGGCCGGGGGACGAGCAAACCCGCGCCGTCACTGTAGAATTATACATCCGAAGACTCAACGAAGTCGTCGACGACTTCGCCTGTACGTCTGTCTTGGCAGACCAGCAACCGAGCAAAGGCAAGCCTTGTGGGATGTGTTTCCTTTGCTAGAGAATAATATACCTACTGTATGGGGGGGGGGGGGGGGGGGGGGGTGGTTATAAATCAAAATATTCAATTCGTTCTGACAGTACCGTTTTATTTTATTTTTTTAATTAGTTATGTAAAAACAAACAAAATCCAGCAAACAGTATATTTCGACAGCTCGGATCATTACTCATCGATTGGCATTGAAAACAAAAAAATAATAAACGGGCGACAAAAAATATAAATGGGCGACAAAAATTTTAGTGAGCATGATTGAATTTAAAAAAACGGCCACGATGGCTTCGGAAAGGTTAAAAACACTAATTTAGAAGATAAAACTGCCGCCCGATTGATAAATGGTCCGAGAACTGGCAATTTGGAAAAAACACTAAAATGGCGGCGGAAAACTTTAAGTTATCATACACCAAGTTGTATAAAATATTCATAAAGAAACATGGTAATAAAACAATTCAAGACAACGCAATTAAGCACAAGCCGCTACAAATCAATCAGATATCTATACAATGTAATATCATAAAAATGGTTTTCCTAGAAGAGGAATTCTTAGACGTTCACAATACAATCAGACTACAATATCAAATATCACCAATATGGTTGCATAAATCCAGATTTAAATTGAATTTAATTTAAGTTACGCGCTTTCACCACTCAATCAGACAAGAACATTAAATATTAATACTGCGTGGTGAAATATTAATATTTACATTAGGTATAAAGTAAAGTAACTTACTCCGTTGATACAAAATCACATAACAAGACTCATTCCGGGAAACGGGAATCCTAGGATCCTTTCTTGTACGATCAATTTACAGTCTCGGAATGACTCGCTAAAGTTTAGACATACAGTACACATCGCTTAAACGCTTATACTATGGTTGAAACTTCAGACCAGGTACAGAAACAGGATAGACGTTTTATATCAGCTATAACATTTCAAAGCGATGCCATAAAAAGCCCAGAAGGGGAGTGATTCAAAGGTTGAAAGTAGGTTGTGATGTTTCACCGTTGTGCGTGGCAGCACCAGGTGAAGGTACACCTTGGTTTGATTGAAGTTAAATGATAAAAAAACAGGCACCGATTCGTAAGTCGGCCCAGTCGCAGCGTGCAGAGCAGAAAATTCTCGTTCGAAAAATAGGAAAAGGCTACATACTTCAGGAAGGCGATGGTAGGTAACTAAGTTTGCCGAGCAGGTCTTGGCGGTACTGTCAGAACGTCTGCGAGTGCGGCACGAGGCTACGCCAGTCGCCGGATCAAATCACCTTACTATCCAAGGAAAAAAACGCTTTTAGTACGAGTCACTAAGCCAGAAAAACACACACTGCCACGAAGCACGCATAGTCAAACAAAGGAAAAATCAACTCACCGCTTTATCAGGAGGGTTTTAATCAATCGCTAGCGATGGCGGCCACAGCTCCGTGCACTGCAGTAAAGTCCTACAACAATAATCGGTCATCAGCATTCGCGATGAGAAACCACGATTGAACAATCACTCCAAATCTCACTCGCTTATCGGTATGGAACCTTTCTTTTTATGTCGACACGACACCCAACCTCTCGGCTTAAAGCCGTATCTCCGACCAAAAATGCGACGTCGAGTCATTTTCCACGCAATTGACTTCCAATGGCGGCTTTTCCGGGTTAACCAGAGGTCATTGGCTTCATAGAATTGGCAATAGATCCTGTTGGTCCGAAACCATAGTAAAACCAAAAAATGCTCTCCTCATACTGTCAGCCAACGTCAAACCCACAGCCTAATCGATCGTTTGATGGCCGACCACAGACAATTTAACTGGGCAACACCATAATCATAAAACTCGCGAACGTCAAAGTCAGAGAAGTGTCACCGCTTGTGTCAGCCCATACAAATACGATATAAATGGATTTGTCCAAACAGTGATGAAACAATGTTTTTTAGCACTTTCTCTGTCCAACGACTCCAAAAGGAGTCACACCTGTACCCAAGTCATACGTCCACGACTCTAGTTGGAGTCACAATGTAAAGGTAAAATTGATGATTTTTATTTGACTGGACGTATGAGCAAGAACAAAAAAGTCTCATGGACGTTTGGTTTAGTAACAAGGCTACCAAAAAAAGGAACTTTCTTAAAATGTTGTCAGTTTTTTAAAGCTATAGCGAGATTGTAGGTGGACGTATGAATACAGATCATAACTTTGTACTGGGACAGTGAAAGTGTTAGAACGTTTTAGTGGATTAAATGCAACAACCAGTTTGACAGAGTTTCCTGCAAACTAAAAGGATTCTGTAGTAAACCGAGGATGAAGCTAGTGTCATAATATATATACAACTCTACACACACAAACACATACACTTTGATAATTATTTTCCACAAAAAATGGCATCACCGACTTCAACCGTATACAGAATTCGCGAATAAAAGCTCCGGCGTCGGAGCCTTAAGCGGTGACATATATGGCAAATTTTGAATAACTTTTACTGTGGGGTCAACTCTGAAAACGCAAAAAAACAGCTATTCCATACTTTTTGTCGATAGTCTATAAAAATCGTATGGAACAGCAGTTTTTTTTTTACGTTTTCATAGTAAAAGTTTTTCAAAATTTGTCATAGATGTCACCGCTTAAGGCTCCGACACCGGTAGACAAACACATCGTATACCCGTCGAATTGAGTACCTCCTCCGATTCGTCGGTCAAAAATTGAGTGAAACCATAGAAATATAAATGTGATTCCAGCAATGAACACGAACTCAGAAGTCCGCCGTCGTCTCCGACCTCGCGGCCGTCGTGCGCAGCACTCGGACCAAGTAGTCACGACACGCGCTCATCTGAAACAGTGAGGAATGATTCACACTCTTCACCACACAAAATCAACTCTGCCAGCGTATACTTACTACTACATAGTTTGCCAACAAAACATCGCGACGTTGGAAAAAAAACGCGACTTGAAGTGCTACTACAAACTGAACTATACTACATACTCTTGTGATCTTAAAGTGATTAATAACAGGCTGAATCTTCGTGAGCAGCGGCCTTATTTTGTAAGCGCTCTGACGTTCGGCTTCGCTTTTTCTCCTGCTCGCGCCAGTTACTCACGCCGCGAGAGCGAGCGGGAGGAAAAGCGAAGCTGAAGGCCAGAGCGCTTACAAAATAAGGCCCCAGGTTAAGATAGACGAGACGCCCAAATTAGTTTTATAAAAAAAACTCGATCGAGGTAGCTAAAGTACTGCGCAGGTATACAACTTGTAGATTTGGTGGGGTGTAGAATTTGTTACAATAACAGTAAGTTTAAGTTTTTTATTTTAATATCGAGGTAAATGGACGATAAACCCGGAAAAACAATTGTCCTACAAAATGGATGGTATGACTGGAGAGACTCCCAATGTTTCCAAATAACGAGATCATCAAAATTATTAATAACAAGCTGATTTTTTGTATGCACCTCAGTAAATGTTTGTACAATCAAATACTACATAGTCTGCTTAACATCAGGCAGTGTGTAGTCAAACGCGAACCTATTCGAAATAAAAAAATAAAAAAAGTCCTACAATTTTAGTGGTATGATTTTCCAGTCCTCCGTTTGGAAGTTGTTAATTCCAAAGATTTTTTTCATTCTGAATTTTTAGTCTGGATGTTGATTCCTTTTAATTTTCGATGTTCAAATCATCGAGCAAGTATCTATAGAGTCATAGTACCTGCTCTCCGAAGACCTGGGACACTACCCGCGCCGACGACCTGCATTTCTCACTCTGCCTGTGCTCCGGCCGGCCGCGGACTACACGCAGCATATCGAGGCCAGTGTATCGGACGGTCGCGCAACGCAAGTCACGTCATTTTATTACTTAGCCCGACCCTAAATTCTAACTTAATCTTACTACTTAAATTACCCTCTTTTATTCTAATTTTCTCCTTGTGTTTTTGTAAAAAATAAACTTTGTTAACACTTTATCGTTTTTAATTTCTACCGTATAACTAAAAGTGTTACAATGGCGCCCAACTGGGGCAAACAAAAAAATGTTTGTTTTAGTATGCTTAATTATGACTCAATGATTGGTCGAAATAAATGATTTTTGATTTGATTTTGATAATCGTGCAAAAAACTGTCCGAGCCAAAACCTTGCCCAAGCTACGTAGTGGGCAGGCTCTTTAGTTAGTCGTAAGATGATTGCAAGCCGACTCTAACGCAACGATGCCAAAGTGCTCGGTTATAAGCATTAATTAGGTGGACAAAACGTCGAGATTCGAGAAAATGGGTAATTGTGAATTATTTATTGTAAACTAAAGGTGGTATATGACGGCGCTCAGTTTTTTTATACTACTTTTACTTAAGGTCCGGTGAAGAGCTAAACGCGATTTATTTAACACTAAAAAGTGTTGGATCCACTGCATAAAACCATATAAAAAAAATATATTTTATTCTACAGGATACATTTTAGTTGGTGGTTGTTTCCAAAACACAATTCCATTATTTTTGCTCGATAGAAAAAAATCACGAAAATACCTCTAAAAAATGTTTTAACGATTAAAAATGGTATCAAAATACAGATCAATCACTCTGATTTTTTGACAAATATTTCTTCAAACAATAAACTAGTTTGTGGTTGTGCCACATTTAAAATTAAAGTAGTCGATTTCCCAAAAAATACATTTTTGTCATTTTCGAACATTTCTGTGAGCGTGTGTGCGTGAGCGCCTTTGTACAGACAGTCGCGGCCGAGGCCTCTAGGTGGACGGACGCGGCACGCTCTCCGAAGCGAAATTTTCGCCGATATTTTTGCTTATTTTACCTTTATATTCGTTAGAAACATTAAAATTTAGTTTTACGTGGGTATATTTTCATCTTTTTCAAAAGTAGAGTACATTATTTATCTTGTAAATATATTTTTAAATTATGGGTAATAAATCAAAATCCTGGGGTTCTAAAAAAGGTTCCTATAAATTAAAAGCTAAGAATATGAACGAAAAAAAAAGGTATGTAAATAATATATCCACTTAGTATCAGTGAATTTTTTGTAAGTTGTATTGTTTTCATTACATGATTGTCAGCCTTTATGTAGGCAAGTATCTAATCAGTTTATTTGGTCATCTCGAAACGTGTCTCGTTGGTGTAGTTGGTGTACCGACGTATTAGCAAGACTGAGGCACACGGTTCAATTCTTAGGTACTGATGTTCTTTTTTCTAATTTGTTGTTTGTTGTTTATTGTAAAATAATTATACAATGATTTTCACATAGGTATATTTATTCCACTTATGGTTTTATAATATGACGTAGTCTAAAAAAGTACCAAAATACAATCGTGAACAATATTACTAAAATATAATAATTGTATAATAATAAAATTATTAAAACTGATTTAAAAAATATTACTTACAGGAAAAAGAAACTCGGAAACGATGATCCCGACGATAATATGTCTAATGCGTAAGTACTAGGTACCTACCTAAAATGCCAAAAGTGTGTTATTTATATATGTGTTATTTATAATCATAAGCAAGTGTTTTATTTTTGCAGAAAAAGATCGCGGAATGAATATGACGAAACAACAGCTTCATCCTTCAATTGCGAAGTCGCTTCATACCTAAAGTACGAAATTAGTTTCATTCATTTTATACATTAGGTACACTGCATATATCAATATTTTGCAAAAACACAGTCATAACAGCAATGAATTTATCAAAAACTGGTGAGAAAATAATTAAAAAAATATTATACTTTTCATCACACGCATGATCCATCGAGCTAATATAATGTTTGGATGCGGCATATCACGTTTTTGAATAGGATCACCATTCCTATTACGTTCAGGATCATCAGGTTACGAAATGGCGAATACTTAATCTATCGTTGAAAATAAGAGCATAATTGTATGGATTTTTGAATCATCATCATCATTTCAGCATTTGTCGATCTACTGCTAGACATAGGCCTCTTATTTTTCACACCGTGTTTTCCGGTCCGGCGATATATGAATAATGCTGTAGTTCGAATCGTACAATCCGCGGATGTGAGGTTAGCTACAAGCTGCGCGATACCCAATTAACGCGCAGCTTTATGTGAGCTTAAGTCAGGATTGGATACTGCTCAGCTTGTAGTTAACTTCACAGTTTACATCCGCCAATGTGTGTGTTTCGGTCTATACACAATATTTGTTTTAATGCAATAGTGTTCAAACTAACAACCATATATAATAATATTTTGTAATTTATAGGTTAGAACAAGTCATACCACAGAATGTCCAGCATGAAAATCCAACAACAAAGGATACACACTTCAGTGTTGAAGTAAGTTTTTTCTCGAACACCGTAATGACACCGTCATTACAGTAGTACCATCATTAAATAAGTCACCAATATACTTACATAAATATACTTACTTAAATGTCGAGTACATTACGAATCTACATTAGGTATTTAAAAATTGCTACATTTTTAGACAAAGTTTTTGCTAACTATCATTATTTTTTAGGTAGAAAACAGTACACCTGAAAAGAAAATTGATGTTGGAAGAAGAATAATTAACGTCTCCCATTTTATGAAAAAGCTTGTTGAGATATCAAATCACGGACCATTAGATTGCGGACTGTCTTGTATTGAGTTAGTAGGAGAAAAACTCAATGGTCTAGCCTCTAAATTTACATTTTTGTGCAAAATGTGCAACAAAAGATTTATTATCAACAGTGACGGTAATAACTGTTTAGACATCAACACTTCTGCTGTTGCTGCTACCATTTCAATTGGGTGTGGTCATTCCCAAATGCTAGAGTTCACATCTGCTATGAACTTGCCAATAATGTCCCAGAAAACCTACCAAAAAAAACACAAATTGCTGAGTGACAATTGGCAGCAACTTGCACAAGATTCCATGGCTCAAGCTGCTGAAGAAGAAAGAAATCTAGCAATTGCAGAAGGTAGACTAACAAAAGATGGTACGCCAATAATTGATGTGGTAGCAGATGGAGTTTATGGGAAAAGATCATATAAAAAAAACTATTCAGCGTTATCCGGTGCTGCCGCAATCATTGGCAGAAAGACAGGTAAAATTTTATATTTGGGAGTCCGAAACAAATACTGTTTTAATTGTGACCGTGCCGAAAAGAAAAATACTACGCCGCCTGAACACTTCTGCTCTAAGAACTATTCCGGCCCTTCCACGGGTATGGAAAGCCAAATAATAGTAGAAGGTTTCAAACAATCTTTGAGTACACATGGTTTGATATATGGACGACTAATATCCGATGGAGACTCTAGCACATATTCAAAAATTTTGCAAGCTAGACCCTATCCCAATATTACGGTTGAGAAAGTGGAATGTAGGAACCATTTGCTGCGGAATTTTTGCAATAAGTTGCAATCACTTCAAACCGAAGTAAAATATTTAAAAGAACATAGAAAACTGTTAACCACAAAACGAATATTGACCATAAGATCTTGCATAAAAAAAGCAATCAAATATAACAAAAACCGTTCCAATCCAGAGGAGCAATTTTTGTTCGATGATATCTTGCAAGCGCACCACCATGCTTTCGGAAATCATCTCAGCTGCAAAGCATATTTCTGCGACAAAACAGGAAAACTGGAGAGAGAAGAGATATCAAAAGACTTTGAATTAAGTTCTCTGTGGCAGAGGATCTGCCTCATTGTACAAAATATTGCGGGACATGCTCGTAGTTTATTGCATGACGTTGACAGCAATGTGGTAGAACGTTACCACAGCGTTATTGCAAAATACGTAGGGGGGAAAAGAGTAAACTATTCCCTCAAAAATTCTTACCAAACCCGATGCACAGCTGCAGCAGTGTCATTTAATGAAAAAAATGCGCTATCAAAGTTGCATAAAAAAATAACGCATGCAAGCCCCCGTGGAAAATTAAAAATGTGGGAAGATAGGAAATACAAGAAAAATGTCGTAAATAAGAGATACACCAAAAAGAAAAGGAGGCTGATTTTTACCAAAACAAGTGACAAGGACTATGGTGAGGCATGTGAAAAGCCGGATCTACCAGAAGACGTACTCAACAGCATGACAAACATATTTTTGGAAAATTTAAAAAAGACTGATGATGAGCGGGCGACTATAGAACGAAAAACCATTCTGCAAAGAGCTAATGGAGAATGGCTTGAAATGAGAAGATCTCTTTTGACTGCGTCCAATTTCGGCAGAGTCATAAAGCGACGTAAATCTACACCATGCGCTAATTTGGTAAAAGACATACTGTACCAGAAAAAATTAGACAATGTTGAATCTATTAGTCATGGCCAAAAAAATGAAAAAACTGCCCTTGCTCAACTGGCCGTACAAGAAAAAATAACAATTAGACCTTGTGGTTTATTCATAGATAAGGACATAAGCTTCTTGGGCGCAACACCTGATGGATTGACAGGAGAAGATACTATCGTTGAGGTGAAGTGTCCTTTGACAGCAAATAAAATGGGACTTGCAGTGGCAATTGATAAAAAAAAAGTAACCTTCTGGAAAAAAACAAAAGAAGAGGAATTAGTTATCAATAAAAAACATTGTTGGTACTATCAGATACAGGGACAGTTGCATGTGACACAAAAAAGATATTGTCTGTTTGCTGTATGGGAGAATGAAAAAGTAAAGCTCAAGATAGAAAAAATTGAAAGAGACGACATCTTCTGGGAAAAGGAAATGAAAGCTAAACTGATCACGTTTTACATTGACTGCTTATTACCTGAAATACTAGATCCACGATTAGCGAGAAATATGAAAATTCGCGAGCCCTACATTGAAGATAAAAATATAGACCAAGACAAACGTGAAGACGAAAACCAAAACGAACGGAAAACCAGTGAAAATAAAAACGATGAGAATGCAGAAGAAGAAATAAAAGATATAGAAAATTGTGAACAACAATCGTCAACTCACACGCGATACGTAGATTTTAGTTTATTTTAAGATAAAATGTAAGTGGAAGTTAAAATTAAACGATTGACAACTTATTAAATTGACACGAGACATGCGTATGATAGACTTCCGTAGATGGTGACGATGATTATGGTTGTGATAAATACCATTTTTTATCATTTCTATAAATGGTTGAATACTAGAAAAATATAATTGGCAAAAAAAATATTTCAAGTCGATCCGTTGTTCTGTTGCTGCATGAAAGAGTAATAAACCAATAAACACACTTTCGGATTTATAATTTTGGTAAGGATTGAGATATGCGGGGCAATTATGTCAGCCGACCTCGTCACCGAGGGAACATTCTCCCGAACCCCTCTCGCTTTTCTGACAGTTCTGACAGCTCAAAGCTGTCCAAAAAACGAGAGAAGTTCAAGAACGCGTCACCTCAGCAACGATATCAGTCAACAGAATTGCCCCGCTGTTCTTGAATTATCATAATGTCAGTTCCATGCGATTTGGTTCATAAATGTTAAAGTTATAATTCTTTTTAACGGACGGAGGGACGAACACGGACGGACGGACTTGGGACTAACGAGCGGACGGCTGGACGGACACAACGGAGCTAATTATAAGGATTCCTTATTTAACTACGGAACCCTAAAAATGTTTTTATTACATAAGTACTTCACAAATAACAAAGTGCATTTTATTTCAATTATCCTAGATTCTAATTTTTAAAACTTCAAACTCATTTCCTTTAATGATGATATCGGATAGCATATTCGTTTACCCGGACCGCATATTGTACCTAATGCAATGGATGTGCACTGTCCGCGGTTGCCGCATCCATAATTTTCCTGCTTAGATCTATGTAATTACGCGCGACATCTATTAAGCAGTCTCGGCGAAATTTGATCACGATGTAGCGCATGCAAGTAGTTTTAGGCGCTGCTGCTAGATGGCGGTCAAATATTTTTATGTATGTGTGCGTGCGTTTTTGAATTCAAATTAGGTGTTTACTGCCTCTTAAGGACTGTGGCTCTATAGATGTTTGCTTGAAAGTTCTAATACAAAAAATGCCAAGTTGATGTGTAATAAATAAATTATACGTACTTAAATACGTACCTACATAGGTATATATTACACATTGACTCGGCATTTTTTGTATTAGAACCTTCGAGAAATATCTACAGAGCCACAGTCACTAAGTAACATTAGGTACCTACCTATTATAGCGCCCTCTGCCTCTCTCGCCCAAACATCAAGGGGGGATCGGCTGTCGAGTTGCATCAGAGCGCGTCAAGCGCGTTTACTAAGCGCCGCACAAGTCGGTGCATTTGAAGTTATGCGCACAACTCTGCGCAAAAGCCGAAATATAGGCATGCGCGGGAGCCAGAGAGATGAGATGCCTGGGCACACCCACCCGCCAACCTCATGCCTCCCGCGCGCTCCCTACGCCCGTGCTCACCACTATGCTACGCGGCGTCGGAACTGTGCACACATGCGCAATAATTAGCTAATCACGGCGAAGTGTCATCTGCAGCTAACTTCTCATCCGTAGACTTGTGTGGCGCTTAGTATACGCGTCTCGCTTCCCGCCTCTTAGCAGTCAGTCCGTATCCGTTCGACCCAGACGGATGTGCTCCGCTCACGCGCCGATGCCTGCTCCGCTCACGCGCCGATGCCTGCTCCGCTCACGCGCCGATGCCTGCTCCGCTCACGCGCCGATGCCGCCGCGAGCGTGTCACGTGAACCTTACATTGTGATTTAATAAATCTCTGCCTACTATCTCTGGATTTCACTATACTATAACATTTCTCTCATTTAAGTGAAAATAAGTAAAAAGGAGATTAAATCTAGGTCTGTCCGGAACTTGGCACAATGCTCCCTCACCGAGCTGCGCCATAATTTAACCAAATGAAAAACATTCAGCGACGACGCAGTTTAATTTCATTCAGTAAATAAAACAGATTGTGCTGCGCGCCATTTTTTTTTTTTAAGTAATTGTATTTGCGATAACTATGTACATTGCGTGTCTATGTTTACTTAAGATACTAGACTGTTGAAATTAAAAGTTTTTTTCTTTAATTGCACTAACTAAATTATTGTCTACTTTTAATCGTTTACTCTTGAACATAGGTAGGCCCTTTGAAAGCTATATAACTACCATGATGATAATTGCAGACTGATAGATTTACATACGCCATGAAATTTCTTCGCCAAACGTATTATAATATGCTTAATAATTAAAGATGTTTTTTTCTATTCCGAAAAGCTAGTGGTGAGAAAATCACTAAAATAATATGAGACAGGGACCGATAAGATTTGAACCCATATCTTTATGATTTTCTCACACTAAATATAGAGCACCAAAGTTTTTGTTTAATTTACTTGTTTTTCATTATTTCACAACATTAATATTATAAATAGCGAGTTACTGATCTGCTCAATGTATACACGCAAGCTGCCCTTTATCGGTCCCCGATTCCACACAAATATTTAAAAGTTTTTTACAGAATGTAAACCTAATTTAATTTTACATCGATGTCATTACGTATGCATGAAAAACCAAACAGTAAACAGCAATTTTGGGAATTGAAACCGGCCAACTGCAAGTCGGGCTTCCTCTTTAAAGGTTCTAAGAAATAATAAGACATCAAAGACACGCTCTTCACATGAAGTAATTGTAGTGTATCTGTGGTAATTTATGTATAAATATAAATAAATAAATATAAATATTTGGGGACATCTTACACACGGTCTCTGACCCCAAACTAAGCAAAGCTTGTGATATGGCTCCCAGAGCCTGATATACTACATATACATATTTTTTGAAATGCATACTTATATAGACAGTAACTAAATAACACCCAGACACAGAGCAAACACGTATGGTCATTCCATAAATACTTGTCCTGGGTGGGGATGGGGATTGAACCCACGCCTCTTAGACCCAGAATTTAGGGTCACTAACCACAGCCAAATTCAATCAATGTGATTATAGTACCATACCATAGCTTTGAATAAAAGGAAACGGATAATTTTAAAGTGTCGCTCTCCAATCAAAACGAGAGCAATATTTTTCTAATTAGTTTAAATCTGACAAGTCAAGCCTTCAACATCGAGCGCGTTATGATGCGAATACTAAGTATTAAATACTAAGTATTCGCATCATAATGCGCTATAACACAATACATTTTGAATTTGTTTACCTTCAAGGCTTTGGTTTTCACACTCCACGTACGGACCCCCAAAAGCCGCTACTTTAAAGAAGCCATGGGCGTAAAATATGATTTTCCTCCACGTGGTACGGGAGGCCTTATTTCCCGGGGGTTGTTACGGTCGTCATTACGGACGGCCCGATCCTATTTCCTTTCACTCATTGGAGCCCAGACAGCGTTTCATGTATACACTTCCAGACGGATTTTATAGCCGCTCGCGCTGTTCTATTTTGTCTATGTCGTGCCGACGGGCAAAGTTATTACTGTTTTTCCACTTGCAAGTGAGTGTGTTTCGTCTACATATACGAGGGTTGGGTTATTCAACCTTTCCTCAGGAATTTAGGTAAGAACCAATAGATTCAATGGTATTTCATACGTGTAAAGAATAAAAGGGAATATTGGCGAATAAATTTAAAGTTCGTTATTTCTTGCTAAATATTGAAAAATAAAATAACATAAGTTTCAAAGAGATAGCGCCACCTCGCGGATTGATTTGCTAAGCTCCATCTGGCACGTGTCCTAAAGGTTTTTTTTTTTCATATTGCGTTGTATGGGAGGTCTTATTTCTCGGGGGTTGTTACGGCCGTCATTAAAGAACGACATGATCCTATTCCCTTTCACTCAATGGAGCCCAAACAGCGTTTCATGTAGGTTTGCACACATTTTGTACACATTTTGTAGCCGCTATTCTATTTTGTCTTTGTAGTGCCGACGGTTAACGGTTTGAAACAAAAACCCTGCAAATTTCAAATTGAGCATATTTAATATGCTATCCTAGTTTCTTAACATCTGAACAGATGTTTAAGTTATAAGTGTTAAGATATGCTTCAGTCTTTGATTATGTTCAAAGGTTTCAATGGCGCATTTGTTTAAACAAATTCTTCTAACACCTGATACAGATATAACTAAATCCTAACTAACTAATTTAGTCGCTGTATATTAACTATCATTAATATCCAGCGACTCAAAATGCGTGAAATTTTCTACAAAAGATTCATCTATTTTTATATTATACTTCTATTTTTTGGGTTTCGAACCAATTACTTTGGTAGCAAATGGTAGTTCAAGCGATACGCTATTCATTTTTTATCGGTGATGGTCACAAATGTGATTACGGGTCTCACTTTCTACTACATTATTGTGTCGTTATCAACGAGATCAACAAATAATTAGAAGATATAATTAGTTTCTTTCGTTTCATTATTTCTTTATTTGCACAATGTAGTGTACATAATACACACAAGATATATACAATAATTATTCTACGCAAACAATCGCACCTCGTCTTCTACCGTGTACAGAATTTAAATAGTTTGCACGAATCGATATGACATCCAAGTACATTACTGTTGATTAATCAAAAACGGCTCAGCCGATTTTGATAAAATTTAAATGGGACTACCTCGGTAATATTGAAATAAAAAAAATTAAATCGGTTCACAATTAGCAAAAATATCGATAAAAATAATATGTTTTACTACTTGTGATGTCAATAAAGTGTTCTTGTATTGTATTGTATTGTGAAAATAAACAAAAATAAAAAAAATACGTAGAGACGCACATAGAACCTCCTCCTTTTTGAAAGTCTGTAAAAGAGATTGAGACTAAGAAATAAGAAATTTCGCAGCGGTCTAATATATTGCCGTGAACTATACGAAGCTTTGTCGGGGTATAGAAGATACATTGCTCGTCATAACTGGTAGCTCGTACGAGAATAAATAGGATCCGTGAATGGGAGTCTTTGGAGATCATTCGCCAGTTTATTGCGGCACCAGGCTCCGTAGCGGGGGTTTTGTGGACTCTGAAGGTCGAGATCTATTTTTCTACCATACTCGTTTCAGCCTTTCTATAAATCAAAATTTAGTGATATTGGTCAGTTTCTAATGATGAGTTCAAAAATGATATTATTGTAAGTCTCGGTAGTTCCAACCATTTAGCTATGTTAGAGGGCTTCAGGTGGGTTAAAAACTATGATACCAGACCAAGGCTAATACGAACTTACTCAATAATGTTATAAAAAAATACCCTCCTACGTACAGTACCATCGTCTAGAGCAGCGTTTCTCAACCTGTGGTCCGCGAACCGCTGGGGGTCCGTGAAGTATGTGTATGGGGCGCCACCGTCTTATCTATGAACATTTGAATTAGTAAATAAATGCCAGCAAGTCTCGCAATGAATCCCCTGCGCCCCTGTACCACCCGCGATCTACACCAGATTTATAAATAAAATAATAATTAAATATTTTGGGACATCTTACACACGGTCTCTGACCCCGAACTAAGCAAAGCTTGTGGCTGCCAGAGACTGATATACTACATGTACTTATTTTAAATACATACCTACTTATAGTAATTAATAACATCATACACAGAGCAAACACATTACATAAATATCTTTGACCCGGAAGTTAGGGTCATTAACCACTGAGCCACCGAGGCAGTCAATCATTTGTGAACGAAATCGGTCAAGAGCGAGTCTAGATAAGTACCTATGGGATTATAAAGATCCAGTTAAATAGATGCGAGCTCTACTGTTCGGAGAACTACTATTATTAAGGGAGTCCTTGAAATTGAGCTTAATTTTCTAGGGGTCTGTGGACTGAATAAGATTAAACTAGTAGTCCGCCCCGGACTCGGACCTCGCGCTATTCCTATTTTATAACATAAATGGCTACTGGGATCTAAAAAAATGTATCAATATTTGTATGAAAGTTAGCAATTTATTTTAAACAAATTTTTGAAGACAAATAACATTCGGTGAAATGTTTAAAATATTCATCCCCAACTCCCGCAGAAAGTGGCGCCGTTTTGCTTCTTTTTGCCACGGCCCTCGTAACTTCGTAACCACTGAACTGAAGATGATCATATTCAAACTTAAAAAATCTATAAATATAAACTACGTTCATGCTAAATTTCATGGAGATCGGTTGAGCGGTACTTGAGTTATCGTCGAACAAATATACATACAAACATACACCCAAGTGCCGGTTCGTCCCAGTAAACGTTCGTGAGACCTCACTTACGCTCGGTCAAAAACGCTGGTCTAGAGAAACGCCTCGTAAGTACATTCATAATAATATGAACGAAAACACATTAGTAAAAATAATAGCCAAATGTGTATGAAAATTCCGACTGCATTACCTACATGAGCAGTATTTTTTTAGTATCTTACCCAAGAGGACGTAGCATTTTGCCAATGTTCCAAAAAGTAGCACGTACACGACCATTGTCACACCATAGACATTTAAACCCCAACAAAAACATTCCCTTCAAAATTTCCACCGCAGCAAATAAAAAATAATTGTGACGCACCCCATAACAATCCATCCGTCTATCTCGCTCTGCATACATCACATGTCATGGGATGCGGACGTACTCAGGTTTTTAATTTGGGTGCTTTTCTTGGGGTTCTATCTTACTTAGGTTAGGACACCAGTGGCGGCGCCACTAGCCGCTCAAGATAAAATGTGAGCAATAGGCCGAATCAAACTTAATAGCATCTGTTAACACGAGGTGAGCGGTTGCGCAGGAGCAATTTATTCATTAGTGCGGCGCAAGGAGAGGGGGTATGTGCAGCATGTACCTAGCTTATTTCTCAGATAGTAATTAAGTTTTTTTACGGAGCCTATACGGAAGATACTCATACTTTAGGGAGTAAGCAGGTGTGATACCGCCATGGTGTCCTAGTAAAGTATGTGTATACTTGATTTCTCTATCAAGGACAGATCTAGCCTTTAACTCAAGGCCTTTTGCCTTGAGTTAAAGGCTAGATCTTGCAAGTCAAGTCAAGGTGTGATTTAAACAAAACACATTTAAAATTAAAAGTACAGTCAAAATTGCAAAGGCCACCAATTCAAGATTCAGGCTTTCATTCATTACAAATACCTACCTGCTCAAGTATTTGTCGAGTCGCCACTGAGGTAATATGTTTTAGCTTCGAGGGGGTCCAAGCCCCTTCCTTGCTCCGCCCAAGTCCCATGTTAAACACCTCGCTCTTGTTATAGCGTTTGCGGGAAGTGAGCCGCGCAAAATATTATTTCCCCGCACGTCCCGAGCCGTGAATAAAAAATTAAGCATCACGCCATCATGGGGAAGTTTTAACAATCCGTAGATTTTCTGCTTTACACCTACCACCCTCCGAGCGCGCAATAACTCGCAAATGCAGGGTTTACGAGCCTCGCTCTGTCTATAGCCGGCAGATTTTTAACGATGTTTTCCCTGAATATTTCATTATGTCCTTACGCCAGATTTTACTGTGATTGTTCTGTGAATTCATTAGAATAATGTATTAGAGCTGTTCTCTGCTGGGAGTTGGCTTTAAGTGGGAAGATTGAGTTGATACGGCTGGGAGATGAGGTCGTTACATTTTTTCACAAAATTTCATGTAGACAATATTTTTTTCCACATCACGTTCTCGTGCATCTACAAAAACATCGTAGGACATATACGACGTAGGATTGCGAGGAGGTGGATAGACGGCCTGATTAAAATAACTGGATCACCACGTAAGTCACTTACGATCAGTTATCTTGGAAAGGCCCATGTCTATAAGTAGGCGTCCTACAGCTGAAATGATGAAGATGGTGATTTTTCAGTATCAAAATTGACTGCAGTCAATGAAATACTAAATAATAGTTTATTTGTTCCAAAAAGACGCTTAGGCTAAATTATCTATGCTGCACTCTGCACCAGGTCTCCGAGGAGCCTGTGTTACAGAGTAACGTTTCCTTTAACACTTGATCTATATAACGAATTAATTAATATTATCTCTTACAATACTGTAACTGTGTGTGTGAGTGCGCGCGTGTGTGCGTGTGTGTGTACAAATGAATTTGGTGCAAATGTATCAGCTATTCTTTGATCTTATGACATATCATGATAAGCATGAGCCAAGTAGGTAAATTTAGTTTAGTAATCACAACATGAAATCGCCATAGGTGATAAGGCCGCAACTTTATAATTTTTTTGTCGTATATGTGTAATTAGTGTTTATTTTTCATATTGTGGTTGTAAATAAAGAGTTTTGTCTGTCTGTCTGTCATGATTTAACTGAAGTAAATGAACTGATAAAATCAAAGTTTGTCAGCATTGTCTACTCTCGTAGGTACGGAAATTATTATTCTGTAGTTTTTGTGTACTTAGTGAAAAAGCTTAGGCTAATTAAACTTGCGGTGGGCAGGACGCATATCACAGAGTACTGATGCCCGATGGGGTTGAAAAGTTCGAGGGGAGACCACGGTAAGCTCACTCTAGGTCGTACACCAACAAATGGACAAAAACATCTTTAAGACCACAAAATCACTTTTTATTTTTATTTCATTTATTAGGCTTCACATTGACAACTTCATCAAAACGAAACATCAATTACTTATATACTCGTACTAGCTTAAATTAAATGCGTCATCTTTCTAAGGAAGCACCACATGCAATAATTTTACAAAGTAGCAAAAATATTACTCAACTAACTTAACCCTTAACAACACACGTGGGGGACTTAACTCCCCCACCACTCATATTTTAGCTAATATTTTAGGTGTTTGAAACGTAACGCGTGTTCGGGTAATTTAGATGCAAGCTGCTTCAAACTGGTCTAATTTTGGATGCATAGGGGAAGCCTGTCTCCATCAGTGAACTTTCTAATAATGAATGAAAGGATTTCAAAAAAAGCGCTGAAATCTTCTGATGTTGCTTAATTTCACGTAAGTGTACCTACATATTACGAGTAAAGTGATAATTTTGATTCACAAGGTTATCTGCTTACACCCTGTCCTAAGTCGACAGAGAGTGATTAAGACCTTCATTATGAACTTTTACTATGGGGCCAACTCAAAATTTATGAAAAAATCAGCTGTTCCATACAAAATTGCAATTCAGAATCGACAAAATGTATGAAACAGCTGGTTTTTTTTTGTAATGATGGTCTGAATAAGCTCCTTTCGGCTTAGTACACCAGTTCTGGATAACCCTGTAGAGCGCTAGGTATTCCAGCAGTGGGCGCCGCTCGCTCCCCTCAAGTGTTTCAATGTAAAAGCCTCCCGCCATTACGGTGCAATTAGATTTTTATAGCAGCTGAGTGAATGTTAAGGCGACGTTACATCACAAGGACTGAAATACGGGAACTAAATTCAAAAAATTGTTTGTGAAAAGTACATCGAGTTTTTGGTGGATCTAGGTGCCAAACTGAGGGTTGAATACCCTCGTTTTGGAAACTAGTTCCTACTTAAGGAACACTATTAAGTTGTACGATGTCAAAAGAAAATACCTACAGAATATCTCCACCTCAGGAAAAATAGAATTTAACTTTGCACTATATTTCCGATTCAATTTTTTTTTCAATAAGTTTCAGGATCACTTACTGAGCATAAAATCACAAAATGCTGACTGATCCAGGTGGAGCTTCAAGCGCCATCTTAAAAAAAACGTTTTTAGCCGATATCTCTGAAACTATGCACTTTAGGGCAAAAGTCACAGAGACCATTATAGAGAATAAAATTTAGCATCTTTTGTTTCTTGTAAGCTTTTGAACTCTTGTACTCTTTTTGAATAAGGACAAGCCTATCAGTTTACTCATCGTCACGACTAACTTTATGTATGTGCATAGCCTGAAATCTCAAAAATGTTCATTGGATTCAATATAATGTGTTGAACAACTTTTTCCCGATTACATCGTTGACCCCATCGTATAGACATAGTTTGATTTTTAATACTAAATATTTTAGGGGCAAAATTTTCTCACTGCCTACGTTGTTTTTCCGAACTTTTAATAATTAAGTTTTCAATGCAATGCATGTTTTTGTGAAAAAGGTTTGTTTGCTTCGATCTTCTTATAGTTTTATCAAGTTTCCATCCTTTTTGTATATCCAGTTCAATTGTTTGGAAAATCCTAAGTGATATCCGTGTACCTTCGTCTTTAAATAAAGCCGCGATCAGTGGCTCCCCACCCTAGCGGGGATTACCCGGGATCTCGGGAGAGTTCACTTTTTAACAATCACATGTTACCGGTGATTCACCGTCTCGCTCCGTTAATGCACGGCGTGGCTTAGTGGGGGCTTCCCGAGGTGCTAACCAATCGCTGACTTTGTTGCTCGCTAAGTAGCCAATTTGGTATTTAAACAAGGCCTGCCTACTATTAACGGCCTACTGATGGAAGATAAGGTCTCGATTAGACACTATACACCTGCAAGCGCAACGTAGGACGTCCATCGATAATGTGGGTGGACAGTGGGCAAACAATCTGATGAAGACCGCAGAGATACGCTAGATGCTCCCAAACACATTTATTTTAGAGTGTGAGCGTAGTGTAGTGTAGAGGCAAGAGTAGACGTCTTAGAGCTGTAATGATAGACATAGATGCATTAATCGGTGCTGTCAGTTACTAATTTTAATCCCGCATATCAATACTTCTAACTTTAAGCCTGACTCTACATTTTCCTGATAAAATGAGGGTCAAGAGTAGACGTCTCAGAGCTGTGATGATAGAGATAGATACATCATTCGGTGCCGTTAGTTACCTACACGTTTAGTTCCACATTTTAATACTTTTAACTTTAAGCCTGACTCTAAATTTTCCTGATAAAAATGAACCATTTAGAACACTTGCGTTGAAAAATGCATGTCTCCCATGGCGTGGCATTTTCCGCCTACCCTACTCAATATTCAATAACCAAAGGCTGTGACTGATATCGGGTGCTTCCACTTTGTCTCAACAAGTCAATTTTGCCCCATCAGTGGGATTGGGCAAAATTGATATATGAGAAAAACGGAGTAACGAAACGCGTTTCAAACTACCTAGTTAGGCTGCTCTTTCATCATACATTTTCGAACAATAAAGCTACATTTTCACTCGACCTATTTCGTAATAAACTTGTTACATTCGACACGGATCAACTCACTTTTCCTTCATTAATGTATTTGCAGATAAATAAATGAGCAAGCAGCCGATATCAAAGGCTAGTAATTAGGTCGGCTCCACACGATTAATGAGTTGTGTAGCGAGCGCCGCGATCGGGCCCAATCAGCGCGGTAATTGAATCAAAACAAATTATCCCACCCTTCCTGTACCCTACCTTACTCTAAATAAACACAAATATCAGTCTATAAACCCATTACAGCTGAAACTGTTTTACTACTATTATTGCTACTATTTGATGGAGTTGAACTAACCTTGAGTTGCCTTGAGAGCTATACCTTGGCCCTGATAACTGATTACTAAAAACACATAGTACGCAGGACTCATGACTGATGTCGTAAATATCTCAAATGGTGACTACATGACGTCCCGGCAATCACTGAGTAGAACGAACGAAACTCAGAAAAGTGCTGGAAAGGCCTCCCTTCCCTCCTTCTAGATAATCTAAAACTAATACAACACTTAAACTTCTACTACACAAAAAGCAATCGGATTAATACCCTTACCAAGGATAAAGAAATGAAATGAAGGTCCAAAGATATTCCAAATGCTCAAGCTCACTGCCAGTTGAAAGCGTGCCCAGCATGCCAGCAATATTGCCTAGCTAAAAATTAAATTCGATAAGGTCTTACATACTCGTGCTAAAACTACGTAAATACTTTAACTGCTACTACATAAAAAACAATTGGATCATCCAAATACCTCTGAAGGTCTAAAGATATTCCAAATGCTCAAGCCACTGCCAGTTGCGCCCAGCATGTTGGGAACATTACCACGCTGAAAATTAAAAACCATAATTAAATATATTTTATTCAATAAAGACTGTAGAATCCGTGCCCAGTGTGTTGGCACCTTTATTCTGTACCCTGTCCAGAGCTCGCCGTAAGGTCCGACCGAATTGGATCGGATTATATCCGAACGTGCGGAGGAAATCCAACTTACTGAGTATGCACACCTTTCCTTTGGAAATCCGTAGCTTTTACTAATTTTTACTCTTGCTGATTTTGTGCAAAATTTTGTAAAATGTAGTATGTACTGTTTTGATTTATATGGGAGCATGTTTTAATGTATGAATGGGAGAAGATCACGCCGTAAAAAGGCTTACTTGGGACTGCCGAAGGCTCGAAGGCCCGTCGGCCATCCAAAGTACAGGTGGAAAGATGAAGTGGGAAAAGATCTTCGCGAGCTCGGGATTGATGTCTGGCAGGAACTTGTCCAAGACAGAGAAGAGTGGCGGCACATAGTATCGGAGGCCAAGACACAAATTTGGGTCGCTGCGCTAACATAGTAAGTAAGTTTTAGTAAGTACAATATTGATTTTCCTCGGAATTTCGGAATTTGAAATCAGACGATTATAGTGATCTTTTAATTGACCGACGAACCACCGGAGGAGGTATACAATTCGACGCGAATATATATATATTTTTTATGCTTAACCACGCATAACTTTTTTCATAGTAGTCCGATTTCAATAATTATTTTTTTATTGAAAAGAGTATACTTTGAAATTGGTCCCATTTAAATTTGATCGAAATTGGCTAAGCCATTTTTGATAAATCAACAATAATGTGAAAAATATTACATCGATCCGTGCATAATATTTGCGTTCTAGCGATGCGCCCCGGCTTCGCACAGGTGTATTATACATTAATTTTTCTTGAATTACTCTATCTATTAAAACAAACTGCATCAAAATCCGTTGCGCAGTTTTAAAGATATAAGCATACATGGGGACAGACAGCGGAAAGCGACTTTGTTTTATACTATGTAATGATTGTACACGGGTGAAGTCGGTCCTGCTATTTTTTGCAAAAAATAATTATTGTATAGTTAGTTTTGTCGCCTCCGAATTGCAATTTTATATGGGACAGTTGATTTATTTTAATTTGAAATGAACAGCCTATTTATAGTGGTGTAAGTAGAAATCCTACGAAGGAACGACAATTACGAAGATCCTCCGTGAACCATCCACGCAGTCACGACCACTCTTACAAGAGTGTAGGTCTGTACCAGTTTCGAATTTAATACTAAAATGAATTTTAATCAAAAGAATTAAACGCGATCCTCCCTAGCAAACATTTTCCTGTTGTGCACTTTTTATACACTTTATATAGCTTATTTTTATGTTTTGTTTATTTTTTTATACCACTTTATTTCTCTAGAGATGGAGCGGTAAAAGTCCGGAGTAAAGCAGTTATATTGCAAGTTCGAATGAAATTAAAACAGTTTGCGAGCTTTTAATTCTGCTGCGGTTTTCTGTTTGCCCCCGCTTTGCATTCCCCTTTTAATTTGCACAATTTATTGGCCTCTGTGAAATTATCTTTCTAGCATCTGTTCGAAATTACGCCCACGGGATAATTGCACTTTACAAAACGAAGGACAACTTAGACGTTACGCTATATTCTCTTGAGAGGCCCGGTATCAGAGCTGATGTCGCGTCGTATGCAAAAAAAAATCTCGTTGTTAAGAAATTTTAGTTTGAAATAAGGGTGTCGTTACGCCCACCATTTATATGGTATTATAGTTACACAATGTTATTTATAAGGATAGTATATTCACTTAGATTGTTTGGGGGAATATTTATGATGGAGGGCGCAGCGAGTGTATGATAGACGGAATAATAAAAAAAATTATAAGTAGCGTGCCTTCATACCTTGATTTGTTGTAGAACGGTCAACAGTCAACCTTCACCTTCTTACCCCTTTGATTGGTTGCTTCGCTATAATGTATATTAGGGTCACTCTGGGTCAGCGTTCTTCATCTGTGGAATTTACAGTACGATGACACCAACTTCTTGGTGCCATCGACTGGAAGGATCCGTCGTGTCACACACAACGAAGCCTTCCCGTTATTATATAATTAGTAGGATGGAACCGCGCTGTCCCATCCTTGAAATTAGTTTAGTTACCTCACCAGATACTTATTGAGAAAGAGTATATAATTAGTAGGATGGAACCGCGCTGTCCCATCCATGAAATTAGTGTGTACTATGTTGTACCTCGTGGCTACAACATCTCATACCATGCCTGACGTCTGCACTGCATTGCGCTAGGTGCTGACTTGGTTTTATTACATGTACATGTCTTCAGGCCTTACCGTTACCACTTTTATGTCGTAACGATTGTTTTAGAGCATTAACTGCGTTACTGCTTCTATGCTTGTAACCAGTTGCGCTGCCTGTGGAGTCAGGCTCCAAGGACTTGTCTCATATCATGGGCCCGATCCATTCACGAAGTGTTCCGTGAGCTCGACCCTGCCTGCGGAGTCAGCATCGCGACATTACTCCCAGGACTTTTAATATCACGGGGCTCGATCCATTCACGAAGTGTTCCGTGAGCTCGGCCCCTGTTACTCTGCCGGAAAGCCGGCCATATCTGGTGAGATGCGGTATTAACATTACAACAGACAATTAGAGTATTTCGTGCACTGCGCATAGTATACTTAAACACGCAGATACTTAGGTACTTAGATTATAGTTTATACTTAGACACGTAGATAGATACTTAGACACGTAGATAGATACTTAGACACGTAGATAGATACTTAGACACGTAGATAGATACTTAGTTTATATTTAGTTTATACTTAGCTTTCGTTACTGGTTCTCGCACAGTTTTATAACTTTTATGTGGATAAAACATTTGAAAATACTTGACTTAGCGTTACAAAGAAAACCGCCAGAAGAACTTACCACAGAGTATGTCAAATTCATAGAGTTGTAAAATCACTGGTCTATGGATAGATTCTTGGAGTTGCCATTATTAAAACTTGTTTTTGGTGCCTTCGCGACCGGTCGTCGCGACAAAGGGTCTAATTAAGTAGATACTTGCTGATATTATTTTTCAGTTAGATAAGGAAAATAATCAATTTTTATCTATGTTCTACCGTTTTACTTGTTTTGAATATATATACATTGTACATTCAAGTGTTCATTGTTTATTTTTGATTTTTTTTTTGTTAAGGCCACTGTTTTATTAGTCTGCGATTTCCTGTCCGTCCATGGTTGCCAGGAAGAAATCACTTGTAGCGATAAGGCCGCAATTTAGTATAACCATGTATAACTAAAATGTAATGTTTTTTTTTCATGTGTTTTTTTTGTATGGTAATTGTGGTTAAGCTAATAAAGAATTATCTATCTAAAATCTCTGGGTCTCAGTAGGTTAAAGTTTGAGTGATTTGAAAATGCTATAGCCTCTTAGGCTTTAGAATATTGGTCTCAATGCACTCAACGCAGTGAAATCAATTTATGTATCTAAGCCTTGAGAAGTAGGCAGAATTTAATTTTAGGTTTTCAAGTCCTAATTGAAAATTGGCAGTACATTCCAATTCATTCCATTCAGATTCTAGGACATCATTTTACTGATGGTACATTGATTCATTATTTTCTGAAACTAGGTGAGTATATATTATATACGAGTACGTATGTAAAGATATCCAACACAACTAAGTACTATTATTTACGTCCAAGTTTTAATAATGAAACAACCATGAACTTGGAACAAAATTAACTATTTGATACAAAGGTTCAATATTTTTTTATTGGTTTCTATAAAACTAATGTTAATACTAATGTTGACTTTATTTTCTTTTCGTGTTTGGGTTTATTTGAGATCGGTTTAAAATAAAAGAAATACAAACCAAGGAGATTTCATATTTTCTACTTTTTTTTTAGAAAATACTTACCCATAGATTTATTTGCTAGCAAAATTATCTCTCAATTGACATCTAATGTAACAATGTTGTTAAGTATAAAATAATAGTTTGTCTGTTCTGACTTCAGAGCTAACCTGGGCAGTCTAGATTGTCTGCTCCAAAAACCTATAATGTAGATCTGCTCCAGCAAATGGCCTGACCGGATGAATGTACCCCTTCGAACACAAAAAAAAATACAGAAGAATTTCGCGCCATAATAATGAAGCCACGAAAACTACTCTAAATAGATTAATTTTTACCGCAATCAGTTTTTTACAGCGTCAGTTTTTCACTGTGTTTTTGACGCGGAGTGAAGGGTGTTGACTATGTTAATTGTGGATACAATTCATTCCATTCATCGATCAGCATAATATTATGTCTCTGTCTTTCAAAGGTTTTGAGTCGCGCGCGCGCAACCACCCGCGTCGGGCGCTTTGTCTCGCGTAATTCATTATGGCGGTAACGAATGTTGTAAAATGCAATGTGTGTAATTTAATTGTTAACGAACTTTTGTCTTATGTGCAAAATAAAGTGTCGGTCATAGATGAGGAAACATTAATCCGAATATGTACCTCATCTTTCTCCGCCGAAGAAATAAAAACTTCAAAGTCACTGTTGTTCGATTCTTTGCCAACGGAAAAACGTAAAATACTGAGGAAAAATAAAGGAAAAGAAGAGCGTGACCTGGCAGACATAGTAAATCTTTTTAAGTCTACTGAACCCGACGCAATTCCGATTTTTGTGGCAAAGGATTTAGAGAAGCTACCACCGATTCTTTTCGATCATTTGGATTGCACGAAGCTTCTGAAAGATATGTTAGTCTTAAAAATTGAAATCAATAACATAAAGACAACTTATGCTACTATCGATAGCATAAATGAACTGAAAACCGACTTTCTTAAAATAAAAAATGACTCATTACCGCCGACATCGGCTTTCAAAGTAAACGCAAAGCGCGGTGCGTGGCTGGACAGTGGACCTGCGGGATTATCACACGACTACCTTTATCCATCAGTGAATGAATCACACACGGATCGTGATATCGAGATATTGGATTCGGAATCAACATTAAATTGTTATCGAGATATGAGGGTAGAAGAAAAACAATCCGTGCGTAATATGTGTGAGCGCCAACTGTCTGGGGAAGCCAAGCAGGCGGACGCGGGGGCCGGCAGCGGTACAGGAGGCGCGCGGTCACCTGCGCCTGCGATGACTCAGCCTGTGAGCGCCCGAACCGGTTCGATAAGCGGAGAGACGACGGCGATACAAACACCGCGACAAGCAGCGAGTCAACTTAAACTGATAACTGCGAATATTAAAAGTGCTCGTTATGCTGTTGAATGCCAAGAATCGGACTCGGATCTGGTGTGTGCGCACGAAGATACGATAAACACTAATGGAAATAAGACAGGAATATGGCAGCAAGTCTCGTACCGAAAGAAATCGCCTAAATATCGTTTCTTAGGCAAGTCTGGTATAGCCAGAGACATGACTTGTAATTTTAAAGCAGCTGAAAGGAAAATTCCGATTTTTCTAACAAATATTCATCAAGACACGACTGAGGAAGATATTATTAGGTATATAAGGAATAAAACTAATGAAACGGTGATATTAGAGAAAATTAATATGAAAATGAAAAGGGACTACAAAGCTTTTAAGTTTCTGTCTACGGAGTCCAAAGTATCACTTTATTTGAATGAAACACTTTGGCCTGAAGGTATAATTTTCAGGCGTTTTGTAAATTATAAGTACAAGAAAACTGTTAGTGACGGCCATAATCAACTAAATAATGGATAGTGACACATTGCTACTTTTAATTGCAAAAATCTAAAACGCTCTATTGAAGACATCAGAAACCTGTGTCGTACGTGTGACGTCATCTGCCTGCAGGAGACTTGGCTGTTACCTCACGACATACCGTTTGTGAGTACGGTGGACAGTAACTTTGGGTACACCGCGACATCGGCCGTCCAGCCGGATGTGCTGTTGCGCGGTCGGGCCTACGGAGGTGTCGCTCTGTTATGGAGGTATAGTGCTTTCCAGCAGGTATCGGTGTTACAGTGTAATAATAGCCGCATATGTGCAATTAAAATAATGGCACGAGATAGACCAGTGATAGTGATGAGTGTATACTTGCCAACTAATTCTGCTGACAATCTGCCGGAATTCACGGAATGTTTAAGTGCAGTTAACGCTATTATTGACGAGTATGGTCTAGAGTCCGTATTCGTATTAGGAGATTTCAACTCAAATCCGGGATACTAATAAAGTAAACATACGACCTGGCCTTCCTGTGAGCGTCGATGGAGTGAGTGATCCCAAGGACATTGCTAATGCTTTCAGAGATCATTTCTCTGTGAGTTCACCGTTGGGACCGGCGAGGGAGGTGTTTAGTGCTGACATGAACGGTCAACCAGTGGAGACATTGTTTATGGCGAAAGATGTAGCGAAAGCTATAAAACAAATATCCAAAGGAAAGTCGCCAGGCCACGACGGACTCAGCATTGAACACCTTCAACACGCCGGACCACATATCTGTAGATTGTTGGCAATGTTTTACTCGTTGTGCGTGGGCCACTCTTATTTGCCTGAGGATTTTATGAGAACGGTGGTAGTGCCCGTAGTGAAGAATAAAACTGGTAACTTAACAGACAAAAGTAACTACAGGCCTATCTCTCTAGCCACTATCATAGCCAAAGTATTTGACGCTATGCTTAATACACAGTTAAATTCCTACGTAACGCTGCATCATAACCAGTTCGGGTTCCGTCCTAGGTTATCTACTGAAAGCGCCATATTGTGTCTTAAGCATACTGTCAAATATTATACTGATCGTAAAACTCCGGTGTATGCCTGCTTCCTCGACTTGTCCAAAGCATTTGACTTGGTGTCATACGACCTCCTCTGGACTAAGTTGAGAAAAACGAAAATGCCTAAAGAACTTGTCAACATGTTCCAGTATTGGTATGCACACCAGTTCAACAGCGTCCGATGGGCGGGGGCGATGTCGGATCCGTATCAGCTTGAATGCGGTGTGAGACAGGGCGGATTGACATCGCCAACCCTGTTTAACTTTTATATGGACCAGCTTATCGTAGCGCTCAGCAGTCTTCATGTTGGCTGCCATATTGACGATGTCTGTGTCAATAACTTAAGTTATGCGGACGACATGGTGCTGCTGAGCGCATCGGTCTGTGGATTGAGAAAGCTGATACGAGCTTGTGAGGATTACGCAGGTGGTAGGCATGGTTTTTCAGGCGGCGTCGGGCACCAAAATATGTCCTCAGGAAATACCACCTGTTATTCTTTCTGGGGCTTCCCTCAACATGGTGGACCAGTTTAAGTATCTGGGACATGTGGTGACTGCCGACTTGAAAGACGATGATGACGTTGAGCGGGAGCGGAGGGCGCTGTCGATAAGAGCGAACATGATAGCCCGCAGGTTCGCACGCTGCTCAGTGGAGGTCAAGATTACTCTGTTTAAAGCTTACTGTACATCCCTCTACACGTGCAGCCTGTGGGCTAACTATACAAAGAGAAAATACAGCGACCTCCGCGTCCTGTACAATAACGCATTCAGAATGCTGCTGGGGCTGCCCCGATTCTGTAGCGCCTCTGGCATGTTCGCGGACGCGCGCACGGATTGCTTTCACACGTGCATGCGCAAGCGGAGCGCGTCCCTGGTGCGCAGGGTGCGGGCCAGCTCCAACGCCATCCTGATGATGATAGCGGAGAGGGTGGACTGTACTTTTCTTCGGCATTGTTGTGATAGACATGTCTCTGTGCCGATGCCGAAGAGAAGATACTAAAGTAATATTCATTTATTAATTGTTTAATTTGACATTATTATTGATTTTAGATTTTTTTTGATTATTGTGAAAATTGTATGTAAATATTGTAATTAATTTTATGGGTCAATGGCCTGAAATAAATGAATTTTAATTTTTTAAAAAAAAGGGATGTTATCGATGTCAATTTTATACACAGTGTTTAATGAATTGTGTAATGAAAGCGTCTTCTTATTTATTCCCTGTTCGATGCTCTATGCAAACCCTTGTTGCTACGCTCAGATCATTTATTGACGCTCCATTTGGAAAGCCGAGTATTTCCGGTGCCCGCTGAGAGGGGTTGTAAGAAGCACTTATACTACCGTCTTATTCCTCGTAACTCAATTAGGTCTCACATTGTTATACGATACACAAACGAGCATAAACTTAAACTGTCCTTAGTAGATCCTACTAATATTATAAACGCGAAAGTTTGTTTGGATGGATGGATGGACGGATGGATGGATGGATGGATGAATGGATGTTTGTTACTCTTTCACGCAAAAACTACTGAACGGATTGAGATGAAACTTTGCAATAATATAGCTTATATATCAGTTTAACACATAGCCTATAAATTATAATGATATTGCGTCAAAAATCAAAATATCATGCGGGCGAAGCCGCGGGTAAAAACTAGTAATATCATAAGTCTGAAATTATGTTTGTGTGACTCTATCATGCAGCATAAAATCATCGTCTATCTAACTTCCTTTAAATTTAGGTAACAAAATCACCTCGATAGCTACCTTCTATGTTTTGATGAATGCATTGGGATCTCCGTAGGAACGCACCACAGTATAATAGATATCAGTGACCAGAGCCAAATTATGCTAGAAAGCGACTGTAAATAGGCTTTTCAAAAATAAATCAGCTATTTTAAAAACAAACACATTCAAACGTGTATTTTTGTTCCCTAAATGTAACATCTGGAACAACGTTTTAATCAAAATAGTTTGTCAACAGTGGCCCTTACACAAGATACCAAATCTAAATACATAAAACCACTTTTCCCTGCGTCATCAAATAAAATTAGGGCATTTTGTGATACAAATATATTCTATATTCGTCCCAAAGTGGAAGAATGCCTGCACGCCAAATTCGGCCTAACGGTGACCTGCTCGCCGACCCGGACGAGCAAACTGAATGAAACGTTGCTGATAGCTAGAGATGCGACATTCAATGTTACCCGTGTCCAGGGCCGGACCGTGAGTTTAGGGGGCCCTGGGCTAATACTCTTAGGGGCCTAAATACTATATAGGGCCAAATACTACATATTTACTCAAATTATAGGATTGCAAGAAAGAAAGAGACAGTCTAAAAGGGAAACATAGGAGCACGATCGAAATCGAATTAATGTGTAATTCGGCAATGGGTGCCGAATATTTTAACAATCAGTTCGAAGTACCAACATCTGAACTTGGACTTCAATTAAATGAATCGATTTGGTTTGATTAATCGCAGGATTCCCAGGGCTGCAAACCCTACGACCTGTTTAATTTAGTAAAAGTATCGTATTTTTTCGCATTATCGTTTTTTTATTACTTTGACTTGACTTAACTGGGGCCCTTGGAATCCACGGGGCCCTGCGCTGAAGCCCAAAAGGCCATATTGTGGATCCGCCCTTGCCCATGTCAATGGGTTCGTAGATATGGCACTGATTTATCGATGAAAAGCGAAATACTACATTGTACTTTATACAGAATCTATTTCCAAATTACGGACAAATTCAAGGACATATTGTAACCGCATCTTTATTGGCAAACGCAGCGTAGGACGTCCACCGAGAAAGAAGACTGATGATGACTGGTTGTATGCCGCTTTAAACCATTTTTATAAAAAATAATAATGTAGCCCTGTGTCGAGCAGTGGACGTCCTACGGCTGATGAGATGATTAGCCATTAAGCCAACATTCACTGTGCGATTGATGCTGAAATCAAGGAAAAAATATTTATAATTCGTAATCTTCATTTGCGTTTACCGGTGTTTACAGTGTAATACAGATGTTAAGCACAATACTTATGATCGCCATATTCCACTTTTCGTATATTTCATATTCCAGAACATATTTCACCTTAAAAATGCGCCATACATTTTTTTTGAATGCCCATGCACTTCTTTTTGTTTTGAGCAGCAGATTTTATTTGCGTAAAGCACCCTTGTAAAAGTTAGTCATTATGATGAGTACATCGATAATTAATTATTACAGAATATGTCCAACCCTCATAGCTATTTATACACCCCCCGTATACCTATCCTGAAATTGATTTATTTTCAACTGATTTCCAAAAAAGAGAAAGTTCTCAATCCGGCTGTATTTTGCGGTTATAATTTTATTTATTCTGCGGTTTTCCTTGCGTTTAAACATGCATCGTTACGTACAAAAAAAAACTCTATTTCAATTGCTATAACATTTGAATTATGATCTATCATAATTATTATGACGCAAAAATTTTCAAATCAAAATTCATACAATAATAAGCTCTAGATGCAGGCAATACCATCCATACGATTTCTATGGCACCTATCATCAAGTACAGAGTGCGTAGATGACTTTAAATTATGCAAAATTGATCTCTAATACTTAGGAAAAGAGATGTCTTGATCGGGGTGCGTGCAAGTGGGAAACGGGAAATACTCGGGATGAATGTCCCGACGGGAGTGTTAACGGCTCGCGAACTCTGACACAGGGAGAATTATTTAACAGAAAGGCACTTGAAGCTTTAATCATCATGATCACATCCTTATCCTTACCTAAATTATTATATGCTGTTTTTAAACTTTCGCGATTTGAACAACTTATAATTATATTTGTGCATTTTGTGGGTATGCTTATTATTGCATTTTGTGGGTAAACTTTCAACGCTGCGCTTTCAACCCTATCGGTCGACCGTCCTCCTGATATTTTCAGTCTTCAAATAATTTTAGGAAGTGTTTTTATTAGAAAAAGAATTTTATTGAAAGTAGCCTTACTTCTCAGTGTTTTCTACGTCACCGCCGACTGGGGAGTAAGTAAGATACGGCCCTTATTTTCGCTCGCATTGAAAAATCGGTTTTCTGTCAGTAGTACCATTGATTAGTATCTCAGTTTATGGCACCGGGAGCGCCACGCATTTGCCAAGATGATTTACCGGCTGGGATTGTCACCGCCCTGGATCTATCAGGAATTCGCATAACGAACACTCGCGTTTTCATTTGAAAAACTACTGTGTTCTTTTTTAAAACTGAGTCGAAAACATTGGATCCGTCCTAAGGAGGTTGCAAACCTTAATTAAAGCACGGCGTAATAAATGGAGGAGGTACATACTCAAATCGACGTGTATTTTTGTTTCAAGCTTAAGGTTTACTTCGAAATTGGTCCCATTTAATTTTTATCTAAATCCATCCTTTCCATTATAACATCACAAACTTTGACATCAAACAAACAACAACACTTTATTAGACAACCACATTATACTAGTAGTCAGCCCCGAACTTGGACATCGCGCTATTCCTATTTTATATCATAAATACCTACTGGGATTAAAAAAAATAATAATATTTTCATACAAATATTTTTTTTTTTTAATCCCAGTTAGTTAGCAATTTATTTTAAACAAATGTTGATAGACATAGATAATATTCGGTAAAATGTTTAAAATAGTCATCCACAACTCCCGCAGAAAGTGGCGCCGTTTTGCTTATTTTTAGCTCGGCCCTCGTATCTCCGCAACCACTAAACAGAAGATATTCATATTGGAATTTAAAAATTCTATAAACATAAATTATGTTCATGCTAAATTTCATGAAGATCGGTTGAGCGGTACTTGAGTTATCGTCGAACAAATATACATAATCTAAGACCTCACTTACGCTCGGTCAATTATTCACAGCAGTTGACATTTGGTATATTGTAGATAATTATTATTTGTAGAACTAAAATCATCCATCCATCCGCTGCTAGACAAAGGTATCCCCTAAAGGTCTCCAATAAAATCGGTTTATAGCGTTGTAGTTAGGCTTGAATCCAGCACAAGTTGAAATGGCAGTGGGTAGGGCACATAACAGCAAGTGCAGCGTAGAACGTCCACCCACAAGGTGGACAGATGACCTAATTAAGACCGCAGGATTGCGCTAGAACTAAAATGCTCGTAGCAAATTCGTAGAGGCTCTACGAACCTGCTACGAATGGTTCATAACTCATTTAACGACTTAGCGGTAACGTTATTTTCTATTTCATGAATGTACTAAAATTAATAGGTCACCTAAATTCTATGGGGTAATAGTTACTACGCCATTCATAACTAGAAACGGCTTGACCGATTTTTATGATCTTTGATTCTATCGACCGTTCCTAAACGCCGAGCTATACTCTATTAAATTAAACTTGATCTCTGCGACAGCTGTCAGAAAAATCACGCCTATGAAGCCCTGATTTTTTTAATAGTACAGACAGTACCTGTCAATGTCATACTTTGTGGGCATGCCGATTAGTGATGGGCGACGAATGATCGTGACCACAAATTTTTAGATAGAGTTTTTACTAGTTTATTTTATTGTATATTTTAATACCATAACATAATTTACTTGTGGTAATTAAATTAAACCCATAATTGGGTTACATTAGCATCGATAATAGTGAAAAACGTTGATGAATACTATCGTAACATTATTATATTTTATTATAATTTGTTTAATGAATATCATAACATTATTTACATGGGTACATACTTGATCTTAAATAATAGTAAGTAAATAAAATCCAATTTCTCACCTACAACTACTCATTCAATTTCATTACAACATGAATTGTTTGAAAATCGATTTTTTCCACCACTATCTCAACTCTAAAAACGTCAATCTTCTATGTCAATGTCACTGTCGCAGAGATCAAGTTAAATTTTATAGAGTATAGTTGTTTTGCGCATTATTTATGTACTCGTATGACGTATTTTAGAGAATTATATTTTACTGTACCGGTTTTGTAATAACTGGTGAACACTGGCTTAAGGACGATTGAACCATATTGACCACGCTAGGATAACACCAGCATGGTATCCATCAAAATATAGAATCATACCACGCTGTTAATCATTTCCTGACATCTATATATATATATATATATATATATAGCCCAGAAAAGCGGCCCAACCACGAGTGCAAACTTCTAAGCTGCCAAGGGAGAAAATATATATATATAATATATATATATATATATATATAAAAGTAAGTCGTGTTAGTTACACTATTTATAACTCAAGAATGGCTGAACCGACTCTGCTGTAAATTGGTGAGGAGGTAGCTTAGAGCCAGGAGAAGGACATAGGGTACTTTTTATCCCGTTCCGTTTTTTTATTTCTTTTAATAGTTATTCATCTTATCTTTTTCATATCATCTTTTCCCATAAAAATTTTTTAGTGAAAGTGCCACCTATCACAACGACGCTAATAGGCCCAATTTTGAAGGCACCATCGTAATTATAACAGCTAATTAAAATATTTCTGTTTCTTTTTCACTTCAGACATTCGATAGAGAGAACACTTTTTACATTCCTATTAAATTTACGATAGCGCGTTCATAATTGGGCCTAATATTGACGAAACGTAATAAGATGACAAGTGACATTTATTGACTGCAGACTTTTATAAATGTCACGCTTAGCATAGCAAAGAGACAAATTGTCTTTTCACCATTATAGTTCCTCGAAGAGGAAATATAGTATGGATTGACAATGACAACTGACATTAAAATTGGAGAAAATGTTTTTTCCCTATGCCATGCTACATATTACAATGACGTTTAATACTGGGCCGTCAGTTTGTCTGACATAAAAAATATTTTTAAATATACCACCGTTAGACGTTAAACATGTTTCTTTATTGTTCCTTTATGGTACAGAATCCATACTAATATACGAAGATACGGATCGACTTGATTTTTAGGAGTAGTATGGCATAAGTATGAGTATCTTGACTCTAAGGTTATTAACCTTGACTGTGAAATGTGACCTTGACACGAACATACATTTCTGTTGGTTTGGTTAGGATCGAACAGTGATAAAAGTGCAGCCCGCCTCAGTTGCGGCACTCCTCATGAGGCACGCAACTTACCGGCCAGCCTCTCAGCTGCTTTAGTTAATAAGCCCAGAAAAGCGGCCCAACCACGAGTGCAAACTTCTAAGCTGCCAAGGGAGAAAAGACTCAAAAAATCGGGAGACCTCGAGCTTTCTTACTTTCTTCCTTCTCAGCTTTCTCAGAAGAAACCCAGAGAAGCGGCTCTATCTGGGATTCCCGCGCCGCCCATAAGCCTCGGCTACTAAGTTCCCCCGCCACGACAAGGCGGAAACCAGTACACTCCAACCTTATCTTATTCAACAGAAGCACTTATAAGTATGTATAAGGTATTATGATGTCAGGTTAGATTTAGACAGTGGCAAGGTGCAGGGGTACTTTTTTTATAGAGCAAGTGCCTTTATTAGCTACCACTAAATACAAGACTTATAATGTAAAACTTCATAAACTACTACTACATAATAAGCAATTGGATCATCCACAGACCCTTGAAGGTCTAAAGATATTCCAAATGCTCAAGCCCACTGCCAGTTAGCAGCGTGCCCAGCATGCTGGCAGCATTGCCACGCTGATTGGCAATGCTTATACGTTAGCCAAATAAACACCAGCATTTTGGTCACACGTCGGGTATACCAGACGCTCGGAAAGACTTTTGAAAACAAGACCGGACACCACGGGCACAATGTCTCAATTTCAAACGGCTCAAATATGTAACCACTGCCGAGGTTAGCATATTTGCGCCGTTTGTGCTGCTCCGAATCGGCCAACGCTCCAGCCCTTCTCTGAGTCTCAGAAAGATGTGACGGCACAAAAGTATTGACGCAAGTCGCGTCTCATACTAAGGGCCGTCTACACTTCCATGGGACCAGCTTCATACCGTCAGGCCTTTTGCCATACCAAGCGCAAACCCATTCGGTTCGAGTACGGCTGCTATATTGGCGGTCGCAAAAGCCCTGCGTATGACATCGTTCACACTGGCGTGGCAACCAATACGACCAGCGCTTCTTGAGCAAGATAGACGGTGGTGACCGAGCTGGTCAACTAGGGTACTTGAATAGGTGAGAGCGCTCAGCTACGTGCGGCGCGGCAGCAAGATGGGTCGACTATCTCGACGATATCATCAAAACCGCCGGTCGAGCCTGTTCACGACCGGCAAAGAGCCGAGGCAGATGTCACAGAAAGAGAGAGGCCTATACCCAGCAGTGGGACAAAGAAAACTGCGGATGATTACCATGACGAAACAAATTAGTTGAGATTGACTGTTGCTTGGGTTTGAAATGATTGTTTGCTACAATATTTGTATACCGTTTCACATTGAATTCGGGCTAAAATTTTGTGGCGCACTTACTATTACTTACTTCGTATCTGCCGATTTTAGACCATAACTTTTTTTACAAAAGTGAGATAGCTCAACTAGATCTACATTTTGTATGACAGCTGTCGAACTTAAAAGTAGTTTATCTCCGTAACTGCCCACTTTTGATCAATGATATCTTCAGTGAGATAGCTGAACCAGATCTACATTTTAGGTGACAGCTGTCGAACTTAAAAGTGGTTTATCTTCGTATCTGCCGATTTTAGATCTTTACTGTCTTTACAAAAGTGAGATAGCTAAACCAGATCTACATTTTGGATGACGGCTGCCGAACTTAAAAGTGGTTTATCTCCGCAAATGTCAACTTTTGATCAATGCTATCTTCACAAAGGTGAGATAGCTCAATGAGATCTACATTTTGGATGACAGCCATTAAACTTAAAATATCTTAATGTAGGTATTTCCGTAAGATTAGCTACCTACATTCATTAACTTTCGCGGTACGAAGTTTGCCGGGTCCGCTAGTTGTAGATATTTTTAGTTTTGACAATAAAGAATAAGTGATTTATTTCATGTCAATATACCATAATTATGATTACATGTCAAATTCAATATAAATCGTCAAGTGCTTGTCACAGACAAAAAAACATGTCAAAAGCAATAAATAGAAAAAACATACCACATTCTCAGAGCAAATAAAAAAATCCAGAGGGAACGTCGTTGAACAGTCAAGTGAAGCCGGTTTTTTATATATGTGTGAGTGCGTCGCTGTGCGCCGCCATAGTTTGACTGACAACTACAAGCCAAGACGTAGTTTCATAGTTACCTGGATGTCTGTGTAATTGTCTGTACACGGCGAGGCGTAGTTTTGTTTGGCTTCACTTGTTTGTTCACAACATTCTCTCTTGATTTTTTTATTTGCTCTGAGACCACATTATCGCAATACTTATTTCCAACAAAAAATATTTTCCAAGACGGGACTACAGTTCGCACTATCGAAAAGTTATCAGATCTCATGTAGAGCCAAGCCTTTAGCTCTACAGAACTTAGCTCTACAAGCTCCTACTTCACAAACTTTAGACCTTAGTCAATATAATTATACGGCTTGGCTGTTTCGCTAGGTAGGTAGTTAGTGCCCTTGCGTTTCGCTTCGCTTGGCTGATCTTGGCGGGGGCTCTACCGTGCCTCCAGATGGGTATTTTGGCAAACGGCATTTTTGTCAACAATATTGACGGTTCCGACATAAGTCCCAGTATTTTGGAACGCGCCGGTTTGTTCTGATTATTTAAAAAATGCTTAATTCCATTAGAGGCGCCGCGACCGCAATCAAGCCCCACTAACGAACGGCCGAATCACATTACCCACACGAGTTACCTCTGCTCTGACCACGGAACAAAAAAAACTGAGAGGAAGTGCTTTAAAATTAGAGACTACTATAAAATGGCGTCGAAAACGCATAAAAACCGCTAAGTAATCCAATAAACAACTTGACATAAGTGACACTTGAGCTACTGATCAAATGTCGCATTGACGTTTCCGTATAATGGCGGATAATACAAAAATACAAAATAGTTAATTACAATTACCAGGGGGCCTCAAACTTGGCTAAGCCTATCTTGAGGTCCAATGTAGAATTGATACTAATGGGCTTTGTTGCGCGCGCTTATCAAGAAATGTTACAAATTATGACAGAAAAGCTAATCCTACTAATATTATAAACGCGAAAGTTTGTGAGGATGGATGGATGGATGGATGGATGTATGTTTGTTACTCTTTCACGCAAAAACCACTGAACGGATTGAGATGAAACTTTGCGATAATATAGCTTATATATCAGAATAACACATAGGCTATAAGTTATAATGATATTGCGTCAAAAATCAAAATGTCATGCGGGCGAAGCCGCGGGTAAAAAGTAGTAAACAAATAAAAGTATAAGTGCGTTCCTAAGTTTATTTGATTTTATCGGATCTACATACGTAACTTACGCAACTGTATCAATACAAATATTAGCTATTAGAAACTGAGTCTAATGTCAAATGACTTAGAGCCCTCGCACATTACGGCCACCAGTCGCCGCCACTAAACGCGACCACCAGTAGTTCGGCTAGACCACTACACGCCGCCACCAGTGGCAGCCACTAGTGGCCGCATCAAGCCACCAGTGGCTGCCACTTGCGTCAGACACTAGCTGCAAGTATCCGGCAACTGTGGCCGTGTATGCGCACGAGTCGAACGACAAAACGCAGCCACAAGTAGCGAGCGCGCTCGACTCTCGCAGCTTGTGGCTCGGACGCGGCCACTCAAGCGCTCAGTGTGCGCCGATTCTATATAAAATGTATGAAGAAACGCGTCCGCAGGTTGTGGCGGCCACTAGTGGCTGAAGCGTGGCCGCCACTAAGTGGCCAGTGTGCGGGGGCTCTTAGAGGTCACTTCTGTTAATTCTTCTTAAAGTCTTTTTTGACGAAAAACTTAATGAACACCGGATCTGCTTATATTTATTATATCTGTGGCTCCGACAGATCCATACTTTTAATAGACACAAAAATTCAGGCTCTTTCCTTCGTGACCAACGAAAACCCAATTTCGTATGTAAAGTGGGAGCGCGACTGGCGTGCGTTATTGGATTACTCGGGGGGGATTTTAAACTAGAGCATTGATTTAGAAATGTGAACGTTGATATGTAGGCAAAGTTATAATTGCAATTTAATTGAATATTTTCTTATTTCAGTTTCAAATAGAGAACATAAATATTCGATCTTATTGCAAATTAATCTTTGTACCTACTTACTTAGATCAATTATTTTCTTTTAAATTGTACACGATTGATGTACGTTACAATCGCCGCCTATCTACAATATGTTTATTAAAAAAAAATCTACATACCTAAGTTCATAATTGTAGACCAGATAGTTTGCTCTGGTATTATAATTTTGAATTCTTATGAAGACAGTTAATATGGCTTAATTCACGTCGGTGATGGTCAAACACTTTTTCTTCTTCTTTTCAGCCATAGAGCACCCACTGTCGGACATAGGCTTACATTCAATGCGGTCCTTTCTTAATGTTGTCGTCTAATCCTACGTCTTACGAAGTTATGACCACTACATTTATTTTTGAAACCGTACGATGTAAGCGAGGACTTCACTCGCCAGTAATTAAAAGAATCTGCCGCCCGAGATACAGTTTAAACTAGTTCGGGAGGTAGGGTGAATCTTGGTTAGTTACAAAGCAGAAAAAACGAATACCTAAAATAAATGTCTTAACTTTTTAAGTAATGTTTGTATTATGACTAATATGTATCAATGTATCTATCAATGTACTTGTTCGTTTTATGAAAATAAATAAATTGAAATTGAATTGAAATTACGTGTAGTTGTGTGTGACTTACTTAGATCAATTATTTTCTTTTAAATTGTACACGATTGATGTACGTTACAATCGCCGCCTATCTACAATATGTTTATTAAAAAAAAATCTACATACCTAAGTTCATAATTGTAGACCAGATAGTTTGCTCTGGTAATATAATTTTGAATTCTTATGAAGACAGTTAATATGGCTTAATTCACGTCGGTGATGGTCAAACACTTTTTCTTCTTCTTTTCAGCCATAGAGCACCCACTGTCGGATATAGGCTTACATTCAATGCGGTCCTTTCTTAATGTTGTCGTCTAATCCTACGTCTTACGAAGTTATGACCACTACATTTATTTTTGAAACCGTACGATGTAAGCGAGGACTTCACTCGCCAGTAATTAAAAGAATTACGTGTAGTTGTGTGTGGATCTGTGGAGTGTAATTACGGCAAGGATTCCGGCGCCGGCGCCCGGTCCGGCTGATTTCCCCCGGGGCCCCGGCCGGGGCCGGCGACGTGTCGCACGGAATTGCCGGACCTCATGGATTTTTGATACAAACTTACTGTTACTAACTGTTACATTCAGCCTGCAATTGATGGCTGGTTAGACGAAGGCGACCGAGTTTCATTTTTGGACCAAAACTAATAAAATACATCAAACTTTTCGTTTTCTCAAAAATATTACTTAGATAATTGTATAGATGACCTATATATTAACCCACACACCCAACCAGGCCTACCCACGAAGGGTAATGCACCATACCCACCACACTGACCCAGTGCGGGTTAATGGATTAACATAAACCATCGAATTTCCTTTACGGACGTATGCAGGTTGCTTCACGTTGTTTTCTTGCACCGAAAAGCCAGTGGTGTAAAATTCCGCACATAAGTTCCAAAGAACTCATTGGTACGGGACCGGGATTTGAAGTCACGACCTCACGATTGTAAGGCGGGTGTTAGTAACACCGTGTTACCTACTACTATCACTAGACTACTACAGCTTGTATTATATTTTAGGAATACGTCTTGTAGCAGACTATTAAAAAGGCTGGTATAGTAGCCGGCAAACAACTTGAACGTTAAACCATAGCTACCTCTCTTTTGTTTTCTCTGCTAACGAAAGGGAGAGAGTGATATTTTTTTGTTCAACTTACGTGCCGGGACCTATACAGGTATACCTATACCTATGCTCGTATTTGGATAAACTTTTAAAGAAAAGCTCTATCTATTTTATAACAAATCTAAACAATTTTTTTAAAAACACCAGTTTTCGAGATCAGAATTTTATTTAAATGCGACGCATCTAGCAAATTGCTAAACTAATTTAATGAAAGTATAATTAACTAATTTAACGATCTAACTTTGCCACATAAATATGTAACTTGATCAGTTAACTAAATTTATAGATAACTACGCGCGCACTTCAAAGAATCACTTTCAGGTTTCCCGAAATAATATATCCATCCATACCTTGTACGGTGTACGGTTACCTAAGTAGGTACCGACCTACCTTCCAAGACGAAGACATGAAATCGAAACGCGAAATTACAAAGATAAAGCTCAGGTCGTATAATACCTATCTTGTCTCGGCGAAAATGAGACAACGCTGTTGTGGGTTTCATTAGAAGAGACAATTTTATTTATATGACGGGAGATCGTGTTCGCGATGTGGTTTCTTCCATTTTGATCTAAGCGAGGATCTGGTAAAATAATACCCAATTTCAAACCATCTCGAGCGGGTGTTACGCTGTTAAAGTATTGTACATTTTTGTGTTACATTATTGCAAGTGGGGTCCTCTTTGCGACCGAATTTCATATAAACAGGTAGGTAGATTTGTATGTTATATACAGACTTATCTGCTTGCCCTGGACTAAGCCGAAAGACAGTGATTGAAACCATAATTACTATCAATTTTTACGATGGTGACTGCATCGTAAAAATTGGTCGTAATTATGGTGGCCGCATCGTAAAAATTGGTCGTAATTATGGTAGCCCCATCGTAAAAATTGGTCGTAATTATGGTGGCCCCATCGTAAAAATTGGTCGTAATTATGGTGACCCCATCGTAAAAATTGGTCGTAATTATGGTGGCCCCATCGTAAAAATTGGTCGTAATTATGGTGGCCGCATCGTAAAAATTAGTCGTAATTATGGTGGCCGCATCGTAAAAATTGGTCGTAATTATGGTGGCCCCATCGTAAAAATTGGTCGTAATTATGGTGGCCCCATCGTAAAAATTGATCGTAATTATGGTGACCCCATAGCAAAAATTGGTTGTAATTATAGTGGCTCCATCGTAAAAATTGGTTGCAATTATGGAGGCCCTCAATCGTAAAAATTGGTCGTAATTATGGTGGCCCCATCGTAAAAATTGGTTGTAATTATGGTGGCCCCATCGTAAAAATTGGTCGTAATTATGGTGGCCCCATCGTAAAAATTGGTTGTAATTATGGTGGCCGTATCGTGAAAATTGGTCCTTATTATGGGTTTAAACCTGAAATTCAAGAAAAAATTACCGGTTGCATACAAAATTGCAACTCGGAATCGACAAAACGCATGAAATACCTCTTGTTTTTACATTCCGGGTTAGACTCATGGTAGGGTCATATGATGTACCTAGGGACATTTTAAATTACTTCAACTTTGAGTTCACATAACTCTGAACATTATGAAAAATTTTAAATGAAAGTTACTATAGTTTGTAGGGCATTTCATCGCTAACGATTAAGTTATTTTTGGGTGTAAAGCACCCAATACTAGATTATTTTTTATTAAAGGGCAAAAAAAATGGAGGTTTTTATATGAAGGTACGTTACACGTCTGTACCTTGGGACAAACCTGTATGTACCTTGGGACACAATTAATTTTAACTATATTTTCTAGCAAAAGCTTTTTTCATTGTTGGAAATGACTTTTTTTCACTTCATAATGTGGTATGTATGTGTGGTACTACGGAACCGACTGTTGGCGGTATACCCATCCAGAACAGCGTAGCTCAAGTGCAACAGGGCGGGGATGGGCAGCAGCATCCCCGTCGCGAGAGCTACGCCCTGCGATTGCCAACACGCTTGCCCAGCGCGGCAATTATGGGCAAAC
Organism: Hypomecis punctinalis; assembly: GCA_949316475.1. Taxonomy (NCBI): domain Eukaryota; kingdom Metazoa; phylum Arthropoda; class Insecta; order Lepidoptera; family Geometridae; genus Hypomecis; species Hypomecis punctinalis. The sequence goes on along the minus strand of OX438799.1, from coordinate 26,124,580 downwards.
CCCCCCCTTATGATTTTTACAAAATAGAACCAGGCCCCCAGTCCCCGGCAGCTCCGCTAGTCCTGGTTCCGGCAGCGACCACGGAAACGGCGGAGCAAGGGGTGCTAAGAATCCCCGGCAGAGATCCGGCTGCCACCCCAACCGACGACGACTGGCCCTGGCAACATATAACGTGCGCACTATGAGGACTGATGAGAAGATTGCGGAACTGGAAGAAGAGTTGGGTAGGTTGCGATGGGATATTATGGGGTTATCTGAAGTCCGTAGAGAGGGCGAGGACACGATAACCCTGAAATCCGGCAACCTACTGTACTACCGGGAAGGTGACCAACGGTCCCAAGGTGGTGTCGGCTTTCTCGTTCACAGGTCTCTCGTTAACAACATCATTACCATCGAAAGTGTGTCGAGCAGGGTTGTATACCTGATACTCAGAATATCCAAACGATATTCGTTGAAGGTCATCCAGGTATACGCACCGACCTCGTCACACCCCGATGATGAAGTGGAGGCTATGTATGAGGACGTAAGTCGGGCCATACATACGTCTAAGACCCGCTTCACGGTTGTTATGGGAGACTTCAACGCGAAGTTGGGCAAGAAAAGCGATGATGAGTTGAGAGTGGGGCAATTTGGATATGGGCAACGGAACCCCAGGGGCCACATGCTGGCAGACTTTCTGGAGAAAGAGGAACTCTTCATGATGAACTCTTTCTTCCAGAAGCCACCTCGCAGGAAATGGACCTGGATGAGTCCCGACGGTACCACGAGAAATGAGATAGACTTCATCATGACTAGCGAGAAACGGATATTTAACGACGTCTCCGTGATCCACAGGGTAAAAACCGGCAGTGATCACAGAATCGTGCGAGGCAAACTGAATATCAACGTTAAACTCGAAAGGTCCCGCCTGATGAAGTCTACGCTCCGACCTACTCGTGCCCACATACAAAACCCCGAAAACTTTCAGCTCGAGCTCTCGAATCGTTTTGCTTGCCTGGATAACTTTGCGTCGGTGGACGAGATCAATAACGGGCTCGTAGAAACTGTCCAAACGGTGGGTTCTAAGTTCTTTAGACCCCGCCGTTCAGATAGACCTCAGAAATTCTCCGATCATACTCTAAATCTCATGGCCGAACGACGCTCGCTAAGACTGCAGTCTTCCGATGATGCAAAGTCATACAGGCGGCTCAATAGACAGATTTCAAAATCGGTACGGTGCGACATTTGTCTCTTTAATACTAAACATGTTAAAGAGACAATAGAGCGGAACAAAGGCTCCAAAGTGTTCGCAAGGCATTTGTCTATTGGGCAAAGCCAGTTGACAAAGCTGAAGAGAGAAGATGGCAGTATAGCGTCAACCAAGGCAGAGGTATTGCAGGAGATCGAAAGGTTTTACGGACAATTATACGCCTCGGTAGCAAAGCCTGTAAACAGCGCGGCCAAAGACCCAAGAGCCAAGCTAACCCGACACTTCACCGAAGACATCCCGGACATTAGCCTGTACGAGATTAGGATGGCCCTGAACCAACTTAAGAACAATAAGGCGCCGGGTGACGACGGAATTACTTCAGAGCTTCTGAAAGCGGGTGGAACGCTGGTACTAAAAGTCCTTCAGAAGCTATTTAACACCGTCGTCCTCGAGGGCATAACGCCAGAAGCGTGGAACAGAAGCGTGGTGGTGTTGTTCTTCAAAAAAGGTGACAACACCTTATTGAAAAACTACAGACCCATCTCGCTTCTGAGCCATGTTTATAAGTTGTTTTCAAGGGTCATTACGAATCGTCTCGAACGCAGGCTTGATGACTTCCAGCCTCCCGAACAAGCCGGTTTCCGGAAGGGCTTTGGCACCATGGACCACATACATACGCTGCGGCAGGTTATACAGAAGACCGAGGAGTATAACCTGCCACTTTGCTTGGCGTTTGTGGACTATGAGAAAGCCTTTGATTCGGTTGAGACATGGGCTGTGCTTGAGTCTCTTCAACGATGCCGTATTGACTATCGGTACATTGAAGTGCTGAAGTGTTTGTATAATAACGCCACTATGTCGGTTCGAGTACAGGAAGATAGCTCCAAGGCGATCCCTTTGAAGAGAGGCGTAAGACAGGGAGACGTAATATCTCCGAAACTGTTTACTACTACTCTGGAGAACGCCTTTAAGCTCCTGGAATGGAAAGGACTCGGCATCAACATCAATGGCGAATACATCACTCACCTTCGATTTGCCGACGATATCGTGGTCATGGCAAAGTCGATGGAAGAACTCAGCACGATGCTCGAAGGCCTTAATCAAGTCTCTCAACAGGTGGGTCTTAAAATGAACATGGATAAGACAAAGGTCATGTGTAATTCTCATGTTGTACCCACCCCTATTTCAGTTGGGAACTCGGTTCTTGAAGTCGTTGACTCGTATGTCTACCTGGGACAAGTAGTCCAGTTAGGTAGGTCCGACTTCAAGAAAGAGGCCAATCGCCGAATCCAACTCGGTTGGGCAGCGTTTGGAAAATTGCGTAACGTCTTCTCGTCCGACATACCTCAGTGCCTCAAGTCGAAAGTTTTCGACCAGTGTGTGTTGCCAGTGATGACTTATGGCACAGAAACGTGGTCTCTCACTATGGGCCTTATTAGTAAGCTCCAAGTAGCCCAAAGAGCTATGGAGAGGGCTATGCTCGGAGTTTCTCTGCGAGATCGAATCAGGAATGAGGAGATCCGTAGAAGAACCAAGGTTACCGACATAGCCCAGCGGATTGGCAAGTTGAAGTGGCAATGGGCAGGGCACATAGCGCGGAGAACTGATGACCGATGGGGTCGAAAAGTTCTTGAGTGGAGACCACGTACCGGCAAGCGCAGCGTAGGACGTCCACCCACAAGGTGGACGGATGACCTTGTTAGGACCGCAGGATCGCGCTGGATGCAAACCGCTATCAACCGGCCTTATTGGAAATCATTAGGGGAGGCCTATGTCCAGCAGTGGACGTTCTATGGCTGATATGATGATGATGAATGTGGTATGAATGAAATTTAAACCACTCCGGATAGTGTTCACATAACTGTGTAAAGTTGATTTTTTCAACCCGAATTCTAAATTCGAATTCTCCGTGGCACTATTAATAACTAATACATGTGGTTACTAAGAAGTGTTCATAGATTAAAGTGTCCCAAGGTACAAAAACAGCCAAGTTAAAGCAAACTAAATAATCTTAATTTGCATGTTAGGAAACTGCTTTGGTATTTATGGTATTGTAGAAAGAAAATAGCAGACTAAAAGATACGTGATTTATTTTTTTATTTTATCAATTAAGAGCACCCATGAAATGTAAAACTACTCAAAAATATCGAAAAAAAATTGTTTTGACTCCAAAAAACTTTAAACTGTTCTCAAAATTCACTAGAAGCCGGGGAATGGTCACGAGACTTATTATTCTTGCTAAGTTATAAATATACTACGCAAAGGATATTACTCGTATTTAACTTTTTTACTGTCGCTAGTTTTCAAATATAACGAATGTCCCTAGGTAAAACCGTCCCAAGGTACAACACATGACCCTATAGGTTGTTCCTAATGATAGCTTGAAACACCCCCATTCGGTTCAGTACATCCGTTCTGGACAACGCTGTGTAATCTAGGGACTTTCCATATTTTACATATTATCATTTCATCAACTTCGAAGGCAACCATAATAACATAATTAGGTCAGCAATATAGTATATCTAACTAGTTATTACACTAGCCTAGACTTTGCTGATATCGATCGGTACCGTACAAGCTATGCATGATATTTATGTTAGTTGGAAGCAACTATGTTAATCTTCACAAGACGGCGCACCTATTGTTGTGTATCGATGAGACCGGGGTAGAGGCTAGACGTGGCTATTGCAAGCTATATCGGTTGTTTTGCTATAAACCGGTACAACATTGTCCCATAAACAATATAATATAGTGTTTAAACATTTTTTACTGTAAATAATGTCAATTACCTCCTTGTACCCACACTCATCTACTTGGCATTTTTTCTGTTTTATGAGGAAGAAATCTTCGAAAGATGACCAACTGCTTTGGGGTTCAGTCGGGTTGTGTTGTGTAGGATTATACCCACTAAAACTCCCTGGGAGGCCAGCCTTTGTGCCCTCTTGAAAGCTCCGAGATCTCCAGAAGGAACGCACCGGTGCTCCCAGCACTTTGTGTGACTGCTCGCCTGGTACTAGAACCAGGCTTGTGCGGTGCAAGTCAAATAAAGAAATATAGTGCTGCATATACCAGTATTTATTTAGAAAATGTTTATCTATTAGACAGAGACATTATGTCATAAAGTAAACAATTTTAAATAAACTTTTTTAACTTCTTACCGACCGACTAATCACAGAAAAAACAGAAAATACCATTAAATATATGTGAAATATTGTCAGTGCGGACCTTTGTATAATTGAAAAGGACGTAATCTTAACATCAAGCAATAGATATTCATAGAATCAAACCCAAACCTCTAAAAAAATTAAAAATAAGTCTTACCCCCTTACTTTATTTAAAGAAATCCGATAGAGCAGTCCCTGGACGGAGAGTTGCGCGCATTTATGTACGTACAGCCATAGATCTCTATGGTAGAGCCATTAGGGGCCGGCCGGCTGGACCCAGTGTGATTGGATCTTGCGCAAATAGAGCTGAGAGGGACTAATTGCACATACTGCGGCGTTTTGAGAGGTATCCCACATGGAGCTAGTTAAGTAACCTTCGGACTATACCTTGCTAAAGTTAAATACTTACTCGGAAACATTCTCTGTCTTACCGCAAAAGTTTGACGCACGTTTTAAACAATGTTTAACTGTACAAATTGCACGTTTAGGCAGTGTTTAAGTTTTTTGTCGTAAGCCTGTCTTAGTTTATGTAATCTACATGAGTACTGCTTTTTTCATAATACGACCAAATAAGGTTTCCGTAGTATTTTGATAGGTACTGTAGAAAATACCATAATCCTTTGCAACAGCTTTAGGTACTACTAAAGCTGTTGCAAAGGTATTTAGGTATTACTAGATCTATTAGATATTTTACTTCATTTGCTTCCCACAATCTTTAAGGTACACGATACATACCCATACACACTGAGCACTGAGTTAACGGAGCTATCACCACATCCAGGGCCGGACCGTGAGTTTAGGGGGCCTTGGGCCATCTAATTCGTCACAGCATAGGAAAAAATAAAAAAAATATAATATTTTTATATATTTGGTTTTAAACCCCTAAAATACTAATTAGATTTGCCTAATCACGGGATTTGCAAGGCTGCAAACAATAGGTAGGTACGATCTCTTTAGTTTAAAATATTATACATTTTTTTACTTTTACTTGACTTAAGAGACTTGACTGAGCTAAAGCCAAAAAGCCATGTGATAGATCCGGCCCCGACCACATAGTTACCCTTCCTGAAAACCGGAACCGTATAGAATTAGAATGATGTCCAGCTTCCAGTTGTCACGACATCTTCGCAATTAGAGATTCCATGCGTGTCCCCGTCAGCCGTCGCTTCGGCAGCTGATCGGCCTAGACGGGAGCCCCGGGGAAATCATCCTCAGACGCCGCTGAATAAATTACGGCAGCCCCGGGCTCCGCGGCCCGCGCCGGACCGCCGCGCCGGCCCTCGACTGCATGCCTGCCGCAAAATACTGGGAGTACAGAAGACGAGATTCATACAATGCGCATAAAGCAAGTGACCATCATCATCAGATGTCGCTGTATAAATTACGGCAGCCCTGAACTCCGCGGCCCGCGTCGGACCGCCGCGCTGCAAAATACCGGGAGTGCAGATAACAAGGTTCATAATTCCAATGTAATCCAAAGCAAGAAACATAATTATCTGTTTCTTAGATGGTTATTGTCTTGGTGTGTGTTCCAGGGCATCCTCAATGCAGCGAAACTTACAATTTAAAAAAGCCAAGTCGTTGCTCACAAAATAGAAAAAATTCCAAGTCGATGCTCACAAACGATGATAGCAAGCTAACGTTCAACAGTAACAGCATAGGAAAAAATAAACACATTAAGTAGTGTGCAAGTAAGTATTTTGCAGCCAAATAATTATATGTACTTGGCTATGACTATACAACCAGCTGGTTGAGATTGCCGTTTGACTGTACAGTTAAACATTTTACTTCATATAATAACGGTATCCATCCTATCCCTAGTAGGCACCTGAGTTTATAAAGCGCTCATTAGTCAACATTGATTTTAATTTTAGGAAACCTTTATTAGCGTTAAATTACAATGCTTTGTAAAGCTTAGCGTTAGCTAACTAAGTTACAATTTACCACAATATTACAGTGTTTTATAGGCTAATGTCACCTTTTAAAACTTGCGGTAATAGCAGCATCTGAGAGACCCGTTTTCCGTCCAAGCGGCAACGATGGTGCCTTATCATAAATACATATAAATATTTTGGAACATCTTACACACGGCCTCTGACCCCAAACTAAGCAAAGCTTGTGAAATGGCTGCCAGAGACTGATACACTACATATATTTATTTTTAAATACATGCTTATATAAATAGTAACTAAATAACACCCAGACACAGAGCAAACACTTATGTTCATCACATAAATATTTGCTCTGGGTGGGGATCGAACCCACGCCTCTTTGATCCAGAAGTTAGGGTCACTAACCATTGAGCCACCGAGGCAGTCGGGTCTCTTCAGTGTCGCAATGCAGAGCTTATTTATTTTCATGCCTAAAACACCACCTCCACAGACAGCGGTGACCTCGAGAGTAGTTTCACCACCTCAGGCAACCCGAACGAGAGCCGACATGGGACAGGTCGATGCGCCCCGTTATATCTTGGCCTCGACGCCACGAGACCACGCGCGAAATGCCTTTATCGAATACCTAGCCTTATTGAGAGCGACGAAAAATGTCAATCTTAAGAGCTGAACATCCTGCAGTTTTTTTGGCTGGGTGATCCGGTAAGTGAGAGTCCACTAAAATCAAGACAAGGGGCACAGACCCTGGAGTCTGTGGTTAGTAAATTTTAATGAAAAAAAAGCTTGTGTCTAAACATTACGTTGTTATGAATTTACCAAAGTTCTCATTAAGTCGTAAGTAGAGGGTAGGCAGGAAATAAATTATAATTTTTGGTACGTATTACTTTGCGATTTCGTACGTTTACAACATGACCAAGTTTACGGGTTACATAGCATAATTAAGATTATAAAATGATATTATTACAATTAGGAAATATTAGGAAAGACAAATAAAAATATGACAATAAATATTTTTGACTACCTTACAGCGAAATACTCCATACTAAATAAATATAGATTGGGACAAGTTACACGATAAAAATATAAAAGTAATTATTTTTTAATTAACGGCTTATTTTAAAATAGTTTTAGGCAATGTCAGGCGAGTAGCGTTAAACCATAATGTAATTGTGGTATTGCATGCGACAGCTAGGGAGCACGTAGGGCAAATCAACAGGTTAACTTTAACCAACGTTTTAGTCACTCTGCGAACAGAGCTAACCTGTGTGCTCGACGGCCGTCAGTCGACCAAAGAATGTGATGTGGTAGTTTATATTTTTTGTATTTATTGATGTACGATAGATCTTAACTTCTAGTTCGCCCGAGTGAGCTAATTAAAGCATTTGAGTGTTCTTGATTTAATTTAAAATAAAAAGTTAATAGTTATTTTTAAAATAAATTCTTTTAGGTTTAGAATTATTTTTTTGTGTAGTTTATGGAGATTATATCTGAATGGGGTATTATAACATATCTTAAGGGCTTTGTTTTGTATGACTTGATGTAATTTGCTTCACAAGTAGTGTTCTATACCGGAGCGGCATATTCGAGACAGGGCCTGATTAAGGTGGTATAAATGCATAATTTGGATTTTTAACTCAAGTTTGTTTTTCTATTGAAGATGGGTCCTAATGCTCCCATTGCTTTTAGTGCCTTCTTTCTGGTATGCTCAACATGACGAGACCAATTGATTTTATTGTCTAACACTACACCAAGATATTTTACACTGGGGCTCCAGTCAATGTTGTGGTTATTAATCTTTATTCGCTAACAGAGAATTTTACGATTACTGGTGTCAGAGTTTTTAAATTGCCTGAAAGCCTCTGACATGGCTAAACGGTTAAATCAACCGGGACCTACCACAGTAGCGCTCAGTTGTAAATGCAACCTCGGTCACCATCCGAAGACTGACCGTGTTGAACATTGCTTAACTTCGATGATCGCGAACGAACACCTAGTCAAACTAAACTATGAGCACTACGATTGAGTGTGACTTCTGCACTCTAGATATTTTGTGTTCTTACCCACTTAATTTATTGCATACCTACTGACCTAAAGCAACTTGAAATGGGATATTTATATTGGATGTTAAATTTACAAAGCGAGCTGAAGAACCTCCGTAGCTTTGTGACATACCTACATAATTATTAAATACTTAACTCTGTGGATAGCTTTCGATGTTTTGAATTGATTGATTATAGTTTAACGTTCACATGTCGTTTCAATCCAGTGGAAACGAATTTTGGATATATTCCCCTAGCATCGATTCTCGGTTACGTCGATAAGTTTTTTTAACTATTTTTAGTTTTCACATCACGGGTTATAATTTAATACTCAGCAGTACATAAGATTCATAGCTCGGTAAGGGGAGTTTCGTAGCGGGAATCGACGTTAAGAGAAGGCGCCGTAGAGAAGCGAGTCCGCATGAAAGCGGCGTGCCGAGAAGCGGTGTAAAGCGGCGCGCCGTAAGTTGGAATCGACGTAACCGAGAATCGATGCTATATCTTAGTTTACTAACGTCATCACTCATTCAAATTAGAAACCTACCTAAATTAACCATTTTAAACGACAAATACAACATATGTTTTCCTTTAAAAAATGAAACTAGTTCATAAAAGAAACCAATGGGTAGATGCAGAAGTCCAAAATTTTAAATGTTTACTCAATGATCATTTAAAGGAGATTTTCCCAACAAATGACTTGCTGGGTAGCAAATATGATAAACTTTCGCGTAGTTATCCCTCGTTAATTAAAGAAAAGCGCGTCAGTTATTACTCTAAGATAATCAAATCGAATCCGAGATGCATGTGGAGAGTAATTAACTCTGCGTTAGGTCGCAACGCCCGCGAGAGAGTCGACTTCACAGACCTTGTGAGATGAAAACGGTCAGACGTTCGACTCAAAAAAGATCTGGTAGACTCTCTTAATCTAGAGTTCGTTATTAGATATCGTTACAGGGGCTAGCAAATGCGGTGCGCCCGTTGCCGACGGGACCAAAGCGCTGTCTGTGCTCTGCATAGAGTCTCCCGCGAGTGACAGGTCTCTCAAGCTAGAACCGTTCTCGCCCTCCGAGATATGTACTATAACGACCAGGCGAATCGCTTCAAAGAAGAACACCGATATCTATGGACTATCCGCTCTAATGCTCAAAAGCTCTATAGAGCCTATGGCGCCTGTATTAAGTCAATTATTCAATCTTTACATGCGAAGCGGAATTTATCCAGACGCACTCTAAAATTTAAAATTACTCCTCTATATAAGGGTAAAGGTAAAAAATCTGATCCGAAATCGTACCGCCCAATATCTTTGGTTCCTGTTTGTTGTGGCAAGGTGTTCGAGATCGGTTTCAATAGAAGAATCTTGAATTTTGCAGCGGAACGTAACATTTTGTCTGAGCGTCAATGCGCGTACCGGGCCGGCCGCTCTACTACCGATTTAGTGCGCGAAGTGGTGTGGAAAGTACTGAGCGCGCGAGAAACAGGTCAGCACGTTGCTCTTGTTTGCTGCGACCTCTCCCGCGCGTTCGATACGGCTGACCACGCCCTTGTGGCCAAAAAATTACAGCATCACGGAATTTGCGGTCCACCGGGATCCGTTCTCACCTCATGTCAGGCAGAACGCAAGTCGTAGTGGGAGACGGAGGTCGTGCTGTCTCTTCGGAACTACAAAACTTAATGGGAGTTCGCAGGGGTCCTGTCTGTCGAACATCTTGTTTGTTTTCCTGCTTAACAATCTACTAGGAGCTATCAAGCAAGCAGAAATATTTATGTTTGCCGACGACGTTGCTGCCGTAGTTGCCGCGCCGACGAGCAGCGACCTCGAGATCGCGCTAAACTCTGTGGTGAATAGTCTGGATGGATGGTTCACATCAAATGGACTAGCTCTAAACAAGGATTAAGACTTGCTTTTTAACATTTAACTTGAATGGAAAATTGGCTAAGTCCTACTCAGTAACTATCGGTCATACCGCCCTCCAACAAGTACATAGTACAAAATTACTGGGCTTTCACATCGACGGTGCGCTAACGTGGGAGACGCACATAGACGAGCTCTGCGGGAAGCTGAGCCGCTCGTGCTTTGCGCTCCGGCGGCTCGCGAGTACCGCCACTCGTGACGTCGTGCGCTCTTGCTACTACGCCACCGTTCACAGTAACATCACTTACGGGTTGGAGGTGTGGGGCCGCGCTGCCGAGTATAAAAGAGCATTTATTATGCAAAAACGGGCTGTTCGCGCAATTTTTGGAGTGAAAGACGACGTCTCATGCGTTGAGCTTTTCAGAGAGCAGCTTCACATCCTTCCACTACCATGTGAACTTATCTTACAGATAGCCCTGTTTACGCATACCCACCCAGACGTCTTTCAAAAGAGAGGTACATACTCGAGGTTTGCTTTGAGGAGCAACGTCAGAAGTGACCAACTAGTGACACCGACTCACAGATTAGCGCGGTCAGAGAAATCTGTGTATATTGGGGGACCGGCTGTCTATAATAGGATACCTACATTACCTACTGACGTGCGTGGAGCACCTTCCGTCGTGTCTTTTAAAAATAAACTTAAGTCATGGCTTAGAAAAACAATTGTTTTATGACATTGATGACTTTTTGAAATTACCGGAATCAAAAAGATGTAATTATTAAACTGGTACATAATACTAGAAGTATTTCTGCGAGATCGAATCTGGAATGCGGAAATCAGTACCTATGAACCAAAGTAGCCGACAATGCCCAGCGGATTGGCAATTTAAAATGGCAGTGGGCAGGGCACATCCAATTACCGAGGTAATCCAATGGCAATGCCTATTTAGGTAAAGATAAAAAAATCATTTATTGCTCTAAAGTGTGTACACTAAGGTGTTATACATGCAACATGTATTTGTTTTATTTGCAATGTATTGCTTTGTGTTTCCCTCTTACGCCTAGATGAACCAAATTCGGTCTTATATTTACATTAAAAATTGGACAATAAAATAATAATTATAACTAACCACAATAAGACATACTACTAACATACTACGCTGTTCATACTACTAACACTTTTATACCTATCTACTTATAAAAAAGAGATCATTTTAACTTAGAACCTAAAAGATCATTATAATATAATTATATACAAATACGAGTATTAACTAAATATCTTTGAGGTTCCCTCTTTTACTCTTACTTTTAAGAAGCATTTATCCAGCACTAGAAACCAGAGAGCAGTAGACGTATGATGATGATGATTTCTTCTCGCGGCTCGTCTACCTTTTATCAACGGTAGCACGTCTATCGTTGGGCATAGGTAGATTAGGTAGGTCTCTCCTACATAGTTCCAATAATACCGGTAGTGGGTAAACAGGCGTACTTATACCTATCTACCAACTTAGACTGAATCAAAAATGGCGTCCGTGAACACGGGGCGAATCAATGCACAAAAGCAAATTCATTAGGTAGGTATGTCACCTGCGCGAAGAAAGAAGATATGTGCAGCTCGTTGATAACTTCAGGCTATTTAAAGCAATTTCCAATTCAATTCAATTGCAATTTCAATTCCCCCAAATGTCGCGTCGGCCGAATGTAATCCCTAAAAAGTAAAGAAATACCTATTTATTAATTTTGTCTTCAAATAAATTGCTATTTCAGCCGACTTCAAAAAGTGAGGAGGTACTATGTTCGTCTGTATGTTATACCTATATATTATTATTATGTTTAGGTAAGTACCTATGTTCACCGATATTTTCGCCAATTGTGAACCGAATGTCCCCGAGGTCCCATAACGAAATCGGCTGAGCCGATTCGAGCGAACTATTTCAATTTTGTTCACGATGGAAGTCGGTTATTTGCGAAAAATTATATTGAATTCGAAACTTGTAGCGTCATCTGTTAAAAAGTACAAGAATTATATTTGTGCTACCATGTCCAAAAATTAAACACGTAAAAAGAAAAGTTTTATTTATCTGTGCCACCAACAGCTGACGACTGACGTTGACAGTTATGACAGCGCAGTTTTGACAAGTTTTTGTTTCGATTTCGCCAAATTGCAAACAACGTAAAAGAAAATATTGTTTAAATTGAATTAAAATTATGGCCTCCAGTTATTTCACTGAAAGCGAAGCACCAAGAGATTTCCGCGTATCTTCTACTGAAAGTGACGGACATTACACGAAGTGTCTCCTGTGTTACACTGTGAAAAGGAACTTTTATTGCGCGGAATGTATCCGGACAGGGAATTTCGTGCATTCTTCTATGCCTTACGCAGACAGGTACGTATTTTGGCGTGATGTTACGTCGTAAATCATATACGAGCGGTTTATGATGATTCATTAGCGATATGACGAATGTTTGGGTAAAAAAAATGACACGCTTTCACTATGGAGACGGGGCACAGATGGACGTATTTATGTTCTTAATTAGTCTGATTTAGACTGATTTTATGGGCCGCAGTTTTGCTCCAGATACGTATGTAATCGTAATGATGTTTATATGATGAAATCTGTACCAAAGTTACATGTTATTTATATCTTCCAGAAATAAAAGTTTTTTTCCTAACTAACCTAGTTGCTACTTTCATAATTCTTAAAACATTATAAAATTTCTTATGTTTGATATCTTTCAGATATTCAGAGAAGCAGGCTAAGCTTCTCCGACTAAAAGCAAACAGGAAATATATCTTAGACCGTTGTGAAAAGCTTTTACTGCCCAAATTAAAGAAAGATACTCTACTGACAGAGGCGAAACAGTCCCGAGACAGAATAGACTTACTCCGACTTGCTATAGAACAACGGAAAAATAATATAGAAGAAAAGAAGAAGGTTTTATCTGATTTGAAGACTTGTAACAATGAGTTACAGTTGAAGTTACCGCGGTATCAAAAAAGAGTGGCGACCCTGGGCAAACATGCCCAGCACCAAAGTATAGAGTTGCAGAATAAAGTCAGTACTTATAATGAGAGGACGGAGAGACTGGCCGCCTTGAGGAGGTCGAGGATACGACAGCTGACTAAATACATCTTCCCAGTGTATTTGACATATGATTTAAGGTATACAACTTGGCGGCTGTGCTGTTAGCTACAAGCTGCAGATAACACAATCATCTGCAGTTGTTAAGTGAGCTTCAAATTGAATTGGGTTATCCGCAGCTTGAAGATAACAACACAGCCGAAAAATTGTGCGATTCAGCCTATAATATTAGTACTTTTAGGTTTGCATGTATTTTTAATTGTGCTATAGTTAATTGAAAAAGCTGTTTGTTTGTGGATGAAAATGTAATCAAATTGAAATTAGTCAAAACTATCACACAGTTAAAGCTAATAGTTCTAAATATAAAAAAACTGCTATTTCAATTAACTATAATAAATATAAGTCTTAAACTAGTGCAATGTTTTATTTAAAAAAGTTTTTGCATGACCTAGTGACTGATATATTTTTATCAGTAAATAAATTCTTATCTCTTGATGATAAAATTATTACTGATTAGAATACTAATGTGGGTCAGACTCAGACAGCCTATCTAAATATTTAATACATCCTACTAATATTATGAATGTGAAAGTTTGTTTGTATGGATGTTTATTCCTCTTTTACGCAAAAACTACTAAACGGATTGAGATGAGACTTTGCAATAGTAATGCTAATACATCAGAATAACACATAGACTATAATTTATAAAGATATAGCGTGAAACGAAGTTCGCCAGATTCCACCAGCTATACTCTATAAAATTTAACTTGATCTCTGCGACAGCTGTCAGAAAAATCACGCCTATGAAGTCCTGAATTTCTTAATAGTACAGACAGTACCTGTCAATGTCAGTGTGATGGGCGACGAATGATCGTGACCACAGAGTTTTATATAGAGTTTTATTTAAAATATCGATAGTTTATACTGACGATATTTTAAAGAAAACTTATTTTATCGAAATTTTTATTGTATATTTTAATATCACAACATTTTTTACATGAGTAATTAATTTAAACTCAATTATATGTTACATTAGCATCGATAATAGGTAGTGAAAAACGTCGAAAAATACTATCGTTACATTATTATGAGTATTCATAACATTATTTACATGTGTACATACTTGATCTTAAATAATAGTAAGTAAATAAAATCCAATTTCTCACCTTCAACTACTCATTCGATATCATTACAACATTGTTTGAAAATCGATGTTTTCCACCACTATCTCAACACTAAAAATGTCAATCTTCTACGAGTATGTCAATGTCACTGTCGCAGAGATCAAGTTAAATTTTATAGAGTATAGTTGTTGATAAATGAGTATACTATACAAACTGAGGGGTGGGACCTGGGTAGGTCCCATGTGGCCATTCCTCCTGGGTAATTAATTGCTCTGTCTAAATAGTTTGTTAATTAAAAATGATAACTAGATTCAGAATTATCAAATGAACTATTCTTTGGTCCCACACTAAGTTCAAGGCCTGTTGTAGGCTAAATGGCATTATTGCAGAGCAGGCATGGTATTTTTGAAGTGAAACTTCTAATGCGACTTCCAACAAGATTGCGTTTAACGCTACCATGGAGGGGATGTGAAAGCACTGATGCGATCAATTGTGAATTGTAAGAAATGTTAATAAAGTATGTCTTAAAGAATCAATATGATTTCACTAAAATTCAATTTCAACCCCTTCCTACTTTTATTTCCACATTATGAAGTTTCACTTCTTCCACGCGGAGGGACTCCACACACATTTTTTTATTCATTGTATTAAGGGTTTGTCTATAGTCCATCACGCTGGCTAAATAAGGACTCTAAGGGTTCTTTCACACTAAGCGCAAACGATGCTTCAGTAGCCACGCGACAGTCGCGCTGTTCACAGGCGGCAAACTGGGAAAAAAAAAATTAATCAGAAATACAATATAGGAACATAGTCATAAATCCACAGATGTATTAGTTTCAAATAAATAGGACAAGTTGCTAAACTATTTTTGACGCTAAATCGCTCGCTAAACCAAAGAAAAGTTGCCATTTCTAGACAAAGTCGCGAACTCGTAACATCGAATGGATGTCATCCATCTGGCACGATGGTTACATTTAACTTGATTTGACGGACTTGTCATATGATTTGTTTCCAGTGACAGCATAGAAGACATGGAATTCATAGGCGCGACTCCCGAGGAGACACCGGCGCGGCGCGCGCAGCTGCACGTGGCGGCGGCCTGGCTTGCGGCCGACGGAGACCTCGCGCACCTCACTGCTGCCAGTGAGTGACGTCATTAGCATATATTATTATCTATCACAACGCAGCGACGCCCAAAGAGAGCCCGGCGCGGCGCGCGCAGTTGCACGAGGCGGCCGACGGAGACCGATCGCAACTCTCCGCCGCCAGTGTATGACGTCACTTAGGGAACAGTACCTACTACTACTGCAACGCAGTAATTTTAAAACAGGGCTGTAGAAAATGTACAAAAAGCCATAAAAGGTGATTGCCATAGCATTGGCAACACCGCGTGATTTTGCTTGGCGCGCCAAGAAATATATCAACATGTTTGACGAGCCGCGAGCCAGGCTCGTTGGTTTTTAAAACTGCGTTTTTATTTCAGTGATCGACAGGCGAACTTTGTCTACGAGCCGTATAACTAGCATACGACCACGAAAAAAGTTTTTCAACATGTGAAAAAGTGATACATATATACCGATATATACGTCACCATAAACTCTGTCTCGTCGAAAGAATTATTTCATAGTGCACATACTAGCCCGGCTGGTTTTTAAGCTCGTCAACTCGATCGTTGATCAACAGCTTAAATTTTAAATTTTGATTATTTGGCTGACGGGCAGTTTTTATTATGTCGTCTAGTCTATTTTATGTTTATTTTTCAGTGCGAGACAGCGCGGAAGCGGCTCCCGCGGCTGATCCGTCCGCAGTGAGCGCGTACCGCTCGCAGGCCGCCATGGCATTGACGGCGCAACTGCTGGCCCTGCTGGCCTGGACGCTGGACGTACGTCTACCGCACGCGCTACAGCTCAGGTAATTAAAGAAAAAAGATAGAAAATATTTATTTCGTATTGAAAATAGGATACTTATTTTAACTATATCCAATTATAAGCCAAAAGACACCCAAAAATTTGCCACGAAACCGGTCCTAAGTTAGCGTTGAATGCTGGTTGTAAACAACCAGTACTAGTATTCTGTTGAGACCGGTAGGTGACTCGTACTCCATTTTTCGTACCACTCGTAGCCGCCATGTTTGTTGAGATGCTGAACGTACGTCTACCACTCACAGCCGCCATGTTTTTTAGGACGCTGAACGCACGTCTACCACTCACAGCCGCCATGTTTGTTAGGACGCTGAACGCACGTCTACCACTCACAGCCGCCATGTTTGTTAGGACGCTGAACGTACGTCTACCACTCACAGCCGCCATGTTTGTTAGGACGCTGAACGTACGTCTACCGCTCACAGCCGCCATGTTTGTTAGGACGCTGAACGTACGTCTACCACTCACAGCCGCCATGTTTGTTAGGACGCTGAACGTACGTCTACCGCTCACAGCCGCCATGTTTGTTAGGACGCTGAACGCACGTCTACCGCTCACAGCCGCCATGTTTGTTAGGACGCTGAACGTACGTCTACCGCTCACAGCCGCCATGTTTGTTAGGACGCTGAACGCACGTCTACCACTCACAGCCGCCATGTTTGTTAGGACGCTGAACGTACGTCTACCACTCACAGCCGCCATGTTTGTTAGGATTGCTGAACGTACGTCTACCACTCACAGCCGCCATGTTTGTTAGGACGCTGAACGTACGTCTACCACTCACAGCCGCCATGTTTGTTAGGATTGCTGAACGTACGTCTACCACTCACAGCCGCCATGTTTGTTAGGACGCTGAACGTACGTCTACCACTCACAGCCGCCATGTTTGTTAGGACGCTGAACGTACGTCTACCACTCACAGCCGCCATGTTTGTTAGGACGCTGAACGCACGTCTACCACTCACAGCCTCCATGTTTGTTAGGACGCTGAACGTACGTCTACCACTCACAGCCGCCATGTTTGTTAGGATTGCTGAACGTACGTCTACCACTCACAGCCGCCATGTTTGTTAGGACGCTGAACGTACGTCTACCACTCACAGCCGCCATGTTTGTTAGGATTGCTGAACGTACGTCTACCGCTCACAGCCGCCATGTTTGTTTTTTATTAGTAAGATAGAGAAATATAATAGCCAATGTCTAATTGTCCTTGTTTTTGCACAACTCCACGAAAAAAAAATGATTGTCAAATTATATAATTTGACAATAAATTTTTTTTCGTCATATGTCGTAGTATATTATACGACATATAATACGCTAGAATAATCATAGGTGACAAATTGATTCTGTATAGTAGACAAAATATTCGTTTGTTACAGTGAATACTGTTCCTGGCGGGTATCGGGTGCGTGCGTGTCGAACCGCGCGCGGCGCGTGTGTGCGTGCGCGGCTCGGCTGGCACGCACACACGCGCGCACGCACGCACACACGCATCCGCTGGCCGCCGTGCACGCGCTGGCTGTCGCGGCCAACACGGACGAGCCCACGCTCGGCAGGTCAGTACTGTCTGCATGCACACACGCGCGTACGCGCGCACGCACACACGCACGCGCTGGCTGTCGCGGCCAACACGGACGAGCCCACGCTCGGCAGGTCAGTACTGTCTGCATGCACACACGCGCGTACGTGCGCACGCACATACGCACGCGCTGGCTGTCGCGGAAAACACGGACAAGCCGACGTGAGGCAGGTCACTACTCTCACTAAATTCTAGTGAATCCCACCAAAAACATGTTCATGCAAAAATTATAATATACCGTAATTTCGAACACCAGACCGAGCCTCTGTGACATTTCGGGCACTAGACCGAACCTCTGATATTTCGCATACTAGACCAAAACTTTGTGATATTTCGGACACTAGACCGTGCTTTTTTATATTTGTGACACTAGACCGAGTATCTGTGATATAACGGACACTAGACCGAGCCTATGATATTTCGGACACTAGACCGTGGCTGCCGACCCGCATTAGTATAAAATGAACGAAGTTTAAGTACCAGTATTGTGTTGCAGGATGAACAGCAGCCTAGAGCTGGAAGAATATGAATGGTCAGCAGACTGGGTGGAGGCGTGGTCCGCGCACGACACCAGCGAAGATGCCGAGCCCGAGCACCTGCACTGGCCCGAGGCCGCAGAGGTAATAATAAGAAAAAATCAGCAGTCATTATAACACTCAAAGTACTTACAAGGCTTACTCCAACCACCGGTTCATCGTCCTTCCGAATACCTGTCTCTCCCTCACCCGTATCTGTCACCGTCTTGCACTGATCACTCAGACTGCCCCGCAGCCCGTCGCCCGAATCATCCCTTTGTCTACCATTATTCCAAGTACTCCTTACTGTCGCAACATCGTAGTGTGTTGCGTTGCGACTATGTGTAGACACCGAAGTGTGTTGCGACTATGTGTAGACACCGAAGTGTGTTGCGACTATGTGTAGACACCGAAGTGTGTTGCGACTATGTGTAGACACCGAAGTGTGTTGCGACTATGTGTAGACACCGAAGTGTGTTGCGACTATGTGTAGACACCGAAGTGTGTTGCGACTATGTGTAGGTACCCTTTTTAATGCAAGTAAGCGAAACTGACAATCCTGACGTTCACATAAAAACTGCGTGAGGATTAAGTTTTGCGCAGCTTGTAGCTAACTTTACAGCCACCAAGAAGTTTGATCCGGCGTATTACGCTCTTTGTTCCCAGATGGAAGAGCTAAGCGCGAGTCCCCCCGCGCCCGCGCCGCCCGCCCCCTCGCTCGTGACGTCAGCCGCCGCCTCGCTCGCGTCCATGTGGCGCGGGTGGACCAAGTGACACACAAACCACACGCGCACACTTTATTATCTAACTTACACATGAGCTATGACTATGAATGTTTTGGTATAGACTGACTGTGATCAAACATTTGAGGCGGACAATTTGGTCTCAACAGGAACGATAGGATAATAAATGTGTCTATACTCGGGATTTATTCCTCGAATACTGCCTACCATTAAAGCACTGGCAGTCTCCAGTTTTTCTATCCATTTGCGTGTATGGAGCAAATGACACTACTACTTAACGTCATACACACTCAGGAGATACACCATTTGTGAGGTATGAGCGAGAAATAGTTCGGTATAGGCTGGCTGTGTACAAAAAATTGACTTGGAGAGTTTGGTTTCATTAGAAACGATATTAAGGGCGAGTGTCCCAAGGTAGCAGCCATCTCGCTCGCCCCAATGTGGCGCGAGTGGACCAAATGTCACCACACCCACACTATACTCTTTCAAACGTTGTACACTTGAGGGACAATTACTTGGAATATTTGGGTATAGGTAACTGTGAGCAAACAGTAGAGGTGGACAATTTTGTTTTAGAAAGAAAGAACGTTTATTTCATAACATGCATGACCACTTACAGCTAATAACAAGAAAAAATAAATAACGAGCAAACTACAGACATGAGAAACGTAGGATAGTTACGCAGCTAACGCCCATGATATGCCACAAAAACCGGTCCCTGTTCAGCGTGAAATGCTGCATTTAGGTCTGGTTTGTTTAGGAACTGAACTTTGTACCTAAACTTGTATGGAAGCATGAATAAATGAAATGAACGATATAAAGCGTGAGGCTCCCAAGTTAGCGGCAGGTTTGCTAGTGCGGTGCGGGTGGACCAAATGACACTCCACCCCTTTCTCACTCCACTCCTTAGGTACTCTCTACTATCTAACATCACACTGTACTGTACCAGCCTTTTTAATAGTCCACTGCAGGACGTAAGCCTACCCACGAAGGGTGATCGAGCCATACTCACCACGCTGGCTGGCCCAGTGCGGGTTGTCCAAGTCGTACAGATTATCGACAAACTCTTCGTATATTTGGGTATAAACTGGCTGTGATCAAATAAATCAATGAAACTCTCAAAGAGTTATTTTTGTGATAAACAATTCAAAATTATTCGCGGATGCAGGACTCTAACCTTGCGTCTTCGGAACACTAGCCCGACGCTCTGCCCAACTGAGCTAATCCGCAATACTGCATACGCGTCGAATTTTGTGAAGTGTTTATCATTTAACCAACTTATAGCGTTGGCGGCGCCACCTGTGATGCCCGTATTAGACAGGTTATCACTCAATTGAAGTTATAAGAACTTCTGTATATTGACGAGAGATGGCGCACTGCTAAATCAATTAAATTATTTTAATTTTAATTATAAGTTGGTTAAATGATAAACACTTCACAAAATTCGACGCGTATGCAGTATTGCAGATTAGCTCAGTTGGGCAGAGCGTCGGGCTAGTGTTCCGAAGAGTCCTGCATCCGCGAATAATTTTGAATTGTTTATCACAAAAATAACTCTTTGAGATAAACCTAGGGTGGGATGCGCTATAAAATTAAAATAATTTAATCAATGAAACTCTTTTTGTAACTATAAACTCAGATATTTGATTATATTTTTGCATTTTCCTTTCTATCGCAAACTTTAAATGCATTACGCATCAGTTCTATTCTAATAGCATAATAATTATGATATGCGCGGGCGGTGTTAGGGTGAAGCTTATCACGGCCATACTCCGGTCTGGTGGTTTTCACATAATTACCGTACCCTTTATTATTTTTATTGCTTTAAATTAACGGCCATTCTCCTATAAGCAAGTTTTTAAGTGTCCCGTACTTGCATAATCCGTAATACTATGAAATTAAAATTTTCAGTTTGAGTCAAATTTAACGAAAAATTAAAAAGGTTACGGTAATTAGGCGAAAACCGCCAAATAGGAGAATAGCCGATTAATATGTTTTTGTAACAGTTTCACTCTCAGGCCTCCTTACCACGCGATATGACTTGTGCAATTAGTGCACAGCGAGGGAAAAATCCAGTAAAAGAAACACAACTTGAAATAATCCTGTTAGTACATTTTTTTGGCAGAAACCTGTGTATGCCGAATCAAAGTTTTTGGCGACTCTAATGTTAGCTAGTAGCAGTCAGAATTTACTTTTCAGAAACTTTTAGCTAACGTGACAGACGACAAGAAGTTTGATTTTGCCTATACAATTGTTTAAATCAGGTTCCTTCATTTCAGCTCTAGTAAATAAGTATTAGTCTTATTAAAGGTGCGGTTCCACCGGAGTTACACATTATAGAACACATTTTTGACGTAAATACGTCTTCTACTACTCATGCCAGTTAACTGGAGACCTCACGTTATAACGGAATTGACATTTAAGTACCTATGCAAAAAATATTAATCATTAGGTTTTTTAAATTAGACATTAATCCTTATACTCTATAAAATTTAACTTGATCTCTGCGACAGCTGTCAGAAAAATCACGCCCATGAAGTTATGAATTTCTTAATAGTATAGACAGTACCTGTCAATGTCATACTTTGTGGGCATGCCGATTAGTGATGGGCGACGAATGATCGTGACCACAGAGTTTTAGATAGAGTTTTAATTAAAATATCGATAGTTTATACTGACGATATTTTAAATAAAACTTAAGTTATCATAAATTTTATTGTATATTTTAATATGATAACATTTTTTACATGTGTAATTAAATTAAACCCAATTATATGTTACATTAGCATCGATAATAGTGAAAAACGTCGATAAATACTATCGTTACATTATTATGAGTATTTAATTAATATCATAACATTATTTACATGTGTACATACTTGATCTTAAATAATAGTAAGTAAATAAAATCCAATTTCTCACCTTCAACTGCTCATTCGATTTCATTACAACATTTTTTGAAAATCGTTTTTTTCCACCACTATCTCAACTCTAAAAATGTCAATCTTCTATGTCAATGTCACTGTCGCAGAGATCAAGTTAAATTTTATAGAGTATAGATTTTTTAGATAAGTTCGCGTTTGACCACAGCCCTATTTGATTTTTACACAGAGATGCATGCGGTCTAGAATTTAGCGCGATAGTTGTGATTTTGAAATAAGATTGGTTTAGGTTTAAGATTATTTTTAAAATTACTGTAGATGAATTGCGATGTCTCAAGTTAAGTCGCACGAGTTAAATTTATACAGGGTTATCTGCTTGCCCTGTACTACGCTGTAGGAACTACTACTACTACTAACCTATTTGAAATAAAAAAAAACAGACCTATACTGTTACTATGGAGCCAACTTGGAATTCAAGAAAAAAATCAGCTGTTCCACAAAAAAATCAGAATCAACAAAGTGTATGAAACAGCTGATTTTTCTTCTCGAATTCTGGCTTGACCCCATAGAAAAAGTTGTTCATAATGATGGTCTGCGTCAAGGTTGGAATTAATTATAAAAATATCGATTTATTTTGTAGATAATGTAGTTATTCGTAATGATGGTCTGAATATCCTCCTGTCAGCTTAGTACACTAGTTCTGGATAACCCTATAGGTAGATAAAGCAACAACGGGTCGCTACCCGTCCGCCCACTGGCTAACCCACTGGTGGGTGTAGGGGTAATTTCTATTTACCCGTGTACCCACTGCGTCAAGGTTGAAATTAATTATAAAAATATCGATTTGTCGATAATGTTAAAATGAAAATAATACAATAATTCAATTGTTTACTAAAACTAACTAATATCTGTACATACTTTACAAGCTTCTATGAGACTTACACTAATTTTCGTGCTGGAAGTCTAATAATTAAAAAACCGGACAAGTGCGAGTCAGGCTCGCACATCGAGGGTTCCGTACAAACAAATTGTTAAAATAATTAAAAACCTGTTTTAGCATGTGTTAATGAAGTTCTTTTATATGACAACTTTCATGATACGATTTACTCACTTTGAATTTTAGCCCTATTTTTTTTGTGATTTAAATAGAAATGTACAGTTTTCAGATTTATTCCTATATGTGTACTCTAAGACAATGCTTCTCGCCAAATTTCATAGTTCTATGTCAACGGGAAGTACCCTGTAGGTTTTGATTTTTGTGAGTGTCGAAATATGCGGTTTTTTACGACATAAACGACTCTAACTTTTTTAAACGACAACTGATAAGTTTTTTTTTTTACACAACAGTAAGAATTCATCGATATGCGTATACAGTTTAAATTTCAACTCGATATCTTTACGCGTTCTCGAAATAAAGAGTCTTGACATACACACAGACGGACAGACGGACAACAAAGTGATCCTATAAGGGTTCCGTTTTTTCCTTTTGAGGTACGGAACCCTAAAAAGACTGTTATGATTAATAAAACACGTATTCAGGGTTTTTAATAAATCACCCTCCAACCCCTAAAATTAGAGGATAAAAATTTGTTTGCGACTTTCGAAACTTTTAATGCTAGAAGTCTGAAAACGGATATAAGAACTCGTTATAACAAATAATTAAACACACATAATTTCACATGAAAATGTTTTTGTTGGATTTACTATTACACCGATCCTCTATATCTGATGCCCGAGATGGTATGGGCATCAGATATAGAGGATCGGTGTAATAGTAAAAATATAGTAAATAAAAAAAATGCATTAAAAGTTTCAAAAGAAGTTGAATCTGTATGGTGGTTGAATCTATTGACATGTAATCCCAGTCTCCTTTAGCTTGTTCTATCGTATTTATCATCTTAATATTATCGACAAAATGAATCGATATTTCTATATGTAGTTAGTTCCAACATTAACGCAGTGGGTGCACGGGTAAATAGAAGTTACCCCTACAGCCACCAGTGGGTTAGCCAGTGGGTGGACGGGTAGCAAGCCGCAAAAACATGTTTGGTTGACTACCATTGACATCACAATAGCTTTAACAATTTAGGCATTTTTTTAGAAATTCTGTTAATCATTTGACCGTGAAATAAAGAAATATTTTTATGTACTATGTATTTCATTTTAGTCTTCCATCTATTCGATTTTATTACTTAACTATGCTAGGTTTTCTAAAAAAAGGATTTAATAGTTAAACAAAGTCGATTTAACAAAACAAACTTTATTATCTAAATAAATTATCAATAAATTAAAATAATTACAAACAATAAGACTAGCAAACAATACTGCTAATATTACAATTAAGAAATGCGTATTAAATGCACTTAAATCACAAAACTAGTGTAAAATTACATCTCAGTTAATATTAATTAGTCAACTCTGGAATCTATCGATATTATTATCGAGAGTTTCGCATCACGTTCGTACTACCTTCAGTTGTATAGATAGGTAAGAAACTTATATTTTTTCGATATGTCAATCTTAAAAAGGTCAAAATAATTCGCATCACTAGCTTCCAGTTACAATAGGTGAACAACATACCTTTTAAAAATATCGATAGACTAAATACAACAAGGGTTAAAATTATGTAGGTATAAAGACTTCAAAAGTCGTATGTAAATGTCGAACGAAAATAGGCTAGAATCAAGCAGCCTGGATCCAGACTTATGGCACCGTTATTCTAAATTATTATATGTAGGTATATCG
Organism: Hypomecis punctinalis; assembly: GCA_949316475.1. Classification (NCBI taxonomy): domain Eukaryota; kingdom Metazoa; phylum Arthropoda; class Insecta; order Lepidoptera; family Geometridae; genus Hypomecis; species Hypomecis punctinalis. The sequence continues at coordinate 26,099,851 of OX438799.1, read as the reverse complement.
ATAGTTTCACAAGTAGTTCTCAGTAGCATCGATAATTCGGTCTCACTAGCCGTAAGTACAGTTTACGTCTCATAATGTCAATCAATCGTAACAAAGACGTTGAGTCATAAATCTTTCATATTTCTGTCTCTATCACTCGCGTTCAATGTAGGGAGCGACTGAAGTACCTACTGTCTCTTTGATTGTATGAACTCATCAACGACTTAGTGAAGACGACGCCTGTGTAGTGCTGGCTACGTGGGCGCGCGGCGTGACCAGCGTTTGTAGCCGTCGGCCAGCGCTGCGCTCAGGCTCTCCATTCGAGAGAACATCTCCTCGCTCGGCGATATCTAGACCAAAAATATACTGTTATTAAGCTAGACTAGTAAGGATTTGGCACACCGGATGCGGCCAGGTCCAATTGAACGCAGTTCGCATTATGTATGAACAACGTGCATGCTACAAATCTTACGATCTGTTTAATTAAATAAAAATTATAGATATTTCGCATTATCGTCTATTTTTTTGACATTGCTGAAATGCACGAGGCCCTGGGCTGAAGCCCAAAAAGTCATATGGTAGATCCGGCCCTGGGCAGCTGTCCTACTTTTGCTCACTCCAAAATAGCAGAATGTATTGACTTTCTTTCCCGGGTGGGCAGTGGGCAGGCTCACCCGTGCCCCCTTAGCTACGTCCATAGGTGTAAGCATAAAGAAAGAATAGTACCGGGCCCCGAAGTGTGGCAGTGGGCAGGTCACAGCGCGGGCAGGCCGAGTGTTGCGCGCTCGCGTCGCGTCGTGTCGCGCAGAAGGGGCCCGCCCACCCGTACCGACGCTACACAGAAAAAATAATCCGAGCCATTTCGCAAATTATGGCAGAGAAAACACGGATCGCAGAAATTCATCCATCGACAAAATAAGATAAAATAATATTTTATTGTCATCAAATAAATATCTTATTACATAATTAAATATAAACGATGACCATAATGTACTCGTCAGTTAATAGGTACATTTGAGAAAATACTCAATCTAGTAACTTAATAGAAATGTAGTGTATATATTCCCAGACTTATTTTAGTCAAGAGATATACAGGCTATCTGCTTGCCCCGTACTACCCCGAAAGAGAATGAATGATTAATTCTTATAAGACCATCATTATGAACAAAGTTTACTATGGAGCCAGCCCGAAAATCAAGAACAGCTGTTTCATACAAAATTACAACTAGGAGTCGACAAAATGTTAAAACAGCAGATTTTTTGTCTCGAATTAAAGGTAGACTCCATAGTAAAAGTTGTACATAATGGTCTAAATCACCTTCTTCCTACTTAATACACTAGTTCTACTTGAATAAATAAATAAATTCGCGCCACACGAGCCGCCGGATGGGAGGTTATGCACAGAACGCTGCGCCAACGGCAAAATATAGGTAAGCGCGGGAGCCAGAGAGACGAGACGCCGGGGCACACCCGCCCGCCAACCTCATGCCTCCCGCGCACTCCCTACGCCCGTGCTCACTTATTCGCCCGTTGCGCAGACATTGTACATACATGAATCACGGCAAAGTGTCATCTGCGGCTAACTTCTCATCCGCCGACTTGTGTGGCGATGCCTCTAGCGTTACATAAGCATCAAATCTCTCTCGTACACTCGTCATGGGCTACCATCTGCCACTGACCTGGATTGCGTTAGTGTACCTATAGGCCGAGACATACAAGTCTGCGGATGTGAAGTTAGCTACAAGCTGCGCAATATAATAGTCAATCCTGATTCGACTGAAGCTCACATAAAGCTGCTTTGATTGAGTTTCGCGCATTCGATTCGGCCTATATTCTAAATGGGCTTAACGCGCTGCATACAGGTGAAAATTAATGACATCAGTACCTATTCCTTTTTCAGGAATTCCTTATTTATTATTTACCTTTAATCCATAATCCGACAACTTCTTACACGTTCTTTGCGGCAAGCAAGGTGGCACGTTTACTGAGCAAGACGGCACGTTGACGGAACAATGCGGCACGTTTGACGAGCAATGTGGCACGTTCGTAGAACACGATGGCACGTCGATCACGCATTGTGACACGTCGCGGCCCAGCGGCATGGTACTCGACGAACAGCTGACCATCTCGCTCCCACTCGAGCCCGTCCCATCGTGCCGGCTCTCTCTCTCGCCGAATGTGACGGTAGGACAGCTATTCTCGCTTCTCTTGGAGGTTCTGGAGCGGGTTTCGCTCGAGCTCCGGCGGGCGGAGCGCCCGTCCTCTGTTTGTTCGAACACTCGCGGGCAGATGTTGACTTGTCGTTTGTGCAGTTCGTCCTGTATGTACTGCAGCGTGCACTCTTTCTGCTTGATTTGTTTTTCTTGCTCCCTGTAAAAAAAGTGATCTTTAGCTGTAATCACAAGCTTTTTATAGGATAACAAAGTTAACAAACTAAGTGATAAAGCGGCGACTTGACAGTGTTACAGAAGCGACATGAAAGAATATACTAAACACTGAATGCTTGGGGCCCAAACCCAAAATAAGGGTCAGTTCATACCGGTGTATGTCCCGCATCCGCGCGGCCCAGCAGGGCGCGGCGCGCACCACGCGGCCCGCCTCCGCGCACAACGCCGCGCCACGCGCGTGCGCCGAATCCAGCTGCCGTTCCAGCTCCGCCGCGTTTGATGTCTTCTCTCTAGAGAGTAGGGAGTATTTTCCTTTTATAACTTAGCAGCTAAAAGCGGTATAGAGCTGACAAACATTTCGCGAAATAAATCAAAAAAACATTTTTTATTTGATTTCCCAAAATATTGCCGGTATAAAGCCGGTTGGCCATTGACTAGAAATTCAGAGTGATGAGTTCCTCATGGACATGAGGACAGATTAGATTCATGGGTAATTTGGTAGGAACTTATAAATTACGCTGATTACACGTCAGCGTCTATTTTAGGAACCAGCAGTGTGTATCATCAGTGTGTGTATACCTGTAGGCCGCGTCGACGCGATCGCAGAGGTCGCGCGCGCGCGCCAACTCGGCCTCCAACTCCGCAGCACGACGTTGCACGCGCGCACAGCGCCGCGACACGCAGCTCAACTCCTTGCGGAGCGACTCTTTCTGCAAGACAACACCACATCATACTAACCACTACAAGCCAACGTCGAACCTTTGGCTGGCTTTGTCTCCAATCGATGGAAGATGGGAGCCAAAAATGGAAGCTAAAACGGTCCTACTTAGTGCTACGTTCTAGATCATAATAATATGGGAGCTGATCTACTCGCACCAAGCGAGCTTCTTTCCCAACGTAGCTGCGTAGGCACAATTTATTTATTTTTTCATAAATTTACAATAAATATCATTACAGTTTGATTCAAGGTCTCTTTCAGCCTAATAAATTAAGTAGGTAATAAGAACTCTTTTTGAACATCCATTTTCATTGTTGGAAAAAAATAAGGTAAACTTTTACAACACACAAAATAATATGCATTACAACTGGTTTAGATAGTTTTCATCATTTGAAGATGGTTATGGCTATTTAATTACGAATAGCTATGTTCTGTTTTTGTAGTATTTTCCTCCTTACCTCTTTAATAACGTCTTCGGATTTGTTCAGCTCTTCTTTCATAACTTTGATCGTGTCTTCGTAAACACAACAATGCTTTTGTAAGCAACATAGCTCTTTGGCTTTGTCATCCAATACCGCTGCAACAAAATTATCCTACAGAACTCCAAAGCAGTGCTTTCAATTGACATAAGTAGACCTTTTTCAGTGGAATACAAAAAAAATATACGAATACAAGACAACGAATGTATGATTTATTTTTTATTTATTTATGAATTTTAATACCAGTTTTGTTTTTTTTTTTTTTTTTTTTTCGACTTTATGAATGAATTTTAATAGAAAGATACCTTTAGTCTCCGTCAACTGCTGCATCAACGTATCATTGCACGCAGATTTCGCCTTTGTATCCTCCGCTAAAGCACGAAGTTGTCCACGAATGCAATTTAACTGAAAAATATTGCACAAATTAGATACAATGTTATTGACAAAATCTTTAAATGCCTCTTGTTTTGAGCTTACCTCTCTTTCTTTCGTTTCTATCTCCTCCTTACACTGTCTGTCCAGACAATCCTTCTTGCGCAAGTTTGCTGTCAAATCCGATATTTGCGTGCGCAGATTGCAAATTTCACCCTGAAACACGACATATATTAGACTTAGTACAGGGTTATCTGCTTAATCTGTACTAAGCCGAAAGGAGATGATTAAAAGACCATAATTACGAAAACTTTTTCTAAAGGCCAACTTAAAATACGAGAAATAAAATCAACTTTTCCATACGAACCTCAGAGCAAATAAAAAAATCTAGAGAGAATGTTGTGAACATACAAGTGAAGCCAACCAAAACTACGCCTCGCCGTGTACAGACAATTACACACACATTCAGGTAACTATGAAACTACACCTTGGCTTGTCAGTCAAACTGTGGCGGCGCAACAGCGACGCACTCACACATGTATAAAAAAAACCGGCTTCACTTGAGTGCTCAACGACGTTCCCTCTGGATTTATTGATTTGCTCTGAGATACGAACTTGCAATTAGGAATCGACAAAAATTTTGAAACAGCTGAATTTTTTCCTTGAATTCTGAGTTGGCCCAATAGAAAAAGTTGTTCATAATGAAGGTCTGAATGACCTCCTTTCGGCCTAGTACACTAATTCTGGACAATTAGACTGTATTAATTTTAAGCCCAGTAATTCTGTTAAATTATAGCTTTGTGATAACCCACCTTCATGCTCTCGTTTTCCTGTGTCAGTCTCTTATTCTCTTGTTCCAACCCACACGTGCAGTCTCCCTGAAACAATGCTGATTGTGAATGTAACACTCTTATAGGCCGAATCAAACTTCTTGGCGGCTGTGAAGTTACCTGCAAGCTGCGGGAAACCCAATCCTCGCGCAACTGTGAAGTGAGCTTCAGATGGGATTGGGTTTTATGCGCAGCTTCTAGCTAACATCACAGCCGAGTTTTGGCGGGAGCGCGGAAAAGTCATGTCGCCTCATTGTATTATTTTGTTAAGCTTGTGTTTTCATCAGAGATAATTTGTATAAAATTGTGGTATTTCCTTGATTATAAGCTGATTTACGTGCATGAGTGTAGGAAAGTGATGATAATGTGACGTATCATGTTGTTCCGTGTAGTTACCAAAACTCCATAGACGCCTCTAGTAAAGTCTCCACTGCTTTACTGAGGTATGACTTTGACTATGTTTGGACTTGACCGCGACTTTATTGGACTATGACGAGACTACGACAGTGACTATTTTGATAAAATATCTAAATTATTAAAACTTAATACTTGACACTGGCAAATGCACGATAGTGCGACGCCAAAACTAAGAAAAAAAATAACATCACAGCCGCCAAAAAGTTTGATTCGCCCCATATAAAAATTAGTCTCAATGATACTTGGCTGCACAGTCGAAGAAAATTAGAGAACACAAAAAAAAAATGCAACGAAAACCTGCATTCAATCACCCCCAAGTAACTTTTGTTAAGTATGAATGCAAATGATCCGTTCTTAACGCTAAATTAAAAGAGGCAGCAACTGGTGACTAACTTAACGGAAGCGACCATGCCCATGTTGTACGTACATTTTGAATATGGACCATACAAAAATACAAGTCGATGGCTCAGACCAAATAAAAAAATCAAGACAGAATGCTGTGAACAAAACAAGTGAGGCCGGCAAGACTACGCCTCGCCGTGTACAGACACGATTACACACATATACAAGTACCTACAAGGAAACTACGCCTTGGCGCGTCTCAAACTATGGCGGCGCAACACCGATGCACTCACCACATGTATAAAAAACCGACCTCACATGTCTGATTTTTTTATTTAGCATGAGGTCGATGTGTTGTATCCATGCTTGCGATGACATTAATAAAATAGGTACGACAATATTGTACTTACAGTCGAGTAGTCTCAGACCCTAAATTACGCTGTTATTACAACAATCATCATGCGTTGCAAAAGTCAGGTAGCAAGACGTTGAGCCTAAATTACGTTGTTAATACTAAAAGTGTCATGCATTGCAACTGTAACATAGAGTTAGCAAGTTCCAGTGTTTAAATCACTCTATCGTTAAGGGGGCGCCTAATGCCAAAATCGAATCTTTTTAAAGACGTGGTGGTAACGAACATAAATATCCATATTAAAAAATACTGTACGAAAGGAAAGAACCCATAGTAGCAGAGTAATCGCGTAGAATTTTGGAAAATAATATAAGAAACCTTAGAAAAAATTAAAACTTGGCATCATAAAAAAAACTTTTTTTTTTCAAATGCTCGAAATTATCAGCGACAACACCACGTTATTTTTGACAAATTACGTAGCCAGACTAATGTTCTAGTAGAGTAATCGATTAGTTTCTTTAATATATGCTTAAATTTTGAATAAATAAATAAAATGTCACCTAAAAATGAAAGCTGGCGCTCGATGCCAAAATCATCGTGAACTGTCTCATGCGATTTTCGACTCTAAACAAAGCAACATAGATGATAGCGGGCGATGCAAGAAGCGCGGGTGAAATCTGTTTTTTTTTTCATGGCATTAGACCCACTCTTAATAGGTACAAATAGTGACATGCATTGCAATGCCACGTACAGCCAGCAGGTCACGAAGCCTCAACAGCTGGGCGGCAATGTCTTGCAAATCTTCGCTCAACCCGCCCACCACTGACTCCTCCCACATACCCTGCTCAATGATAACAACACAATTACAATAAAAACCTTTATTTATACAAGTTATTAATAAAATAATGTATAAACACAGAGTTCATTACCCTGATACTACGGGACTTACCGCGCAATAAAACATGAGGTATTCAAACATTTTCAAACTATGAGTGTCGTGCAATCCTGTAGTCTGTACTTACTGTACTGTACCAGAATTTTAATAGTCCACTGCAGGACGTAGGCCTAACCACGAAAGGCGATTGGGTCATATCCATCAAGCGGGCCCAGTGCGGGTTGCTGGATTCACATACGTCATCCAATTTCTTCTACGGACGTATGTAGGTTGCCTCACGATGTTTTCCTTCACCGAAAAGCCAGTAGTGTGAAATTCCGTACATAGTTTCCAAAGAACTCATTGGTACTGGATTTGAACCCACAACCTCACGAATGTAAGACGGGTGTCATTACCACTAGACCACCAAGGCTTTTTTTTCTCTTGTAGTCAACAAGTGCAAACTGCGTTTACAGTCAGTGTGGTGTATCAAATTTCGGTGTGGCCATCTTTGTATCATTTGTGGCATCTTTGATTTTAACGATTAATTAGAAAATTTAATGTTCAAATAATTTGAGACAAATTATATAGTAATTAATGGTAAACACGATTTGATTTTTGGGCATTGTAATCTTTTATCTAAGTATAGGTTAGTTGATTGCGAGTTGTTATCGTAATGTTTTAATATCTTAATATATATAAATCTCGTGTCACAATGTTTGTCCTCAATGGACTCCTAAACCACTTAACCGATTATAATAAAATTCGCACACCATGTGCAGTTCGATCCAACTTGAGAGATAGGATAGTCTAAATCTCAAATTATAGTCGCAATTTTAATTTATTTAGCCACAGCAACGCGTGGCCGGGCAGCTAGTACATATATAATAAAGTTAGAATTAAACTAGGTATTGTAAAAGGGTACAACATACTGATAGATTATTTTTAAGTACTATAATTAATTTTTAACTGATTTTTATATCCAGTAGGTACACATATTTTCATCTATGTATATTTTTTTTCTCTCATATGCATTCTTCTTTTTTTGCACTCTGTTTATATAAATATTAATTCTCAAAGCCGATTTAAGTTGTTTAGTGTTATTTATAAAATTTATATTGCTGTTATATATACCTACATACATATTTGTAAACTTATTTAGTGGTTGAACCGGCTTGTATTTTCTTTCCTTTATGTATCTTATTTTAGGAATAGGCCTGTTATTGGCTATATATACTTATCTGTTTAATTAAGATTAATGTAATGTTTTGTGCTGTTGGCCTGTAAATAAATAAATAAGTAATAGGTATATTTTGTCTCAAATTATTTGAATATAATTTGGTTCTCGGTATAATTTCTCGGTATGTCTCTATATAATTTGATTCTCGGTATAATTTGAGACAAATTATATGGTAGTATAATGAGATAATTAAATGGTAATTATAAACAATGTAACAACATAAAATTGTTGTGTGAACAACAATTTTATGTTGTTACATTGTTACAACAATTTTATGTTGTTCATCATCATTTCAGCCATAGGACGTCCACTGCTGGACATAGGCCTCCCCTAATGATTTTCAATAAGACCGGTTGATAGCGGCTTGCATCCAGCGCGATTCTGCGGTCCTAATAAGGTCATCCGTCCACCTTGTGGGTGGACGACCTACACTGCGCTTGCCGGTACGTGGTCTCCACTCGAGAACTTTTCGACTCCATCGGTCATCACTTCTCCGCGCTATGTGCCCTGCCCATTGCCACTTCAACTTGCCAATCCGTTGGGTTATGTCGGTAACCTTGGTTCTTCTACGGATCTCCTCATTCCTGATTCGATCAACACACACTGGTCGAAAACTTTCGACTCTTTATGTCGACTTTTTATGTTGTTACATTGTTTATAATTACCATTTAATTCTCTCATTATACTTTCATTTGTTTTCATTGTGTGAACAACAATTTTATGTTGTTACATTGTTGATAATTACCATTTATGCAATAATGTTGACATCAAAATGGCCACAACCGGGGCACCTGCTATACGGCTTCATGCCGTACGGCATACGGCTTCGGAAGTCTTGTCTGCCTGTGACCATGACCGATGCTACTTGGTCGAAACGTCGGGAAAAAGAAGTATTTAACTATCTCAAGTATTATTGCGCCATAAGGCCCGTATCTAGTAAAGATAATGTGCTCAAATCGCGAACGTTTAAATATAACATAGAGTTTAGTTTAAGATGTTGTGTAGCAGTATCTACCGAATCATTGTTAGAGCTGTTTATGAAGTTCGAGATCTCCATCTTCAGATTGTCCACTTCTGTCGCAATATCCTGAAACAAAAGCTATTATGAGTCAGTTGCCGGCTCTCTATTTATGTCTGAAATAACATTCCGGATATTAAAAAATGCAACACAGTCTCAGTTCTGAAAAGTTTCTAGGAAGTGGATCAACTAACAAGATGCTTGGTTATTGGTCAGTTCTGAAAAGTTTCTAGGATGTGGATCAACTAACAAGATGCTGGGTTATTGGTCAGTTTGGTTTGTTAATTTTTGTAAACTCAGCTGTGGTTAGTTATTTGAGCCGTTTGGAGTTGAGACATTGGGTCCGTGGGGGCCGGGAGCTCATCTTGTTTTCAAAAGTCTTTTTGAGCGTCTGGTAGACGCGACGCGTGACCAAAATGCTGGTGTTTATTTGGCTCAACGTATAATGCCATTCAGCGTGGCAATGCTGCCAGCATGCTGGGCATGCTGCCAACTGGCAGTGGGTTTGAGCATTTGGATTATCTTTAGACCTTCAAGGGTTTGTGGGTGATCCAATTTCTTGTTATGTAGTAGTTTATGTAGTTTTAGATTATATTAGTGTTATATTTGACGGTAGTTAATAAAGGTAATACTTTTGTATGATCGACAATTCGTTGAGATTAAATAGTTTACTAAATACTGCAGGCATTTAGATCTTAATAGCATTAAGTTAAATTATGTAAGTTAGTAGTTTTTGTTAATGATGACTTTAAAACAACACTATGAAGTACAGGCCCAATAAAAGTTTTTGACAGCTGTGTTAGCTACAAGCTACCTACGGATAACCCAATCCTCGCGCAGCTTGACTGAAGCAGTAAGTGAGCTTCAGTCAGTATTTTGTAGCTAATATCACAGCCGCCAAGAAGTTTGATTCGGCTTTTAAGTAGGTAATTGATAAGTAATGAGGTCGAAAAGTTCTTGAGTGAAGTCCGCAGGGTCACCCTGGATGCAAGCTGCTTCTAACTGGTCTCTGATAAAAGATTGGTTCAGAGATTACAGCGGAAACTTAGGAATGTCCAGCAGTGGACATTTTATGCCTAAAACGAAAGAACACACCTAAATTAGTGTGTTCTTTCGTTTTGTACTACTTTACTGTAGGACAGTGATGTTCCTGATATGACTTTTGCAGAATTATGCGGTTTTCAGACCCTCTAGAAACCCAATAAACGGCCTATGGCTGTTTAAAATACGGATTTAATATAAAGCCTTATTTTTGACCGAGGAAACGGAGGAGGTAATCAATTCGACGCGTATTTTTAGGGTTCCGTACCTCAAAAGGAAAAAACGGAACCCTTATAGGATCACTTTGTGGTCCGTCTGTCCGTCTGTCCGTCTGTCCATCTGTCCGTCTGTGTGTATGTCAAGACTCTTTATCTCGGGAACGTGTAAAGATATCGAGTTGAAATTTAAACTACGAGTATATTCGTAAACTTATGAACTCTTGCAGTTGTGTAAAAGAAAAACTTCTCAGTTATCGTATAAAAAAGTTAGAGCCGTATATGTCGCAAAAAAACGCATATTTCAACTCTCACAAAAATCAAAACCTACCGGGTACTTCCTGTTGAAATAGAACTATGAAATTTGGCGAAGAGCATTGTCTCAGAGTACACATATAGGAATAAATCTGAAAACTGTACATTTTTATTTAAATCACATAAAAATAGGGCCTCAAAATTCACAAAATATGGGTTCAAAATTCAAAGTGAGTAAATCGTATCATGTAAGTTATCATATAAAATACCTTCATTAGCACATGCTAAAATAGGTTTTTAATTATTTTAACAATATTTTTGTACGGAACCCTCGATGTGCGAGCCTGACTCGCACTTGTCCGGTTTTTTTATGTGTAACCACTCATAACTTTTTACATAGTGGTTCGATTTCGATAATTATTTTTATATTGAAAATAGTATACTTCGAAGTTGGTCCCATTTAAATTTTATAGAAATCGGCTGAGCCATTTTTGATAAATCAACAATAGTGTGAAAAATGCTACATTGATCCGTGCGAAATACCTATTCTCGAATTCTATACACGGTTGAAGTCGGTCATGCCATTTTTTGCGAAAAATAATTATCATACAAATATTTGGTACAAAATTACGTATATGTACTTTTTATCAAACTGTTCCCATACATGTTCACTAAAAGGTGACGTCCACAAGTGGTATATTATTCAGAGAAAAATCGAACCAAGATGATATAATTATACATCATTTGAAAGCTTGATTTATGGGCTTCTCAAAAATAGTTAATTTAGATTTTTTTATCCCCCGTTTCTTTTTAAATGTGAAAAATAAATTGTATGAAAAATAAAAATACAGTATTATTTTATACTACGGGACTAATCGCGCACTAAAATTACGAGATAAATAAATACCTCCTCATCCGAAACGTCGGGATGAGGAGGTATTTATTTATCTCGTAATTTTAGTGCGCGATTAGTCCCGTAGTATAAAATAATAATGTGTTCTAATCGCGAAAGTTTAAAAACAACAATAAAAACACAGCTTTGTATTTTTTCTAGTTTAGCAATAATAAAGTGCTTCTATCGTTATTTTACTTGCATTCGTAGTCAGCTACGAATTTTATCAAATCAAATTTTTTTTTTTTTTTTTTTTTTTATTGTAAATTTTTACAAACCACAGACTCCAGGGTCTGTGCCCTTTGTTAACTAAAATTACAATTGGTAGATTATACTGTACAAAGAGAGTTAGTAGGTACTTGAAATTTTAGCCTAAGTTAGTTGGTGCAATGCGTGAATGCCACGAGCAGACCGGCGACCCGCAAGCAGCACCCGATCACGAGTGTGACATTTGTGCCAGCCATCGCTCTCCTCGACCATATTTGAGGGAAGAGAGCGACCCGACACATGATGCCGCCGCAAGAAGGCAAATCAAATTAAGAGATGAATGTGGAAGAATCAGTTCTTCCACATTCATCTCTTAATGTGATAAAAGCACTTTTGAGTTAGGTACACCGTATGACCACTCTAAAACTGAGTTGGAACAACACTGCTGCAGGATAATTAACACAAAAATTAACGACACCGTACCTGGCATCTGTCCAGCGACCACTTCTGAGTGTTGATGACGTTGTGCAGCTTCGATATCCGATCACACTTCTCCTTGTCCATTAACCGAACATCCAAATACGATTTACGAAGTATTTCTATTAGATTTTCTTGTTTTACGCTCTGAAAAGATCACGAAACATTGAAAATAAAGCCTGTAGTGTACTCGCGACTAATCTAAACAGAATCATTGTTAAAAACAAAAAACAAGAATCGGAAAAAACATCCTGTATGCTCAAAAATACACTTGTTTGTTTCTCATCATTTTGTCTTCTTTTATCATTTTTTATTTGGTCTGAGAATAGGACCTACAAAATCAACATCAAAATTGTAAAATGCATCACAGCTTAATTTTAGTATTCTTACCTCGTAAAAGCATTCCCGGTAAAGATCTTCAATAACGTCCAGATTACTTTGAAGAGTTGCCACTATATTTTTCTGATCGTCCGTTTCCTAAGGTTAAATTTTGAAAACATAATATTGAGTTATGTCACCAAAACATGCACAAATGTAATGTAAGATACGTAATGTATGTTTTTTATACTAGTTCATCTCGGAACTTGGTATAAATTATATAAAGTAAAGACAAAATTCTTAACTGCTTAGAGCGTACTCTGGTCAGTCTTTAGTCCAACGGTTGGCAACAGGTGGACCGTGGTCCGTATGCGGACCCTAAAGAACCGAACCTCGGACCGCCAAATAAAAACATTATTATGAGTGAAAACGTAGAAAAATATAAAAATTGCAAGAAACTACCTAGTCAAAATTTTTCGACAGTATCCGGACCCCAACTAAAACAACTTGCCGACCCCTGCTTTAATCTCTTCAGATTAGATAGTAGATGCATTGTTGAATCATGTGCTACATTTGTCACTTCTCTAGAATAGATGAAAGCAGTTTGCATCCATTTAGTCGTTGAAGTTTTTATTAGTAATTTATTCAATTTGAACTCAAAATAATGAAAAACAGATTTTGAAGGATGTCCTATATTATGTACCTGTATGTCTGCAGTGAGTGATACGTCACACGAGTCTACTTTGCACATTCTGCAGTCTTTCAAGCTTTTGCGAAGTGTTTGAATCTAGAAGTAAAATACATCAATCATAGTTTTAAAAAAAATCGAAACAAATATAGTATTCAAATAAACAAAATTTGACCTAGGTTATTTGCTTGTGCAACAGCAAAACATATATCTATAGGCTCTACAGCAAAAAAGCAAAATACCTACAGCGTCAAATAATTATAATAATTATGCGACAGCTGCTCCATAGGCAAAAATCATTGACTTTTGACAAAAGCTAAAAGCAGAATTTGTTTTTCGTGAATTTAGGTAAGCCCCATAGTAAGAGCTGGTCATAATGACGAGTATAATGTCACAGTTGGCGCTAAACGGAATATATATATTTTTTATACGGAACGCCTGTTTATGGCAGATCCCTAAAAACTTGAATTGAATAATTCTTACCTCTCTTTCTTTTCGGTCGATTTCACTCCTCAAGTCGGTATGTCGTGCATTGAGGGCCGCTATTCTGGACTCGGCAACTGCGAGGCTCTCTGCCTGAACACGAACCGTCTCTTCTTTGTTTTGAAGCTAGTTTAAAAAATAACTGCATTAATAAGAGCGCCTAAATCTTGAAACCATCCAACCAGTATTAATAATAATCCCGGTTGTTTTAACCGTTTAGTCATGTCAGAGGCCTTCAGGCGGCCTAAAAACTCTGACACCAGGGCTAGCCACCCGGCCTATACGAACTTACTTAATATTATTATTGTGTTGGACTGACCTCGTTATACACGATCCATTTTAAATATTTGATCTTCCAAAGACGACATCGGAACGTGTACCTACGAGAGTTTTCCAGATGGCTTTGTAATCAAGTAGGTAGATCTCAAAGTACTAAATGACAATCGAGTTCTCATAAATATTTCTTAGATGAAAAATGTCTTTTAGCAGTTTACACCATAGTAGCGCTCTTGGCGTAGTTTGATTAGGTGTTTCTTAGCAATCACCGAAGTGTTAAGCAACTTTCGGTACCGTCACTACACGGGTGGGTGACCGCGGGGGGCATTTACAACTGAGCGTGACTCGAATGACACTGTAAATTGTGGATCCCAGACTTCCAGTACCTAGATATAATTGTTTGGCCATGTCAGAGGCCGTCGGGCGGCCAAAAAACTCTGACACCAGGGCTGATCCCCGATACCCGATCTTTACGAACTAGCTTACTGTACTACAAAATGATTGATTACACGAGCATGTACTTTTGTACATACGTAGAATATCCACGGAATGATCTTACGTCCTTGCCATATTAACAGCGACAGATACGTGGCATTACGAGGGGTATTCACGACCTGCAGAGTGGCGAGCAGTATGTTCTGGTAGTGGCGCACGCGGACCGAGGCGCACGAGCTGCCTGGACTCTCAGGGCTGCTGCCACGAACCTGCAGATGCTCTTCTTGCTTTGGCGCGAACATTAGGGTAGTGAGCAATTTGTTCTGGTAGTGGCGCACGAGCCGCCCGGACTCTCGTAGCTGCTGACGCGAGACCGACAGATGCTCTCTTTGGTACAAACATTGTATAATAGATGTATACGATGTCCTCACGATCTGTAGAGTGGCGAGCAGTTTGTTCTGGTATAGTGGCGCACGAGCCTCCCGGACTTTTGGGGACTCAGGGCTGCTGCCGCGAGACCGACAGATGCTCTCCTTGGGTGTAAACAATGTATAATGGATCTATACAAGTGGTACTCACGATCTGCAGAGTAGCGAGCAGTTTGTTCTGGTAGTGTCGCGCGCGGGCCGAGGCGCACGAGCTGCCTGGGCTCTCGGGGCTGCTGCCGCGAGACCGGCAGATGCTCTCCTTATGGGCAAATAAACAATTTCATTGCCTTGTGCCATGCACGAACCTAACATATGACCTGACTATGATCAGAGGCTTGCGCTGAAGAAAGCCACGTATAAAATAATCGATGTTACTGGATTTAATTCATTGACAATCGCGCCAAGTCGCAGATGCAAGTTAATCCGTTATAATTTTAAGTTACGGTGTTATTGGAATTCTGTGAGGTTTATGGCTGAGATGATAATGATATAGCTTAGGCTACTGTACCACAGGTCAATATTATACTCGCTCACCATTAAGTACCTTTGCAGTTATTAAAGCTAAAGATCCGGTGGTCTGCCTGGGTTTGAATCTTACAGCACGCGCCTCTGAAGTCCAATAACAAAGTTTATGATTTAAAAAAAAAACGTTATTTTTGTAACTTCTTCAGCTCAATAGGTCCGTAAAAATCTATAGAAAATATCATTATCACAGATCAACTAAGATTACTTTAGAAACATAAATTAAAAACTCTGCACTCACTTTAGCGAAATCACTATCCGAATCGGTACACATCAGCAGTCCATTAAACATCATGACTATCACAAACATACACTTCATAAACGTCACAAACATACAAACACAATACACAAATATTGAGCAAACAAACTGGAGTACTACGAAACGAGGCGACGCCGCGAGGTGTGCATCGAAAGTGGTGCATCGGATAAATATAACTTCTGGAAGGAATCGGTTTTGGAGCCACGATCTGTTTACTAGGACGCGCGCCGGTCCCTTATATTATATTTCGGGATGTTGTGAATGAACGCACGTTGATGGATGTGCAATGGGTAATGTTAATTTGAACTATTTCTGGAACGCAGTTAATCTTTAAGAGCCTATTACAGAGTTCAATAGCGGAATATCAACAGAGATTAATGGATTGCAGAAGCGTGCGGTTGAGATAAAAGTGAGATGCTTTTGAAGAGCTGTTTTTAATATGGGCCAATAACGATTTACGTACAGTTCCTTAGTGAAATTTAAGGAGATTTAGCAGGTATTTCTGAGTGAGGCCTGCATTGATTGTGATGCTCCAGATTCAAGTTTAAATTCACTACTTATATCTGTTTAGTGGGAGGATGAAGATCGATAGTTTATTAAAAACTGGTAAATAAAGTAGAACCAGATCGATAATTGCTTACAGATCTTCATACAGACGTGGTAGTGATAGAATTAGACTTACTAGATTCGCAAAATTTTGGACCACGTTGATCCTGCCGAAGCGCCTTTTTATGAAGCAAAAGTGGGTCTTATAAATACTCGTCTAGTACACTTGCTATAGTCTAGTACAGTGCGCGCCAAACAAGTTGAAGGATGTGAAGTTAGCTACAAGCTGCGAAATAACCAATCAACGTGCGACTTTATGTGAGCTTCAGTCAGGATTGGATATTGTGCAGTTTATAGCTAACTTTACATCTACCCACTTGTATGGCGCGGACTACAAAATAAACTTGCGTCGCATTGCGAGACGGCTCCGCGCGCTAGCACTCGCCGGCTAAAGAAAGACCGCCGAATGCGGTCGAAACCATAGTCGACAAATGTATTGAATTACGTGAGTCCCAGTCCCGTTACATAAAGTAGAGAGGGCTTAGTGCCTATAGTCAAAGAATGATACTTATGTGAATGTTTATACAGTCCTACAAAATTTTGGTTTGGTTTAGCCTTGTAAGAGAGTCTTTTATGGGACTAAAGTGATACTTCCTACTATGCTACTCGTCTTGTTACAGTTTCGTTTCAAACTAAGTAAAAGGAAGCTATATTTCATGTAAAAAGCCCCGTAGAGTAAGTTCATTAGTGACACCGGCTTCCGGCGCGACGTCCGCTAGTTTCGACACGTCTTAGCGCCGCAGTTTTATATTTATAACACCTATAAATACCCACATTATATAGAATGATCTGTAGTAAAAAGTCGCCACAGTGATGTTGAAATGAAAACATTATAGTTTTGTTTTCTTTTGGGAACACACGGTGTCGAAACTGTCAAAAGTTCTTGGTTTCGGAGTCACTTTTCACGTCAGAGCTTATACTCTTTTATGAAAGGCGTAGTAATACTGAAACCACATAATTTATCGCTGTGAACATCGTTTACTAAGGGACCAACACTGAAATTGCGTAATAAAATCATCTCTAACTGTAAAATTTATAGAATATTTAGTCTGATGTCAAAACCTTATACTATTGTATGTTTTTTTGGTATTTCAAGGTTGTTCCCATCGTAAAAGCTATCTATAAGGATGTAGCGTCTATTTACAATAGTGTTCTTTTCATAAACTACATTTGTTTGGGTACAAAAAGTTGAAATCACGAAATCTTTAGAAAATTGTTAACTGATTTTTTCCATTCAACATTGTTTCATCGCATCGTCTTTTTTTTGTATAAAAATCCATCAATAAATTTTGTTGCTTTAACTTTTTATCATACCTTTGCTACGTCGAAGCTCGTGCTTTTTGCCTCTTGTTTTATCCTGAAACAATAGTGCTTTTTGCAATTTCCGTTAAATAAGCTAATAGTAGGCACCGCAACTGATCCAAATCATACCTAGGGTTAATACAATATTTAACGGGTTTGCTTTGTTTTTGCTTTGCTGTTTGGTTAACGGGTTTGCTCAATATGTAACGGCAGAGTTTTTGCAGTGAGATAAATAATAACCACAGAAGACGCAAATTGCTAACAATGATGTTGATGAGTAAGTGAAATGAAATTAACTCTACAAAAACAAATATAATAAAAAGAAATAAAGCGGTGGTAGAGACCCACGTCAGCAATACAATGTTGAGTGCTTGGAGGTCCCAACACTTAACGCTGATATTCTAGTGAGCCCCTTGATTCAAAGGTAAGCATAACTACAGTAGAACTCCAATTATCCGAATTAATGGGGACCGGGACCCATTCGGATAATCAAATATTCGGATAATCGGATTTTTAAAAAAAAAAATGCCATTGGAGAGAATAAAAGCTACGTTTTGATATTGCACTTTTTTTTATTGAATTAAATGAAAGAAACATGAAATTTTCACATGTTTTAAATATAAATAAAATGTACTTATGTACAAGTTTAGAAATAAAAATCATTGTTTTTAAACATCTCCGTCAATGTAAGCTGTTTTGCGGTCTTTTTTGTGATTCGGATAATCGGCGATTCGTATAGTCGGAGTTCGGATAATTGGAGTTCTACTGTAAATATCAAACGAACAAAAATAATAGGATAGGAACTTACGGACAGAAAGTAGTCAGTGTAGCTTCCGATTGTGACTGTGAACAAAGAGATGAACTTACATTTCGAATCTTGCGCAACATATACATTTTAAAATTAATATTATGGAATGAATTTTAAAATAATTTTGACACAATTAAAAATTGTAAACTTCCAATCTTATTGTCTAATAAATTATACTTATAGATAAAAACTACACATAACACATAAGATACAGTGCACTTTTGGGAAACCAGGTATCTACCACAGACGCATATGGCTACACAAACACTTCAAACTTGGAACACCCATCTTTTTGGACCATAGATAAAGAAACCGGACAAGTGCGAGTCAGGCTCGCACATCGAGGATTCCGTACAAATCCAAAAAATTTCACAAAATTGGGAAGTAAGTTGTTAAAATCTCTATACTATAACCATCGACAAAAAAGTTTTTTTTTTCACGTCAGACATCGAAAATTATACATTGTTAATATAATTATAAACCTGTTTTAGCAAATGCTAATGAAGTTCATTTATATGATACCTTACATGATACGATATACTCACTTTGAATTTTGAACCCATATTTGGTGAATTTTGAGACCCTATTTTTTTCTCATTGAAATAAAAATGTACAGTTTTCAGATTTACTCCTATATGTGTACTTTGAGACAATGCTTCTCGCCAAATTTTATAATTCTATATCGACGGGAAGTACCCTGTAGATTTTGATTTTTGTGAGTGTCGAAATATGCGGTTTTTTACAACATAAACGGCTCTAACTTTTTTAAACGATAACTGAGAAGTTTTTCTTTTACACACTACGTATACAACTTGATATCTGTACGCGTTCCCGAGATAAAGAGTCTTGACATACACACAGACGGACAGACGGACAACAAAGTGATCCTATAAGGGTTCCGTTTTTTTCTGTTTGAGGTACGGAACCCTAAAAAATAAAGAAAGACTTACCTCAAGCGCACACGCACATTTCCCGCGTTCCCTAAAAACAAATATGGGTCATTTCAGTCATAATGTCGCTGAACGAAATGTAGCAAAGGAGAAAACAAGCCGTAAACTTTAATGAGATTTTTGCCCTGAATCGCTTTTGAAACTGGATGCAGTCATCAAAGAAAAATTCGAGTTTCAAATGAAACAGTGAAACTCGACTTTATTAGTGTACCTAATGCGTAAAGAAATTCTTAATTATTTTTTATTTGCAAGTTTAAAATGATCTTGTACTTTAGGATTTTGATCATAGAGGGATTAGTACAGATTTACTTACACGTCAATTGAAACTGCAGTAGTTTCCGTGTATCCTCTATACATTTTTGTACAGCGCCCCTGGCGAAAACGGGGAAGAACTAGCAGAAATGTATAGAGCCACACGCGAACGCGCATGTTTAAGTAAACTGTGCAAAACCTGTACTAAAGGCTCTGAAGTTGTAACATAATCTGTAACACTCTTGCAACATAAACATTATGCAAAAGCTTTAGTTGACAGATTACAAAATAGCGTATAGGAAATCAAAATTAATGTCGTTTATGAAGTTAGCTCCAAACTGCGCAAATCTCCAGTTCGCCACTGACATAAATTTGTACTGGGCAAAGATACGCCTCGTATTTGCAGGTCCCATTAAGTTTGATTCAGCCTATACCGAATACCAAAGAACATAGCGTACTCACCAAAGTTCCATCGACGAGTTTCCTGCAGCTTGATCATTAAAGAACAACTCTTCAAATTTCTTACTGCCCATCCTTTGTTCAGGCACTTGTACAGAAACGTGTGTATTTGACTTATCGCATTGGTTGAGGATGGAGTCTGGCACATGCTTGCATCGCTCGCATGATTTGCCAACGTCAGTTTTACAAGATTTTGCAGACTTGGATAGGGCAGGATCTAAATCACTACACTCTTTGCAAGACTTTTTAGAAGTTTCAACTTTATTTGATTCAAACTGGCATGGTGCAGAGGCATACAGATGTTTACAGTTTTTGCATAGCTTGTTGGCGATGTCGATATTTTGGCATGATCTATCGATACATGGAATAGAATTGAAAACATGTTTACAGCCCTTGCAGAGCTTTTTTGTGACGTCACAGCGTTCGCACGTATTGTCGGATGAGGAAGTGGCTGGATTCAGAGCAATCTTGTACTTATCGCATGGCTCATCAGTACTATCAACATGTTTTTTACTTGACTTGAATGACTGAGCGTAAATATGTCTGCAATTGTCGCATAGCTCCTTTACGATATCAAGATTTTGGCATGATCTATCAACGCATGGGACGGAATCAAATATATTTCTGCAGTCTTTACATAATTTCTTAGATATATCGCATTTCTTACAAGGCTTTACAGGTCTGCAGCATTCAGGGGATGGAATAATATTGCTCCGTTCGTATGACTTTCCGGCGATGTCAAAATGTTTCTTGTATGACTCGATTGACTGGCATGGAGCAGCGTCGTAAATATGTTTGCAATTTTCGCATAGTTTGCTGGCGATATTAGCGTTTTTGCATGATCTATCGCTACAGGGAGCAGAATTAAAAATACATTGTTTGCACAACTTTTTTGTGATATCGCAATATTTGCAAGGCTCTGTTGGTTTGTACTGGGCTGGTACGATAGAAAATGTGCACTCTTCACAAGACTTTTCAAGTTTAACATGTTTCAAGCATGGCTTAAGGTTTTGGCAAGGTGCTGAATTGTAAATAGCTTTGCATTGTTCGCATAACATCTCGGAGATATCTACATTTTTACATGATCTATCGGAATAACAGTCGAAAATACGTTTGCATTTTTTGCACAGTTTTTTGGAGACGTCACAATGTTTGCATGGGTTAGCGGACTTGCTCGGAGCTGGGTCTTTGATATGCTTGCACGATTTCACCTGACAGGGAGTAGGATCTATTACATGTTTGCACAGTTCGCACAATTTATCAGTTACGTCAAGAATTTTGCAAGACTTCACGGTCGGGCAGGGAGCAGAGTTGAACATATTTTTGCAGTTTTCACATAACTTGTTAGCGATAGCAGAATTTTTACACGATTTGTCAGTTTGGCATGAAGTAGAATTTACAATACGTTTGCAACCTTTGCATAACTTCTTGGTGATATCACAATGCTTGCATGGGGTATCAGTTTGGCATGGAACAGGGTCTAGGACTAGTTTGCACAAGCTGCAAACTTTATCGACGATATCAAACATTTTGCAGGGTTTTTCAGATTGGCACGGCTCAGAATCCAAGATTTTTTTACATTGTTTGCACAATTTGTTGCTTATATCACAATGTTTGCATGATGTATCGACCTCACACGGTTCTGAATCAAAAATATGTTTGCATTTCCCGCATAATTTGCTAGCAATCGCAGTATTTCTGCAAGATTTAACTGGTTGGCACGGGGCGGGGTCCAAGACATGTTTGCATAGTTGGCATAGCTTCTGAGCAATATCAATGTAACTGATTCTTTTAGGAGGTTGTCTCGAGGACACCGTAAGATATTTGCAACGTTTGCAAAACACATCGGCGACGTTGCAATATTTGCATGGATTAGAGTGACACGGAGCGCAATCCAAAATCGGTTTGCAACTGTCACATAACTGGTCAGCGATGTCGACGTGTCCGCATGGGTTTACTTGCTGACCTGGGGCAGGGTCGAGAACATGCTTGCATAGCTCACACAGCTTACCAGCGATTTCAAAATAGCTGATAGATTTAGCAGCCTGACACGCAGTCAAATCTACTTCAAGTTCGCATCGTTCGCACGGCTCGTCACAGTCTTGACTGCACGATTTGATAGACTGACAGGGGGAAGGCTCCAGTCTCAAGTCACAAGAACTGGTAAAGTCCACGTGTTTGCTCTGACAGGACTTGGATTCACTGAAGATCAAATTGTGTATTTTGTCTTTCAATTCACCCGACTTGTTGGTGAGCCATTCTTTGGCGAAGTCAACGGTCGAGGGGCACGAGTTGGTGGTTTCGTTGGGGTTTGTTTTAGGGCGGGTGGAAGCTAAGTAGCAAGTGCTGTTGAGTCGGTCGCAGCAGGCCGCGGCCTCGCAGGTAGAGGAGGAGGAATCGCATAGCGAGCACTGGAGAATTACCTCCTCGTCGAGATCAGAACAGTCGTGAGAAATCACGACGCTAGGTGGCGGGCACGTCTGAAATAAAACACTGAATTGTTACTCATAGGTGGTGAACATAAGGATAAGTTACTGAACGAACACTACCTTAGGGATAGGTTAAGAGTTAATAATAGTATTGAATTTAAGCTTGTCTTTTACTGAGTATTGTGAGAGCAGTATTCTCACATTACCATTAAACCAATCTTTTCGTTAGTATTATCAGCGGCCGTATTATGAACGCGTTCTGACGCGGTTTCACTTTTCCTCCCGCTCGCTCTCGTAGCGCCCGTAACTGGCACGAGCGGGAGAAATAGCGAAGCCGAACGTCAGAACGCGTACACAATACGACCCTAGAGCAGTTACTGTGAGGTTATTCAGTCACCTCAGAAAATAAAATATCCCAGTCGTTTTATATTTTGCTACAAAATAATAACAATGTCCTTATCGTTGAAGCAATAAAGCAATTTTAGGGGAGTACTTTTATTATTATTTTATTTGCTTATACATATTAGCCGTGTACTAAAAAAGAGCGATGTTATAATTTGTGATACCTACATTCTCAATAGTGGAAATATCGTGACAACAGTCCACCAGACTCCTTTGGCTGCAGTTGGGTGTTGACGTACACACCGGCAATATAATATTACAAGTGCAAGTTGATGCGTTACGTGTCATATCCTAAAAAGAATAACAATATTAGGAATTAGATGAATAATAAAGATACTCATATAAATTTCGCATCATATATCTTGGCGGCTGTGGTGTTAGCTATAAGCTCCGGATAACCCAATCTTGACTATCCTTGGGTTATCCGCAACTTGTAGCTAACACCACAGCCGCCAACGATTCGACCTATACATCTAAATTTTTGCAATGATCTAAAGACTTATTGCTCCATAGATTTGAAATATAAGATCATAATATTTATACGAATATGGCATAAAAGCATTCATAGCCGAACAGATAAGCAAGTTAAAGTGATAATAGGCAAAGCGCTCAACGCGAGGAATGTCGATGAAGCAACAATTTAATACTTGTCTTATAGCCCTCATTCCTCATACGAACAGCCGGAATGTGGAACGTTTTGCCTGGGTCTGTCTTTCCGTTAAAGTACAACGTGGGTGTCTTCAAATCCCGAGTAAATAGGTATCTTCTAGGTAAGCGTGCTACACCCTAGACCGCACATCTGCTTAACATCAGGCAGTGTATAGTCAAACGCGAACCTTGAACCTGGAACGCTTTGCCTGGGTCTGTCTTCCCGTTAAAGTACAACGTGGGTGTCTTCAAATCCCGAGTAAATAGGTATCTTCTAGGTAAGCGTGCTACACCCTAGACCGCACATCTGCTTAACATCAGGCAGTGTGTCGTCAAACACGAACCTATTCGAAATAAAAAAAAAAGCCCGGGAGGTTAACGCAAATCCTGCAACTACTTTCCAAAAGCTGAGTTTTTGGTATTACATTATCATGGTGGTGTACACAACAATATCACAAAGTCAGTCAGCTATTCCTTAGCGTTTAGTGGTGAATGAATGATGATGATGGGGCCGCAAAACGCGCTGGATGCAAGTCGCTTCCGACCAGTATTATACTTATTCTTAATCTATAGGGGATAAATGGAACATAGATTACTCACACTGTTATCGATACAGGTCGCCACATGACGTTTATCCTACAAACAAAGAGTAATTAAGATCTTAAAAATATAACTGACATATAACATTGGTCCAAACATCACGAACTAGCTACACTCAATGTAAAACATTTCAAAATAAATTAAAGAAGTATACTTACAGAAACATCACATTCCCTTAATACCTACTAAAAACAGATGATTAAAAAACACTTAAGAAATTATGTAAAATCGACATAAGAAATTATGTCGGTTTTACAACCGACAGTTTATTTCCCTAAGTACAATGTTACTTAGAAAAAGTTAGTAAATTTGGACATACATAATTAGAATAAAATAATAAATTAAGTAATTAATACGCATCCGTACCTTAAAAGCTCCTGGCACCGCCAAGAAGCCAATATTAAATTAGTTATTTTAAGAAAAATGCTCCAAGTATTATATTAAGGGCGCTTTCACACAATCAAGAGTCGAGAGCGTATTGCTATAGTAGAGTCGCGCCGCGGACGAGCTATATAAATAAAAACATCGGATTGCACTCCGGGAATGCCGGCAGAAGTGATAACTTGAACATATAAAATACTATCATTCATGCGATAAAATACAATATCACACACGCACACTCGCGGGCGCCCTGCGCGCAATTTACGCGAATTTAACATTTTTTACCTATCCCAAAATTGCACTACGCCGCTAAAGAAATTTTCACTTCAAAAAAACTTCGATACCGATTCGACTTTTGCTCGTGTAAGTGACGCCCTTAGAACCTTGATATCCCGAGTAGCCAATTTTGTTGCGGGCTCAGTTCGCATGTCGAACATCTTGCTACACCCTAATCGAACATCTCAATCCGAGCCAATGACAGGTGCTCATCCTGCGCATGCAAGCGATGGTCACGTGGCGCGAGATGACACGTGGTGACGTCACTCCGTCACTCTGAGAGCAGGTCGTCCCCCGAGAGCACGAGGCGCGGGCTGCGGCCGTCGTCGGAGAGCGAGCGCGAGGCGGCGCGCCGCAGCGCCCCGCGCACGCACGCGATGGTCACGTGCTCTCGCGGCGCCGAGCCCTGCGACCCTCGTGACGCCACGCTCATCAGCTCGCCCGCTTCCTTGCTCTGCACATCGAGAGTGCACGGCTATAAATCCTTTATTAGTCCACTATTAAATTATTAGAGACCATAAATGGAACAACGAAATACTGTTCCACAAAGTTCTGAAGACGATTTTATTTTCACCGTCAGACTATAAGGGGCACATTATAATAGGGAATATGAAATGAATAATCCCCAAAGAGAAAGAAGTACCTTAGCCTTAGCGTGCTTGAGCTGCCTTCTCATCTCTCTAATGATCTCGTCCTTGAACTGTCCCCGCAGTGCGGCGGCGCGCGCCTGCTCGCCGATCGCCGCGCACGCGCCGCGCACTGCGTGTAATTCCTCTCGCAGCCCTACGTTAGCTTTGCGTAGCGCGCGCACGTCTTCACCGCTCGCCTGCGGAGTACCACCATTCACTACAACACTCCTGTTGTCTCAACGTGGTCTCTCACTATGGGCTTTATAAATAAGCTCAAAGTAGCCCAAATAGCTATGACAGGGCTATGTTCGGAGATTCTCTGCGAGATCGAATCAGAAATGAGAGGATCTGTATAGAAGAGCCAAAGTTACCGAAGTAGCCCATCGGGTTGGAAAGTTGAAATGGTAGTAGGCACTGGGTAGGACACATACCACGGAGGAAGATGGACGGATGGACACTTGTAATCTTGAAAATGTTTGGTCCTTAGAGCATATCCTTTTCAATTCCTTTTAATTGTTTATTACATCATACCTTAAGATTAGACTCCATCTTCTGTATCCGCTCCTGATAATGCAGCATCTCTTCACGTAGACCGGAATTGATATCCTTCACGGGCGCCCAGTCACCGCACTAAAAATAACCGTAAACCGTTTTCCAAATCAAGCCAGTTCCTATGATGCTACTGCTCCACCTGAGTCTTAATACGTAAAATAGCACGCTAACTAAGCCGTTACGTAGATGTGGTCAATGTTTTAACTCGTTAAAACCTAAGAGCCTAGAGGCATTAAGCATTACGTAAAGGCATATTTAGCGCGCTAATTTACGCATTAAGACGCAGGTGGAATAGTAGCACAGCAAAATGTTGCTAAAATATTATCAGATAAGTATCTATAGAAACATTAGGTACTCCTACTCACAACATAAACTGCTAATATTTACAAAAGATAAGCTGTTTGGACCAATGTTTTTGAAATTAGCAAAAACAAAAAGCTGCTTTTTACCTCGGCTCCAGTGCAGCAACTACCGGCCATCACTTCCACGTCTTTTTTAGCACAATCGCTACAACATGTCAATAATTAAACCTTTTATTTTACACTGGTAACATTTACAATTCGACAAAAATAAGAGTGAATGAGGCGCCACTAACGTAAATATAAAATAGCCAGCAACCCACAAAATACAGTATAGGCCGAATCATACAAGACGGCGGATTTGAAGTTATACTCTATAAAATTTAACTTGATCTCTGCGACAGTGACATTGACATAGAAGATTGACATTTTTAGAGTTGAGATAGTGGTGGAAAAAATCGATTTTCAAACAATGTTGTAATGAAATCGAAGTGAATGAAATGAATGAGTAGTTGTAGGTGATGTAACTCGACATATTAATAAATGATTTGATTTGATTTATACCTTTATGATATATTTGATATATTTCGGCTTCTGCGCATAACTTCTCATCCGCGGATTTGTGTGGCGCTCAGTATAAGCTAACTTCACAAGCTCGATAAAGTTTGATTCAACCTATACTAGTAATTGAATTACATATCTGTATGGTACTTAAAACTAAAAGTACAGATTGTGAAGCGTAGGTACATACGGAGGCTGGTACTTGCAAAGTGATATTTCACTCCTGAGACTTTTGATCGTTTGCTCATACTGCTGAGCGTCTTTATGTAGCTTCCTGATCTCTCTGCCGACAAACACGAACCAATAAATCATAGTAAGAACCTTCTAGAATGCAACCGCAACACCGAATCAAACTTTTTGGCGGCCAGCCAGCTGTTGCCAGCTTGCTATGAGGATTGGGTTTTGCGTAGCTTGTAGCTAAGTTTACCTCCGCCAACAAGTTCGATTCGGCCTATATCATTAGTAGTCTCTGTAACTCAAAGTTTAGATCAAGCATTTTTGGTAGCCATCATGCCATCCCTACCAACTTGATTTTGATTTTTAAAAGTTCTTTATTGATCAGAAAAAAAACTAGTTACAAAGTACGTACAAACTAGACACAGTCTTAAAAATTTGTATGCAACAATATTATACAAATTACTTTATCAGGCAAACAGCGCCTCCGAAAGTCTTTCAAAAACATAGTTTAAGTAGGTATATTATGAAATGTGTTACAATCAATAAACTAAAACATGTGTTTACATTTATATGGAAAACATAAACATACAAATAATGAACCTTTTGCACCAGGCTCATTTTTTAAAGAAAACGCTACGTATGGTATGGATGTACAATAATATGTACAATAAGTCTATTTTTAGAATAGAATCATGTAGACAACATTCGCGAAAAACCGGTGGATTAATATGTATAAACTTAACAATGAGAGTAGAATCAATTAAGAATTCCACCTTCATAGTCATACTTAAATCATCGAGTGGGTAGGAGTGAGCGACATTACGTCATCAGAATCGTCGAGCACATAGTGATGGGGCAAGCGGTATCTTTTGTAACCTACCTACCAACTAGCAAAAACATTATTCGGTATTTATTTTAATTTATAGTGTCTCAAGTGATATCATAGGAAATTATAAAGCAGTGTAGCGATCATAGCATGGTTTGACTAGGTTGTTGCTAGCGATCATCGAAGTTAAGCAACGTTCAGCACGGTCAGTATTCAGATGGGTGACCGCGAGTGGCACTGAGCGCTACCGTGGCTCGGATGACACGATAAATTGTAGGCCCCGGTTGCTTTGACCGTTTAGCCATGTCTGAGGCCTTTAGGAGGCTTTAAAACTCTGGGCTCTCAAGGCTTGTCATTATTATTCAAACTTACTTTTTGACCGACGAACCACCGGAGGAGGTATACAATTCGACGCGTATATTATTTTTTTATATAACCACAAATTGTATAACCACGCATAACTTTTTACATAGTGGTCCGATTTCAATAACTCTTTTTTTATTGGAAAGAGTATACTTCGAAATTGGTTCCATTAAATTTTTATCGAAATCGGTTGAGCCATTTTTGATAAATCAACAATAATGTGAAAAATGCTACATCGATCCGTGCGAAATATTCGCGAATTCGTGAAGTCGGTCATGCTAATTTTTGCAAAAATAATCTTGTTATAAAGAAGGGTTAACAGTATAACTAAATATATTGTAGTCTATAGTAAATTTTTGTGGCTTATTTGAGTTTAAAACTTTACAAAAACCAAACCTTACCAACTAAGATCTTAATACCTTACCTTTTTTTTTTATTTCGAATAGGTTCGCGTTTGATTACACACTGCCTGATGTTAGGCAGATGTGCGGTCTAGGGTGTAGCACGCTTACCTGTCTTTAGCACAATTTTCCTTGCGCAACGTTTCATTTAACATTTTCATTTCGTTCACTTCACCGCATATCACACTCCGCTTGTCTCTCTAAACAGGACAAAGCCAGCAAAACATTGAGCGAATATTATAAAATGCGCAGCTTTAAGTATACTAAGCGCCACATAAATCGGCGGATGGGGAAATGTTCGCAGAACGCTGCGCAAAAGGCGAATTTTTTATTTATTTTTATTTCAAATAGGTTTGCGTTTGACTACATTACTACTTTGCCTGATGTTAAGCAGATATGCGGTCTAGGATGTAGCACGCTTACCTAGAAGATACCTATTTACTCGAGATTTGAAGACACCTACATTGTACTTTAACGGAAAGACTTAGGCAAAGCGTTCCACATTCTGGCAGTTCGTATGAGGAATGTGGACTCAAAACGCTTGGTTCTAACGCGTGGGATGTCCACCATAAAAGGGTGGCGCTTTGGTCGCGTCTGTCTAGCCGTACGATAGAAGAAAGGGGCAGGTGGGACCAGATTGTGCAAGTCCTGGGCGCACTCACCGAATATAGGTATGCGCGGGAGCTAGAGAGACGAGACGCCGGGGCACACCCGCCCGCCAACCTCATGCCTCCCGTGCGCACTACTACGATACGCGGCGTTGGAATTGCGCAATAATTAGCGAATCACGGCGAAGTGTCATCTGCGGCTAACTTCCCATCCGTCGATTTGTGTGGCGCTTAGTATATGTGAGCTTCAGACAGAATTGGATATTGGTCAGCTTGTAGCTAACTTCAGATCCGTCGACTTATATGATTCGGGCTATACCTATCTACCACTATATTATATTGCTTTACAAAGTGCAGCAACTTTCAGATATACGTCATATCTTTATCATTGCGAACAGCCAACAAAAGTTCATCAACCCTCGACGAAATGTATGGAGCAGCTGATTTTTTCCGAATTTAAAGGTGTGTCTTATAGTAAAAGTTGTGTATAATAATGAGTAGTGTAATAGCTCAAGTCCTTGAACCTTGCAAACCTACAATTGGTTCATATCTTGTGATTGGCGAACTTCAAGTCTAGGGCGCAATCGCTTCATTAAATAAGTTAAATAATTTATATAATAATAAAAAAAATGCAACTTAAAACTCAAAAAGTATATTTCAAGCTAAAAATATGATAGAAAGTACGAGTAAAATGTATATGTATAAAGGTTACAAATCGTGGTTCTTGGCGTTGTTTTTCATTCTGGCGGAGTTATGTTTCAAGTTGTGTCGCAGGTCGCCTTGCGCCAGCGTTTTCGGGTTCCTACAATGATTTTTCAATTGTACTTATTATAGAGTACATATCCATACAACCTATAGGCATTTAAAATATAGAAATTTTAAAATACCAAAGCTAACGCAGACAACAATATAAGTGTTTGTGAAAGCCTAATATCCACTGTACGAAAATTCAACCACATTTTATATAGGTTACTCTGAAGTCTGTAGAGTTTTGATTCTAGACTATGTTTACTTTTATTCAAATAATTCATCTATCATCCTGTCGTTTTATGGAGTGTCTATTTCAACACTCATGTGGGCCAGCTAGCACACGACCACGAAAAAACACTTTTCGACGTGTGATAAAGTGACAGATATATAATTCACCATAACTCTAGAAAGAATTATTTCGTGGTGGTTTTACTTGAATTCCCGTCAAAATAGCTACACGAATCACACCAAACAATCAATCTCCAACACTCTAATTCCACATGGCCCATTGAAAACCAGGGTTATTTTTCAAGTACCTCATGTATTCTTAAGCTTCTCAGAATCGTTTCTTGAAAACTTCTACAGCAGACGGAGACGTTAGCAACAAACACTAATGATAAAGTTACAACTAATTAGTCGCAGCGCCGAACTCACCAGTCGCAGTTGCCGAAGATATCCGACTCGGTGACCTCGAAGAAGTGTATGCCATCGAGCGAGCAGTAGTCGAGGTCTCGCAGCCGTCGCAGCACCTCCACCAGCCCGCGCAAGTCGGAGTCTTTCCGCGCCAGTCGTCGGCGGAGCACCGCTAACTCGGCTCGGAGCTCGCACACCACCTGACGGGACAATATACTCGTACTCATTGACTTAACACTGGCACGAGTATAGGGGAGAGAAAGTACAGATTGACTTGACACTGACAAAATAGTATCTATGGGAAGTGTGCAAGTGGAGTAGCCTGAAGGGACCGACATTATCTATATCTACACTGTCGGGGCGGAAAGCGCGAATCGAGCATATTGTATTTCTTACCACCCGATATTGGCATTTCTTTAAGGGTTTACGTTATTGTAGCATGAAATCTCTCTATACTCTTCGAAAATCTCACTTTAAGGTATAGAAAGATATGGGAGAAAATAATAAATTCACTGCTGGAGTGGTTAAGAATTTCACTGTTTAGTAAAATTCGTCCCGTCAGCTGGTGTACGAGCTATAGACTATAACGAATTGACGTGATGGACTAATAGAATTGTTTTAATCTCACTGTCTAATATTTTTTAACTTTTAAATATATTTTTAATGATATTGTTTATGAAAAGTTAGATACCGTAGAGCAATGTATTCTCTGAGCGAAAGTGTTTCGGATGCCTACACAGTTTTTGAAATTACATGTAAACGTTTACCGAAACACTTAAAAACAATGCCTACAAGCGACTGCGCCCAGTAATAGCTACTTATTTTAAAAAATATACTTATTTGCCAGATCAGATAAACGCTATGGAAAATACCTATGATACATTAGAGGTACGCTCTTCACGCAAAAATACAAGAAGCAATCAAAGTTGAAATATGTTTAAGTTTGTCTAGTCTAACATTCCTCAATCTTCGAGGTAAACAAGAGCATAGATAATATTACTCCCAAGTACGAAACTATACAGAATGTTTCTCTAAACGATGACTTCTTATCATTCCCGACTTTTAGTGTGGGGGGAACTCACACGTAAAAATTTGGTTTGAACCGTGTACGTTATGACCGGGATGATCATGCGGTGAGACCTCGAACTATATAGTCGTTATTTATGACTATCTAATTACGTGAGTTCAGTCCCTTGATTAATAGTATAAAAATGGTAGAATAGATAAGTAGAGGTACCTCGTTGTTATTCCTCTGCTCGAGCAGCAGTCTCGAGGAAGCCTCGGTCTCGAGGTCGGAGACGGCGCGTGCCAGCAGCGAGTTTTGCGCGCCCAGGTCGCTCACCCACTGCTTCAACACGCTCACCTGCATCTGGGGATTCACGTCGATCATTATAGCCCTGTGGCCGTAGTATGCGTTCTAACATTCGGCTTCGCTTTTACTCCTACTCGCGCCAGTTAATCGCACCACGAGAGCAAGCGGGAGAAAAAGCAAAGCCGAAAGTCAGAACGCGTACTCAATACAATACAAGGAAAGTACGCGTCTGTGAACACGAGGCGAGGCATTGCGCAGTAGC
The DNA here is from genome assembly GCA_949316475.1 of Hypomecis punctinalis. NCBI lineage: Eukaryota > Metazoa > Arthropoda > Insecta > Lepidoptera > Geometridae > Hypomecis > Hypomecis punctinalis. The sequence continues at coordinate 26,067,861 of OX438799.1, read as the reverse complement.
AAATTCGTTATAGCAGCTCCACCAGGAGAGGGGATCTGCACTGCTTGTAACTAACTTCACAGACGCTATCAAGTTTGATTCGGCCTATACTCTATAGGACGGCTACTGCAGAATATAGGCCTCTCCAACATCTTGCATCCACCGCGATTCTACTGTCTTAATGAGGTCCCACATTACCATAAAAAAATAATACTAGAGTTACCCACAGCAGTAAGATAAGTCGTACACTCAATTTCTTATCACTCTGAGGTCTGGATACGACAGCACTATAAATTCCAAACCTAAACTAAGTACTATTGCAAACGAGCATGATTGCCATATACCTACGCCACCACTAATGCTTTAAATACACGATACAGGCTATATTCCCAGTGGTTGCTTTTTTTGGCGTCGGCGTTTGTGACCATAGCTACAGTCAGTTTTACAACGCAACACATGGTCTGACAATTCAGTCTCGCGTCAAATCTTAGACTGCAAATAAAATCACGTTCAACCCAACAAAAAAAAACACTTGAAACCCAAATTCCAAGTCCTTTTTTCACGTTTGATCGTTCCTTATCAGCTTCTGAAATTTGAATACAAGAGTGTACAAAACAACTTACCGGCATCCTCTTGCTCTTCGGCATTCGCTCCAACAAGTCCATCCGATGCTCGTAAGCCTTCTGCACGTCATTGAGCACGTCGAGCGAGGTGCTCTCACCGCACTCGCACTCTATCACATTGGTCTCCCGGCCTGCTTCCATCATGAGAGATCTACTTCGCTTCAACTCATCACGAGGCTACAAGCCACGGACCAGTGCGCGTATTAAACCGAAGAGTATATTCTGTACCCTTTAGGATCGGCGATAGGAAACCGTGCCTTTGTATTACACCCAGACGCAATCAATCGCAAAGCGACAGAGCTATCAGTGCACGTATTGAAGAGTATAGACTCTGTACTCTTCAGGATAGGCGATGGCTGTACCTTGAGGATAGGCTGTAAGTGGTGCCTTTATATAAAGCACAAACTCGAGTCAATACATCGGAAGGCTACAAGCCATAGAGCTAGATGTGCACGTATTGAATTGATGAGCGTAGATTCTGTACTCTTTAGATACGCTATAGGAAACGGCGCCTTTATATTGCACCCATACTCGAGTCAACACATCAGAAGGCTACAAGCGACGGAGCTAACAGTATTGAAAAGTGTGGACGCTTGTACTTTAGGATAGGAAATCAAATATGGCTTTGTATTGAGCACAAACTCGACTCAATACATCGAAAATGCTGTACTGTTGATATTATCTTGATAGTTACTCGCACTTAAATTACATCGCAAGAGTACAAATTACCAAGCTTTGTGCGAACACCGTATGTACAAAATTGCAGGGCAATTCCGTATTCTCTTTTTATTCAGGAATACAACTTTACTGAACCCAGATTTGAAAATCTTGTTAGGAATTGTTACAAGAAGTGCAAGAGGATTTTTTGTTGGATGTTGACGTCTTTTTTTATTAGTTTTTCTGAAGATGTCAGATGGTTCAAGTTTTGAAGTCTCTCACTAAAAGAGAAGTTTATGGCCATCTAAAAAGGTTTTAAGCAACTTTTAATCAAAATTTCTATCGAAAAATAATCACCCCTCGTGGGTAGACCTACGTCCGCAGTGGACTATTAAAATGGCTGGTACAGTGCAGTACAGTACAATAATCACTACTTTGCTAATACGCCAGTAAAAATAGATGATTTTTGGACAACTTTGCACTCTGCTCCATTTTTTATAGGATCACTTACTGAGCATAAAATCACAAAATGCTGACAAATCCAGGTGGAACTTCAAGCGCCATCTTGAACGTTTTTGGCCGATATCTTAGAAACTAGGGCAAAAGTCAAAAAAGTTTACTGGAAACAAAGGTATCCCAACCTTTGTTTCCAGTAAACTTTTTTTTAAAAACTTACCGTTTACTGTTTATGGTCCATTTAATGAACCGGCTTTCCTATCGCGATTAATATTTCAAGAGTTATCAGAAATTTAGTGCAAAATCAAATTGTAATTTTACTGACCTATAACAATTAAGCGTCTATCCCCCGTGACTCGACTGCTTAGCTCAACTAGTAGAGCGAAGGGAAATTTGAGTTTCTCGTGACACTACTAGTACTGCTACGGGTAAAAGTACATTTCCCATGACACTACTCTGTTTCCAGTAGTGTCACGGGTAATATTACTTACTGGTCTAACTAAAAAATAATTTCATTTGTTATGTATATAAAACCATATGATAATACTTTTTAGCCCGTAATCAATCTTGACATAAAAAAATCCAGTGATATAACAATTTGTACCATTCAAGTAGGTATATTGTTTACTTTACAATATGACAGATGTCAAAGTGACAGCTGTCATATTTTATAATTCGTACTAGAATAGCATGACAGGTGTCAAAGTGAAAGCTGTCAAACTTGAAAGTGAATTGAAAAAGTGATCTTTGTCACTATAGAAGCTAAACATTTCACTTGAAATGTAGGATCTTGTTTAGCTCTATCACTTTTGTAAAAGGCAACAAAAGTTTTAGTCCAATAGTTACGGAGATAATCCGATTTCAAGTTTGACAGCTGTCATCCGAATTGTAGATCTCGTTGAGCTCTATCGCTTTTGTGAAGACTGCAATAGTCTAACATCGGTAGTTACGGAGATATTTCACTTTTAAGTTTGACAGCTGTTATACGAAATGTAAATCTCGTTGAGGTCTATCACTTTTGTGAGCACAACAATGTTCTAGGTTGAATAGTTATGGGGATAATCCACTTTTAAGTTTAACAGCTGTCATCCGAAATGTAGATCTCGATGAGCTCTATCACTTTTGTGAAGAAAACAATAGCCTAGCTTCGATAGTTACAGAGATAATCCACTTTTAAGTTTGACAGCTGTCACTTTTACACCTGTCACGCGACTCGCATGAATTCTAGAAAACGACTGGTGTTACTTTGACAACTGTCATTTTTTAAACTAAAAAATATAATAAGTTACAAATTGTTCAGTCATCCTAAACTCAGTAGTGCCACGGGTAATGACTAAGTTCACGGGTAATTCGATTGTACAGTCTAAGCAGCCATAGAAAATTAATCGTGCCACGTGAGAGATATTTCCTTTGGCACTACTAGTTGAGCCAAGGAGTAGAGCCACGGGGGATAGACGCAATTAAGCTACTTAGGAGTAAAATTACTCAACAATAATATCAAACTTAATTCTGTAGAAGTGTAGATACTTAATAAAATAACATTTAGGATTTTTTAAATTAAAGCACACAAATAATTTCACGTGTATATTTCCATAAATATAAACAATTTGGCTACGTGTTCACTAAGTCTCGCTCACGAGCGTTTGCACTCGGTTCCACATGTTTCACTAACATTGTGCAATAAGTCTCACTGTGTGTTACACTATAGAAATACATTCCAATACAATATTTGTTTAAAACCACTTATCAACCATACATACATGGTGCAATGTTTTCAAGAGTTTCGAATCGAGTATGGTTTAGTTCTACATTTATTTTATCCTAAACTAGCGGACCCGGCGAATTTCGTATCGCGAAAGTTAATGAATGTAGGTAGCTAACCTTAATGGCTGTCATCCAAAATGTAGATCTCATTGAGCTATATCACTTTTATGAAGATAGCATTGATCAAAAGTTGTCATTTTACTTCGAACTTCGAAGTTCGACGGCTGTTATCCAAAATGTAGATCTGGTTTAGCTATCTCACTTTCGTGAAGATAGCATTGATCAAAAGTTGACAGTTACGGAGATAAACTACTTTTAAGTTCAACAGCTGTCATCCAAAATGTAGATCTCGTTGAGCTATCTCACTTTTGTGTATACAGCAATGGTCTAAAGTCGACATTTACGGAGATACACCACTTTTAAGCTGTCATACAAAATGTAGATTTCGTCGATAGTTATACTGAGCGCCACACAAATTGAAAGATGAGAAGTTAGCCGCAGATGACACTTCGCCGTGATTCGCTAATTATTGCGCATGTGTGCACAATGCCTATATAAATGGCGAAGTAGTGAGCTCGGGCGGAGGGAGCGCGCGGGAGGCATGAGGTTGGCGGGCGGGTGTGCCCCGGCGTTTCGTCTCTCTGGCTTCCACGCGTGCCCATATTTCGGCTTTTGCGCAGTACGCTGCGCATAACTTCCCATCTTTCAATTTGTGTGGCGCTCAGTATACTGAGATAAACCTCCTTTAATATTTTGACAAAATATGTAATTTTTAATTTAGACAGTTGTCATTTTCAATTCTACAGATAATTGATGTTTTGGATAGACAGCTGTCATTTTATTTTTACAGCTGTACAGAACAAAAACAGGGTATGGCCCTTATGAATTTTCTTTCTCCATGACATTATCTGTTTCACTGGCACACCTTTTTTCTATATATGCATTTATATAATGATTTAAAATAAAACGATATTAGAGAGACAACTAATAATACAACACATGTGGAAACATCACAGCCCTAGTGGCGTCCCGCTTGTACCTTTTAGAGTGTAGAAGCGAGATAGCACTAAGGTCAACAATACAAATCGCTAGTTCAATCCCACGGTTACATTTATTTAATATCCTGTTTAGAACCAATCGCACCATGTATGGAAGTTTTCATGTCAAGACCCTTACATACAAACATTAAATATGAGTACAATGCATAAAATGCCCTCGAATTATATTCGAAAATCTTTAATTGCACCTTTTTTTAAACTATATTTGAAAAGCAGTTTGATTGCTATAACTGTCTACCACAACATAATCTCTCTCACATCGGACGTATAGAATAAGTGAGACGACACGATTATCTTCAACACGATTGAGTTGCATTTGAATCAAACTACTAAAAAAGTAGTTATTTCGTTTTTTTGTAAAAAAAACTTTAATTTAAGTGGCCGACAATACTTTTCAAAGTTAGTTTAAGAATAATTGCACAAATCAACGTCATAATAAATACAAAATAGGTAACACTTACATAACACAACAACGTTTCACAAAAAAAAAACATTTAGTCATAAATTACATACGAAAATCGTACTTACACAGTAGTAAAGTATTTACAAATTGTTCCTACTTAGCCTACAATTGAATGATTTACAGGGTTGGACATAGGTTGCTTATTCAGGGGCTCTATTTTTGAAATTCGAACGGCTTAGTCGTATACGGAACTTCATTCCATAGACAACATCACAGAGTTACTACAATCAGAGAGACAGCGCTGTAGTCGTTTCAGGCCATTCTTGACCACAAAAATGCATGGAAAATCTTCCAAGCTGCTGTCAAAACTGTCAAATAAATATTGAGATTTGATATTCCTTGTCTAAAAATCCGACAACAACACAGAGATACCAGAGGGATAATATGGTCGATCAAGAAAAGAAAGAGATGGATTGATTGGCATGGCATGAGTTAGAAAGAGACATAATAAGTTTCTCAATTCAGTGGCTAGTTGCGTATTTCTCTCAGTAGTGTCAAATTCCAATACATGACAGTTTTGACAGCGCTGAGCCAGATTTTCCATACATTTTTGTGGTTGAGGATTGTGTCAAGCGACAACAGCGCTATCTCTCTAGTTGTAATAGCTCTGTGGACAACAACCACCGAATCCAGATATTGGTCATATCTCTTTCTAAGTCATGCCATATTAAATCAATGCATTTTCTTCGGATTTTTTCGATTGACCACATTAACCCTCTAGTTGTTAAGCTCTATGGACAACATAGAGATTACATACAATCTGTCAAAGTTCCGTATACGTTTCCAGGCGTTCGAAGCTCAAAAATAGAGCTCCAGGGTTATTACGAAAAAGGTATTTAAAATCGGAAGAAGTGGTGTTGAATAACTCACAATAAAACCACTCGAAGTAGTGAAATAACTGCTTTTCTATAGAATAGCTGTTTTCAGTTATTTGGTCATATTGTAAGTTATTTAAAATTTTGCATTTCTTTAAATAATTTTCTTGTTTTACAACATCATTTGTATCACATTGAATTTTACAAGAAAAATTCTACAACTCTAACAGCAAGATGGTTAACAACTATCTAAACAATATGCCTAATTATGAAGGCACCATCGTAATGTATTAACAATATAGAATATTTCTGCTCCTTTGTCACTTTAGGCATTAGATAGAGGGAACATTTTTTACGTGGCTATTAAATTTACGATGGCGCCTTCATAATTGGGCCTAATATTGGTCTAGTGGCCAATATTTATAGTTGTAATTTCGTGAGTGAAAAAGTTGGCCAATGCTCTAACATTTTCATCATTTTGCCTCAAGTTGACCAATGCTCTACATTTTTTTTTTTTTACCAAAGTTGGCCAATGTTGTACATCCTTTTTTGACCAAAGTTGGCCAATACTCTACATTTTAATGTTTTTTGACCAAAGTTGGCCAATGTTGTACATTTTAATCATTTTTGACCAAAGTTGGCCAATACTCTACATTTTAATCATTTTTGACCAAAGTTGGCCACTGTATTCGAATCGTTTATCAACTATAATGATTTTATAATGATAATATTGATTCAGATACGTCAAAGGATTGAAAGTATTGCTATTTCATTTTATAAAAAACGAAAATAAAACGTCTCAAAAACACCTTTTATCTAACAAAAAATTAATGGACGTCTATGAATAATCTTGTTTGACTATATTCGTATATCACTATAAGAGAAAGGAACTATATTCATAGTTATAGCTTAAATCATATCTGCCTTCTAGGCTACGCTCACTACAAAATTAGATATACATAAAAATATATTCACATTTATACAAAATCGCTATTTAGAGTAAAAATAACCTTGTATAGGCCGAATCAAACATCTTGGCGGGTGTGACGTTAGCTATACTAAGCGCCACACAAATCGGCGGATGAGAAGTTAGCCACAAATGACACTTCGCCGTAATTCGCTAGTTATTGCGCATGTGTGCACAATGCCGACGCCGCGTGACGTAGTGTTGTGCACGGGCGTATGGAGCGCGCGTCTCATCTCTCTGGCTCTCGCGTACCTATATTTCGGCTTTTGCGCAGCGTTCTGCGCATAACTTCCCATCCGCCGATTTGTGTGGCGCTTAGTTTACAAGCTGCGGAATACCCAATCTTAGCGCAGCTTTTAAGTGAGCTTCAGTCGGGATTGGGCTATTCGCAGCTTGTAGCTAACTTCACAGCCGCCAAGTTGTTTGATTCGGCCTATATAGCAGTATTTCGAATAACAAGATTGGTATAAATAGCACGTCACTTGAAATTGAGCTATATTTTAGAGAAGATACGGTTCATATTTGGCGGAGGTGTGAAGTATGTGACGACAGAAACGCATAGAAATTTGAACCCTTAAGGCCAAAACACACATACGGCGGGCGCCGACCCGCACCGCGCCCGACCCGCGCCCGACCCGCGCCCGCCGTATGTGTGAATCGGCCTTAATAAAATTATAGGTAGTAGTGAAGTTGACTACAGGCTGGGCAAAACCCAATCATACTGAAGATAACTGAAAAGCGAGGATCGGGTTTCGCGCAACTTGTAGCGAACTTCACAGCCGCCTAGAACTTTGAATCGGCCTTTACGACTATCTAAGACAGTTTTTTTTTCTATTTCGAATAGGTTTGCGTTTGACTACACACTGCCTGATGTTGAGCAGATGTGCGGTCTAGGGTGTAGCACGCTTATCTAGAAGATACCTATTTAAAGAATTTCGCTCAAGGGAAATGGATGTTGCGCTAGGGGCCAAATCTTGTCATCTTAATTTAATATTTTTTGAATATAGGGTTCAAATTGCAATGCATTAATGAGATGCCTTAAAACACGTACGCAACACTACAGAAATATGTATTTAAATAATTGGCCAAGTACAAGTCGGACTTGAGGTACAAGCTGGATTTTACGCAGCTTGCAACTAACTTCACATCCGCCGACTTGTGTGATTCGGCCTACATCTGTGGGAAGTGTAAACTAACTTCACTACATTAGTGTATTAAATGCAGATCATTATTACAGCGTGTGTATTCTGCCTACATTTTAGACTCTATAGCAATAGTCATAGCGTTCAATCTCGCGGCGACTTTGTGGCCCGATTCTACGCAGAAACGGAGGTGATGTCGGCTTTGAAGAACTGAAAATAAAAAATCTAACTATAGATACTAACAAAAAGATAAAATCTAGCTATAAGTACTAACTAAAAGATAAAACATAATTTAGCTATGGATACTCTACGGAACTCTTCATTCTTAAGGCTGCTGACGCTCTCTGCTATATCGGTATTGTCTTCCTATAGGGGCTTCCACGCGAAGCGAACAGGTAAAAAAGATCGATGTTTTGGATTTCGGTAATAATTATAGTACATTGTTCACCGAGAGGAGAAAGTGAGCGATTACCGTCAAGGGTGTCGTTTGAACACCCGAGATCGGGAATCGCACTTTCTCTTGAGTGATACATAGTGCTTTATACTACACCTACGAGGAAAATAAAAACTGAATCCTCAAACAACACACAAATTGAAAATGGCGCCAATGGCATCTGCAATTTTCACATGTTCTTTTTTCAAATTGTTTGACACCATCCAACACACAGCTAGTGGCCAGTGTCATTTTGCGAACTTGGAGATAAAAACTCACTGTAAAAACTTTTTGGCTTTTGATATTTAGGTTACCAGCGCAGTCTTACCCAAAATTAAAAAAGAAAAACCACGTAAGAAATGGATTTTCATACACTTTTCTCTCCCGCTCAGATGCGTTTTCTCGCCGCATATTTGTTCGATATGCAATGACGTACTTTCTACCGTAAATTTGATAAAGTATCAAGGTACTTTCCGAGCAGGTGTAGTATAAAGTATATTCTACCGATACATGTTCTTGATGCGTGTGAGGATAGTAAGTAGCGAGGATATTCTATACAATATTAACTATTTTTGGACAAAAAATAAAAAAAATCAAAATGGTCTAACTTTGTGAAAATTCAAAAGAAAAATTTCAATCTTATTTTTTTCATGAAAACATTTTTTTTCTTTTCCAAATATACAGTTAAAAAGCTCATAAAATTAAGTAATAAATTCAGTGGTTTAATTATAATAATCTAAAATTTTTTGACATGGTAATCGGTTTTGAAGTACCGGTGGGGTTTGGCAAAATATCAAAGCCCCTCAATTTCTTAACCATTCATTATTACAAAAATATTTGGCACACGCATCAGGAACATGTATAAGTAGAATATATACTCAAATAAAACCGAAATCGAAAACATCGATCTTTTTTACCTGTCCGCTTCGCGTGGAATGCCCCTATAGAAAAAAAGTCGAAGATTGTTAATAAAAGGCACACACCCCGGAGTTTGTAGTATAAAAAAGATGCTTTCGATCAGCGTGTGATTTTTTTTTGTGTTTTTTCCATTTAAATATTAACTACTCGTAGGTTTACGAAAACTGCTATGTAGTGTTTACGAGATATATGCAACTAAAATCTGAAATAATGATTAGTCCATGCACAAAAGTGCATCAACTAATATTAACCTTAGTTTTTAGTTAGGATGAGTAGTTTATCTATAATGCCAAAAAAATAAATAAAATTCGCGCTCTGACCGAGAGCAACCACCTTAATTCGATTCCGCGGAGACTATGAGCATATCTTTCTCTATAGCACATTGGGCTTTTTTGATCATGAACATCCTCATAAGGTCAGTGAAAGACCACAATTCAAAGTACATTTCTATTAACAGGAAGTGTAGGAGATCCAGTCATCGGTCGCGTGGTTCAGTAGAACTGCTCTTAGCCGAGGAAGATGTTCCAGGGTCCCATGCGCAGCCACGTCGGGATGAATCCTTTGTGAAGATATTAGATATACTCACATGGATGTATAGGAGATCCAAACGGTCGCGTGGTTCAGTAGAACTGCTTGAGCTGTTCGTAGCTGAGGAAGAAGATGATATTCCAGGGTCCCATGCGCAGCCACGTCGGGATGAATCCTTTGTACAGTGCCATGAAACCTTCCGACCGCACCGTCTGCGAAAATACAGTCACGTTACCACATCAGTTATACAGAGTTATCCGGAACTGGTGTACTAAGCTGAAAGGAGGTGATTCGCCAGTAACGTTGAACACCTTGAATAGGCTAGTTTGTAATGAGCCATGGTTCTTTTATAAAGGGTCTTCCAATGGGCACGCCCGAACTTTGACAGTTAGTAGCGGCCATCTTGTTGAACATCTGTCAAATTGGTAGTCATTTATTCATTCTGTTTTGCTAAAAAATAAGTGTTCTGTTCGGGCAACGCACCGCGCGCTTCGCCCATTTTACGTCGCCATAATCTTCCTACTGAGAGGATTATTCGTCGTGTGGTGGATAAATTTGAGTCCACTGGTTCGGAAAATGATCGACCAACACCAAATCTTTCAAATAAATAAATAATTTCGATAATATCTCACACACAATTTGTTTTATTTAAATTAAAAGATAGGACACGCTTCATGAAAGACCCGTTACCACCAATGTAACGTACAAACTACAATAAATAAATTGACTTTGACTTTAGACCATCGTTATGAATAGCATGGGCCAACCCGAATTTGAGAAATAAAACAGCTGATTCATACATTTTGTCAGTTCAATTTTGTATGAAAATGCAGATTTTTTTGTAATCCAGTTGACCGTATTTTTACTATAAAATTTAAACCTCTGAAGTGTGCAATCTATTAAACAAATAATCGGCCAAGCGCCAGTCGGACTCGCGCGAAGAGTTCCGTACCGTATGGAAACCCTCCGTTACATATTTTATTTTAATTTAAGTATTTACTTTTGAAGGGAATATGCAACTAAATATTTTGTGAATATTTCAAGCATCTTTCTGTTGCCGTTATCAAAAAATCATGGTTCTTGTATAGGAGCCCCCCTTAAATATATTATTTATTTTTTCCATTTTCTGTATTTGTTGTTATAACGGCAACAGAAATACGTCACATGTCGTAATTTCAACGTTCTAGCTATCACCGTTCATGAGATACAAAAGCCTGGTGAGACAGACAGACAGACGGACGGACAGCGGAGTTTTAGTAATAGGGTTCCGTTTTTACCCTTTGGTACGGAACCCATACCCATACGAATCATCGAAATCGGTTCATAATTGGCGGAGTAATCTCGTAACATACATACAAAGATCATCTTATATTATTAGAATTTCTATATTTGTGTTCCTATATAGCTTAGTTAGACCAAAGTTCCAATATTGAGTAGACTACTTTCATAAGTTTTATACATTGTTTAGATTATTAGAATTTATATTTGAATTCCTATATTTCTAGAGTATAAGTAACAATAAGATAGGTAACGAAATGGTAATAACTATAATGTTAGTTGTCTATATGCAAATCTATATATATAAAAATGAAACCCGTTTTCCGTTGTCACGACATAACATGAAAACGGCTTGACCGATTTGGCTTACTTTTTTTTGTAGTTTTCTAATACTCTGTACAAAGTTCTTACGGAAAGCGAAACGAAGTTCGCCGGGTCCGCTAGTAAATATATAAATAAATAAACAAAAATAATCATTCAGTCGAATTGAGTACATTCTTTGTAGAAGATGGTTAAAGATAATGATACATTTATTTGCTAAACATTTGACTCAATTAAAAAAAATATATTTAAAAATATATAAGTAGTAGACACATACCCGTAAGAAGCAATCCACGGTTCCTTTGTAGATTTTTTCGCTAGGAGAACCCGTTTGACCTTTTATATTTCTTTGGTTCATCATTCTCGTCTGAAATTGAAGTTTACCACTATTAGACAGTTTTCAGAACTGATATTAGACTGTAAGGTTATCTAATGGAGACCGCGGACTGATTTGAGTACATTATGACGTCATTATAGCCGTGGTGGTCTAGAGGTTGTGACACCCGCCTTACAATCGTGAGGTCGTGGGTTCAAATCCCCGGTCCCGTACTAATGACTTCTTTGGAATTTATGTACGGAAGTTCACATCCCCGCAACCCTGTTAGGGTTATCTAAAACTGATGTGCTAAGTCAAAAGAAAGTGATTAAGACAACAATAATGAACTTTTACTATGGGAACAGCCCGAAATTCGAGAAAAAATAATCAGCAGATAACCGTGTACAACGCAAGTTATTTTTACGTAGGGCCTCCTCAATAAATCACACATTTTCAGCTGTACAATAAGGGGGATTGAGACAAGTGCAGGCGGCGGAGACCCACCGGCGGGGAATGCACCTGTCTCAGTCCCCTTTGTCGTCTCCCCCGGCGCCCCTGTACCGCGCAGGCGAAGACTGTTATACCTACTCTCTATCTCGAAAGAATGAAGATTGTTAATCCAATTTTCACCATTCATAACATTAAGTGCGATATTTCGGAACATGATTGATTTGACAGGATTAATTAGATTAAAACAATATCGCGATGGACATTGCACATCGTGATAGATATCAGGGCAGATTGTGTAACAATGTGATTATTATATAAACCACAATTGTATTTGTTTATTTCATTAGTACGGCATTATGCTGATTACACTAATTAGATAAAAAAGATGTTTATTTATTATACAAAATTAGGGCTTTCATTCAAGGTTTTTGTCAATGCTGCCAGTGTTTTTATTTGAATCACGTGAAATTAACACGCCAAATGCGCCGATCGTTAAGTGCCAAATAAGAAAAAGATATATACAGAAATTCTTCGTAGTCTACCCTGAGTCAAAATCACTAAGGCTTAACGTCGTCAGATAACGAAGAAGCAAAGTGATTCGCCAGCCAGTCTCCTAGCGTCGTCAACAGATGGCGTTTGCAGGAGTCGTAGATCGGTAGATATAGCTGCCCCTCGCTGTGCGGGACGTCTTACCCGTATGACATCCAGAGGCGTACTAGACACTGAACTCCCCAAACTGGCCAATAGCGAGGAAGATTCGCCGGCGAGTCTCCGAGCGTCGTCAATAGATGTCGCTTGCACACGTCGTAGATCGACCGCTACAGCTGCTTTTCGCTGTGCGGGACAACTTACCCGTATGACATCTAGAGGCGTACTGGCCACTGCACTGCCCAAACTGGCCAATAGCGAGGAAGCAAAGTGGTTCGCTGGGGAGTCTCCTAGTGTCGTCAACAGATGTCGCTTGCAGGCGTCGTAGACTGGAAGTTCGACGGCCGCGATGACTGCCGCTCGCTGTGAAGTAGGTCCTACGCCGCGCCAAAGACCGCGAGTGCCTTCTATACGGTATATGTCTATGAAACACCGAACGATATTGCGCTTTTCAGTGCCCATCTGGAATTACAACATTTTTTAAATCATTGACTGGACTGTCTTTCTGTTCAAGCACAATATTACTCTTTAAATGGAGAATAAACGGATAACCTCTAGAAAAGTGTGCTACACCCTAAACTGCATCACTATTTTCAATCAGGTAGAATGTGGCCAAAAGAAGACCTAACCTGTTCAATCGTAAGATAGACCTCACTTACAGATTTCTAACAGGGCCACGCATTGGCTATATTGGCGACAGATTATAGTTTTGGTTCCAACTCTCCAATGTGCGGATCGACCATGGACTGAAATTGATCGTCCAATATCAATCCAAGATCGATTCACACATTGGCTTGTTGGAACCAAGACTGTATTTGTATTTGGTTTGTTTCTCTTTCACGCAGCAACGGAGCAACATATTGACTTTATTTTGACATGGACATAATTTGAAAGACGAAAAGTGACATAGGCTACTTTTTATCACAGAAAAATATTATAAAATATAATTCAGTACAATGAACCGATGAATATCTAAAAATATTCATCATTGTTATTCATTAAATTGCAAATGAGTCATCTCACCAAGGCCGAGGATGTACTTACGACATCCAACGACACGGCCACGAGCCAAATTAAACGTTTCACGCCAAAATAATATGATGTTATTCCCAGAATTTCTCTAAATATTCTAAGAACATAATTAATTGTTTATCTTCATGTTTGTTGCAAAACACGAGGCGGGGAGAAGCGGACATAACATCGAATAACATGTTCATAATGATGACAAAGTTTAGTAGGGCGTGGGCATCTTTCAGGAATGCGCAAAGAAAATGTAAATACTGGGATTGACCCTCGATTTATGAGTCAAGACTGATCGCAAACACGACTGTCGCTACAGCCACAAACGCTTCGAGCAAATATTTATAGAGCCCCAATCGTGCAAAAAGTGTCCGAGGTAAAACCCTGTCCAAGCTACGTAGTGGCCAGACGTTTTTAGCTAGTAGTAAAGCAATTGCAAGCCAACTACAAAGCCGCGCGATGCCAAAGTGCTAGGTTACAAGCACTAATTATTAATAACTAGTTTTTACCCGCGGATTCGTCCGCATGACATTTTGATTTTTGACGCAATATCATTATAATTTATAGCCTATGTGTTATTCTGATACATAAGCTATATTATTGCAAAGTTTCATCTCAATCCGTTCAGTAGTTTTTGCGTGAAAGAGTAACAAACATTCATACATCTATCCATCCATCCATCCATCCATCCTCACAAACTTTCGCGTTTATAATATTAGTAGGATTAATTGACATAACGTCGAGATACGAAAAAACGGATCATTGTGAATTCTTTAATGTCTTCATGTTTCTTCATCTTTCATTCTTCTTCATTAATTATGTAATTCTTTAATCTAAGTCGGTGACGATGAACGATGACGGCGGTTTTTTTTTACTACTTTCACTTAGGGACTGTGGCTCTCTATATATTTGCTGGAAGGATAAACGCCAAATCTTAGGCCATTCGTGTACGGTGCATGTAATCTTAAAAGGTGTAAAAATCGTCGGCTACGGGTTTGCAATGACACCATGTTGCCAAATGAGCCAGTTAACTAATATAATTTTATATACCTGGGTTCCAATATAAACAGATAAGTCATCCTTAGTCGTCGTTTCGGCCATAGGACGTCCACAGTCACTGCTGGACATAGTCTCTTATTGGTCTTCAATAAGACCGGTTGGTGGCTTTCATCCGGCGCGATCCTGAAGTTATTCGTTTACCTCGTGGATAGTCATCCTACAATATCATCGTACAATTGTTGAGGGCGTAGTTGCCTGTTTGCGTGCGCTACCGTCCGCGCGTTGAGCCGCTAACCATGCCTTTAGCGAGTAACTGAGGATCAGTGAAGTTGGCTATGGCACTGCAGAGCCCACCAGCGAGCGCTGCACACATTGTATTCGTTAGGAGATGCTCTCGCGCGCCGCCGTCTAGCGTCCCACGCCTTTAGCGAGTAACATGTCTCGTGAGGGTGTAGGTAATCTGCTTGCGCACTTTAAGCACATCAGTGGGGTTGGATATAGTGCTGAAGAGTCCACCAGCAAACGCTGCACACACTGTGTTTGTCCGAGCGTCTAGCCACTATAGACCCACGGGGCCTTGTCGTGACGACATATTTACCTGCATGCGCACTTTGAGCACATCGGTAGGGTTAGCTATAGCACTGGACAGTCCACCAGCGAACGCCGCACACGCTGTATTTGTCGGGAGATGCTCTCGCGCGCCGCCGTCTGCGCGTCTCGCCGCCACCCACGCCTTCAGCGAGTAGTACGTGCCGAACTTGATCGTGCCGTACGTCGCCTGTCGCACCACCGCCGGCCAGATACTGCACATAACACATACGATCCTACATTCGATTTTGTACAAATATTACTTGAAAACATGTTCATACTTTATTATCATCTCGACGTTTGACATGTGATGCAACACGGAAACGTCGGAATAATGAGGTATTTATTTATCTCGTAATTTGAGTGCGCGATTAGTCCCGTAGTACATAATAATAATGTGTTCAAATGGCGAAAGTTTAAAAACAACATCATGCTTGTTCTGCATTGCACAAAATATTCTGTGGCATTGCAAAGACAGAAGAAACTACTACCGCTAAATTGACACTTCCGTCTTACCATCAGCATTGTTCTCCACACATCTCAGACACCGTGCAAGCACATGGAGAAGTCATGCCAATGATCAAGAGCTACGCTCTGTTATAAGCTGGATTGGCTCAGGCACATGCTGAAGGGGAAATGCACAAAACTGTCTGTACGGGACGTAAAAAAAGCCCCCACACCAAATAGGAATATTCTACAAGACAAAAAGAAATGTCGTTTTGATGTAGCTCTATAAAGTTCTTCTTTGAAGAAAGTCATTAAAGTTATTAGAGGTACCAATATACTGTACTGTGCTATAAGGGCTATAAGTATAGTTGTAGGGATAAAGATCATTCATACAAGCTGGACAAAGGACTAATTTGTAGTGAATAAGAATAAGTATTTAGTTAACAATTATTTTTCCTCAACAGAAAATAAAAATAGCATGCTTTCTATGCTTCTACGTAATGCTTCAAAAATTGAGACAAGTTTCAGACAAGCAAATCTGAACCTTATGCCTTAGCAAAAACTATAATTTCTCCGCTATCTCTGACCTAAAATCCATTAACAGACTGTCATAAAGTCTGATTGTTTGCCAAGAAAGCGTCGCGTAAATATTTACATCAAAGATAGTGTCAGTACGCGGATTTTAACGCAATACTGATCCACTTTTACAGACTAATAATAAATCAGGGGCACAAAAAATCGTCGAGCAGGAAGGTGTATTAAAAAAATGTACGTAAGTAGGTACATTTTTTAGAACCAAAAAGACTGTATGCTGTAAAGGGCGAGCCTAGGTAAAGGCCGAACCAAATTTCTTGGCGTCTGTGAAATTAGCTTCATGCTGCGGGAAATCCAATCCTCGCGCAAGTGTTAAGTGAGCTTCAGGATTGGGTTATTCGCAGCTAGTAGCTAACATCACAGCTGCCAAAAAGTTTGATTCGGTCTACATACATTCAATACAATGCTATAAACGCTGCATTGCTAATTTAGATCCTACATAAATTGGACAGAGTTGATTTCCCTTCATAGACCTTCCCTTACATTTGCGTAGCATTGGCAAATAAAAATACTTAATACAAACATTCAATGACAAACATTTTTAATAGTTTTAAGAAACAATAGGTATGTTAAAATAGATAAGAACACCATAAAAACTTGTAGAGGTTTTATGTGTTATTGTAACTTCTTGATAAAAATAAAAAATATATAAGTAAAAATATAAAATAATAAAACAATAAGCATGATATCTTAGTTGATTTGCAACCTTTTTTACTATACAGAAATTACTTTATTAGATCAATTAAATTATTTTTCGCCAAAAATGACACAACTGAATACAACCATGTAATTAACAAATTATTGATGATTTTTCAAAAACGGCGTAAACGGCGTCTGTATGTAATTACAAAAATACATACAGACGAACATAGAACCTCCTCTTTTTGGAAGTCGGTAAAAAGTATGCAGTAAAATACAGTTTTATCCTGTACTCTTATTGTAACAAGGGAAACCCATACATAATTAGATTATAAACTAAAGTAATTCATCTGTTTGGTCATTGAGATATAGTGACTTGAACTTAAACAATGAGAACTGCTTATACAGGGTTAGTCCTAATCAATTAGCATTATTTTAGCGGCTTATTCTGTACATCAAAACTAACAACTTTTAACAACTTTTGTTCTGCAACCTTTGTCAAAACATTAGTTCAAAACTTTAGTTCTGCAATCTTTGTCAAAACTAACAACTTTTGTTCTGCGACCTTTGTCAAAACTAAAAAATACAACTGTTTCCATTAATGTAATTAAAAAACAGGCTGTTCCTTACATTTGGTCTCGGGTGAACGATATTTTTCGATAAAACAATATTATTTTTTTAAAGGATATGTATGGAGGCTGGTATAATAATAATCAAAAATTCTAACCACAACACTCGTTACATTTCGAGAAAGCTCATATTTTTCTGAGTCTATTACAATAGTTAATAACAAAAATGACCCCTCCGATTTTTTTAAAATGAATTTTGAATTTATTGGAAAAAAATGAATAGGTAGTTTATCTCTAGCAGCCCTGATTATGTAACTTCCACATTGTTAAATAAAAGCATTTTTACCAATTAGACACACTTTTTAAGTGATTTTTTGTCACATTGTATCTACTAACTGGTCACACTGGTAGGTTATAATTTTTAATTATAGCAAATTAAGACATGAATGTAGAAGAATCAGCTACGAATGCAAGTAAAATAACGGTAGAAGCACTTTATTAGTGCTAAACTAGAAAAAATAATAAGCTGTATTGTTCTTCTTCATACAATTTATTTTTCGCATTTAAAAATATTGTTGAGGTGAAAAAATCTCAATTAAATATTTTTGGGAAGCCCATATAACAAGCTTTCAAATGATGTATATCTTGGTTCGATTTTTCTCTGAATAATATACCACTTGTGGACGTCACCTTTGACAAAAGTCACAGAACAAAAGTTGTTAGTTTTGATGTACAGAATAAGCCCCTAAAAGGATGCTAATTGGTTAGGAATTACCCTGTATATTACATTAAGTTTTATCTTCGTTTTACTTAAACCTCCCATGACATTACCTATCTATACATTTAGCTCAAACAAAACTTTATTACGTGAATATTATGATAATATCTTAAGTTATTGATAATTATTTCGTAATATTACGAAAACTTAGTAATGTTACTGAAAGAGTTATCTTTTGTGATAAGCATTTCAAAAATATGAAGCGAACGCAGGATTCGAACCTTGCCCCTTCGGATCACTAGCCCGACGCTCTAACCACTGAGCTAGCTCGCCTCCTACGCAAGCTTCAAATTTCTGAAGTGCTTACATTTCCCAACTTATAGCGTTGGTGGCGCCACCTGTGATACCCGTATTAGACAGGTTATCACTCAACTAGAAGTTATTAGAACTTCTAAAGATTGACGAGAGATGACACACTGCTTAATCAATGTTATGATGTTTATTTTAAGTGCTTTCCACACTAGATTTTTATCTCAAAGAGTTATCTTTTGTGATAAGCATTTCAAAAATATGAAGCGAACGCAGGATTCGAACCTTGCCCCTTCGGATCACTAGCCCGACGCTCTAACCACTGAGCTAGCTCGCCTCCTACGCAAGCTTCAAATTTCTGAAGTGCTTACATTTCCCAACTTATAGCGTTGGTGGCGCCACCTGTGATACCCGTATTAGACAGGTTATCACTCAACTAGAAGTTATTAGAACTTCTAAAGATTGACGAGAGATGACACACTGCTTAATCAATGTTATGATGTTTATTTTAAGTGCTTTCCACACTAGATTTTTATCTCAAAGAGTTATCTTTTGTGATAAGCATTTCAAAAATATGAAGCGAACGCAGGATTCGAACCTTGCCCCTTCGGATCACTAGCCCGACGCTCTAACCACTGAGCTAGCTCGCCTCCTACGCAAGCTTCAAATTTCTGAAGTGCTTACATTTCCCAACTTATAGCGTTGGTGGCGCCACCTGTGATACCCGTATTAGACAGGTTATCACTCAACTAGAAGTTATTAGAACTTCTAAAGATTGACGAGAGATGACACACTGCTTAATCAATGTTATGATGTTTATTTTAAGTGCTTTCCACACTAGATTTTTATCTCAAAGAGTTATCTTTTGTGATAAGCATTTCAAAAATATGAAGGTACGAATCCTGCGTTCGCTTCATATTTTTGAAATGCTTATCACAAAAGATAACTCTTTGAGATAAAAATCTAGTGTGGAAAGCACTTAAAATAAACATCATAACAATGTTACTGAATCTCAGTTGTTTTGATTATAAACAGAACAATAGAATAATATAAGATAATGCATAGTAATTAATTATGTTAGTAGATATTTGTTTCCATAGCGTGATTATCATGTATATTTGTTTGTAATAAAACAAACACCATGGTGGTGTTTTTCTGAGGTCATGGGTTCAAATCCTGGTTCCGTAGCAATAAATTCTTTGGAATTTTTGTATGGCATTTCACACTACTAGCTTTTTGGTGAAGAACATTGTGAGACAACCTGCATATGTCCATAGAAGAAATTTGATGGCGAATGTGAATCCACCCGCACTGGGCCAGTGTGGTGGTGGCCCTATTACCCTTCTTGGGTAGGCCTACATCCTACAGTGGACTATTACAAAGGCTGGTACAGTGCAGTTGATTCCATGGCGTAATATATCATGTATTTAATATTTATGTTTTAATTGAATATAAAAAAAAATGCAGTGAAGTATTTCTACATGGAGTCATAGATCAAAGATCATACAGATGTACATTGTGATTTAATCATGTGACATATTGTATAGAATTGAATAAACTTGTTTTTATTGCACACTCTAGTTGTTATGGCTGTAATTGTAAAGATAAGGCAAATATATAGCTTTGCAAAACATGTCTAGGACATGTTGTTATTGAAAACTATGGATTTTGGGGTTGGCAAAAACTACAAAATAACTTTTTTATGCGAAATACAAAGAAAGAATTACTATAATCTGTTTATGTCGTCCTATGTGCTAATACTATGTTTATAGAGATAAAACAACAGATACCTACAGATTTGATAAAGAAAATGCACACTCAATAAATGATGTTATAAATGTTAGATATACATAGATTCAATAAAATTAATATCTTAACAATAAATGTAATTTATGTAGGGTAGTTTGACTGACTTCAATAATTAGGGAAATATAAAAATTCCCTTTTCAATTCTTTGGGGCAGCACAATCTTTATTTTGAATTAGCTAGACTACTAGTTAGCTAGAGAGAGATGGATGGCGTTCAATCACAAAAGCTAATATAACATAAAGCTATTTGGCTGTCCAAAATCAAAAGCTTTAGCCCCCTTTATTGCCCCTTACTATAATGGAGTTGTTGAATTCAATTCCCAGTCCTGTAGCAATGAATTCTTTTGAAATGATGTACGGGATCTCATACCATTGGCTTTTCAGTGAAGGAAAACATCATTAGGCAACCTGCATGCATTCATAGAAGAAATTCGTTGGCATATGTGAATCCACCAACCCACACTGGGTTAGCTTGGTGGATATGGCCCAATCACTCTTTGTGGGTAGGCCTATGTGTATGAATAATGAATCTGAAGAAAGATAAAACCTTACCCACAATACAAGGCTTTGACGCCCTCCTGGCGCGAGGTCTTGACGAAGCAGTCCAGCATGCCAGTGTAGCGCAGCTCCATGTGGCGCGCGTCAATCTGCTGCCCCTGGATTTGCAGCCGCGTCTTCGTCGTATCCATGGGGAATGTGCCTGAGCCACATAATCATTTTACCTATTGACTATAAATGTAGAAACAAGAAGGGATATTGGACATTTTGAATTAATTTTGTAAGGTCTCAATTAGGTTTTTATTTAGCAGTTTCTCAACAGAAAGTATGTCACTTTTGTAATCTATGCTGCAGCAATAGACCTGAAGCTCTGTATTGAAATAATTACTCTATTGTTACTTTAAATAAGTTAAATCACAAACTACATAATAGCAGTATGTAATCATGCTGTGTACACATGCTAAGGAATATTTTCTAGTTCAATATTTTTAGTTTGATTATTTATTATTAACCATTATTTAGCTGATAACAAATGTTTCCTGTTCTATATGTATAGATCTTGAATGAAACAAAATCTGCATAAATTGGAGTGGTGGAAAACAAATAGACGCTGCGCGGGCTGCCTATCTGATGCCTATCTCAACAATACATGGAAGTGTCAACATCAAACTTTAGGCATAGAAATTACTTCCCTGATAAGTCTTGTACTTTTTTAATTAATTTTAAAAAGTTTTCAAACCAATTGAAAGACCTCTTAATATCATAAGTTTATAAGCAATGGCGGCTACTGGCTATGATGATTCAAACATGCATAATATCAGAATAGATAGGTTAGAATCTAATAACTATTTTACAAGTAGTGGATGTGATAAAGCTTACCAAATTCAGCCACGATCGACGCCAAGCCGCCGTAAATGAAGGGTCTCCAGTCATTATCTCCCATTCCAGAAAAGAATAAGTCGTAAGTATCTTGTACTCTGAAGTCTGGTGGTCTCTTGTAATCTTTCTGTCGTCGAGTTTACACCAAATCTGAGCAGTTTATGCGCACGCCATGGCAAAGAGCAACCTCTACGTAATATTACAGTAGTGCCGGCAGCAACACTAAGATAAATCTGATGATTTGATGAACTCCAATAGGATACTCCTCACTACACAACAAGACCTGGTTTTGTATAAGCACGTCACTTAGCTTCAAGATCTATTCAAGTTTTACTGAGCTAAAATTTAATAGCTGTTCCAGACACAAAATTCGATAATTCGTGAACTTCAGAGATATCGTAATGTGAAAAATAAGGAAATAAAATAACGTGAATTTGCCACTGAATGAGGGAAAAGAGTGTGCTGCCAACTCCTTTTGCCAAAAATTCGCTATCAGCACGTCAAAAACGCGCTAGAACACGCTAAATGGTATCTACGAATCCTACGATAAAAAAATGCTAGATTTGGCTCGAATCAGTGATAAAGGCTAATGCTAGCTGATGTCGTATATTCTCCTCGAAACGTGATCTGGAAGTTTAAAAATACTTAAATAGTTCAATGCCTTTTTTATGATAAGTCTAACGAAAATGCACAATGGCATTTATGGGGTCAATTGGTGTCCAAGCTCAAAAAAAATGTTACTTACTCATTTTTTACCACAATCATGGCACACATTAACATTACATTAAAATTTTATATCAGCGTTAGAATGTGGTAATGAAATCAGTTTTGTTGCTACGATTCAGAATAAGAGCATTTCCGTGTTTTGTTTATAAAAAAATAATGCGTTCTGTTTTACACTGCTGTAACATTATTTCAAAAATTGTGCGTGGAGTCCCTCCGCATGGAAGAAATGAAACTTAGTAGTTTACTCTTAACTAAACTAGGTGGCGTTGGCGTCAATTTAGCCCCCAGTATTGACTTTCTCCTTCGATGGACAAATTGTTATGGTTATTAATTGAATGTTATAACGTTCAACGTAACCTTGCTGAGAGTAGCATCAGAAGTTTCACTAAAAACGCGCCATACTTTGTACTAGGCGCTATCACGTGCCTTATGCCAGAAAATCGCTAGATCTCGCGCCGAAAGCGTTAAGTTGGTAGCACTGGGACAGAGGGAAGAATACTTTGAGAATCTCTGAACTGACAGTGACAGTAAAGAACACTAGATAACTGTCATGTCATTTTTTAATAGATACAGTACTGGTAAGCATCGCATCGCATGTCTTATGCATTTGCAGTAAAAACATAGTGAAGTATCTGTATAACTAGTCAAGGCGCTAAATAAAAATAATTACTAAAGTAAGAGAAGGCGAGATGTGCAAGTATAAAGAGTGAACAGGACAAAAGTAATATCTTTTGTCTCTATTTGCGTATATGTTTTTTTGTCTGACTATTACACACTGCCTAGACGTAATAGTCAGGCTTTTCCGCGCCAAAAACTATTGTTGAGTTTTTGATGAAATGCTTAAGCAAATCAACATATTTATTAACTATTACCTATTTTCTATCATTTCTATTAGTCTTATGCAGGTTTTTACTATTATCTACAGTCTAAATATAATAAAATTATAACAACGTGTATATAGCTATCTTAGTATGTTTATCACATCTTTTTTCTCGCACCGCACCCTATACGCTAGTAACTTCTCCACCCATTGTCCCTCCACGAGTGAAAAGAAGGATGTCGGCAGCATGTTCTGATATATTCAATTTGGCTAAAATGGAATATAAAATAGGAAAAAAATAAAAACCATTTTCAAGCTAAATGAGTACGTACGGGTTATGTGCAGACAGCATTACTTTGCAATAAGGTGCTATATTGGCTAAAAACATCTAGATTATGAACTTCAAACAGCTCTAGATCATTCATTTAATTTCTATTTATGTAATATTTATCCATTTCCTCTAACAATTCCCTGTTATTTAGTTATAACAAACGAGGATGTGTTACAAAATGATTAAAACATCAACATAAACTCCAAGTGAAGAATCAAAATATATCAAAATAGAACCTTGTCAAGGAAAAGTAGTTTTGTATGAAGCTAACTGCAAAGGATTAGGCTTTGTGGTAGCAGTTAAAAATTAAACTCGCGTGTTTGACATAAATTTAAAATTGCTAAATTTGGCTCTGGAACCCAATCGACGGCAACACAAAAGTTAGGACTTGACATGACATTATAAATCTTTTGAAATTGACAGTGACATTAAGATTAAAATGATTTATTATTATTTAATTTATTCAATCAGTTTGGCTTTGCAGTATAATGACATTTGCTAACTGTAATGAAAAATCATGGCCAAGTGTATTATGTCCGAAGTTCAAAAATTAGATAATCTGGTCAACAACCAATTACAGGTCTCATTCTAAAAGCTGAAAAAAACTGTATGCCATGCTAGAGTAAACACTAAACCGGAGGACCCGATATGAGTTAGGCGAGGCTCCTTTACACACAGGCGGTACGAGCGGTTTAGCAGACGGGCGGGCATCTGTATTGTACTGGTTATATAAGAAGGGCTCACACAGGTCCGGTCGCGGTACTGCCGTACCGCCCTTTACCGCTCGTACCGCCTGTGTTTGATGGAGCCTTTAGGGCAATATTTCCCCAAGCACGGCAATTTCCAAATGGACAATCATGGACAATCTAAGCATTATACCAATATTTTTGGTATATACGCTCGAAGTGGACAATGGATTAAATGGATATATCGTCGGTGATACTTCAAAACCGCTTATGAGCACTTTGTAAATACCGCGTATCTACAAATTCCAAATTTTACAGGAGGAAGAAAAAACATCATATTTCAAAAGTTTCTCAATATTTTCTTGACTGAACTCTTTTGTGATATCTCTGTACCCTACTTTACTAGTATAGTAAAAATAATTTCCCATAATCCCCTTAGATTGCAAAATAAATAACTTTCGCGGTATTGAATTTAAAAAAATCTTCTTTTTTTGGCATAACCACAACAGATACGTTGTTTTGTAAAACAAATCTTTATACTCTATAAAATTTAACTTGATCTCTGCGACAGTAGAAGATTGACATTTTTAGAGTTGGGATAGTGGTGGAAAAAATCGATTTTCAAACAATGTTGTAATGAAATCGAATGAGTAGTTGAAGGTGAGATAGAGATTTCATTTACTTACTATTATTTAAGATCAAGTATTTACACATGTAAATAATGGTATGATATTAATTATATGCTCATAATAATGTAACGATAGTATTTATCGACGTTTTTCACTTTTATCGATGCTAATGTAACATATAATTGGGTTTACTTTAATTACACATGTAAAAATGTTATAATATTACAATATACAATAAAATTAATGATAAATAAAATTTTATTTAAAATATCGTCAGTAAAAACTATCGATATTTTAATCAAAACTCTATCTAAAACTCCGTGGTCACGATCATTCGTCGCCCATCACTTATCGGCATGCCCACAAAGTATGACATTGACAGGTACTGTCTGTACTTTTAAGAAATTCAGGACTTCATAGGCGTGATTTTTCTGACAGCTGTCGCAGAGATCAAGTTAAATTTTATAGAGTATAGAAATCAGTTCTTTATTTAGCTTAGGGATTACAAATATAAAACAACACAAATTTGAAATATAACATTCTACAAACCTTTGCGAAATAACGTAGTCATATAAACTGAAAAAAATAGCACGAATTTCTGCTCTAAATACCAAAGTAAGTAATTTAAACATAACAAAAACTTGTTTCAATGGTTAAATTAACATTTCCATTAATGTCCAGGGAGACAGCCAGCGCCTCCCCGTGCTTCTCCATGACCTCACTCCAGATGTGAGTGACGTACGCCAGAAGGTCCCCAGTAGACCGGTTTCGGCGAAAGCCGTACTGGCGGTCACTGAGTAAGTCATTCGCTTCCAGGTAGGCCAGGAGCCTGTTGTTAAGAACACGTTCCATACTCTTACAGAGAGAGGTACTTACTTACGTGATCGAAATTGGTCTGTAGTTGGCAAGGTCGGCACGGCTGCCCTTCTTGGGAATAGGTTGCACGTTAGCAAGTTTCCAAGATTTGGGCACTTGACCTGTCTTCAGAGATAAGCGAAAGAGGCGAGTCAGCACAGGCGAGAGTTCGGGCGCACAAGTCCTCAGTACAATGGCCGGAATACCATCAGGGCCACTAGCCTTGTTCACATCTAGACTGCGGAGAACTTTGAGAACCTCCTTTTGCCGGATTTGTATTTCACTCATTACAGTGCCACAGCTTGGCAAAGTTGGAGGTCTCGCACTACCGGGGTCCAGACGCGAAGACTCAGCAAATTGAGATGCAAATAAATTTGCTTTCTCTACCACGGTATGGGCCAGTGAACCATTAGGTTTCAGCAACGGAGGCAGTGAGGGGCGGCAGAAGTTCGCTTCAACCGATTTAGCTAGGGACCAGAATGCCTTACTACCCGCAGGGTAAGAAGCAAGCTTGTTCTTTATTAGACTAATGTAGTCGAAGCGAGCCTTCCGCATAACCCTTTGCAGGACTTAGCAGCCCTATTGAATGCCTTCGTTTCAAGCATCGACTCAAGCCAGGTATGCCTGATGCTTTTGCGCTTCGGCGCGTCCACATTCAGGCCCAAACCAGGGCCGAGCTTTGCTAGACAGAGGCACGTCCGAAAATGGGATGAAGTATTCCATGGCGGTACGAAACACATCTGTCACGGAATCCGCGCATGTAGAAGGATCATCGGAAGAAAACCACATAGGCTGCCAAGGATAAGATGCAAAGAAACACCGCATCTCATCCCAATCCGCTAACTTGTACCGCCACACCCGTTGTGACCCTTTGGGGCTGGGGTCTGAAGAGGAGTAGATGGATACAGATTTCACCAGACAGTGATCAAATGTACCTAACGGTGAGGAAATCTCAACTGAATAACGGTCTGGATCGGTAGTTAGCAGAAGGTCCAAGCAGTAGGCTGAGTGCGAGTCAACGTCAGGTACCCGAGTGGCGCCTTGAACCAGCTGGGTGAGATTAAGTGTCAAAGCAAGCTTACGCGTCTCTAGCCCAGCATGATTTGTGTCCAGGTATGGGTGAAGCCACTCTTTGGCGAGTCAGCACAGGCAACAGCTCACGCGCACAAGTCCTTAATACAATGGCCGGAATACCATCAGGGCCACTGGCTTTGTTCACATCTAGACTGCGGAGAACTTTGAGGACCTCCTTTTGCCGGATGTGTATTTCACTCATTACAGTGCCACAGTTTGGCAAAGTTGGAGGTCTCGCACTACCGGGGTCCAGACGCGAAGACTCAGCAAATTGAGAAGCAAATAAATTTGCTTTCTCTCACTACACGCGTTGCGATATGGTTGAAAAAAACGTAAATACGCTGTATTGCTGCCAAACTTGTGTGATCAACCGTTCCGCGGTATTGTTTTGACAGCAAAACGGGCGCATTTTATAGGCTATTAGAGATCGTGTGACATCTATCAGGGGCGAATCAGCGTGAGGAATCTGTTGGCGCGATAACTCAATTTCGCTACTTTTGTAGATACGCGGTATTTACAAAATGCTCATAAGCGGTATTGAAGTATCACCGACGATATGGCAACTCAGATTTTTTTCACAACAACCTAGGAGTGGGTAATATCGCCTTTGTCAAGATATCGTATCGAAACTATATATCGATATTTGATATCGGATTTTGAAACTATATATTGCTAAAAACCATATATTTTGTCAAACGGATTCAGATTTTGATTTAAAATCATTCGATACAAGGCGTGCATTGGCTACCGCAATATAAAATATCAGGTTTAATATCTGATTAATTTTGGGTTAGAGATTTTGTTTTAAAATTTTGTCGTGATACATTTTTCTTCTTACTTAACCAGGCTTAGGACAAAAGTTTTTGCCATAATAGCATAAAAAAAATATAAATGTAATATCTATAAAGTTAGCGACAATCTGTGAAAATCCCCACACCTCATCGTCGCTGACATATGAATTCGATACTGCGCAACGACTCGCTTTATGTTGACAAACGCCATCAAGTTTGATTCAGCCTATACCCAGATCAGTAGTAAGAAATCTATTCTGTATTTATTTCTATGAGCATAAGGTTCAAAATAATACTTCCACTTTCTATTTCTACTCTTCTAGAGGATAATGGCGCGAAAATCGTATGACTCGAAATTGAACATTTGAACATAAAACACTGATATTATAATTAATCGATTCAATATCTCGATATCTCGTTCGATATTCCATTATAACGTATAACATTACGAATCAAATCAGCGATATCAGCAATATCGTGTTTTAGAAAAATATATAGTTTCATCGCGGGTCAATATCGGATTTCCGATACGAACCCGATATATAGTTTCAGTATCTATATACGATTTGTATCACTCATCCCTACAACAACCTATTGCTATTACATTCTCTTTGACAACAACATTGGGCTTGCCCTTGTTTTTCCGTTTTTTTTATAACTTTTAATTTATTGTTAAATACCTGAACTGAACTTAGATTTTAGGCATTTAAATTGAAATATTTTCAAGAAAGTATTAGTAAATAAAAAAAAATTCTTTACAGGCAGTGTCAGGCGCCTATTAAATTAAAAGGTTTTCACCTGTTGTTTCTGCACATACTTTGAATACCTACTATACCTAGCAAGTATGTAAATTCGATTGTTTATCTTATCGTGGCCAGGCATTTCTTGAAAAATAACGTGTCCACATCATCTGTGTTATTTCAGCAAAAATGTTTGATAACTTCGGTAACCAGCCCGCCCCGGCGCCTCCACCGCCGACGTCTACAAGGATCGTTAGATTCGACAGAGAATACTTCACTTCCACGTCTGGAATCCTCAAGATAATTCAACTTGTAAGTACCATACTATGATTGGGTTGTACCAAATTACTTACCTAAGCAACCCCTAACCAGTCTTCTATCAGTTCCTATTACTGCTTGGAACCCAGCCCAATCAATGTTAAATATTAGTAGGTACCTATTCCTTCTAGGATACAGGATAGGCAACATTAAATAAATTAGTGTTGCGAACTAAATGGTATGTGTCAGTGGGCAGGGCATTTGAAATGAAGGTATACTCCCAATGGCCGCCACTAAAACGTCCCCTGTGGTGGTCATTAGCACCAGTTAAAATGTTTAGTGCCATTGTCCCCCAGTGGCGGTCATTGGGACATTTAAACTGCCACCTGTGGTGGTTGTTAATACTGAGTATTATATTTTGCCAACTGCTCGACTAACTACTGAATCACGGTCAGGGATCGGGAGTATGATGGCCGGTGGGATTTCTATAGTTCAAAATACCACAGTATATAAAAATTGTTTTTATTATATAATTCAGTTTGAATCAAATTTCAAATAAAACAAATAACATGGCAAAGATAAAGTTTATATGGGCTTATTATTAAGGTTTGAATTATAATATAACCTTGCTATAACAAATGTGTATTTGATATAGTAAGGTTATAATAACAAACAATTGAAAATAAAATAATACTTAATTGTGTCCGAACAACTGCCATTGGCGGACGTGGGCACTAAAAATATTAACTGGTTCTAACGTCCACCACTGGGGGAAGTTTTAGTGGCAGCCATTGGGAGTATACTGAAATGAAGGTCTGCTAGCGGCTTCAACTGTAAAGGTCACGAGAAAGACCATGGAATAGCATGATGTAACTAACCATGATATAACTTCTTGAGACCCAAGCTAATATTGTGCCGTTAGTGCAAAATAAATATTTCTGCTATATCAAGACATTCATGTTTGAACTAAGGGTCAATCAGATAGTTGATGATATTATATTTCAATTAAACAGTGGAACCTCCATTATCTGGACCACTACCCCTGATAAACAAAATTTATTCTTTGAGTAGAATCCAGACATAGACGGACATGTCTGAAGTTTCTTAACCCGCCCACATTCCAATCTTTCTCTGCTCTTCGCGAATTGTTATTGTTTTAGTTGCTAAGTGTACTCCACTGCATATTGTGCTATCGCGCGATCACATGTCAAAAACAGAACTGGACCAGGGAATGGATAATAAATTTGAACACAACCAAATGTGTGTTACATCTCAGTAAAACCAACCCCAGAGAGACATACACATTTGATGGAGTTGTTTTAGCATCTGTAGACCAACAGAGGGATTTAGGAGTCATCATGACTGCAGATTTGAAATGTGAAGAGCATATATCTATGATAGTCAAACGGGCTTACTCATTTATCTATGTCATATGTAAGTTCATTCAGACAGTAACAATGGATGTTTTTATTAAGATTTACAGAACCTATATAAGGCCTCTACTAGAATCCAGGTGTGGAGTCCTTATTTTAAGAAAGATATTGATTCGCTTGAAAGTGCACAAAGAAAAGCCACCAGGATACCATATGCTCTGCGTCGCAAAACTTACGAAGATAGGTTAAAAGCTCTTCATCTCACGAACCTCGAAGAACGACGATAGCGTGGATACTTGATTGAGACCTTCAAAATTCTCAATGGCTTCTATTATCTTCCGAATATTCACGACATGTACACCTTGAAGGAAAACATACGCGACAGCAGACGCCATAAATTCCTCTTATAGCCTACACCATCACAAACCAGCACTGCCCACCACATCCTCTGCAACAGAGTGGTTTACAACTGGAACAGGTTGCTGAGGATGTAATCTCAGCAAGGACTGTAAACACATTTAAGAATAGACTGGATCTTTGGATAAAGAAGGAAAAAAAATCCTTGACAGATAAATACTAATTTTATTTGACTCTGCTTGATATAGGCACGTCAGTTCATACTGCTCGCCTATAAACAAATAAATAAAATGTCATCTGTACATTGTAAACTATGTAAAGTGTCATCCGAGCCACTGTAGTGCTCAGTAGTTGTGAATGCCACCTGCGGTTGCTCAATGATCACTAACAAACACCTAGTCAAACTACATTATGAGCGCTACAAAGAGTCATTAAATTTACTGAACTATTTTGTTTCCAGGTTGCCAACATGATTGGTTTCATTTGCATAAAGATATCATCACAGTTTCTCTCGGCAATACTGTACAACCTGCTGTACTGGATCGGCAACGTCGTCACTTTCATCCTACTAGTTTCCTACATGTTCCACTTCGTGGAGAAGTTTGATCGGATACCGTGGCTCAAGTTCGAGTTCTTCTTCTGTACGGGGATGACGCTGGCGTACATTGGATGCTCCATATTTGCAACGACTATTGGAGAAAGTGTCGGGTATGCTGTTGGGGTAAGTTTTAAACAACTGATTTTGTACATTTTTTTTTTTATTTCGTAGGTACATATCACAATATGTCCTATGTCAATTTCCATTGTTGATCTTGGGACACAGATTAGACTAAATAGAGAAACAATGGGTTGCACTCCTGTAGTGTCGGCATACGTGAAAACTTGAACATGCATATATATAAAGTACTATCATTTATGTGATAAAATATAATATCAGACACGCACATTTGCACAAGCGCCCTGCACAGCAGGAGCAGGCATACATTTTCGCCGCTCGGTAGTAAGAGAGGGCGATATTACTTCCTCTCCTACGCCGCGCCCGAGGTCTACTCTCCCTCCGTCTTACGAATTTTTTAACATGTCACGTGTCTAAAAAAGTGCACAATGCCGCTAAAGAAGTTTTCACTTCAGTAAATATAGCCCAAATGATTAAAGGCCCAAATTGTACAACTTGACAGCTGTGATATTAACTACCAGTTGCAGGTAGCCCAATCCTCACTGAGCTCACTTAACAGCTGCTCGAGGATTAGGTTATCCACAGCTTGTAGCTAACATCACACCCGCCAAGTTGTGAGATATACCAACCTAAAAGAGACATTGCAAAAGTTAGTGTATGGAACCTGGGCCAAGTCCTTGTATCATACCTAAATAATCATTTAGCTTTATTTAATTTGTTAAATGATTTTCCCTAATAATAGCCTATAGTTTTGGTAGGAAATTGTTTTCTGATTCATATTAACGTTCAAAAATACAGCGGCCTTACAAACAAAGATCTAAAGCATTAAATTCAGCTTTTTCTGCACCCCATATAGCTGTTTATTTTGCAGTATGGTGCAAAGTCTGGGCCTTCAGTAAAATATTTTCTAAATCAATTTAGTGGCATTCATTCAGAAAAGTTAAAAAAACACTACAGTAGTGGAAAGAAAAAAGTTGTCTACTGGATTTATTATTTCTCATTAGTATTGCTATAACAGAAAAAAATTTTTTCAATTCATCATATAGAGCCAAACCTGGCAACGATAGCCCTGCGCGTTACGACAACGACGGCTTATCAATATGCTTTGTACCCAAAAATACATGTTATTTTTGAGGGATGTAGTCTTAGCTGAAATCTCACAATGTATGTATGTAATAGGGTTACAGGCTAAGTCGACCTATTCCCGTTAAGCGTGTATAGTTTACTACATTTCTGACTGATTTGACTATGAAACACCATATCCTAAATCTCATAGTTTTCGAGGTATTTGAATTCAAATACTTTTTATAAAAGGTTAATTTTACGGACAATATTGGGTAGTGAGGTCATAAAACATTATTTTACGACTTACATGTTTCAAAATATCTAAGCTGATAGCCGAAAATTGGGAATTTTATAAATACCAATTTCAAATATCTGTTTTTTTTTAATTTTGATAGTGTATTTCATAGTCAAATTAGTCAGAAACAAAGTAAACTACACACCCTTAACGGAAATAGGTCGACTTACCCTGTAACCCTGTATATCATCAGAGAGGGAGGGGGTTAGGAAGTTGCCAAAAAATCTGCTCAATGGATGACCCCTGTTTAGTTTAGTAAAATTATTTTGACAATAAAAACACCTCCGATTTCATTAAGAACTCACCTTCAACTTAACTGTTTATATTTTCCAGTTCTTCGGATTTTGCGCGGTGATCGCGTACGGTTTCGACGGCTTTCTCAAGTACAAGGGCTGGAAGAGAGGGCTACCGGCCCAGTGAAGCCACCGAGCTCACCAGGAACAAGTGCCTTAACTTAGATATTTAGCTTTATAGTATGGGTTGGTACACTCCCACATAAACATGCTAGCACTACAGGGTTATACAGTTATTTGTGATCGAATGCAAACCTATATTAAGTAAAAAAAGATGTGCTGATTCAGGCCATTATTCTAAACATCTTTTACTATGGGACCAACCCACAATTTGAGATCAAAATAACCAACTGTCCCATACAAAATTGCAACGCTGAATTGACAAAATTCATGAAACCGCTGTTTTTTTTCTTGAATTGATTACACAGTAAAAGTTGACCATGATGGTGGAATCAATCCCTTTTGTCTTTGTATCCTCTTTCTGAATAACTCTGTAAACTTCATTACATACAGCTTGCGCCACGTAAGTAAGGTCAAAATGGCGCGTTCTGCGCATTTTTTTTTTTTGTTTATGGGGGGGAAAACTTTTACAGATACCCAGCTGCGTTGGGGTGCAACTGGGTTATGTGGACTTAACCACTAAAACCCCCTCGGTAGCCGCCTTTTATGCTCTATAAACGGCACTGGGAACTTCGATGGAACGCACCAGTGTCTTCTAGCATGCCCATTGACGTTCCAAACACGATACATGCCTTATTACAACGGTGCTTAATTAGCCGTGCCGTTGTCTCCTCCGGCAGGTTCCCTTTTTAGTCGTCGTTCTGCACATACGTATCACCATACAGCAAGGGGTTGCTAATTTGTTTACTTCCCTCGAATGAGTCTCAAAGATAGACTCTGGCAAGTTTTACTTACGTGACGCGAGCTGTAACATCATAATCATCTGAGCTGTTGAACGTCCACTAATATAGGCATGACTAAAAAATATAATTAGTCTGTCAGATAGATAAAAAAATATATTACACACGTATTTTTTCTTTTATATTGAACAAAAATTGACGAAGGTTGAAGCAGTTGTCATATTTTACAACCTCGCATTTAAAAGTGAACTTTTGCGTAACAAGACGCAGTTACGTTCTATTGGTGTTGTCAAAAAGAAAATAAACGGTTGGATCTATTATAATTGACAAAAGAAAAAATACGTGTCTAACAATTGTTGATAGTCGTACTAGTAATTTTATTGATCATGCCTATTGCATATCCCCTAATCAGTAAGCGGCGCCTTTAAACATTAGATGCAATTACTAAAATTAATTCATAAATCATGTTATCTATTAATTGTACATCCGGCAGAGCTATGTTCAGATTATGATGATAATTAATTATGTCATTTAGAGATAATTTTTGTTGCTTATTTTTAAATATTCTGTGGGAGAAACAATCCAAGACCAATTTACGAGTGTATAAGCCAAATTAAATGAAACCACCTAGTTATAGGAGAAAAGGGACAAAATTGATGAAAATATTTTATACCACCTTTTTTGTAAGCTTTGTTTAGTCGTTATTGTACTTTTATGACGAGTGAGAGTTTATAGTACTTTTTATTTATTTATAAGATATGATACAAAGCAAGCACGAGTCGGACATGTGCGACTAGGGTTCCGTACCAGTATATTGTTATCTATTTTACATGAAGTATTATGATATATTAAGTTAAATTGTTTAATTTTGATCGAACTATTTACTACAATTGGGCGTTTTCAGATAATGTTATTGATGCACATAAAATCTAAATAACAATTATATTATTTATATTGGATTTTTATATACTTATTAATATATTTTTTTAGTTATGTATTTATAGTTTTTTTGTAGTTCCACCCTGTTTCTGAATTATAAAAGTGCATGAGAGTATTGAGAGTTAACTTTAAAAATATTTTTGTTGAAACAGGGCTTCATTTCGGACGGAACCCAAAAAAAATATTGATTGTACTAATACAAACCCTTAAACCTTTTGGTTATGGTCGATGTTATTAATCAAATTAAAGTAAATAAAAGCATAATAATATAGGGTATTAAAGAATTTAAAATTTCTGAATAACATAAAAGAAAATGTTTTGTATTATACTGATAGTGCCTTATTAATCTTATTTTTGCATTTAAAGCATACTTACTCGGGAATGTTAAATTATAGATCTTATCGTTTTTTACTAGCTTTTTTACACAATATTTTCGTTTTAATTTTTGATATTGACTGATGCACAAAATGAACTGTATGAATTTGAGAAATGTAATTCTAACTTTTATATGTGTATTTTGTATTTTATAGCTATAGCATATAATGCATGGAAAAAGCCAGTACCTATGTTACGATGTTTTAACTTGTTAAATTGCTATTTTTAAATCACAAGATATTAGATTTAAGGAAAATATACTTTTATAGACTACCTACTTACCTGTTTATATGATATAGTTCAAATAACTGTTGAGTTATAAGAATAAAACACAGGATATATTTTAAAGCTTATTTTTATTTGAACAACAATAAATACACATTAAGTACCCTTAGGCAGAAACGTTCGTAACTTGAGTATACTAAGCGCTACGCAAATCGGCGGATGGGAAATTATGCGTAAAAGCCGAAAAATAGGTATGCGCGGGAGCCAGAGAGATGAGACGCCGGGACACACCCGGCCGCCAACCTCATGCCTCCCGCGCGCTCTTACGCCCGTGCTCACCACTACGACACGCGGCGTCGGCATTGTGCACACATGCGCAATAATTAGTGAATCACAGCAAAGTGTCATCTGC
Source organism: Hypomecis punctinalis (assembly GCA_949316475.1). Classification (NCBI taxonomy): domain Eukaryota; kingdom Metazoa; phylum Arthropoda; class Insecta; order Lepidoptera; family Geometridae; genus Hypomecis; species Hypomecis punctinalis. The sequence goes on along the minus strand of OX438799.1, from coordinate 26,032,197 downwards.
GGCTAACTTCTCATCGGCCGATTTGTGTGGCGCTAGTATACAGTCCGTTGTTATTTTACCTCTAACACTTCTAGCTGTCTCTATCTAGTCATTACACCATCACAGGTTAGACAGAGACGGTAACAAATGTCAGAGGTAAAATAACAACGGACTTCTTCGTGTCGATGGTTCTAAAATTGGTAAAATATATCTATACAGGCTTTGGCCAGCGGTTAGCGATTGCCACCCCAGATGGAGAGGCTTCCAAAAGGTCGCTAAACGGACAGACAGACGCTAAAACAACGGACTGTAGGAGGGCCTACCTTGTCAGAGTCAGTTTACATGAAGCAAATGAAACCTGATAACATTAAGTACCTAACGTTAATGCCTGATAACGAAGGAATAAGTAAAGTATAACTGGACTCGTAGGAAAAAAATACAATTTTTAATTAAAATGTCATTCTTAGGGCGCGTTTCCGAATAATTTACTGTTGGGCGACTGTCGCTCCCGCGAAAACTCTGTCGTCACTGCAAAAAAGTCGGTAGGGACGATAATCGTATCCTATATGTGAACACCGTTTATACGACAAGATATAGTGGAAACGCGCCCCTACGAGCGATGCCTAGTCTATCAAGTATCAATATTAAATTAAAAAGCACTTTATTCAGTTCTGTCCACCGAAGCAATAGGCCTAAGAATGAGCCGAGGCAAAATGATATCTTATAGTAAGCTTTGAACGTTTCTACATAAGAGCTACACAAAATAACAATAACCAGTTGGACTGGTAACACCACTGCCAATATGTAGGTCCCATAAACAATACATTGTATTAACACCAAAGTTTACAATATTAATTACAATTTATTGATCCAGGTTTATTCCAGTACATTATTTAGATTCTGCCGCGAATAGCTAAAGTCTGCAGCTGACCTAATTCACATAAAAATAAGTTTGTATAGGCCGGATGGCTAACCTTGATGCCAGTTTGTAAGGCGCCTCAAGGTCTCTAATTCATGTGATACATTGCCTTACAAATGGTAAGTAAATGCATACACATAGGTGGGTTTAAGACGCGCACCTGTCCTCACCGCAGGAGGGGTGTTTCCTCGTGGTCATACTAGTTTAGCCCTCAGAGTAATGAAAAACAGTAGAGGCGACATAAAGTAAAAAAGTTGTGATGCATGATCTCAGAAACATGGCGTCCAAAACGCATAGAAACTGCTATGTAATCTTAACACAAATGACACTTGTCAAAATCGGTTTCACAATAATGGTGGACAAACTTCAAACGTCTCTTAGGCTGAGCTTTATTTTGAACCCTAAGTTCATAGAAATAATGCCATGTCAATACAAATACCGCCCCTATGGTTTGATGATGGCCGCATTCATCGAAAACGTTAAACGCCTACTTTTGACATAAATGACATTCGCACGCCGCACGGCGCGGCCAAGTGCGCGACTTCACAAATGATTTCATCCAAAACGCATAGAAACTGCTATGTAATCTTAACACAAATGACACTTGTCAAAATCGGTTTCACAATAATGGTGGACAAACTTCAAACGTCTCTTAGGCTGAGCTTTATTTTGAACCCTAAGTTCATAGAAATAATGCCATGTCAATACAAATACCGCCCCTATGGTTTGATGATGGCCGCATTCATCGAAAACGTTAAACGCCTACTTTTGACATAAATGACATTCGCACGCCGCACGGCGCGGCCAAGTGCGCGACTTCACAAATGATTTCATATAAAAATTGATAACTGGCGCGTGCGGATTCAAAGGAACTATGCGCGTTGGATTAGCTAACTCAGTTCATATACAAACGAATTTTACCGTGGTTGAAAATATAAACCCTACTAAAGCAGACTCCGTAAAAATATCAAAATAGTGCGCGGAGTGTGGAGTGCCCTCCACGCGGAAGTGAAACTTCGGCGCAACATTGCTTTTATACCTCCTCCATGGTAGCGTTAAACGTTTAACGCAATCTCGTTGGAAGACGAATTAGAAGTTTCAATTAAAAAAAAAATCAAAAAATGCATTAAAAAATACTCTTTTGACACGAAATACTGGCTTCGTCTGTATTTTGAGTATATTTTTTCTGTCAGTTGTTTGAGGAATAACCTGTGTACTGGAATAAACCTGAGCAAAAATATAGAAAGTGAGCAATAAGTGTGATTCAAGTGAATTAAGTATATTTTATGTATTCTTAAATTTATTGTAAGTATAATAATAATATTTGACACAGGGTGAGCAAAGTGGAGACAATATTGGACGGAAAAAAGGTGAATATGAAAATTGTGAGAAAAGTAAGTAGATGTGATGGTAACATAGATTTACTATAGTGGAGTTAAGTAATAGTGTACATCGAAAATGATTATAAAAAATGTAATATCATTGATAATTTTAAATGTATAAAACATTGCCGTATTAATGCTGCTCTAAGACATCATGAACTATTTTATTTTACAATAAAAAAACATTTGATTTCGTGTCCTCTCGCTTGCACAACTTAATGAGTGCGAGCAAGAGGACACAAACATTCCGATGTTTTCTTTACAGTAACAAGTTAGTAAACCAGCTGTTTTGAATTTACCAACGAATTATAGGTTTTTTAACTTAGTTATGTCGCATATTTATCTTGATTTTGCCATACATTTTATAAACAATTATAAATTACATACTATTTTTGCAGTGAAGCCTTTTTAACTTACAAAGACATAAAAGTATTACTTAAGTTATAATATCACATTGAATATGTATTTACATGCTTAACTTTAACTATGAATATCTCAGGGGTTCACTACAATACAGTAGAGCCGTTTAAAACTACTTTTGTAGTCAGGTCACTTCCTCATTTTTACCGACCTCCAAATAGTAGGAGGTCCTACTATGTTCGTCTGTATGTTTTTTTGTATGTTCATCGACATTTTCGCCGATTCACTGATTTAAAAAAAAACTTTTTTAGTATGAGAGGGTATACCTATTTCCGAGGTGGTCCCATTTAAAATTCATCGAAATCGGCTGAGCCGTTTTTGATAAATCGTCAATAATGTACATGAAAGTCACATCGATTCGTGCAAAGTATTCGAATTCAGAGTGTCAAGTGGGAGTATTGCAAATCAAATCGAATTACTTTTACGTCGCGATGACCGAGCGCGCCGTGCACACACGCGAGCACATTGACACACACACGCTTAAATTAGCCAATCATAGACGTTGCCGCGCTCGTGTTCGCACAGTTTGGCGCTCGTTACATTACCGTAAAAAATACTCACACTTAGCTATTCAGTTTTCTGTACGCGACACAAGATGGCATTGTGCCATTTCCATACAAATCACATCAAACGTTAACGCGCTCGAGCTCGAGCGAAAATCTCCCACTTAGCCCTCTTTTCACGGTAGAAGTCGGTGTTGCAATTTTTTGCGAAAAATAATTATTGGTTACAATGTTCTCTTTTATTTCTTTTGCCTCAGGTTTGACCGTCCATTTTTGATTAATTTATAAGATTGGGTGCGAATAAGAGACCAGCGTTTTATCATTAAAACTATGAGTTTATCAAGTATTAAGTATGTAGGTACAGATACCATAACACACTAAATGTATAAATGAGGAAATGACCTTGGTTTACATTTGTACAGTTGTTTTCTGTATAATTAATCCGGATATAACGACGAATGATGTATTGACTGTCGCTATAACCAAATAACAATCATTATATCCAAAAAGTAAGTACTTACAGATTATTACGTATAATGTTTGAGTTTGTTTATATATCACACCCAAATTAAAAATATATATTTTTTTTTCAAATATTTTTAAATAAATTTTATTCTATGATATACAGAGAATAAATATTAATACTTAATTTTAATTTCGCATTTCATTAACATTGATCAATTCATAGTCCTTCACTAAATAATAATATCTTTGCAACCATATCCAATAGGTGGGTGTACACTGTACAATAAAATACATTTGCTTATTATAAAAAATACTATACACTATAAGATAACTTAAAAACTAATCTTTGCTAGAAATAAATATTCGATCCTTACATTTGTTTGTACATGTATGTAAGTAACACACCAATCGGTTGTTTAGCAGTTTTAGCACCTACGATAAAATGGTTATGACGGCAGTACACTCTCGCCAATACACTTTATGGCTACTAATGGTATTCAGTTAGCTACTTCATACAATGATCACACATTTATCAACGCATTGAGTTAATATTTTCTTCGCCTACGCACTGAAAAACATATCGCTTTGACAGCATATCGTGACGCAGTAGGTATGCCGCGCGGTAATGACAGCGTGTTGTTTACACCTAAATGCGAGATTTATGGTTTTATGACTCGAGCGGGGTCGGCCTTTGTCTGCCGTCTATTGTTTAATGTTTTGGTGTTTTCGTATTGGAGAACAAAAGGGAAGTCTCGAACTTTCAAGTTGTTTACTTGTTAACACAATAGCGTTTATTAGATCTAGTAATGTCACGAATTATCTAATGAATTCCAGACTGTAATAACGGATATAAATACGCCGGCCGACCCTTGGGGACTCAGTGTTTCGTTTACCGTCGAAGCGAAAACATCTCGTGTTCCAGTGCGATTGTGAAGTGACTAGTTTGTGTGAATATCAGTGCCAGTGTGAAGTGTTTGTGCGAACCAGTTGTGTCGTGTGTGTTGTGATTTTGTGCAATAAAGTGCAAAGTGAATAATCGGCGTTTTAACTGATTATCCAAGAACCCATCTCGCAACAATATTTTCCTTACCAAGAGAGATTTAGAAAACTAACTAGATAGTAGGTACATCCAAAGCTAATATAGGTACTAAGAAAAAAAAAACAATTTCATCAGTCTGATTATTTTAAGACAATTGTAAAAGTTTAGAAATCCTATCGGATCGACTTGTTTTGACGCAAAAGCAAAGGAGGTTCACCGAGACCATTTATAACTTTTGTTATGGACCTGTCTCGCCGAGAGTGTACAATCGTCATTAGTCTTGTGACAAAAATACCTGCTAACATGCCTACCATGAGTAAACATTTTCAAGGTCAAAACCTATGAAGTAAATGCAAAATGTTATATAGGCTTCCTCTGTTAATTTCCATGACTAGAACTCTACCAATACAAAAGTCTACTTTCAATTTATATTTAGTTAAATATGCACCAGTCCTTTTAGTTTGGCGAAATATTTGTTGCGATTGCGGCTGAGTGCACGTGACGTCGCAATCATACTTTCTATTTTTATCTTGAAAATGTGATAAAAACACAAAAACATAAGTAACACCAAAAATTTATTGTACTGCTTGATTTTTTATTTTTGCTCAACCTATCTAAGAGTAAGATTTATCAGGGCTGTCAAGAGTTGCATTTAAGTAGTTTATTGATTGATTTTGTATTGGCAAACCGTTTGAATCTGTTAATGATCATAGGGTGTATTTCTGGTTGCCAGACAAACTCTAGAATATCATTGTACTCATCATTGTAAAAATCCGTAGAACAAGATATTTTTCTAAATATTTTTTTAGAAAAATGTCTTGTTAAAAGGATTTTTCCTGGAATCGCAAAAATACAATCAGCTGTTCCATACAAAATGAACTTGCATTCATCAAAATCTGTGGAATACTTAATTAAATTGCGATTTCAAAAACACCCCCAATATGTATAATGTACCGTTTGAAGATCTGCTAGGCACATGGATTGTGAAAGAAGAGAAAGTGCGAGTTAAGACAGAGTGGGCATACTGCATTATGTGGGACTGGTGACGTGCTGCTGTTTGTTGGTCACCACGTGGCCCTGCGCCGGCGCGCCAGACTTGATGCTGCGCGCGCGCAGGAACGCCTCCGAACCGTACATTACCATGCACAGGTAGCCGAAGAACTGGAAATGAAGATAATATTATGAAATTTTATTAGCTACTTACCGATTGTCGTGAATGTGTAAGAGCAAGTGATGATGAAGAAAGGGGGACGGAGAATATTGAACAGACTACCGTCTCAATTATTTCTCTATTTCAAGAATCAGGGTTGGGTCGAGTAGACCGGTAGGGGGATTTTCACAGCCCATGCGGATAGTTATGTGTTACGTATCACATTGAATAGAATATGTCAAAAATGGCAGAACCGGGGTCAACCGTATACAGAATTCGAATAGATCGCACGGGTCAATGTGTCATCGATGTAGTAATTTTCTCATTTTTGTGGATTTTTTTAAAAACGGCTCAGCTGATGCCGACAAAATTGATATGGGACCACTTCTGAAGTATGCGATCTATCAAACATATAAGAATCATCAAAATCAGTTTATAATTGGCAGAGTAATGGCGTAACATACATACAGAAGTATTGAGAACCTCTTTTAGTTAGTAAGTCGATCAAAAAGGGAGAGAAAGGCTAAGTGTGGATGAATTATTGTATTATGAAAAAGTACTATAAGTACAAGTGCACAGTTCCGGGCGCAGTGTATTCCCACAAATGCAATACGGTCCGATTCGGCGATGCGACAGTGTACTAACGCAAGCGGGTGAATTTGCGACAGCAGGTTCGTCAATGTGCTAACAACTTAACTTTATTTGCATTTTATAATGCGATGCGACCCGTTTCACTTCGCGGCGATCCAGAAGTGATGTATTATCGACTCTTAATAGCTCAATAAGGAAAACTATGTAAACTACGTGACCAGCGTCAAATGAAACTCTCCACTATTTGAATAACAATAAGGATAAACTATTTGCTTCTATTGTATTTGTCTCACAAACATACATAGTGTAGAATATTATTATTTATAGTGAGAACCTACTGTAAACGATAACAATGTATCAAAGGCTGAGAAGAATAATAATTATAAGACGAAAACGTAACAAGCAACCAACTTTATACAACGTGTAACGGAAAGGCTGTATACATAAAAAGTGGGTTGATACTATACCTTATATAGATGATGAATTCGAAATTCCGAGCCAAAATAACAACATTCACTTTTAAAAAAAATTAAATATTATACTGACTAGAAAAAAAAAGGACAGCAGTTCAAGGAGGTGTGGTCTGATTTTGATGGGCAAGGTCGTGTTATTGACCTCACAGCTATTTAGTGTGATAGTGCTGTGCAAATGTGAATTAGTCATAAAAATGACTAGTTTTTCAAAAAAAGATTAAAAATCAACAAAGGAACTTACACGGCTAAACATGCCCTCATCTAGTTTGTTACCGTTATCTGATTTGGTACTTTCAGTATGTATACAGTATTTCCGTTACACGTTGTATAATCGAGTTCAAATCTTTCAGAAAAATGTTCAAGTGAAAGCAGAAATATTGCTGCAATTTTCATTTATTTTCTGGCTGATGGCTGATATTAGAAAGAAATTGAAGTAGGTATGAGAATCGCCAATTTCAGAAACCCTCGTCATACTTCATTTCATTTATAGATGTCCAATAAGAACCGTTGGTAGCGGCTTGCATCCCTATTCTGTGGTCATGAGCTCCATCTAGTTAGGTGGACAGATGACCTCATGAGGAATCACCTCACCACCGATCTTCACTGCGCTTGCCGGCACGTGGTTTACACGGTATATGGTGTAGTATAACTTATAAATAATAAATAAATATAATATTTTGGGACATCTTACACACGGCCTCTGGCCCCAAACTAAGCAAAGCTTGTGATATATACTCGTATTTTGGTGGGCCCGCTATATACAACCGAATACCCGTAGAAGTTCGGGATGCACCTCCCGCTGGGTCGTTTAGGAATAAATTAAAATGTTGGCTACATGAGCAACTATTTTATGACGTAAATGACTTTTAGAAATTACCTGAATTGTTTTAAGATTTTGTGACTAATTTGGTAATTGTCAAGTTCTTTTATTTTTTTATTTTTTCGTGCTATATTGTATAGTGCCCTAATGTAATGTTTACTTATTGACTTGTAACAAATGGTGTTATGAATAAATGACTATATGACTATATATGGCTGCCAGAGACTGAAATACTACATATACTTATTTTTTAAATACATACTTATATAGATAGTAACTAAATAACACCCAGACACAGAGCAAAACTTATGTTCATCACATAAATATTTGTCCTGGGTGGGGATCGAACCCACGCCTCTTTGATCCAGAAGTTAGGGTCACTAACCACTGAGCCACCGAGGCAGAGTATGTATGGCAATCGGTTGATATAGTCCGTATCACACAAATTGGCTGCTGCGATGTTAGCTACAAGCTGCAGATAACTCAATCCTGACAGGAGCTCATTTAACAGCTGCACGAGGATTGGGTTAACCAAAGTTTGTAGCTCATTAGCATCACAGCCGCCAAGTTGTGTGTCGAACCATACGTAACGAAGAGTGAGCTCACCCCGGCGGCGGAGAAGCCCGGCGAGCCGAACGCCACAGCGATCGTCGACGTGATCATGTTAAAGAAAACCAGCCCGATGCACACGAACATTTCCACCTGCAACAAGACTCTAAGTATTATTTTTAGGGTTCCGTACCTCTAACGGAAAAAACGGAACCCTTATAGGATCACTTTGTTGTCCGTCTGTGTGTATCTAATTCTAATTAGGGGCGATGAGTCCTGCACTGACGTCCCGCATGGGGTGTTTTGTGCATTCCCCCTCCAGCGTCTACCCGAGCCAGCCCAGCTCCTTAAAGTAATGGAGCGTGGCTCTGGGCCGCTGGCATAACTGCTCCAGTAGCTTAGATGGTGAATGAGATGATAGCGATTCAGGCAACAAAGCTGATGATAGTGCAGAAGCATCATGCAATCCGTTAGCTATTCTAATGTCTTCTGTGGCTTTGCAATACCACAGAACATGTTTTACAGTTTCGTTCTCCTGCAAACAGCCGCGACATAGTGGGCTGTCAGTGGCTCCCAGTTAAAAAGTCTGTGTGTATGTCGAGACTCTTTATCTCGGGAACGCGTAAAGATATCGAGTTGAAATTTAAACTGTATACGTGGATATCTTGCAGATGTGTAAAAGAAAAACTTCTCAGTTATCGTATAAAAAAGTTAGAACCGTTTTTGTCGTAAAAAACCGCATATTTCGACACTCCCAGAAATCAAAACCTACAGGGTACTTCCCGTTGACATAGAACTATGAAATTTGGCGAGAAGTTTCGTCTCAGAGTACACATATAGGAATAAATCTGAAAACTGGACATTTTCATTTAAAGCACAAAAATAGGGCCTCAAAATTCATAAAATATGGGTTCAAAATTCAAAGTGAGTAAATTGTATCATGTAAAGTATCTTAAAAAAGAACTTCATTACAGCACATGCTAAAACAGGTTTTTAATTATTTTAACAATGTGTAATTTTCGATGTATGAAGGGAAAAGTGAAAAAAAAATTGTCGATGGTTACTTTATTTAACCTATAGAGATTTTAACAACTTACTTCCCAATTTTATGAGATTTTTTAGATTTGTACGGAACCTTCGATGTGCGAGCCTGACTCGCACTTGTCGGGTTTTTTTATGTAGAATAGGGCTACATTTGGCCTCCAACTCGTCGCCTGATGGAAAACGAAGCTGCAGCCGAAGATGGAGTATGTAGACCTAGAAGATACCTATTCACTCTTGACTTGAAGATATCCACAATGTAATTATCAGGAAACAATGACGGAGGCAGGGCATTCCAATCCCTGGCGATCTGCATTATGAAGGAAGAAGCATATCGCTTATTACTAGCAGGCGGTACGTCGACTATGTAGGGATGGTATTATTCTATTACAAGTTTGTTTTATTGTCATCATAACTGCTTTTGGACATCCAGTGCTAGACATTATTCCAATGAAACGACGACTTTCCTGACATAGACTTTCATGGATGAGGTCCTGAATTCGATTCTCGGCCAGGCAGATATTTGGATGATGAATTTAAATATTAATCTGGGTGTTAGCTGACCTTGTCTACGCGTGTGTACCATGGTTCCCACGACACAGGAAAACCTAGGAGTGTGAATTGCTATTTGTTTTATTTATTAACTAGCTAGCCCAAGACCTTCATATCACCTTATTCTCACTAATTCGGTTGATTCTAAATTTGATGGCGATTGGCGCCACCAATGGTAGGACCATTTAGTATAGGATAAATTAAATCAACGTTTTTATTATTTTCCACTAGTTTTTACCCGCGGCTTCGCCCGCATGATATTTTGATTTTTGTGCTATCCCATGGGAACCCTTTATTTATCCGGGATAAAAAGTAGATGTCACTTTCCGTCTTTCAAACCCGAGGCACTACCTTATACCAATTATTATATCTTATTTGCTTATACCACACTTAATAAAGGAATTGGAAAAAAAAAACGATTTGACGGTTGTTCGATCGACAGTTGTTTTTTTTTACATTTCTAGCACACTCTAGAATAGGTCGCAGATAGCAGAATTTTTCCTAATTCTGACGATAAAAACGATAAGTGTTAAGTTATCGTTATATTATGGAACATTTACGCAATATCCTTATAATTTATAGCCTGTGTTATTCTGATCTATAAGCTATATTATTGCAAAGTTTCATCTCAATCCGTTCAGTAGTTTTTGCGTGAAAGAGTAACAAACATCCATCTATCCATCCATCCTCACAAACTCACAAACTTTCGCGTTTATAATATTAGTAGGATGCAGTTTTCTTATATTTTTCTTTCATCAGAACCTTTTCCTGAATGTTATGTTGCCGTGACTATAATGGAATAGATAGATTTCCAATGAGATTAGGTGGCTGCTACCAGCAGATTCTGCATTCTTAATTACATTGTCTGTCCACCTTATTGGAGTATGTAATATAATATGTATACATATTTTCATTCTAAATGCTCATATTATATTATACTCACTGCTATTAAAACTCATAATCTACAAGTGTATTTTTTTATGTACATTAGGTATTATAAAAAGTATTTGTTATTCAACGTTTTGATATCAAATGGGTCAACGTGTGAAGGGCGATGTTATCACGGAGGAAACCACAGGACACATGACATTCAAAATGATATTTACTAAACTTGAACTGATTCTGTGCATCAAAATTCATGCAATAGATTATAGTTATTAGCAATTATTTGTTTATAACCAGTATCGACTGGTTACTGTTTAAGACAAACTGTTGTAAGACTCCTTTAGGTGGATTAAAATCTCACACTAGAGTTAGCCACCCGGCCTACACTAACTTTTTTTTTATGTGCAGATGTCAGACTTGAGGTATTTTCTGTACTCTGGTTTGTAAAAATATAACTTTATAAATACAAGATTTTGAGTTCCTGGATATTAAGTAGCAGCAGAGTGCTAGCCAAGACAAGTAAAACGAGCCCAAACACGACGGGTCAATCTTGTTTAGTACAGAAGTTCTTATCTTATGGCCACCTTCCGACTCCATCTTCAGATCAGCTCCAAGGTACCATAATATTGCATTGTTACGCAATATAAATATGCGTGCAAAACTTCAGCCCAATCGAAAACCGAGAAGTTGGTCAAAGGTGACGTCCACAAGTGGTATATTATTCAGAGGAAATTCGAACCAAGATGATATATACATAATTTGAAAGCTTGATTTATGAGCTTCTCAAAAATATTTAATTTTGATTTTTTTATCCCTCCATTTTTTTAAAATGAGAAAAATAAATTGTATCAAAAATAATAATACAGCTCTGTATTTTTTCTAGTTTAGTAATAACAAAGAAGATATAATAATACGTAATAATAAAGTGCTTCTATCGTTATTTTACTTGCATTCGTAGCTGATTCTTTCACATTCATCTTTTAATTTGCTAAAATTAAAAATTATAACCTAACAGTGTGACTAGTTAGTAGGTACAATGTGACAAAAAACACTTAAAAACTGGTATGGTACTGGTGGATGTCTAATTGGTAAAAATGCTTCTATTTAACAATAATGGAGGTTACTTAACCAGGGTTGCTAGAGATAAACTACCTATTGAGCCAAATATATTTAATGTTCCCCACGAGCGCGTCTGCCCGAGGGAACCTTATTGCTGATGTGGAGCTTGGTGTTTTCGTTTTAGGGAAACTACAGCATCACCGAAATCAAAACCTTTTATTTTCTTCACAATCTTATATACAACTGTTTTTTCTTGACAAGAAAGCGTCAAGCGCGAATCGCACTAATAATTTTGAATTTGGAATGTTTTGCCGAAAGAGTTTGCCAAATAAATAAAGAAGATCGTAATAAGTGCAGCCGTCGTGCACATTTAATGATCCTTATAGATTCAAAATTAATTTTAAAAAATCGGAGGGCTCTTTTTTGGTTTTAACTGATGTAATAGACTCAGAAAAATATGAACTTTCTCGAAATATAACGAGTGTTTTGGTTAGAATTTTTGATTATTATTATACCAGCCTCCATACATTTTGTGGACATGTCCTTTAACTTGCACAATTCCATCCGAACTTACATACATAGGTACATCACTACATCCATTGCAAGTTAAATATAAGCTTGTATAATAGATTCATGTTTTCTGGCATTTATATAATTTTAATTTTCATACCTTCATCCAATGCCAGTTGTGGTAGGTCTCCACGACATGGAAGACGTAGGCGCCAGTAATCCCGCCCGAGTACAGCACGCCGAGGATGGCGATGATGATGAAGAACACCCCGCGAGGGTTGCCGCTGAACGGCGAGCTGCTGATGCATATGATCCCGATTAGGTTGAACACCTGGTAGGGAATAGCAGCATAATTATAGATAGCTCTTTGACCAAAGGCATTATTTTTGAATGGCTAGGATATGTATGGAGGATCTGTATAGTTGCATATACAACCTATCCATCTCCACATTTAACCATACCATTTTATTTTTTAACATGTATAAGTGCAACTGTATAGTAGTAGTGCATGGAACTGAAATGTGATCTTTTAATGTACGCCTAATGAATAAGCTCAAGATAGCCCAATGTGCTATGGAGAGGGCTATGCTCGGTGTCTCTCTGTGAGATCGAATCAGAAATGAGGAGATCCGCAGACGAACCAAAGTTAACGACATAGCCCAGCGGATTAGCAAATTAAAGTGGCAATGGGCAGGACACATAGTTCGAAGAACGAATGGGCGATGGGTCCGTAAAGTTCTCGAATGGAGACCACGAACCAGCAAGCGCAGCGTAGGACGTCCACCGACTAGGTGGACTGACGATATAATAAAAATCGTAGGAACACGCTGGATGCAGGCCGCTTCCAACTGGCCTTATTGGACATCCATGGGGGAGGCCTATGTCCAGCAGTGGACATCCTGCGGCTGATAGAGAAAAATAAGTGCATGCGTTTTGAAAATTAATGTAAATGAATTATGTAATTGTTCTTTTTAGTAATACATGATTATTATTGTAAGTCCATGCTTTGCCACCAACTCTCCTGTTGGTAAGCAACATTGTGGGTGAAGATGATCCATGTCATTTAGTATATTTTATACAAAAATCCGAGTAATTGAATGTATGAAAAATTTAATTCATCATATTATTTTTTTATTAGCTAACTTAAACTTCTTATCTATTTTAGTTTAGCTTCAAGCGATAATATCACTTGTTTATGCTTTCATATTTTTAAGTATGCGTAGAAGTTTGTTGACCATGGATGGTAGGCTGGGTAATCACAAAATGTGTAGAAGTTTGTTGATCATGGATGGTAGGCTGGGTAATCACAAATCCGTATAACTAAGGGCCGGATAACCAAGTTTCCACTGTAGTAACAACTAGCTTTACCCATGACTTCCTGCAGGATCCAACTCTCGAACTATATTAAAGCTAAAAATCAAGTCACTCTGTTTTTTAATCAATTTTAAAGAGCTTTTTCGTTTTCGTGAATGAATAATTATGTCGCTCTGATTACATTTGCTACATACAATTTATACTCTATGAATGAGTTTGAACAGCATTCTGAATCACTGTTGGACTCAACCAGAACCAGCCAGCCAGCCAGTTTCAGTTGCTGTGTGAAAGTAACAAACAAACTGGCCAGTTTCCAATTAATAATATTAGTACAGTAAGGATTAAGGATGACCTCATGCCTTGGCATTACTTCGTGTGTTTTAAAAAATTACTTATTTATTTATATGTTTACAGGCGAGCAGTGCATACTAACTAAAGGTAGAATAGAATAAACAATTTTACTTATACACAAAATAATGTGACTTCTTATGCACTGCACTACCTATGTCATAAGATCCTAACATTATTGACTTACCAGTAACACAGTTCTGAGAATTCCCATATGAGTTCTGAAGTATGAGGGGTCGAACCGTATTTCAGTCTTGAATTCCATGTTTGTTGAGCCCATAGTTTGGCCCAGGGTGGGGGGCGGCGGTGGAGGCCTATTAGGGTAAGCCATATTTGCCTAGTGGCTGAAAAGATTATCTATTATGAAAATAAAATTAAGAGATTTTATACGCAATTGAAATGATAGGAAGGTTTTGTTGACTTACTTCTTAAGTAAAATTAGCGATGAATAAGCACAGCGCAACAAGTCGGTAGATACCACCCGAGCCTACGTAATTCAAGATAAACACGGGTGTATCGAATCACACAACTCTGAGCGTTTCCTTGGCACAAAATTATCCGGCGTTACAGCCGTGGTTAGCACAATAATGACTCATCTCCACAAAATGAGCCTTGCAGGACCGTTTGTTTATTCACTGGTAATTGGTATTCGTAAGCATGTTAGGTTATTTGTATATTTTGGGTAAAGACATCGTATAATTTAGACTTCGGTCATATTGGTAAACACGACCTTTATCTTAAAGCGAGAAAATATTTTTTCTACAAAGAGAAAACTCGAACGAGTTGTCGTGAACTCATTAAGAATTTTATTATGAAAAGAATTGTATCAAGTTTGAGTTTGACTAAAGAAATATGTTGCTCTCCTTTTGTTAAGTATTTAAATAGAAAGAGATGCAGTTATTTTAGGCAAGATAGTTTAGTTTAGTTTCTTAGTTTAGAGATAATCAGAATCGCCGAGCAAGGGAGAATTCCCTTCTTTAATCATGATGATAAATGTCAAACCAATATCATCAACATCACTGTCATATTGTTCTTTATGTTAATGTCATATTCTTGTTGAATGTCAAACAATCACAAGTGTTGCTAGGTTTTCTCAATGTTACAGATGCCGTACAAACTTTTTACATTGGCAAAAAACACGTTCGTACCATTGCTAAAAAGGGCTTAGGAGGGGTCGGGGAGAAGGTGCATTATGCCCAGAGAGAGAGAGGGGGTGTACGGCACCCCCCGACCCCAGGCGTTGCAGCGGTCACAACTGTTGCGCCTGCCAATATATACAAAAAAATCATGTAGAAAACGAGGTAATATCTTAATTATGTTAGTTGTCGGGCCAGAAAGAAGATTATATTTCGTTGAATACACTAGGCAGGTACACACTGCGTCTTTAAGGTATAATTTTTGTCGTGATAAATATTTTTAGAGGTTGTTATTTCATATTTTTCATGCCTGTAGATAACGCAACGCAAATAGAGGCTAGTTCATAATTGTTATATTGTTACTCACAGGATGTCATTTAACTTATCTTTGTGAGAAGCATTAATTTCTTATTCAACCGATTGCGTCTTTATGTTCCTGTGAAAATCATTTTGCTTAGCTAAGCGTTATCTGGCGCCCTGAAATTCATGTAAGTTACGGTCGATTATTATGACTTCAACCCATAAATACTACCTAGTTTGTAAGCATAACATTGAACTACATTCTACATTAATATATAAAATAATAATAAATATAAATGAATCATACACAGCAACACTACTAGGCATTACCATGGACAAATATCTCAACTGGCAAAACCACGTTAAAAATATAAAATCCAAACTGTCACAATTTATATACGCATTATCGATTTTAAAAACAAATACAAATCTACAAGCAGCAAAAACAGCATACTATGCATACGCCTACTCTTGCCTAAAATATGGTATTGTCATATGGGGAAATAGTACAGACGTAAAAGAACTCTTTATAATGCAAAAAAATGTATCCGAATACTGATGAATATCCGACAAAATGATAGCTGTAGACCCCTTCATTCCTTCATACTTCATTCAACAAAACATACTAACACTCCCAAGCCTTTATATACTAGAAGCGGCAACATTTGTCAAGAAAAATTCAGAACTATTTACATATAACACAAACTAAAAATAGACTAGAATAGTTAGACGAGGACCGGAGTATATGATAATAAGAACATACAACCACCTACCTAAAGACCTACGAGAAGAAACTAACTGAACGAAAAAGTTTCAAGCTCACAAATTATTACAAAATAACGCTAAATTTTGACATGTACGTTATACCTACTTTGTTTATACCATATGCGACACCCTAACGACAGGGTATAATGTGTACTGTGTTACTATTATATAAGTGTAATTGTAACTAGACATATTATAAGGCAATTGTATAACGAAATAAATAAATAAAACTAAATATTTCATGGGAAATGAGATAAATACTTATATATTTTAACACGGCCGACCATTGCATTGGCGTTAGTTGGCGTTCATATTGTAAATTTTTAATATCTTAGTTTGGCAACATTTTCTCGTAAATGTCTAATGAACTCTCGCTGCACTAAAGAAATTAATTTAAATAAAAACAATAAATTGTCTACAACTTGTTGTTGAAATAAGCAATCATTTTATTAAACTGAATAATCTACAGTTTCAAAGGTAAGTTTTTGTGCTACATTCAAATTGTACATCTGACGGAGCGTGTGAATCCTAGTTCCCAATTCCCATAGATTCCGTAACCGAGACATTGCTCAATAATCGCTATTTTCGGTGCTGACGGAGTATTGTTCAAGTTAGCCTCATTCGCAGCACGTTTTACTGCAGGCTATGAGCGGAACTAGACCTCAAATGACTAATTAATGCCAGACATTTACTATTCCTGTATTGAAAATTTACTATTGTTTTTGTATTTTCGTATCACTAGAGTACGCCTACCAGAACGCTTTGGAATTTAAGTTTTGGTGTAGCTTGTATGCCTAAGCATTTCATTTTGTAAGTTCCAGAACATATTTTTTGCTAAAAATGATTAATTTCCTTAATTTAAGTCTACTCTGTGTGACTTATACCTACTTACTATTTTGTAGCTCTATTATTCTACCATATAAGAACAGTCAAGCTTCTCTTTTCTGTTGGCATCTCTATCCAAGGCCTTGCTATCTCTGAGCCTGCTACTGTCAACTCTTTGGAGCAATATTATTATACAAAGAAGTTAGAGGAAGAAAATCAACCTGCACTAGTCTAGCGTGGTAGATATGGCCCAATCACCTTTCGTGGGTAGGCCTACATCCTGCAGTGTAGTCAGTAAGACACAAGTTAATAAGTCTAAAAGGCTGGTATAGTACAAAGAAGTTATTTGTTTATTTTGGATTTACCTACCTAGCTCAAAAACTGTTGGTCCAATTTCAGATTTTTTTTACCACTAGAAACCCTAATCTATTATTAAAAAGACCCCCGGACAAAGCAGAGCCAGGCAGATAGTCAGTTACAGGTCGCGGCATATAAGTGTAGTGCTGAGCAAAGTGTGGAGGGGATGGCTGCGCATGGGTTTAGTATGGCACAGCCATCCCCTCCACACTACCCTCAGCATTAGACTTACGTGCCACTACCTGTATATGACATTAGTTAAACATTGTTCAAAATTGAAACAAATAATATGCCCTCTAATACTTCAATATTAACAATGGCAGATAAGCTATCAGTGGTTATGAATCATTTACCCGCTATCCATACCTGTTACTATTTAATTAGTACTGTAGGTATCAATTAGCATCAAAAAGCAATACTTAGTGAGTTGTTTAATTATTTGAAAAAAAAATAGTGAAATACAGTCATCTACATGGTCATAGAATACTCTATTCTAGCTAAACATATCACTTGCTAAAAGATACATAGAAAAAATGTACAGAGTTGAGGCCATGACCTTGTCTCGTACCTGAATATTAGATATGTTTTGTAATATTATTTTAATAATAGCAAACACTTTCAATCATATTTTAATGACATTGCTCAAATGTATGATGATATAGTAGCCATACACACAAAAATCTAATTAGAAAATATATTTCTACTTCATTTGCATACACAAGCATTGCTTAGTTTGGGGTCAGAATAAATATCTGACATTTGGGTGTGAGATCTTCATCATCTGAGGTCTTCTAATATTTATTTATTTATACACAAGTGTGAAATCAAATTTTTATTGTTAGTATTTCTACAAAATAAATGCCGATTGTAATATTTCTTCTCTATAACTCAGGTAATTCACAATGGCAGACGTAGGCTTCCCTGGGCAGCACACTACTACAACAACAGTGACCTCGAGCACCACCGTTCAGACCAATATTCGCTTCGACCCATATTATATCAGGACACTGCCTGGGATATTGAAGGTTGTGCAAGTGGTGAGTATTCGTAAAAGATTTTGTAAATTGAGGCTGGATCATGTTTGTTTCAGTTAGTTTAATAATTGAAATATTGAGAATTTTTGTTTTGTATTTTATATGGTTGTTTTATTCTGAACTAGCGACCCACCCTGGCTCCGCACAGGTGTATTATACATATAAACCTATTTCTTGAATTACTCTATATTAAAAAACTGCATCAAAATTTGTTGCGTAGTTTTTGTTGGAATATGATACAAAAACTAATCTATCTCACTCTAACATGTAATGTATGTGAGTGTTTCTCTTTCCTTCACGACGTTTACATTATAGTAAAATACCCCTTTGTTCTACAGCTTTAATGCTTAGCCTACTTATTATGAATTCCTCACCACTGTTCTCATAGAGCTATGCTAGACCGCACTCGCACCTATCCTACCAAATATCGGTAAATAAATGATTTATATTTTAAACCGATTAACTAAATATTTTATTTCTGGCATCCAAACCCTTTTGGTTATGGGCCCAGTCACTATAAAAATACTTAAAGTTTTAATAAAGTGACTTGATGTGCCATAAAAATAATAAAACTAAAATCGGTGCGGACTTTACTAATATGAACGTTCTGTGTTTGTAAAGTAACTTTTAGTGAATTGATTTTCATAGAAAATTCACAATTAAAGTATCATATCAAACTGTTTCATATGTGGGCAAAATACAGTGCAGTGAAAGAACTATGTGCTTCATGTGATCAAAAGACGCACAGAAAGCAGAGAGCCATAAAGGACTTTATCGTGGCTGACTCTCTGCTTGGATTCGCAAGTGAAGTAATAATTGCGAATGTTTTCTCAAAATTGGACGCAATTTATGTTGGAAGAATTATTGATGGCTCTAAGAAAAGGACATCACTCACAGTCCATATATATATTTGAGCTAATTCTGTGTAAGAAGTAAACGTGCTGACCTAAGTGATTAATTGGGAGATGATCTACAAGAAGATGAGCCCCTTCATCAAACATTTCGAAATGTTTAATGAACTAGTTTCGAATACTGCTGCAGCGACTGCAAACTAGACGAAGCAAATAAGTTCACTATCTATGAGGCTACCGGAGAGTAAATTATGATGCTGTGATATATGGCAAATGGCAATAGTCATTGAGAAGCTAGCTTGAGGAGACATCACCGACTTAAATAAAATCGTCACGTAGATAGAAAATGAATGATATAAAACAAACGCGGAAAAGACGATGACCAGTTTTCTAAAAATCTCGATGAATATTCTCCAGGATAAGCTGTAAACAAATTATACATACGATGCAGAAACCTAAACCTGTAAATTCTTATTTGCGAACTTGGAATATTGATGGAGTACAAAATAAAAGGAAAAAGTGTCTATTATTCGCGACGGAAGAGTCAAAAAGAAAACGAGCCACTGAAGTTTTCTAAAGCAATTGAATGCGCAAGCTTTTAAGTACAAATAAACTTTTTGTATCAGGGTTGATGATCCAAAGTGAAAATTACAAGTATTCACGGAATGTTGACACAAAACCCGAACATATGGTTCTATGGCTAAAAATAGACATTTACAACACAAAAAAGGCGATAATGAAAGAAACACTTCAAGTTATACACTTCAAGTGATGGACGCTCAAGATCGTGCTAAGAGAATGCTACAGGACGTTCTGTTTCGTCCAGAAATCCCACTTAGATGGAATAGGCAGCAGCAGGTATGACAATGACGGTCATTTTGGCAAACCTGGCGAGGAACAGGTACATAAAACGCAAAAGCTAAAGCGATGGAAATGGGTGAGTTTTTTGAACGCGTATTTTTGATCGGGCATAACTCAGTTGAGATATTTGCTTTTATACTTTGATAGCTCATTAAATAGAGGCGTAAATTATAAAAATGGCCAAATTGTTGGATATTAATCCACATTGGCAAAGCAAATTATATGTTAAAAAGCAAAGTAATGTTCACTGATTGAGAGCGAATACGATAAATTCGACGGAATGATAAACTTTGCAAAGTATATACGTATTAATGGTGAATTAATAATGTAACCGATCAAAGAGGTTTAATATTAAACACCCTCTATTTGACGTGCATACAGTTATGTGATCTATATGTGTCCTTCCGATATTTCCGAAATTATTTTGCCAAGCTCAATATAATTTAAAGTTAAAAATTGTCAATGGTGTAAATAATAGTGTTGAGTTTGTCAAATGAATAATTGATAATTATAATGAGTTCTGTTTGCAATATTATAGCGGGTATTTGGCTACCACTAAACAGTGCATCATACTGACAAATAAATGGTATGATAAATGGTACATATTACGTACGGAGAATAAAGAACGTATTGTATGAAACGTTCAGATAGAAGTAAGGTCTCGGAAAATAATCTAGGTGAAGTCAGTGACAACTGCTTCTGAAACCTAAGATGTTGAGCCCTACAAAGCACTAATTAACGCATTTTGTGCATCGCTAACACACCAATAAATTATAAATTTAGTCGCATCTGGCGGCAGTATTATTCGGTTCAAAATTAAAATTTTAAAGATGGAACCAAGTTTGATGAAAAATCAGTAAAAGTTATCTTGGCCGCTTACTTTGATATATTGTGAACAATATTGTCGTTACTGTTGATGCTAATTTTATTAGTGGTGCAATGGTACATAGACTTTATTAGTGTTATTCTATGGTTTATTGGTATCGATTTCGTTGTTGTTATTGTTGATGCTAATTTTATTAGTGGTGCAATGATACAATGACTTTATTGGTATATGTAACCAGGTATACACAAAAAAAAAAATGTAATCATAAAATAATGTACTTAAATCTTGACTTCTATTCTATTGAAGACTATTTTTTTTTGTTTAAATGACCAATTTATTAAGTTTAATGAATTTATTTTTATTAATTTATTGAAGTCAAGAGATATTGTAAGTAAGTACACTAAATTAGTATGAACCGAATGAATACAAGGTGTGAGATGTGGTAAACGAAAGGTTTATAAAGCCAGTGGTCAATAGAGTGAACTCTATAGAACCAGGAAATGGATGAGAGACAATTAGCTCTTATCTGGTAGATCGTTACGATCTGTAGGAATTTTTGCTGAAAATTCCAGATATATTTCCGCTAGATTAGGTTCACCACCTAATAAATCTGTAAAACTTAAAACAGATGAGCAAACAGAATATTCATTTGAATAAAATATAAATAAATACATTGGGCATAATTGACAAGAGCTTGATATAATAAATAAAATTATAGAGTTAAGTGATTAAAGGAAAGGACTGAGAGGATTATATGTGTCCTCTGTGTTTTACAAATATATTGAAACACATAATGTGTTTTATTTAAACTGTTGAATGCATAATTGTTGTTATAATACATGTATTTCGCTGCTGTGTAATATGTGGGTAAATTATATAAAAAGGAAATTGTATAATTCCTTAGATAAAAATGAACATGTACGTAATTAAAATGTGCAATGGCATCTTTATGGTGTATTTTACGTTACAATGATGAGTACGGAAAACTTAACACATATTTATTGCTCCTAGATGTGATCAAGAATATACGATGATCATATTGATTTGTGCAGTATTATAGCACATCTAAATTATAATTGATGAATATGAATTGATAATTTAATTGATTCAAAGTTAATTACGATACAATAAGCATCAGAAAAAATATTTTCATATTTTCCACCGAATATAGATATGTTTTAGAATTGTATTTTCTTTAAACGAAATCAAGACTTTATGCAAAAAGTATGTCTTGAAGCCTCAGTTGCTACGAGTAAAACTGATATTTTGTAATTGTATTATCTTTTGATAATAATTTTATATCGACCTGATTTCCCTTGTCATCTTCAAGGACATATAAAACTAAATAAGATTTTTTTATAGCGAATTATGAAGCCAACTACACATTCATCTGTATGCGAAACAGAGTAAAATATATATTATGAAATAATTCGCACGCAAATTGTTTTTGATCGAAAATGCTGTAATTGATAAAGGCTTTCAGATATAATTGATTACGATTATAAATATATTTTTGTTGTGCTTTACATTGATATTAGTTCGGTATCAAAAGCTGCTTTAAACACAAGTAATAAAAAAAAAAATCAGAAATTTTTCACTAGTCAAAATAAATACTTGACTCAAATGATGCATTAAACAACATTAATCTATTTTTTCTTGGATTTGAAGGTTGAATGGTCTAATAATCAAATCAAATTAGACCAGAATACATATTTAAATTAAAATATTTATTACACTATTTGGAAATTTCAACCATGAATACACAAACCTACATAAATGAGCGTCAGTGCCGTCGGTGTTGGTATCGATATATCTAAGTTCTAACGATAATACAAAAGCCTGTTGTTGAATCAACCCGACATAAGCTATGTTGTAAACATCCAGCAGATTTGGTAACAATAACAATTATTTGATATACAAATTTTAATAAGGTACCTACGATACTTGAGAGAGTTGAAAGGGACCATAGATTCAATTAAAGAGTACATTTGAGAACTGATCCAAATGTTTATGACACGAGCAGCTATGTTGTTATGATATTTATAGTGGTAGTGTACTAGAACAATCATCAAAGCACACTATTTGTTTGAATTCTTTGAACAATATGAATCAGAGCACAATACTATACCTTATTGAAAAGGTAGTTTCAATTACTGAAGCCTATTATGTAACTCACTGTATGCATAAATAAATAACATTTTGATATTTAAATTGTAGACTTACTGAAACAGTATACTTAAGATGAATAATTGGTTTGATTGGGGTTTTCTGGGTTTTCCCCAATCCTGCGCAACGAATGTTGAACCAATTTGAATGTATCCCCAGACAAGGTAGGAAGGTGTGTTGTGTTATTTTAATTGTATAAAATTTCGTTATCGAAATAGGAATTGATTTTTAAATAGATTAATTTTTGAGGGGGCGTGTTGGAATATGATACAAAAACTAATCTATCTCACTCTAACATGTAATGTATGTGAGTGTTTCTCTTTCCTTCACGACGTTTACATTATAGTAAAATACCCCTTTGTTCTACAGCTTTAATGCTTAGCCTACTTATTATGAATTCCTCACCACTGTTCTCATAGAGCTATGCTAGACCGCACTCGCACCTATCCTACCAAATATCGGTAAATAAATGATTTATATTTTAAACCGATTAACTAAATATTTTATTTCTGGCATCCAAACCCTTTTGTTTTAAAGATATAAGCATACATAGGGACAGACAGAGAAGCGACTATGTTTTATACTAAGCAGTGATGTTTGTTTTCTGAACTTGCAACCTGCCCCAGCTTTGCACAGGTGTATTATACATATTATAAACCTTCTTGAATTACTCTATCTATTAAAAAACTGCATCAAAATTCGTTGCGTAGTTTTAAAGATATAAGCATATATAGGGACAGACAGACAGGGAAGCGACAATGTTTTATACTAAGTAGTGATTAATAGAACAAGTTAGAACAAAAATTCCACTACTTCAATCGTCAAAGTTTGGATATATTGGACTAATGGGAAACACTCTGTACCACAGTGGGCAGCATTTTACCTAACAATTGTAATTGGTACATTAGTGAATGATAATGTTCGATTTGTGTACATAGTAGGCCCAATTATGAAAGCTTAGTAGTTGTATTAGCAATTTAGAATATTTTTGTTTCTTTTTCACTTTAGGTATTCGATAGAGAGAACACTTTTATGTTGCTATTAAATTTACGATGGCACCTTCATAATAGGGCCTAATGTACTGCTTTTGTAGTTTATCACAAGATTTAAAAATGTTTATTTCGTTAGTGTGCAGTATAGTCATATATTCGACCTAATCATAAAATGCGTATCAAAACTTACTTTATTCAATAATATCGTTAAGCAAGGTAAATCAACAAAAACGAAAAAAAAATTAAAATTAGTTTTTTATTCACTATTTGAGCGTCACTAATTCACACGGTCCCTAGCTGCGGGTTTCTTGAAACTTCAACGATTGCGCCATATCTGTAAATAAAGAAAACAAGTGTTATTTAGTGTTGTATAACGTAATGAAATCATAACGCGTCAAAAAAGAACTAAATTCACAAACCTATTATATTAACCTCCTGCCAGAAAAGTCATATACAATAGAAATGTTTATAATATGTGTATATCAATTTATTATCATGTGCCTAATGAAATAAAAAAAATTGGACGGGATTAAATTTAAGAAAACTTTAATTGACTGGCTATTAAAAAACTGTTTTTATAGTGTTAAGGAATATTATGATCTAACCAAATAATAAGTTTTATTATATTTATGAACTAATATTTGCATGTATGCTTACAGGCTGAATGCTACCAACCATCTACTCGTATATGACTTGTATTGTACATGTATTCTAAGCAAATAAACAATTTGATTGATTGATTGATATACAGATAAATAATAGCCAGGAACACATTTCTTAACAAATTAATCCAGACATAAGTTAAAAAACCTTATTTTAGATGATCAGAGAGCATCTCCTATGAGCATCTTTTTGAAAAAATAATCTTTTGAATTTTTAAAGAGAGGTGTAAAGTTAAGCCACAAGTTATTTATTGATAAAATGTCAATTTACACGTCATATTATATATGTATACATAAACATCGAATACAATGGTGTAATAAATTTAGAATTACAAATAATAAATATGTAATTACAAGTAAACATGATAGTCATTGTTTAAATTTAAATTCATGTGAGCGAAGTGCCGATATAAACCGAATGAAAAACGGTGTCTGTGAAGATAGCTACAACACTCAACTCCTCGTGCAACTGACAACGAAATTGCTACACTGCGCAATGACTCGACACTTTAGTCTATTATGTCGATTACTCAACATTTGTCTCTATGTCTCACATACAGACGCCATAAAATTTGATTCGGCCTAAACCTTCTATTTGACTAGACTACGAACATGCGAAATTGACCCCTTTATCCAACATCATTTACACTTCCTTACTAATATTATAAATCCGTAAGTGTGTTCGTTGGTCTATTGGTCTGTATGCTGAGTGTCAATCGTAAACATAAGCATGTAATTTGTATGAAGAAATGAACAGCGCCACTGTCACTAGCGGGGCGTTTTTGAAACACTCTGTGCGAGTGCACGTTCATACAAATTACATGCCGCGCTCGCGGCGAGCGCGTCATGTTTACGACAAAACTCACACTCAGCATACAGGTCCTCTTTCTGAGCCAACAAATTGATTTGTTTTTTGACTAGAGCATATAGTTTGAAAGACCGAATGTGACATAGGCTACTTTTTATTCTAGTAAAATAAAATGTTCCCATAGGATAGCACAAGAATTAAAATACCACACCGGCGAAGCCGCGGACAAAAACTAGTAAAAATTAAACTCTTAAAAAATATTAAATAGATATAATACATTGGCAACATTGTTTTATTAGGTACCTCGAACTAATCAAGTAGAAACTTGAGGAAAAATAAGCTATTCCCAAAAGTGTAAAGTATACCTATACATACATGTATTGTAAACCGCACCTAAACTATTCGCCGCCTAGTTTGCATGTGCCGTACCAATAACCAAAGCTGTTATCAGCTAATCACTAACGAGCTATGGAAATAGGTATCGGTATTACCTACAGTTTGGCGTTTATAACACAACTGCTATTGGCTAGCTTGCTGCTTCTTTATCCAGTTTTTGAACCGACTTTTGCAGCGTGGTTTTCACAGTCTTTTAGAATACTTCTTCCAGAAGGTTTTTGCTGAATTAGGACAAATCAGTTAAACTATCAAGTTTGACCATCCGGAAGAACCGGAATCAATTCAGAGTGCCAGTGGCGAAGCGTTGAGAAAAGGCCTTGTAAACAGATAGGGACCTATTTGGATCATCGATACGACGAAGTCTGACGAAGAAGAATTCGGAGCCGGGCTACAGCTAGATATGATAAGAGTATCGCACTTTATCGTAACATCTAGATAACTATTGCTTACAATATGTTTAGTATTTATACATACACATGTATAAATACTAAATATATTTTAAAGATTTGTTAAAACAAAAAAAAATCTGTTCAGCCATTCTGTGCTTGGATAACAAACATCTAAAATATTTGAAAAATTATAATTAGGATATTATTATACTGTTTTGATTTAGTGAAAATGAAATACCTTTGAGAAGTCTTATCTAGGTATCACATTGGTATGAAAAGGTTATCGCAGCATTCAAAATATTGATGATCCACAAAAACCGCGTGATATACCTAATTATATTGCGAAAAAGAAAACTTGGACGTGCTCCATAAGCTCCAAAAATATTTTTTCTTTCAATACACACTAATTCTTGGTATCATAGAGTTTTCTCGCTTTTTTACAGTTGTATTTAGAGAAAATAAAATCCTAGTTAAAAATCACGTTAAATTAAGAATTTAGTAGACCTAGTGGTACCTACATACTCTGATATCAAATTCCTCATTTACAAAACATTCTGCTTTGGTCAATTTTCTACTTCATAAAAGTTCCGTTCTAACGCCCGCTGCCGCCGTGCGTTTCTAAATATGAAAATAGAATAAGTAATGTTGGGTCCCCCACATCGTTATTCGCAATCGCGTATTTGTCCTAATTGTTATTCTCAAAGAGCAAAACAAAATACCTCCGCGAACTTCCGTATCCGCCACATGTGTGAACGCTATGCTCGTGTTATTGCTATAAATAAACCACCACGAATATCGAGCAATATCGAAAAAATACACGAACACTAAATACAAACTTTATTCGACATTAAGTACATACACAGGATACCTACACTCAAGTAAAAAAGAAAGAAAAATAAGAAATTCAGAGATGTCGAAAAGGGCTAAGTAGTGTGATAGTGGAAAGTAAAAAGCAAACTTGCATTGCATATGTGTGTACCTAGGTCCTAGAACATCCCGCGCATGCCCGCCGACGTAGCCCTCGCTATCACGCTCCCGGCCTGCACGTTGCCCGTGGCCGCCATAGCCATCGCTGCCACCGACCCCACAGCCACGCCGACAACCCCAAACCCGAGCTTTGTCAGAATCCACAGCCCCTTCCCCGTCCACAGCACGAAGCGTGCTAGGCAGTTCACGAAGCAAGACGCGCAGCAGTTACCCATCTCGTCACTTCAATTCTTCGTCGATCAATCCAATTATTATATTCAAACGAAGAGTTTATAGCTGGTTCACTTCAATTCTTCAAACGAAGAGTTTATGGCTGGTTCACTTCAATTCTTAGTTGAACAATTCAGTTCTTATTTTGTAGAATATTCTACACTTTAATTCTTAGTTGGTCGATTTTGCGGAAATCTTAAAAAATTCACCAATGTCACCAATAAATGTCACTCGACTGATTAAAGTCTTCCTTTTTTAAAGTTTCGGAAGCTGTGATTTCGGAGAAATGTTCAACGTCAGATGTAAGCATAGAGTACAAAGAAATATTGTACCTACCTACTGCACTGAGTTTATCAACAAAACTAAGGTAAAGGTAAGAATGGTACACACACAACGCATTATTCGGGCACTGACCGTAACGTAATACAGTGACGCGATAAAAGAAGTAATTTAATCACTAAAGTAATTTCTAAAAAAAAAGTATAGCTGCAAGTCACAAATCTAATTATAAATACTTTGAGATACACTAGTCACTTCTAAACTGTGGACACATACATTCTCTAAATCAGAATTTAAAGAGATTTTTAATTATTTTTCGGAGTTTTCAATGTGACGACGGTGCTGGACGGACTGAGAAGTACTTCGATCGTACTGTACTTGGCAAAATTGCCGACTCTGTAGTTATACCGTTTTCGGGGAATCCCCTACCAGCGTTCTCAAGTTGTGGGAATTCTGTAATTTGCAATTTGAAATCGATAAAGTCCTCACAGATTATAAAGTATTTTAAGAAAATCCCCACGTTTTGGACATGTTACGTATTATAGAAATGTGAGATAAATAGTAATACCAAAGAAGATATAATAATACTACGGTAATACTCAGTACGTATTGAAAACTCTAACCCAGTTCGCGATGACAGCGCATTCCATGAACTACCTACTTTTTTTTTGTATTTCGACAAGATTATATAAAATCGGATAGCGTTATTACACAACTTCAACATGGGGAATCCCTCCAATCTCCACCACATTCAAGTTTTTATTTCTGAACCTAATTATATCTTATGTAAGCCCAATAGCACTAACCGAGTAAAACAAAGCAAACATTATTGTCTACCTACCTACTGCAGATCCTTTATCTACTTACCTGAAAAAGTGCGTGAGATAGGGCTTATGTATTAATACACGTTAATGTTAATCCATCGAGAAACTTGCGTGAATAAATAAACTGAAACTGAATCGTATTTTTTTAAAGATTATTATGTCTGTAATAGATCTGTACGGACTAGTAAAGCTGGAAACATACTATCGGACGCGGCTGACGGACGCGACTGACAGCCGCGACTTAGCAATGTGCACAGTCTTAAAACATCCGGCGCGCCAGATCGCTCTCAGACGTCCGAACGCTCAAGGTCGTCCGAAGGTGACGTCCGCGACTTATGTCCGATAGTGTGCACGGCTCAGTGTACTTTCATAGTCTAGGTCGCGGCTGTCAGTCGCGTCCGTAAGACGCGTCCGATAGTATGTTTCCGGCTTAAAAAAACACAAAAAAAACTATTAAGGATAGTGTATAACTGTATATCTATAGGTACCGCGCTCGAACAGCTTCTCTTCTTTGCTTCTCTTTTACAGCGGAAACTTTTTTCTTTAAGTTCTAAATAGGTACCATCAAAATCGTTGGAACCTTTTCGGAGATTCGAATTTTGTGTAAACAAACAAATTAATACACATAAACTGCATTTAATAAAAGTAGAACTATAAGTTGGTTCGTTTGTCCACAGACATGCAACTTGCTGGGCTTCATCTGTATCCAAATCTCGTCGTTCAACAACGCGGGCAAGGGATCCTACTTCAGTTGGATCTCCATGGTCGCGTTCTGGTTCACCGGCATCTTACTGGGGCTATACCTGTTCCACATCGTAGAGAAGTTCTACAAGATCCCCTGGCTGAAGATCGAGTTTGTGTTCTGCGCGCTGTGGACGGTGCTGTACTTGATAGCGGCTAGTTTGGCCACTACGGTGCACGATAACCCTCATTCTGCTGCCGCGGTGAGTTCAATCTCTATCTCTAGAGTGAGTGAGTGAGGTTAGGATTAGGCACGAATTAGGGGGCGAGTCTAAGTGAGTTGATTGTACATTCTGACTACGGAGTTGTTTAATCGAGTTTTCTGGAAGACCTATATAGACTATGGGTATTACTTCAGATAGATTTCCATGGTGGCTTTCTGGCTCGCTATCATCATTTAGTTAGGCCAAGAAGGGAGGCATTTGGCCTACAATAAGACCATCGCAGATGTTCTAGCTTTAGTACCCTACTTCCGCCATTGTTTCCTGACAATATAATACCACAAAAAACATTTTCATGTAAAATGGGGCCAAGACGAGACTACATTTCGGACTATCAAAAAGTTATCAGATCTCACGTTGCGCCAAACTTCTAACTCTATAAGATCTTACTGCACGAACTTTACACCTTAGTTTATTATAATTGCGGCTTGGGTTATTTTTAACTGTAGTTACCTATAAAAGCCAATAGTGTGAAATTCCGTACGTAAGTTCTAAAGAAACTCATTGGTACAGGATCGGGATTTGAGCCCACGACCTTACGATTGCAGGTCGGGTGTTACTACCACTAGACCACAACAGCTGTTATATAAGAGATAGGGGTGCTCTAGCTATAATAACTGTGTATTTCCAGTTCTTCGGTTTCGTGGCGACGCTGGCGTACCTCATAGACGCGTATCTGAAGTGGGCGGGCGCGCGCGCCGGCGGGCTCGCGCAGGGCTCGCGCGTCGTCTCCAAGCAAACCACCTCCACGGTAGAGGCGCCGCCGCCGAGACCCACAGGGTACTAACCGGATACTTAGGTATAAACCGAACCAAACTTCTTGGCGGCTGAAAGAAGTTGAAGTTAGCTACAAGCTGCGCAAACACAACTCCTCCCCCTCTGTAACACGGCGACTCGTCTCGTGTCCCGCCGCCATTAAGTTTCAATCGTATTTTTATTAATAGCAGGAGAACTCACTTTACAGTTTAAGTATGATCTCTGGCTGCCAGTTCAGAGCGACTCGCGGCACCTCGCGTGGTTGAGCTGAGAACTCTGTGTTCGCGCGTCAAGGTTACATAACGGAACGCAGTGGATTTTGAACTCTCGCGCCATGGATTTGCATTGTTGTGAGCTTCAATTTTGCGTGGCAGTCGGACGATTTCATACGTAAGGTTCACTTTAATTTTGCTGGAGTGAGTATTCTGTGCTATTGTATTTTTTCTGTGGTTACAGTCAGCGTCATATAAATCTGGCAGCCTTTTGGTAGTTTCTAAATAATCTAATAACTTATATTCTGGGCTGAATTTTAAAAACACTGAAAGTTTTTCAGTTTGTTAAATTGTCAACCCGATATTCTGTACCTATTGAAAGTGTAAACGTGAATATTATTCTTTCAAATATATCCGTTTTAGCAATAATGTTACTAAGATACATGATTGATTATTACTTACTATATGAAAATGTTTTATCAAATATGGTTTAGGATTTTCGATTCTCTTAACTAGCTTAAACGCTAACATAAAAATATAACGCTGACTGTACAAAGCTAGAAATGCTGTAAGCATATCACCACCGTGACTTCCAAGTTAGCACTAACGTCATTGTATTTAAATGTTTATTTTTTTTCTCACAAATCGTGACACTTATTATATAATGTGAAACATTTTACCGTGCAGTACCGTACGATAAAATTTATGAAAAAATCCATCGAAAACGAAGCCATGTAACATGTAAATTAATCAGTTTTTTTCTATAATAACATGATTTTGATTGTGTTCATGTTGTAGCTTAATTATTTTCATTACTGATCGCATAGAAATCCTACTTACAAGTCAATTGATGCTTGTATACGTTATATAATACAACAGTCAATTAAATATAATAATGACGCTATATTCTATTTTGTTGTAAAGACCATTGTAGCTAGAGTAGGCAACTGCCTACATTTCGCCCACCTTAAAAAAATGGGACGATCACTTTCAAGTTTTCTGGGGTAAGCAAAGAATTTTTTAAGGTGGGCAACTCAGGCCCTTGGACCTAGGGGTGGGCCCTTGGTAAAAAGCTGAATTTTAGCGGCTTTATTTTGGATGTACTATACAGTTCTAATTTTATACAAAGCTATCAACTTGAACTTGACTGCCTCGGTGGCTCAGTGGTTAGTGAACCTGACTTCTGGATCAAAGAGGCGTGGGTTCGACCCCCATCCAGGGCAAGCATTTTTGTGATGAACATTGGTGTTTGCTCTGTGTCTGGGTGTTATTTAGTTACTATCTATATAAGTATGTATTTAAAATATGTATATGTATTATATCAGTCTCTGGCTGCCATATCACAAGATTTGCTTAGTTTGGGGTCAGAAACCGTGTGTGAGATGTCCCCCAATATTCATAAAAAAAACTGTACTAAGCTGAAATTGAGCGGTTAAGACCATTATTATGAACAACTTTTACTATGGGGCCGATCTCAGGTGGTTGAAAAAAATCAGCTGTTCCATATAAAATTTGTCGATCTTGAAATCGTCAAAATGTATGAAATAGCTGATTTTATTTCTCAACTTCTGGATTGGCCCCATGATCTAAATCATCTCCTTTCGTCTTAACACACCAGCAGGCCAATCGCACTAAAAATTACAGCTGAACCACAATTGAACTTTAAGCGAACTTAAAATTTTTGTCTATTTTCGTATCGCGCTAATGATTTTGACAAAAGTTGAAACGCAACTCAATGAGAGTTGGAACGTAACCGCTGTCAAACGAACGGTTGGTGTATGAAGTTTAACGTAATATCGAATTATTTAAAGCTGAATCGAAACTTAACTACAATTGTAGCCGAACTTTAACTGAATTAGAGATGGAATGCAGCTGTTTAAAATTAACGCGATTGGCCTGCAGTTCTGAATAACCTTGTAGTAATAGCGCGCCATCTCGCTCGCACCTATTTCAGCATCCAAAATAAAGATGCAGAATGTTTTGTATTTAAAAAAAAATAGTTTTTGTTAAGTATTTTTAAAGTCTAATCATTGTTTATATGCAACTAGTTGTAAGCTTATTATGTATTTACTATTGATTTAAGAATATTTTTTGATCAAAGTGTACTTACTAACTTAATTTTAAGTATCAAACGACACTGATTTCTTCAGTATTTAAGATTGAGTTAAAAATTAAGTGGTCTAACCAAAGATTTGAGACATCAGTTCCATTAACTCATATATTATACTAATTCTACTTATAAAAATAATCATCGTTATACAGGGTTATTTCTAATCAATTAGCATCCTTTTAGGGGCTTATTCTTAACAACTTTTGTCAAAACTAAAAAAAATCATCTATACATTTGGTCGCGGGTGAACGATATTTAAAAATATATAATATAAATAAAAAAGCCGTGGTGGTCTAGAGGTAATGACACCCGCCTTACAATCGTGAGGTCGTGGGTTCGAATCCCGGTCCCGTACCAATGAGTTCTTTGGGATTTATGTACGGAATTTCACACCACTGGCTTTTCGGTGAAGGAAAACATCGTGAGGCAACCTGCATATGTCCGGAGAAGAATTTCAATGGCGTATGTGAATCCATCAACCCGCACTGGGCCAGCGTGGTGGATATGGCCCAATCACCCTTCGTGAGTAGGCCTACGTCCTGCAGTGGACTATTAAAGGCTGATACAGTACAGTACAGTACAGAACGATATTTTTCTATGGAACACCATTTTTTTTAGTTTTGACAAAAGTCGCAGAACAAAAGTTTTTAGTTTTGATGTATAGAATAAGCCCCTAAAAGGATGCTAATTGATTAGAAATAACCCTGTACATAAAATGTCTTTTACTATTATTTATTTATTCAGGGTCTTTATGTATAAACTTCATTATTTGATTTGAAAAGCTCAATTTATTATCAAAGCTCAATTTTATGTTTATTATGTTTATTGAAGTATTAACTTTATGATCTGACGAATTTATCATGACGTTTCTGCCGTTATATGGAAGAAAGTCGTAACTTCGTGTTTTATCAATACCGAGGGGTAAAGAATTATTTTTTAAATCCCTTGCAAGATAGACAAAAACAGAAGTTAGTACGTATTTTAATCTTCCTACGGCAGATTTTGACAAAACCAAACTTTATTTTATATTATGTATTTGTGTCATATCAACATTTAAGCTCTGTATTCTTAGCGGTGTCCGTCATATAGCGGTCGTGATTCAAGACACTAGAACGTCTCCATGCAAATAAAATGGCGCAGGTTCCTAGAGAGTGGTAATTGACGCCGATAATTTATAACGCCAGTAATATTACGGCTGCTATATGATGGTACCTCTATCCTAAGATACCTGAGCATTAATCTAGAATTTATAAATTACAATTTACAAGTTTCAAATGCACAGGCACAAAAATGCATGGTACTATATTAAATAAGACACAAGCTAACACGATCGTGCCTTAAGTGTTAGGAATTAGAGGATAGGTGTGTCCCAGACATCGTGTACAGTACATTAGAGAGTCAAGTGGGTCGAGGTTAAGGTTGCTTTTGCACCAAAGATGAGATATAATTTTAGGTATGAGATAATAATGGGTCCCTCCTGATGGTCAAACTCATATACTATTCTGATTCAGACAGGAAAATTATACCCTTATTGTCATATTAATAGACAACATGTCATTTAAGGAGTGCATGTACAGACAACCAATAACGCATATTTTAACGAAAAGTTTAATGTACCTCGACTATACCCAGGGCCATATCATCCCTATGGTGTATTAGGTAAATGCCTAGGGGTGTACGGTTTAAGGAAAAATAACGGGACAAGATTATGAACAATTTGTATGGAATTCTCGGTGGGCAAGCCCGACTCGCGCTTTGCTCTTTTTCCTTTTGAGGTACGGAACTTTAAACGGTAAGAAAATGGTAAGGGGCCCCAAAAAATTGGCTTTTGCTTTGCATTGTCTTGGGATTCTGACAGGGCTAGGGCCTGTAGCCTCGTCTACCTACGCCTATACGTACAACATAATTCTATCTATCTATCAGCCGTAGGATGTCCACTGCTGGACATAGGCCTCCCCCATGGATTTCCAATAAGGCCGGTTGGAAGCGGCCTTCATCCAGCGCGTTCCTGCGATTTTTGTATTTGTAATTGGGAAAAGTGGGTAATTAAAAGGAAAAGTATTTCCATAATAATTGCAACAACATAATTATATTGCAATAAAACATTGAGCACTACTTTTGTAGATAGGTACATAGTAAGTTCGAAAAAACACCAATATAACTGAATCAGTTCTCAAATGTTTTGTGTGATTTTCCACCGCATCTCCACAATATCTCATTTTGTGGTGGATGCGCATTCTAAGACGAGACGCACTTGACCAGTTTCAATAAATAAATGCCGTCCAGGCTTTTGTAGAGTTTATTAGATTCGATCGATTTTCGATGATCGGAAGAGTTTGAGAATATTTTTACATTTCGATAGATTAACTACCTATGTAATAATAATATTGCAGTATATTATTACCTATGTAATAATAATAATTGCAGTATATTATTATTACATTACATATAATATTGCAATTTGAAACTCACGTATGAAACGAAATAACGGATTTCAGTAAAAATAAAAAGACAATTTCAGGAACTGTCGAATCCATTATTTCTTGTATGGCAATACTCAGTTGGTACAAAACTGTCTAGCTTGGATTGCACCACCCATATCTATTATTATTTCTTTTTTGAAAGTATTTGCGATATACATTAAATAGTAGCACTTGTGTTAGTTTATACTCATTTCATCAAGCTGTCTATTCAAGGATATTATTCTATCAAGTAATTATGTGCCTGGGGCGAACAATGCTATCGCACACCGTATTGACTCAATGTCATTGAGAAATACAATACGAATTACTATAAAAAGCTTATATATTATACTGGCTGTTTCTCTAGACTCTCTTTTTGTAATATTCTTATCTGTTTATAAAATGAATTTTCATTTTGCTTAATCGTTATGTATTAATTTTATCAGCATTAATTTAGGAATATTTTAATATTAATTTCTTGTTAATTCCGTCAGGTACGCTGTATACTTAATTTTAAGATGTGCAGTTACTGTTTACGTAAGTTAATTAACTTGCATTTTATACTTTAGAGCTCAACATAACAAAAATAAAGAAATATATTTTTATACAACCATTTCTCTATTTATATGCGCTTTTTATGCATGTATGACGTATGTATAAGTATTTTAATTATATCGACTAATGTTTGCTACGTC
This sequence comes from Hypomecis punctinalis, assembly GCA_949316475.1. Lineage (NCBI taxonomy): Eukaryota > Metazoa > Arthropoda > Insecta > Lepidoptera > Geometridae > Hypomecis > Hypomecis punctinalis. The sequence goes on along the minus strand of OX438799.1, from coordinate 25,996,333 downwards.
GCTTTCATGGTTTTTAACGCTTATTAAGACTTGTACGCATTTTGCTTTCTACCAATAAGATGTCTAAATAGTTAACGATACCTTACAAGTAGTAAAGTTAAAAGTCGTATTTTTATAATATATTTTATAGGTAGGTACATCAGTGAAAATAAATGGCCGTCGCACAGCGTATTGTATATGTAGTAATAGAGCGAAACAAAGTAAGCATTAAACATTGCGCCAGCTCATATAGCAATATGAGCTGGCGCAATGTTTAATTTGTACAATATACCCATATACCCTCAGAGCAAATAAAAAAATCAAGGGGGAACGTCGTTGAGCACTCAAGTGAAGCCGGTTTTTTATACATATGTGAGTGCGTCGCTGTTGCGCCGCCATAGTTCGACTGACAAGCCAAGGCGTAGTTTTCTTGTACGTGGATTGTGTGTAATTGTCTGTACACGGCGAGGCGCAGTTTTGGTTGGCTTCACTTGTTTGTTCACAACATTCTCTTTTGATTTTTTTTTATTTGCTCTGAGAATGTACCTATGTAATAATATAATTTGTACCGAATTTAAAACACGAATGTTCCTTGGGACATTGAGGAATTTATAATTTGTACGATAAGCCCATAGATTCTGTATTACCGTATTGTTTTCCAGACTTTGAGTCAGAGCGGTGTGCGTCTGCCATAACTAGCGAACTAGTCCACTTTTTGAACATTTTCAAAGTCAAATCGATATTTTGTACTACTACTTAACACTTTTAAAATATTAAGAAAGACACGTAAACTAACATATTTTTCAAAGTCAATTGAATTTACATGTCACTGCTATTTTTATCTTTAGCTTTAGGTGTATAATTGTTATTCATTTTAAATTGTATTACGGTTATTAATTTATAACAATAAAATATGTTAATACTTGAAGTTGGTTTAATTTTGCTTATGGTACAGATATTACCACTAATTAAGTTGGTTTTATCCGTTAAGATATTTTATAGATGTATTGTGATGTGGGAAAATCTCTAACACTATGAATATAGGCAGAATCATACAAGCCAGTTTCCGGAAGGGCTTTGGCACCATGGACCACATACATACGCTGCGGCAGGTTATACAGAAGACCAAGGAGTATAACCTGCCACTTTTCTTGGCGTTTGTGGACTATGAGAAAGCCTTTGATTCGGTCGAGACATGGGCTGTGCTTGAGTCTCTCCAACGATGCCGTATTGACCATCGGTACATTGAAGTGTTGTAGTGTTCTATAATAACGCCACTATGTCGGTTCGAGTACAGGAAGAGAGCTCCAAGGCGATCCCTTTGAAGAGAGGCGTAAGACAGGGAGACGTAATATCTCCGAAACTGTTTACTACTACTCTGGGGAACGCCTTTAAGCTCCTGGAATGGAAAGGACTCGGCATCAACATCAATGGCGGATACATCACTCATCTTCGATTTGCCGACGATATCGTGGTCATGGCAAAGTCGATGGAAGAACTCAGCACGATGCTCGAAGGCCTCAATCGAGTCTCTCAACAGGGTCTTAAAATGAACATGGACAAGACAAAGGTCATGTGTAATTCTCATGTTGTACCCACCCCTATTTCAGTTGGGTTAAAAGACACCGTTAATAAAATAATACAATATATTAATATTTTAAATGCAATAACATACAAGGTACTATAATACAATTACAACAACAATGACTTGGCTACAGTTTCAAGCGCTTGATGTCTTCTATTTTGAAGTCGGTCCTGCAAACAGAAACATTTGAAATTGAGTGTATTGGTTAATTTTTGTTATCAAGATTTTAAAATAATATTTCTGATGGCACAACTAGTTGTGCGACTGTAGTTGGTCCACGAGTAATTATGTATTAATTATATATTGAGGTGTATTTTAGGGGATGTTTAAAATTATTTATTGTCACACGATTCAGTTACTCGTAGGGTTATGTGGGCAATTAAGAAAATTTGAAAAGAGATGCATCGATTTAATATGGCACGAGTTAGAAAGAGACATGAAAAATATTTAGATTCGGTAGCTGTTGTCTGATTTTCAGATAAGGAATGTCAAATCCCAACAGCCATGTCGCCAGGGCTAGCTCACCCAGCTTAAGTGAACTTATTATAATGTGAATCAAAATAGATTATTTTCTCCAAGGATGTGGTGTTATTGCTCAAAAAACTCCATTTGGAATCGCGTAGGCACTAAAGCAAGCCGCAAGCCTGGAGGCCGGGAGCCTCCAGAATCAGCAGACTGACAGCCTGCGCCAGTCGAGTAGCTTTCTCTATGTGTTTATATGTACTTACTAGTTCTTACCCGCGGCTTCGCCCGCATGATATTTTAATTTTTGAGGCAATATCATTATAATTTATAGCCTATGTGTTATTCTGATATATAAGCTATATTACTGCAAAGTTTCAACTCAATCCGTTCAGTAGTTTTTGCGTGAAAGAGTAACAAACATCCATCCATCCATCCTCACAAACTTTCGCGTTTATAATATTAGTAGGATTGTATTCAGTTACCAGCAGGCCAGTATGCCAGGAGCTCTCGCGGCGAGCGGACGTGCCGCGGGCTGCAGCGCCAGCCTCGCACGGTCAGGTCAGGAGCCTCTAGGGTGAGGAGTCTGGCCGCTGTATGTGTAGTTACCTGCAGGCCAGTATGTCCTGAGCTCTCGCGGCGGGCGGACGTGCCGCGGGCTGCAGCGCCAGCCTCGCACGGTCAGGTCAGGAGCCTCTAGGGTGAGGAGTCTGGCCGCTGTATGTGTAGTTACCTGCAGGCCAGTATGTCCTGAGCTCTCGCCGCGGGCAGACGCGCCGCGGGCTGCAGCGCCAACTTAGCATGGTCGGGCGCCTCCAGGGTCAGAAGACTGGCCGCCTGCGCTAATCTGGCCGCCCGCTCCCGCGCGCCGCCCGCCTCGGCGCCGGCCCAGGCCGCCAGCCGCCGCGCGCGCCGCTCCACCACCAGCCCGCTCTCCTGCACAATACACACGTTACTATATGTACGTCGAAACACAACTTTAGCTACAAGCTGCCGATATCCCAGTCCTGACTGAAGCTCACTTAACAGCCGCTAGAGAATTGGGCTATCAGCAGTTTGTAACTAACATCACGGTTGTTAAGTTGTAAGAATCTACTTATACGACTGTGCTTATTGCAGAAACACTTTTCTTCTTCTTTTCACGAGGACATGAAAGTGTATCCGTTACTGGTAATTTTTATTTTATCGATTCGATTACAATAAAGTATAGGTTTTTATGGATCAACTATGTTTGCACAACTACTTGTGTCATTATTATTCTAAAATCATTCTAGAAAGTACAACTAAATGTAACAGCTTCTTATTCTAGAATTGATACTACATTTGCATGATAAGTGTTACTCAAAATTGATTTATCTCCATACAGTCCGATCACAGTTACTTTATCTCAGACATTCGTTGCCGTCTCTGTCTAACATGCGATGGTATTTTATGACTAGACATAAACAGCGGAGAGGTAGCTAGAATTGTCAGAGGTAAAATAACTGTGAACGAACTGTGACTATCAATTCTAGACTATGACCAAAAGTAAATTTGTACAGACCCTGGTGTACTGGTGATGTAGGATCCTTTGTTCAGCCTTGGAGCAGATTTCTGCGATGAGAGCCACCAGCACGGCTTCCAGCGTGCTCGGGGAGACCAGCGGCCGCGCGTTCTCCACGAACTGGTCCAGAGCCTGGGGCAGCACATCTGCATCGTCGTCCATCTCGCCTGGAATATTCATTACATAGATATTTAATATAGCCTGTTTATGGGTTCCTACTGTGTGATTCACTTTTTAATAGTTTCTTACGAGAAGGTTGCACGGAGTTATCTGGCACAAATTGACTGCCTTTTTTGGCTGCCTCTGTAACTCAGTGGTTAGTGAACCTGACTTCTGGATCAAAGAGGCGTGGTTTCGATCCCCACCCAGGGCAAGTATTTTATGTGATGAACATTGGCGTTTGCTCCGTGTCTGGTTGTTAAGGTACTATCTATATAAGTAAGTATTTAAAAAATACGTAGGTATATGTAGTATATCAGTCTCTGGCAGCCATATCACAAGCTTTGCTTAGTTTGGGGTCAGAGGCCGTGTGTACGATATCTCACAATATTAAAAAAAATGGATATTGTAATATGTTATTATTGTAAAGAGACAAGAACATCCTGGTGTACAGTATCAGACACGATGAGCGAACGCAGCAACACGGAAACAGGATTGCAAGGCTGCACGTAGCACGGCTCACGTGGCACGTGAACCCGCCGCAGCATCGCACAGCACGTCAGCTTGCCCTGTTTCCTACACGCATGACATGACATAGCCGCGTGCGGCAGCAGGCAGCAGTCTAACGATACACTCACTGGGGTCAGTGTCACGTTTTGTAAAAAGTCCTTATCTCTGTAAATAAATTGATACTGTATCATTTATTTCTCTCTGTTATTACATATGTGCTTTATATATTTTATGTATGCCTATTTATGTAGTAGTATTATGTTGTGTTAGGTATTGTATGTAGTATTAGTATTTAGGTCTATAGTGTAATTTTTAGTATTTATTGTACTCCCCATCAAATATTTTTAGCACATTCCTTTCCGTACATGGGTTGCCTGGAAGAGATCGCTTCTAGCGATAAGGCAGCCTAGTGTTGCACTATCTTAAGAATTTCACTGATGTATTTATTGTAAGTTTTATTTTATGTGTACAATAAAGAGATATTTGTTTGTTTATTAAGCGCGACGAGCGCGTGCGCCGCGTGTAGCGTAACCTGGGCAGTATCCCCCGCCGCACATAATAAAGCCGCTGCAGCAGCACCAAGCCCCGTCGCACGTGAGGCCAGTTTGTCTCGTTCGCTACATGAGCGCCAGCAGTCAGACTCACTCGGATCAGTATCAGGTGCGACGAGCGCGTGCGCCGCGGCTCGTGCGCGAGGCTGCAGCGCCGCATGCAGCGCAGCCCGCGCAGTATCCCTGGCCGCACGTAGAGCGGCCGCGGCCCCGCCGAGCCCGGCCGCGCAGGATGTGAGCTTGTCCCGTTCGCTGCGCGTGCGGTACAGCGGCTCGGCGTCGGCGCACGCCTCGCCAGCGAGACGCTCCGCCCACTCGGCGCCCAGCTCGGCTTCGCACAGGTGCGCCTGCCGAATATAACACGATATTGTAATACACGTCGATATTTCTTCTACAATTTAAATCGCGACTAGAACGTCCCACAGACCAATGTAACCCGTGGCCTAATCACCAACTAATCTCATGTCTTGTATTAAAAATTTCAGGTTTTGACGGATTGGTCAATCGAAGTGTTCCACAAATAGCTGCAGTCTAGACAAACATCAATCACATAATATCTTGATCTCTACGTTTCGTCCACTGTGAATCAAATTCCGTGGTCCAACAGCAGGCAGTAGCTGTCTGCGAGACGCTTTTCTAACACGACTTGTGGCAGCTGTTTATCGAGATCAAAGTCAAGACCGACCAATGAAGTCGTCATTCTATACATCACTTGTTATTCTTGGACACCAGGGCATGCGCCGCGTCCATTGCTCGGTGAGGGCTCTCGCGGTAGACAATGGCAAGGGATGGGGCGGTGGTGAGCGAAGCTAGCGAACCGACCACTGAAATAGCGACACTATACTCTATAAAATTTAACTTGATCTCTGCGACAGCTGTCAGAAAAATCACGCCTATGAAGTCCTGGATTTCTTAATAGTACAGACAGTACCTGTCAATGTCAAACTTTATGAGCATGCCGATTAGTGATGGGCGACGAATGATCGTGACCACAGAGTTTTAGATAGAGTTTTAATTAAAATATCGATAGTTTATACTGACGATATTTTAAATAAAACTTAATTTATCATTAATTTTATTGTATATTTGAATATCATAACATATTTTACATGTGTAAATAAATTAAACCCAATTATATGTTACATTAGCATCGATAATAGTCAAAAACATCGATAAATACTATCGTTACATTATTATGAGTATTTAATTAATATCATAACATTATTTACACTTGATCTTAAATAATAGTAAGTAAATAAAATCCAATTTCTCACCTTCAACTACTCATTCGATTTTATTACCACATTGTTTGAAAATCGATTTTTTCCACCACTGTCTCAACACTAAATATGTCAATATGTAACTGTCGCAGAGATCAAGTTAAATTTTATAGAGTATAGACATCCAAGCTAAAAGTTATACTCACCAGGAACAACATCCGCTGCGCCTCCGCGTCCCTATTGATCCTCGACACCAGATCATGCGCGGCATCCATCGCTCGCTCGTTGAGGGCTCTCGCGGTAGACAGCGGCAAGGGGTCGGGCGGTGGAGAGCGAAGCCAGCGACGCAACGCGGCGGCTACGGAGCGCTCTAGTAGAGACGATACTTCGTTCAATACTGCGCACGCGCCGTCTATGCTGCCCGTTGATAAACTGCGTCTGGGGAGTCAATTATAATGATAAATAAATGCTAATAATATATTAGGCCCAATTTTAAAGACGCCATAGTAAATTTAACAGCAAGATAAAATAGTGTTCTCTCTATCAAATGCTTAGAGTGAAAAATAAACAGGGCTACTCTTAATTGCTATTATAATTACGGTGACGCTTCTAAAATTGGGCCTATTATCGTAAATATATTAAAATATTAAACATATCGATATATTATCGTCCGTAAACCAACTTTTCAGACAACCATTTTTTTAATATTAATTTTTAGCATGGCTGATGTTATGACGTAAGAAAAAAAGCAACGATCAGCATACACATATTGATCCTTCGAGGCGTATCTTTATGATGTAAAGTTGTTAAGAGCATGAAAGGATTGCGTTAATATTCGAAATATGTGTTTATTGGTGATATCAAAACTTTTCGACTTGTTTAAAAACTCTTACACGAAGATGCAAAGATGCATACAAAAATACTTTTCCTGACTTAGAACAGTGAGTTGTTATACTGATTTCGTTAAGTGCCTAAGGTAGCAGCTACGTAGAAGTAGTAAGGTAGGCAGTGCACGGTAGTGCGTGCACTGTCGCTTTTTAAATGCCATGTTTTTGGTAGGATATTTTATATTGAAATGATCCGCTAACCACTAGCATAGGACATCCACCGACTAAGTGGAATGATGACCTCATTAAGACCGCAGGAACGCTTTCAACCGGTCTTATTGGAGATCCATAGGGGAGGCCTATGTCTAGCAGTGGACGTCCTTAGGCTGATGGAATAGATGATGGATGATCCACTAACTTGAAGCCGTGGTGGAATGAGTTCTTTGGAATTTATGTACGGAATTTCACACCACTGGCTTTTCGGTGAAGGAAAACATTGTGAGCATACTTCCGTAGAAGAAATTCAATGGCATATGTGAATCCACCAACCCTACCGCACTGGGCCAGCGTGGTGGATATGCCCCAATCACCCTTCGTGGGTTGGCCTACGTCCTGCAGTGGACTATTAAAAAGGCTGGCACAGATCCACGTACCTGATAACCTTCCTGGCGATATAGAAGACATCGTCGACGAGACTAGACGTGGTGACGCCGGGCTGCGGCGTCGCCATTTTGAGCGCCTTGTTCACGCTCTCTTCTAGATAGTACCTGCAAATTGGTACAAATAAAACCTTACCGCTGTATCAATAACCGCAAGGTTACTTCGGGGTACTTAACCCGTGTTTTGTTTTTGACGTGATAACGCATAAGTCGAGCTACTGGTGTTGCCGGGAACTTGGGGCCGTGGTAATGTCGTGTTATTCGCTCTTTTCAATCCGACTGGACCAACTTGGCGAAGGACCGGGATGCGTGGAAAGAGGTGGGGGAGGCCTTTGCCCAACAATGGGACACAACAGGCTGACTAAAAAAAACGTCTTATAAATCGACTAACGCCGGCAGCACGCATTTAAAAGCGTGACTCATTCTCACGTCCCGTCTGAGCTGAGCGTGCAAACGAGAGCGCGGGACAAACAATAGAGAGGCACGCTCGGCTTGTGACGCATATAACGTTATCGCGTAATATAATCGTCTGTAAACCAACTTGACTGACGCTGACTGCCTCGGTGGCTCAGTGGTTAGTGACCCTAACTTCTGGATCAAAGAGGCGTGGGTTCGATCCCCACCCAGGGCAAATATTTATGTGATGGACATAAGTGTTTGCTCTGTGTCTGGGTGTTATTTAGTTACTATCTATATAAGTATGTATTTAAAAATATGTATATGTAGTATACAGGGTTATTTCTAATCAATTAGCATCCTTTTAGGGGCTTATTCTGAACATCAAAATTAACAACTTTTGTCAAAATTAAAAAAAAATACAGCTGTTCTATACATTTTGTTGCGGGTGAACGATATTTTTCTATAGAAAAACAAAATGTTTTTTTGAGTTTTGACAAAAGTCGCAGAACAAAAGTTGTTGGTTTTGATGTACAGAATAAGCCCCTAAGAGGATGCTAATTGATTAGAAATAACCCTGTATATCAGTATCTGGCAGCCATATCACAAGCTTTGCTTAGTTTGGGGTCAGAGGCCGTGTGTAAGATGTCCCAAAATATTTATTAATTATTATTAACTTTACAAACAACCAATTTTTTTACAAGTGAATTAAAATTGCCAAAGAAAAATAAAAACAAAGCATGTGATCAAATACTCTGAAGTAATTCTGCGTTTATTAATAAAGCTGTTAGAGACGTTGCGAATCCATTGATTCACATGTGAATCTGTAAGTAGGTTTTGTAACTATGACCAAAGAAGATATAATAATACTACGTATAGAACGGCCACTCGTTACCCCCCACCCGTTTGAGTCTTCCTCACTTCCACCCCGCGGTTCACGTACCGATCGTGTACTCTGCACGCGGGCTGTACTGGCCGGCGGATTTTCTAATAAAAATACCTAGACTGTGACATTAGGGAAGACTTGTACTGTGTATGGTTGAATATCGATGATACATAACAAAACAAGAAATTTTAATGTTCCCCTTCCCGGATAAAGAAGAACTTTTTTTACATTATTTGGTAACTTCCTCTTGGTATTTTCTTTCAAATGAAGTAGATCGGTTACCTTTTGTTACAATGCTTCTAAATTGAGTAATTGTTATACTTTATTAAGCACTAGATTTATAATATTATTTTTTGTCAATTGAATACGCAGCTGTCTCACTCACGCGGCATGTCGTCACGTCGTGGTGATCGCTGACAACCATAGTCGATCCGCACACAAATGCACGTGTAGCGACCGTGCGTATGTGTGTTGTCTGTGAGTAAGTACTGTGTAGTGTGCGTAAGACAGCAGATTTTGTATGAAAAATCGCGGAGTGTCCGGGCTGTGCTATGACAGCTAATTAGATTCTCACGCTTGTGTAGGCCGATTCAAACATCTTGGCGGCTGTGATGTTAGCTACAAGCTGCAGATCCTCGTGGAGCTGTTAAGTGAGCTTCAGTCATCAACTAAAGTTGCTTATTAGTCTTTAGACTTAGTAGAAACTCATTACGACAAATATTCGTGCTATTGCAATGAAGAGTCAAATAATGGTGAAACATTTTCTCACCAACTCGAATTTGCTTATGATATAATCTCAGTATAAAAACCACTGACAAATACGCAAATTACAGGTGATTCTCTTGCTGCATTAATAACCATACCAATATTTTTAGGGTTCAGTACCTCAACTGGAAAACACGGAACCCTTATAGGATCACTTTGTTGTCCGTCTGTCCGTGTGTGTGTGTGTGTGTGTGTGTGTCAAGACAATTTATCTCGGGAACGAGTAAAGATATCGAGTTGAAATTTAAACTGTATACGTATATCGATGGTCTCTTGCAGTTGTGTAAAAGAAAAACTTTTCAGTTATCATTTAAAAAAGTTAAGGCCGTTTATGTCGTAAAAATCCGCATATTTTGTACTCACAAAAATCAAAACCTACAGGGTACTTCCCGTTGACATACAACTATGAAATTTGGCGAGAAGCATTGTCCCAGAGTACACATATAGGAATAAATCTGAAAACTGTACATTTCTATTTAAATCACAAAAATAGGGCCTCAAAATTCACAAAATATGGGTTCAAAATTTAAAGTGAGTAAATCGTATCATGTAAGGTATAATATAAAAGAACTTCATTAGCACATGCTAAAACAGGTTTTTAATTATTTTAACAACGTGTTTGTACGGAACCCTCAATATGCGAGCCTGACTAGCACTTGTCCGGATTTTTTGTATAAAATTCACCAAAAAGTTTGTTCTCACCTCTCGAGAGCCAGGTAGTGTCCGAGCAAGTCTTGTGCTGTTCTCATGAGGTCACAGTCCAGTATGATCTTCTCCATCGCGTCCGTGGCCGCCTTCTTCTTCGCTTCCTCCAGTGGCGCCGCATCAACCTGAACATAAAAAAATATAGAAATTCTACGTTATTTTTTTCATGCATAGATTGTAAAATAAATCTTTTTATTGCGAATCATACTAATATTATAAATCCGAAAAGTTTGTTGGTTTGTTCCTCTTTCACGCAGCAACGGAGCAACGGATTAACTTGATTTTTGGCATGGATATAATTCAAAGGCTACTTTTAATTCCGAAAAAATAAAAGGTTGATAGCACAAAAGCTAGAATACCACGCGGGCGGAGCCGCGGGCGAAAGCTAGTAAGTCAATAAATCTGCTCTCGAGCACCAACTTGCCCGATGGTAAGCGACGTTGTGGTTGAAGATGAAGTTCGTAGTCTTAGAAGATAGGTATCCCGACAAAGGAGGCAACGTTTTCATCACACTATAGCACGCATCATATGGCGCTAAAGCAATCGTGCAAGAAGTGAATCGTGCGGGTTTCTAGCGCTTTGCTGGATATTGGTCGAGGGAGATGAGTGGTGATTTTTGGCGAGGAAGGTAAACTGATATATTTTACACCAAGTTACACTCTTTTATATTTCTATAATGATAACTTATTTTTATATACTTTTTTTAATCATTATTATTTTTTATTTTGACATTTATGACATTTTATATTATAAATCTTGACATTATTCAATTTAATTTCGTTCTATTTTATTTATTTTTATAATTTATGAGTTATGTGAACCTACCAATCAAACCAACTGGTAGATCTCCAAAACTCATTCTGGCAACATTGTGTTGTAAATATTGTCAAATTATTTAATTTTCACTGGTGACTGTTTTGTAATTGATTTGTTTGTCTCTTTAATTCTTTATTTTTTATTTGTTTCGAATTATTATTGTTGTTGTTTTTGTGATATTAGGTATGCAATTGACGTTACATGATTTTTAGCTAATGACGTTTCAAAAGTGTATATTTGTACCTAATTGAAATAAACATGATTGAATTGAATTAGCATGGCATAGGTATAAATCAATTTGATTCACTTTTGATCATAGTTGTCAATTCATACTGTGTTTTCGAGGGGACAAATACTGGCCATGTTAGGGGTGCTGGAGTGGGCGAGCGTCAGAGTGATCATGAGTCAGTAGACTCGGTGGGACATACCTCCGTCTTCCGGCGCAGGAAGGTGAAGTACAGCCGTATCCTAGAGTGAGCCAGCGCTAACTCCGACAGGACCGGCTCCAGGGCCAGCGGCGAGTGCGCGGCGCGGCGCGGCTCGTGCTCCAGCCGCCGCGACAGCACCAGCTCCGTGTACACGCGCCGCACGCCGTTACACACCTGTACAGCAAATTACAGATGATAAACAGTTCAAAAAATAGATTAGTAGCGTGGAGTACATCTCCAAGAACAGTCTAGGCGCAGCATAGTAAGAGCGACCCGTCCTGGGCGGCACATGGAAAGGAGCAGCGGCAAGATTAACGAGTTTTAAAATATTAAATCAAAACTTTTTATTTCCTACTCCCTACCGCATCTCCGTTAATAAGGACACAAATCAACATCAACAATTAATTCCCTTGTTCACTTCTTTTTAATCTCTGATTTACAGTTAGTGATAGAGATGAAAATATTTTACGCTCGCTATGCTCACGCTTGCGCGTGTCCCGCGTGCTTTACGCCTCCATCACGCGCGTGATGTGTTATATACTCACAGCCGGCTGTATAATCCTGACAGCGCGTGGTAGGTACCCGGGCGCGTGCTTGGCGGCATTACGCGCTCGTTCCACGGCCGCTCCACCAGCCTCCACCACGCGCGTGATGCCGTCCGCGAAGACGGCCGCGTCCGCACTCACTTCTGGTATCACGCACGCTCGTCGAATCTCGCCTTCCGCCTGCAATATACAAGGTATTAGAAAGTAGTATTGCACTTCTGAAAAGTATTGATTTTGAAAAAGATTACAATAAAGTATTTATTAAAACAAACTGGGAACTTTCACACACTACTTTCACGTTAATAATATTAGAGAAGGAAGTAATAGGATCAAGATATTACTTGCACAGCTAAATATTTAGCGAGCAGGTCGACGCCCTCCTCTGCGCGTCCTATTTGTGGAAACAGCTTGAATAGCCGCTCGATGCTCGCTTCGTCTTCTTTGCGGGCCGCTTCCTCGAACCTGCCGCATGAAAACATCCTCTATCATGAAACCAATCGAATTGTGCCTATGTGTAAGTCCGAGGTAAGACAGCAGATTTTGTATGAAGAATCGCAGTGTCTAGGCTGTGTCTAAAGATAACATGTATCATGAGTTAGCCAACGTACTTGCGGACGAGATGTTCCCGTAGCGTGGCGGCGGCCCGGGTCATGGCGTCGCGCGGGTCGGGCGCGCCGCGCGCCTGCGCTGCCGCCACCGAGCCCGGGTCCATGCTCAGGAACCGCGACACATGCCCCGCGCCTGGAACCGAACTCATTCTTTCAAGCCTGGGGTGCTGAATTTTTAAGCACATTGGTAAGATGGTGAAACTTTAGCGATTAGTGATCTGCTTTGATAAGACCCTTTGCCAATGATGTGCAATCACAATTGCAGTGTTTGTATTAGCTCAAGGGTCTGTATCCTTGAGCTAATACAAACACTAGTTTCAGTAGTTTACAGTTACAATAGGCCCAATTTTAGCGGCGCCAACATAATTATAATACCAATTTAGAGTAGCCCTGTTTCTTTTTCACTCTATGCATTTGATAGAGAGAACACTATTTTACGTTGCTATTAAATTTACGATGACGCCTTTAAAATTGGGCCTAATACACAGTTATTTTGGAAATTACTAGCAACAGAACTTGATTGAAAAAACAAGTTACATTCTGCGATAGTAAGTATATCTTCCATCTGAGTAGTTGCATATGCACTGGACTGAATTTGATTATAGTCCAGTTTATTGACAAGAAAAAAAAAGTTTAAAATACCTTCTTAGAATAAATAACCACGATGAGATGTTAGCCGCATATGTCACTTCGCCGTGATTGGCTAATTATTGCGCATGTGTGCACAATTCCGACGCCGCGTGTTATAGTGCGTAGGGAGCGCGTGGCATGAGGTTGGCGGGCGGGTGTGCTTCGGCGTCTCGTCTCTTTTGCTCCCGCCTATACCTATATTTCAGCTTTTGCGCAGCATTCTGCTCATAACTTCCCATCCGCCGATTTATGTGGCGCTTAGTATAATATCTGGATTAAAGAATATAAGGTAACAAAAAATGTAAGGATCCTACCTGTCTCATAGTCATGTGCTTTTATAGCAGCTTCTACTCCAGCACTGCAGAGCTGCAGGTCTATGAGGTCGTGGACACGACGCTGACATTCTGCTACTCGGGACTGCCAAAATAACAAGTGCCATAAGTATGAGCTAATGATATGCTAAATTGAAATATAAACCGTATCAAACAACTCGGCGGTTGTAATGATAACTACAAGCTGAGAAAAATAAAATGCTGATTTATACGGTACTATTGTGTATTGTGATTTGCTTTTGATGATTTTGTAGTTTTCGCTTTCTTGAATTGATGTTTAAATATTTCATTTTAGTTAACACATTTACAAAGGTGATGTCTACAAGTGGTATATTATTCCGAGGAAAATCGAACCAAGAATACAATAAAGTTAAATCATTTGAAAGCTTCATTTATGGGCTTTTCAAAAATATTTAATGTAGATTTTTCTATCCCTCCATTTTTTTTAAATGTGAAAAATAAATTGCATGAAAAATAATAATACAGCTATGTATTTTTTTAGTTTAGCAATAATAAAGTGCTTATATCGTTATTTTACTTGCATTTGTAGCTGATTCTTTCCTCTCTTAATTTGCTAAAATTAATAATTATAACCTACCAGTGTGACCAGTTAGTACCCAACTAGCAAAAAGTTGTGCTATAACAGTCGCGGCGACGTTTTGGTTTTACTGTTTAGTTCTATAAAAGTCCCATAATTAGTGCTATAAACGTCGAGTCAACGTTTATACAACGCGAAAAAGGCGCAGATTATAGCACTAAAAAGTGCTGTAGAAGTGCAGTAACTGTGTAAATAGGACGAATGATTTGTGGAATAAACATCGAATAAAAGCAAAACGATCCCAATTTAGTGCAGTAAAAGCAATATAGCTGCAACGGTACCCCTTATTGATAGAGTTGAAGTGTTTATGTTGCCACTAATCAGCAATAAAGTGAAGTAAACGCTGCTAATTTGCTACAATTCTACATTTTTGTTCGTTAAACGCCAAATTTGCACTGTTATTCCATTTTAAATTAGAACGATTGCGTATTCTGTGCCGTCATGGAAATGCACCAGTCTTTGTGTGTTTGTCACTTAAAATATTATAAAAGACAGAGGTGTCATGCCATTTAGTAATTATTAAAAAGAATACAGTTTCTATATCTAAATGTATATCTACATAATTATATAGGAAAATTACTGGCAATTTAACTTTGTCGATAAACTATAATGTATTATTTAACATATATGTGTGGGCCACGCGTCTTTTGCAATAATTTTGTAGATATATAGATACAATGTGACAAAAAAAACACTTAATAACTGTGTCTAATTGGTTTGGAGGTTAATGAATCAGGGTTGATAGAGATAAACTACGTATTGAGCCAAATATAGATAATTTATCCTAATAGAATCAAAATTAATTTTTAAAAAATCGGAGGGCCCTTTATTGGTTTTAACTGATGTAATAGACTCAGAAAAATAAGAACTCGAAATGTAACAAGTGTTGTGGTTAGAATTTTTGATTATTATTATACCAGCCTTCATACATTTTGTCGACATGTCCTTTCAAGATGTCTTGAGAAACTGTACTGTAAAAATCATAAGTTAAATTACTTACTGTTTCTGTTAGTCAAATAGTGTTTATAGTTCTGTGTGTTTTTGTTTTATATTCTTTATTTATAATTAGTCTGCACGCTGTGCTTTGTAGCAACATATGTACCTACATAGATGAGCGTGTAATCTCAGTAAGTGAATTTTTGTAAATTCTTTTAAGATTAATAAATATTCTTAAACCTTATAGCCAACATCACAGCCACCAAGTTGTTTGATATATAAAGTCAAAATCAAAATTTTTATTGCAATTTGTGTGTTACATTAGTGGTATAAATAAATAATCATGGCTCCATACAAACTTGCCTATTCAAGGCGTGCAACGTTACTGGCAGCTATATTTATTATTATTATGTCAAATCAAATTAATATTACAAAATTAATAGTCTAAGATTATATTTAAATTGATTACAATGTCAAGATTAGTTACCTAGTCAATAAGCCTAATTACAGAGGCACCACCGTAATTATAACAGCTAAATAGGGTGAAATGGCCAGTTTGCCGACCACCACCGGCTCACGACCACTTTTTCATAAAATCACTATAAATAGTTAAATAGAAGCGCGCCAAAATTTGTTTTGGTTTTTGAACGATACTTTATAGTCTATCGCTGCCCCTCCGCGACACTGTGATTTGTTTTCTGATACGTGATGCACTTCAATGAACCTGTGAACCAGACCCATAGTGGACGTGTCGGAATTGGTTGCACAAATTTACGAAAAAAATAGTGAGAGGACACTTTTTCAACCGCAAGTAAAACAAGTTTTTGTCGAGATTCACGCATCCAAATGTAGCTTGGAATGTTTAGGAAAACACGTTTTTACCCCTAAGGCACATGCCACACGGGCGTTGACGCCGCGTAATTGCACCGCGGCGTCACCGCCGCTGCACCGCCGCGATGCAGCGGCGGTGCTGAGCGTCGTCGCGGCGACACCGCGGCGCCCAGTGTTGTCTTAGACACTGATGACATCTAGGCAGTTAGCAGAAAAAAGGTTTTAGGGATAACCGGCTGAAGATAAGTAAAATCTCTCATATACAGTCTGATTTTGTGTGAGCCAACCGCAGAAAGAAAGTGTTTTGTTCTTCGTTTGATATATTAGAGAAATAATGTGGCCGATTGATAAAATCTGAAATAGATTCATTGATTTGTGCAAAGTGACATGAAAAATATCTCATAAGCCCATCGAATATGGACTTGTGTGATTTGTCACGAGTGGCACAGTAACAGCTGTCCAAGTGACAGCTGTCAAACTTTAAAGTGATTTATCTCGGTCATTATCGATTCTAGACTACTGCTGTCTTCACAAAAGTAATAGAACTCGACAAGATCTACATTTCGGATGACAGCTGTCAAATTTCAAAGTGAGTTTATCTCGGTTATTATTGATTCTAGACCATTAATGTCTTCACAAAAGTGATAGAACTCAACGAGATCTACATTTCAGATGACAGCTGTCAAACTTAAAAGTGATTTATCTCGGTTATTATCGATTCTAGACTACTGCTGTCTTCACAAAAGTGATAGAGGTCAACGAAATCTACATTTCGGATGACAGCTGTCAAACTTAAAAGTGATTTATCTCGGTAATTATTGATTCTAGACTACTGCTGTCTTCACAAAAGTGATAAAAGTCAACGAGATCTATATTTCGGATGACATCTGTCAAACTTCAACGTGATTTATCTCGGTTATTATCGATTCTAGACTACTGCTGTTTTCACAAAAGTGATAGAGGTCAACGAAATCTACATTTCGGATGACAGCTGTCAAACTTCAAAGTGATCCGAAATGTAAATCTCGTCAAGCTTTATTTTTTTTGTGAAGAGAGCAGTAGTCTAGAATCAATAATTACCGAGAAAAATCACTTTTAAGTTTGACAGCTGTCATCCGAAATATAGATCTCGTCGAGCTCTATTACTTTTGTGAAGAGAGCAGTAGTCTAGAATCATTAATTACCGCGATAAATCACTTTTAAGTTTGACAGCTGTCATCCGAAATGTAGATTTCATCAAGCTCTATTACTTTTGTGAAGAGAGCAGTAGTCTAGAATTGATAATAACCGAGATAAATCACTTTTACGTTTGACAGCTGTCATCTGAAATGTAGATCTCGTTAAGCTCTATCACTTTCGTGAAGTCATCAATGGTCTAGAATCAATAATAACCGCGATAAATCACTTTTAAGTTTGACACCTGTCATCCGAAATATAGATCTCGTCGAGCTCTATTACTTTTGTGAAGAGAGCAGTAGTCTAGAATCGATAATTGCCGAGATAAATCACTTTTAAGTTTGACAGCTGTCATCCAAAATGTAGATCTTGTCGAGTTCTATCACTTTTATGAAAACAACAGTAGTCTAGAATTGATAATGACCGAGATAATCACTTTGAAGTATGACAGCTGTCACTTGGAAAGCTGTTACTGTGATATTCGTCGTGACAAATTACACGATCTGATTTCTAACGTGTACGAGGGATTTTTCTCATCTTCAGTTTAAGATTGAACGGATTGATGAATTCAAAACCTTTTTTCCCGCTAAAAATTCATAGAATACTCGAATACTCTAGATTTAATGTCTAAATCGCTACCGGCAACACTGGTCGCCGCGGTGACGCCGCGACGACGCTCAGCACCGCCGCTGCACCGCGGCGTTGCAGCGGCGGTGACGCCGCGGTGCAATTACGCGGCGTCAACGCCCGTGTGGCATGTCTGTAACGGGTCATTTTAATGTAAAATATGCGCTTTTAATCAAAATAATAGGTGTTCGGCAAACTAACCTACTGAAATTGTGTACGCATCATTTCACGACCACATGGTCGGCAAATGACTATTTCCCATCGATCTTGTTCATACATTTTCTAACTGATACTTCATGATACGGCATTTTAGTCTTTGTCAGAAAGATCTTTAGGACGTGGTTTATGTACACTTCAGAATGCGACCAGCAAAATGTGTTGATTACCATTAAAATTTAAAGCATTATTTCGGTGGTCGGCAATCGGTCAGCGAACGACCACGTATCTTATGCCATACAAAAACGACTAAATAACTATTATTTAAATTACTAAATAAGTGTGAATAGATGATAAATAAATATTATTAAGATAATTGAATAAATAAGATTAGATCACTAAAATTAAAAGTCATTCAAACATGATTATTCGATGCTGTTATTATTTACGACCCTAAGTACATGATTTAAGGCTCTTTTTTCAATGGCTTTTGAGTGGACGTCAACTAACGAAAATGTCGGACGCAAACTGACCACATGTGGTCGGGAACTAAAAAATACAAACAAAATCAATCAACAATCAAAAACACATTTTGATAAATCATTATTTATTTTATACTTACTAACATAAAATACAAAAAAACTTATGTTTTTTCAATTATTCAAAGATTTTTCTAAACTTCTGAGTATTATTTCAATTAGAACATTATCATTATAGTGAATAATATCACTTCAAAGATTACTAGTCCACTAAGTGGTCGTGAACTGGCTGTTTCACCCTAGTTCTGTTTCTTTTTTACTTAAGGCATTCAATAGAGAGAACGCTTTTTATGTTTCTATTATAATTTACGCTGGTGTTACAACCTTCAAGTAGTCACCATGTAACCTCTTTTACTATTTCCTACTCTGTCAATCTAAAATTGTGTCATGACACATTTTGAAGTTTGTCAGAAGATTAAAAGCATCTTCCACAAGATAATGTGTTTTATTTCATTTGGCGACGAGATTAAAGTGTTAAAATGAATGAAGAACAATTTACACAATTCTTAAAGGTACAACAGGCCCAACAAGAGCAGATCAATGCTCTGTTATCAATTCTAATACAACAAAAGAATGAAAGCCACTCAACTAGTGGGAGTGTGACGAGCACTCATTCAAATTCTTCACACGACAGGATGACGATCCTCAAACATTTTTCAACGGACAAATTCAACCCTGAGAAAGACAGAATCGAAGATTTTATTGAATTCTTTGAAAACAAATGCCAGACGATACAAATTACAGATAAGTCGCTACAAAAAGATATAATACTTAACACAATTACCCCAGATACGTTCCGACAACTTAAAGTAGCCTTAACACCAAATTTTGAAACCAGTAGTTACTTTGATATACGCGGCAAGTTATTGGATCTGTACCGTATAAAGAAAACAAGATACCGCGCCTTATCGGAGTTCTGGAATTGTACTAGAGATTGCAACGAAACAATGGAGAAATATGCCAACAGGCTAAAAGAGTTAAGCAAAGACTGCGGGTACAAGGGAGAAATGTTAGAAAGACAACTACGCGATCGTTTTGCTACGGGATTAAACCATGCTGAATTAGAAACTGACCTAAAACAGAAATGGCCGGATTTACTCGAGTCAGGCAACGAGGTTACATTCCAAGAAGTTTTTGCAGTTGCGCTATCGCGAGAGCAAGCCGAACATGACACACAAATTCCATGCACAAGTTCCAATGTAAATAAGGTAGGGAAATACCGCAATCTGAAACCCAAACAAAAACATCAAAGGCAAAGGAAATTACATCCCAACCAATGTCTTCGATGTGGGAATAACAGCAAACACGATCTTTCAAGATGTGGTGCAAGAGAACACGTGTGCCAAGAGTGCAATATAAAGGGGCATTTTGAAAGCACCTGTATCAAAACAGGACGTGCATATATAGTACCGTCGAGTCGAGTTTCAAAAAGAACAAACAAAATTAGGAGCACAAGTGATTCGACAGAATCCACGTCTGCCACAGATAGCTATAGTGACGACGAAGGATCAGTATATAACGTCACCAAAACACGACAATCACAGAGAGACTGTAAACAAATTGATGTCAAAATTAATGGTCATAAACGCACAATGGATTGGGATCCGGGATCTTCGTACTCTATAATAAGCACTGAATTTTGGAAGAAAATAGGATCACCGATACTGAGAAAAGGACCAAAACTCAAAGGATATGGCAACAAAAAACTTAAAAATGAAGGGCTTGCTGATGTAGCAGTTGATGTTGATGGCAAACAACTAACATTACCTGTTGTCGTCATGAACAATGCAAATCCAATGCTATTTGGTCTTGATTGGAGCAGAGATTTTGGAATGGATTTTCCAAAACCAGTATACTCAATCAAATCGGATATGACGACTACACTTAAACAAGTATTGAAACAACACAGTGAACTTTTTGACGGAAAACTTGGCAGAGTTAACAACTACCTAGTACATATACATGTTAAACCCGACTCAGAACCAGTTCACCTACCTGCTCGACCAATCAAGTTTGGCGTAAAGAAAAATGTGGAACGAGAATTAGACCGCCTTGTAGAAGAAGGAATTATAAACAAAGTAGATCCAAATATAACGCCATTAGAGTGGGCCACTCCAACTGTTAATGTTTTAAAACCAACAGGCGATGTGAGAATTTGTGGAGACTATAGTACCACACTGAATCCAGTTCTAACCAAACATCTACATCCAGTTCCTGTTTTTGACCACTTACGACAGAAATTAGCTAACGGTATAATATATTCAAAAATTGATTTAAAAGACGCGTATTTACAATTTGAAATAGCTCCAGAATCAAAAAAATACTTAACGATTTCGACCCACAAAGGCTATTACCAGTACAATAGAATGCCGTTCGGAATTTCAACAGCCCCGTCAATTTTCCAAAATTTTCTCGACCAACTACTTGGAGACATACCTGACGTTGCGGTATATTTTGATGACATTGCACTGACAGGACCAAATTTACAGCAACATTTACACACCTTAAATATGGTGTTGAGTCGATTGAAACAAGCTGGACTCAAAGTCAACTTGAAGAAATGTAACTTCTTAACAGAAGAAATCGAATATTTAGGCCACATTATTGACAAAAATGGAATACGCCCAACAAATGGGAAAATAGACGCAATAACCAAGGCATCTGAACCAACCAATTCGAAAGAATTACGATCTTTCCTTGGACTGATCAACTATTATGAACGTTTTATACCACACCTACACGGACTATGTGCAGATCTCTATGATCTAACTAGCGACAAACAAAAATGGCGTTGGACAGAACATGAAAAACAAATTTTCAGAAATGCTAAAACAAGCATTGTAAATTCAAAACCACTCATTGCATACGATGGAAGTCGTCCTCTATTCTTGGCTTGTGATGCATCAGAAAAAGGAGTTGGAGCTGTACTTTATCACAAACACCAAGAACTTGAACAACCAATAGCATTTGCTTCCAGGAAACTTCGACCAGCTGAACGGAAATATTCAGTCATTGATCGTGAAGCCTTAGCTATATTATTTGGAATAAAAAAATTCGACCAATATTTGAGAGGAACAAAATTTACCTTGGTTACGGACCATAAACCACTGATCCATATTTTGGGACCTCAACGCAACCTCCCAAAATTAGTAAACAACAGACTAGTAAGATGGGCTCTCTTGATCGGAAGCTACCAATACAATATTAACTACAGAAAAGGAGAAAACAATATTTTGGCTGACTGCCTGTCCAGATTGCCTAACCCTGACATAGAACCTTCCCCAATTGAAAGCTATGTACATAAGATAACTAAACGCCTTTTTGGTAACAGTATTGCAGATCTGCATCTAACAGAAGATAATTTGAGCAAGGAAACGCATAAAGATACGATATTGTCTCAAATCTATCAATTCTTAAAAACTGGATGGAGAGAACTCAATTATACGCACGATATAAAACATTATTTCAGAAAAAGAAATGAGTTATCAACCGAAAACAAAATTATTATGTGGCAAGGAAGAATGATCATACCTGAAACACTAAGAAAGAAGGTACTAGAGTGCCTACACAAAGGTCACCCAGGTATATCATCCATGAAGGCATTGTCACGTTTTTATGTATGGTGGCCTACATTAGACGAAGACATAGAAAATTTTGTAAAAAAATGCCATAGATGTCAAGAAAATAGACCATCAAACCCTGAATTACCAATTTTTTCCTGGTCAATACCCGAACAAGTATGGGAAAGAGTTCATATAGATTTTGCGGGTCCATTCGAAGGAAACTATTGGCTGGTTTTGTGCGACGCATTATCTAAGTGGTGCGAATTAAGACCAATGAAAAATATAACAGCTAAAAGCTTGTGTTTAGTTTTGGATGACATCTTTAGCACCTTTGGACTCCCGCAGATGATAGTCTCAGATAATGGACCTCAGCTTGTGTCACAAGAGTTCAAAGATTACTGTAAAAGACTAGGAATATTACATGTCACCTCAACTCCCTATCATCCTCGCACAAACGGACTAGCCGAGCGCTTTGTGAGAACTTTTAAAAATAGGATGACATCAACTGATGGAACTCCACTTAAGAGCCGTTTACAAGAGTTCTTACTCAGCTATAGGAATACTCCACATACCACTACAGGGAAATCACCGGCACAAATGATGTTCGGAAGACAATTGAACTGTGTATTGTCCAACATTAGACCAAATAAGAGGAGGACACTACAATACAAACAAGTGATGTCAAATGTCATGTCATCTGCACCTGGATATCAACCCGGTGATAAAGTGTATATTAAGACAAAGGAGGAAAAGAAGTGGCAACCTGCAACTGTTGCAGCGAGGAAGCATATGTACTCTTATGTTGTCTCCACGTCTAGTGGAGCACCCAAAAGGAAACATGCTGACCAAATGAGACCTCGACTTAGTTCGTCAGACCCAGCAACTATTACTACAAATACAACTCATGATACAGCCGCTGCCTCTAACTATTCAGCTCGCATTTCACCCTTACACGCCACTTCCTCACCGACAACCTCACCCGTCTCATGCTCCCAAGCACCGTCTTTACCACCCACTTCATATTCTTCTACATCTGGACCAGGCCCATGTAATCTTGCATCTCCTTCATCTTCAACACCTCTAACATCCCCCGCCATTTCACCATCTACATCATCATCCGCCTCATCTCCTTCATCTCCAGCTTTCTCTACACCAGTAACGGAACCACAGCATCCGCCACTCCGACGTAGTGAACGTCAAGGGCGTCCTCCTCGGCGTCTGATAGACGAAATCTAAATGGGGAGGAATGTTACAACCTTCAAGTAGTCACCATGTAACCTCTTTTACTATTTCCTACTCTGTCAATCTAAAATTGTGTCATGACACATTTTGAAGTTTGTCAGAAGATTAAAAGCATCTTCCACAAGATAATGTGTTTTATTTCAGCTGGCATCTGTAATCGGGCTTTTATTACATAGGCGTCATTGTAATTCTAATAGCTAAATAGCATAGTTCTGTTTCTTTTTCACTTTAGGCATTCAATAGAGAGAATTCATTTTACATTGCTATTAAATTTACATTGGCGCCTCTATAATTGGGCTTAATATTATATTAGTTGATTACAATGTCATAGATTAATTAGTCAATAATAGTATTCCAGTTAATTTTTTATTAGTCATAAAATCACCAACAGTGAAACTGTGATATTATGTTAAAAGTCGAGATAAGAAACCTGGGCATGTCATATAACTTTACACTCACCCTGGCCAGGTCAAGTTGCCTCACTTTAGCGCTTACATCTCTCGCTAAAGCCGCAGTTCTATCCACCATGTCAGCAGCATTCTGAGCATCAGATTTCACTTCTCCAAGTTTTGTGTACGCCTGGCTGGCAGTTCGCAGCCGCCCCTCCAGAGTGCATGCTCGCGACAGCACTCCAGACAAGGCCTCGTCTACTTCGGACTGCAAAATAACAAATAAACTACAAACTATTCAATGAAAACTGATGACATCAACATTGGTTAGCGGAACACGTACTTCTTCTTTCTCGATTTCGTTGAGAGCCTTCTGTAAACCTTCTTCAGTAGATACATCGTATTTTTCTAGCAGTAAGCTTAATGACATAATTAAAGTAAACTCAATTTTTTTACATAACTTTATACAATTTTATTTACAAAATAGTGAAACTCAGCTTCAGCAATCGGCGAATTTTTATTTAGAGTTGCCAGGCTAAATGCCTCAAAAGTAGTAGAAAAATGACAATATCTTAGAGAACAGTGGGAGAGCAAGGGGGTGTAGTAGAAAGACTGAAAATTAACATTTTCAGTCTTTCTACTACACCCCCTTGCAGGTCTGAAAGCAAAGGGTTGTAAAGGCTAAAAACTTAACAACTAAAAAACTCCTCCGACATGAGAAATGTAATAAAAGTTGCTCAATACAAAATAATTTAAACTCAGCTTCCTAATATTTCTACAAATCAAAACGAGAAGTGTGCAAAGATATTAAGAAAAGTGGCAATACTGCTATACAAACGTCAGTTACGTCTGACAGTGACGTATTTTGTTTTTCGAATTTTGACATTGATAGGTACGAACGAAATGCTTTTTTTTTGTGCAATTTTGATGTGTTTATAAACTTTGAAAACTCAATACTTTGTAATCTACTGCAACCGTTAAAAACATGGTTATTTTTGTCTAAAATAGTGTGAAACCTTGAAATGTCTCAAAACTTTAATTAAAAAAATGTATATTATTATGATAATATTGTAATAATCCTTATAATAGGTAAAACAGATATGCCAGACTAAAATACTGACTGCCACTTTCCATCAACACTGCCTTGCAGAAGTTTTCGAACATAAATAAATAAAATTGACTGGTGGACAACGATGCTTCTGTAACATTTAGTAAACATAAAAACTTGAGAAATTGGAAAATCGGTGTGCCGTTAACTGTATTACATTCCTCGGGGCGTTTAATGAAATACCAACGCTCCATTTCAGACAAGTTTTCATTGTAGGGTGGAATAGCAATCTTCAAAGGTAAGGAGGAGGGCAGCTCGAGTTTTGACATTGCATAAATTATGTTGTAATGGCCAAGCGAATACTGTTGTGAGTTTCCGTGTGTTGTGGAGTGGTACAGGGTGGGTTTGGGTTGCAGATTGACTCCGTGTGGGGCTGGGCTTCCCCGCCGCTGCGGCTGCAGCTGGGCAACGCACGCGGACACAAAAGGTGAGTGAACTTTTTATCATTATTTCTACCCCACCCGCCACTTGGCAGCGAATAAAAAACAAATCTCAATGTTTTGAAATCGCTTTTCTTTCCTCGGAATGTTATTATTGCACAAAGTGGTTGGAGCTGTATGATAAGGTCACAGCTGTGCTCTAAAATTTTTCTCTTGCTATCAGCTGTTCTGTGTTATTTTTTTGTTTAGGACATATTGATAAGATATTGTTTACATTTCTTCTCCTTTTTTAGTTGTATGGTTATTCATTTTGCTGTAGGTCAAGGCTTACACAATTTATATGTATGACTATTGTAGTGAATTGTAATTAGGTCAAGTTTACCTCTAATAATAGAGTTCATTTTGCTAGGAAACATTGAGCATGAATCACTGTGATTTTCTTATAGAGGATATTTTGGCTGAGGACATACATTTTTCAACACCTAACTAGTAAAAGTTAATTTAGATAGTTTACCTGGTAGTAAAGAAGAGGGAAAGCCTTGATGAACAATTACTTGACATTTGCCAAGGTTCTGCAGTAAATATTGTCTGTATTTGCGCCACAATAAGGAAATGTGCAATTGTTTCACACAACAGTGTAACTATGCTCCTATAGTAAATTTAATACTAGTGGATTAAAGGACCAAAACAAATGGCACCTTAAAAGAGTCTGTACCCACCAGTGGGATAAAGAAGGTTGCGGATCATAATCATGATGCGATTGCCCGAAAGTGAACCATGCATAACCTACTCAGAAGTGGATTGAAAAGTCCATGATCATGATGTAAATATTTACTAAAGTGAATGGATACCTTAGAATGTATGTTCAGAATCCTACACTGCAATTTCGCTCAATATAACACAAAAAAAACTTGTTGTCGAACCAAACATCTTCCAAATAAAAAATAAATACATCATAAAACAAACCAAACCAAAAAAATACTGAAAAACACATATTAAAGATGATAATAATATTAAGTTTTATTATTTTATACTACGGGACTAATCGCGCACTAAAATTACGAGATAAATAAATACCTCCTCATCCCGACGTTTCGGCCGAGTTGCAACGACCGTGGTCGGGTAGACCCCGTGACCAAAAAAAAAAAAAATTAAGTTTTGCTTCAAAGTTAATAAAACAATCTAGATCTTATGTTTGCTCAGAAATCTAAAGGTGTAGTGATAGCTATATCTATATACAATGAACTCCTTTTTCTCCTGGTCACCCTAGAACCCAACCTAGAATGGCTGGACCGATTTGGCTAGTTAAAAATATTTTTAACAGCTTAAAAAAGTTTGAAAAAGTGAGATAATCTAAAAAAAGTTGTAAGAAAAATAATAAAAACATCAATATAATTTACCCATACAAAATGTTTCTCCATGTAAAAGTTGCCCTATGTAGTTGTTGTTGGCGCTTAATGCTATTAAACATTAGTGTGATGGATAAAAATTATGTGATTGTCACAGAGAAGATGTTGATGATGAAGATGAAAATTATTTCATAGTTCATTTAACTCGGTGAAATAGCAGTCATTGTTTTTATTCAGTTTTTTGCTCGAAGAAGCTTGTGTATAGGTACAAATAAGAATTTAATTGTCTATGTAAATGCCGTTAATTATGTAAATGATAGATTCACTCCGTAGTGTTCAACCAATTTCAACAACATCAATTTGTTTTGTGTTTAAATGGCAAATATCAGGACTTTTTCGAATCCAAGGGATTTCTTACTGTATTTGAGATATCAGGCTCTTCACAGGTATTTAGTATTTAATTTTTATAAGAAGTAATTGAAACACAAGTTTTCTGTCTAATGTTGTAAGTGTAAAATTCCATTGGTTCTTTGAATTCTTACTTCAGAAAACTGCTATATCATTCTACACTTCTATCATGCAATACCTGATTTTGAAGGAAGATTTTAATCATCCTTTTACATGTCATAGAGTGCAGGATTTCTCATTATTTCACAGAGACTAGCTGTGCTCTTGCTTTGGAAATTTATGTCCCTTAGCAATGATTACACCGGTCTACAACATTTTTGCGCACGGGTTATACATACCTAATTTTTATTCCTTTTATACCTAGAAATAAGAAAAATAACAAAAAATAGTTCTGGATTTGTTTTTATGCGTGAAAAACGGAAAATTCAAATAAATGAAAATACATAAGAAATAGACATAGAGATAATTTATTAAAAGATACCAAACATCCATTTATGGTTCATTCTTACAATAGAAATTTTAAAATAAAGTCCAAACGTTTAAAAATGGACAGTTTTACTTTTCCTTTCATGTTCAGTAGAAGTTTCTCTTATTAACCCCCAAATATAGTCCCCCATCATGCTTTCGGTATACTGGCCTTGGTAACGTCTCTCAAATTCCATTATATCTTGATAGAAGCGTTCCCCTTGCTCTTCCGAATAAGCTGCCATATTATTTTTAAATTTATCCAAATGAGAATGTAACATGTGCATCTTTAAAGACATTCTACATCCGATGATGGAAAAATTTGTAATCATGTCAGTGATCAGCTCGTCATAATTTTCAGCTCTATGGTTTCCAAGAAAACCATGAACTACTGGCTTAAAACTGTTCCAGGCATTTTTCTCCTCATTGCTAAGTAAGTCCGGGAAAATATCACAATCCATGATTTTTTTTATTTGAGGGCCTACAAAGATTCCAGCTTTAATTTTCGCCTCTGAAAGCTTTGGAAAAAAACTCTTCAAATATTTGAAAGCTTCGGACTTATGATTAAGAGCCTTTACAAATTGTTTAATCAGACCCAATTTAATATGCAATGGCGGCATTAACATAGTTTTAAGATCGACAATTGCCTCTCATTTAATATTGCATTTTCCCACTTCATACACAGTACGTACAGGCCAATGTTTTTGACGGTAATGAGCGGCATCATTTCTACTATCCCACAGGCAAAGATAACAGGAGTATTTAGTATACCCACCTTGCATTCCGGTCAAAAAACACACCATCTTGAAGTCCCCAATAACTTCCCACTTGTATTCCATACATTTAATTGCAGTTAATAGCATTTTAATACTGTCATACATTGATCAGGCGTGAAAATACAAAATGCTATAACTTCTTAAAAAGCAAATATTTTCATTCTGTAATCGCAATTTTTTATATAGATTTGCTTATATAATCAAAATATATTAGGTAAAACCCAAGCGCAAAAAAAATTTTTTTTTTTGTTGACCGGTGTTATTGAAGTCTTGATATTTTGCTAGATTCTTTTATTTATTTTTTTGGGGTTGGAAGATGATAAGCTGATAGTAATGCTAAGATTCATTAGCTTAATAGTCATTAGCCACTCAGCCTATACAAACAATAATACAAACTTAGTTTATTAGCTTAAGACCATTGATTTTTGTTCTAATCATATCATTAGGTGAATAGTGTTACCTATTTAAGTGACAGTGAGCAAATAAGCTATGATTAACCTTCTTTTAAAAGAATTAATCTTATACAATTTTAATTTGGTGCTGATCAAAATGTTGAGTTGGATGTCCAAGCCATCCCCAAGATGACCGGGTGACCTCATTACTCATATTCTCTTTAGTCATAACAGTTAGGTCAAATTCATTTGTTCATAAATCAATCAATCCATATTATACTAAACGCCTCACAAATCGGCGGATGAGATGTTTGCCGCAAATGACACTTCGCCGTGATTGGCTAATTATTGCGCATGTGTGCACAATTCCAACGCCGCGTGTCGTAGTCCGTAGGTAGCGCGTGGAAGGCATGAGGTTGGCGGGCGGGTGTGCTCCAGCGTCTCGTCTCTCTTGCTCGTATACCTATATTTCGGCTTTTGCACAGCATTCTGCGTATAATTTCCCATCCGCCGATTTGTGTGGCGCTTAGTATACAATAAAGGTATTCTATACATTATAACAAAAATACTATATTATTATATTTAATGTTAAATGTAACAGTACAAAATAATTTACTTAATGTCAGTCTTAATTACATTATAAGTATTTATAAATTTTATCTAATCAATGTAATGAAACAAAATTACCGCAGGACTGTTCTGGCTCAAGCCGCTTCCATCCAGTCTTATTGAAGATCTATAGGGGAGGCCTATATATCTTCAATAAGATATATGTCTTACAACCTAGACGTTCTATGTCTATGGATGCAACAACGACGGAACAGGAAAAGAATCCAAAAGAAACAACATTTAACCTCATTATCATAGTACTCAATTAACATAGCAAATTAATATGAAATAGTTTTGTTTTGGCAGCCATTATTGGGCCAGCTGTAGGTATCAACTGTTTAGTTAGCAATGATGTAATGAGAGCCAGCTGTGTTGATGTAATTCATTCCAAAGTATGCATAAGTAAGTGGTGATTAGGTAATAGTTGCAGTAACTTTACCTTGAGACTTACTATGAGTTATGTTGTATAGTTAAAGTTAACTTTTGACTAGATACTTATTTTTAAAAATAGTTGTCGACGCGCCGAGAGGTGCAACAGAAAGTGGCGAGAAAAAACATAGTTTGTTTCTACTAAAAAAACCGGACAAGTGCCAGTCAGGCTCGCACACCGAGGGTTCCGTACACATCCAGAAAATTTCACAAAATTGGGAATTAAGTTGTTAAAAGCTCTATATATCATCGCCAAAAAAGTTGTTTTTTTTTTCACTTTTCTCGTCATACATTAAAAATTACACATTGTTAAAATAATAAAAAAACTGTTTTAGCATGTGCTAATGAAGTTCTTTTATATGATACCTTACATATTTACTCACTTTGAATTTTGAACCCATATTTTGTGAATTTTGAGGCCCTATTTTTTGTGATTGAAATAAAAATGTACAGTTATCAGATTTATTCCTATATGTGTACTCTGAGACAATGTTTCTCGCCAAATTTCATAGTTCTATGTCAACGGGAAGTACTCTGTAGGTTTTGATTTTTGTGAGCGTCGAAATATGCGGTTTTTTAAAACATTAACGGCTCTAACTTTTTTAAACGATAACTGAGAAGTTTTTCTTTTACACAACTGCAGGAAACCATAGATATACGTATATAGTTTAAATTTCAACTCGATACGCGTTCCCGAGATAAAGAGTCTTGAAATACACACAGACGGACAACAAAGTGATCCTATAAGGGTTCCGTTTTTCCCGTTTGAGGAACGGAACCCTAAAAATGTTAGAAAAATGCTATACATGGATTCGAGCAAACTATTCTACCCCATCCACACACTCGCGAGCTCCTCCTGCATAGACGACGGACGCGAAGGAAAAGCGAGATAAGGAGATACGAGCGCCTCGTCCAGTCCGTCCACACTCTCGTGCTAGCGTTCTCTCGTGTCGCCTCGTGGAGATTGTGGATGGGGCATTTTAATTTTGTACACGATTTAAGTCGGCTGTGCCATTTTTGGCGAAAAATAATTATCACGGCGAGTTTGATGTAGTTGGTTGGTGCAGGATGGGCGAGGGCGGGTCGCCGGGCGGGGGCGGCGCGGTGGGCGGCGGCGGGGGCGCTCGCCTCTCGCACACGTCCGAGAAGCACCCGCGCGCCATCCTCGCCGAGCTGTCTGCTCTCCGCCGCCACCGGGAGCTCTGCGACGTGGTCCTCAACGTTGCCAATAGAAAGCTGTTCGCTCACAGGTAACACCACATCCTCGCTGAGCTGTCTGATCTCCGTCGCCACCGAGAGCTGTGTGACGTTGTCCTCAACGTCGCCAAATGGAAACTCTTCGCTCACAGGTAACACACACATCCTCGCCGAGCTGTCTGCTCTCCGCAGCCACTGGGAGCTGTGTCACGTTGTCTTCGACGTCGCCAGTAGGAAGCTGACTGCTCACAGGTAACACCACATCCTCGCTGAGCTGTCTGTTCTCCGTCGCCACCGAGAGCTGTGTGATGTCGTGCTTAACGTCGCCAATAGGAAGCTTTTCGCTCACAGGTAACACACACTTCCTCGCCGAGCAGTCTGCTCTCCGTCGCCACTGGGAGCTGTGTGATGTCGTGCTTAACGTCGCCAATAGGAAGCTGTTTGCTCACAGGTAACACACACATCCTCGCCGAGCTGTCTCCTTTCCATCGCCACTGGGAGCTGTGTGATGTCGTGCTTAACGTCGCCAATAGGAAGCTGTTTGCTCTCAGGTAACACACACATCCTCGCCGAGCTGTCTGCTCTCCGTCGCCACCGGGAGCTGTGTGATGTCGTGCTTAACGTCGCCAATAGGAAGCTGTTCGCTCACAGGTCACTAATAGACCATGCATGGCTATCTGAGCTATCCACGGCCGTACATCCACAAATGGCTACACACCATCCACTCTTGCGCTCACACACATATCACCCAATAGTCGTGTACTGATTGGACGAAACAAGCTTCTGCCAAATCTTTGAAACTAAAACGTGAAAGTCTCTTTATTTCGATCTATTAGACAAAAAAGTCAAAATTTTAATGGTTAAAGCTGTAAAACAAACCTCTTTTAAAGCTTTTAAAATTGGGATCAGTACATTGCTATTGATTTGCATTAACTTCCAATTGATTTATTTGTTCTGCCTGACACAGGTGCGGTCATATTAATCCATGTGGTATTCCATATACAGGGTGATCCTGTCAGCATGCAGCCCGTATTTCCGCGCCATGTTCACGGGGGAGCTGGCGGAGTCGCGCGCCACGGAGGTGACCATCCGCGACGTGGACGAGCACGCCATGGAGCAGCTCGTCGAGTTCTGCTACACGGCGCACATCGTCGTCGAGGAGAGCAACGTGCAGGTATCTCGTTCACTCCACAAGGCGCCATGTCATACCATCTCTTCACCCCTTACAGGGTCAGTATCGTCAAATACACTGGTTAACATTCGAATTAGTTTGCAAATCATCGCCTAGATTAAAATTTGAACTTTTACCCCCTTAGGCTTGGTTTTGTAAATACAAATTGTTTCCATACCATGTTGGTATCTTGAATATGTGCAAAATTATAAGTCCCTAAGTCCAGCTGTTTGGGTTGTCTTGACAAAAAGTACATTCGACAAAGTGTATGGAACATCTGGTTTTCTATTATTTCACTGAGTGGTTGGTGAGGTTTAAGAATTTTTGCGTAAATGACCAGTATACAGATTAGATATTGTTCCCCAGGCGTTGCTGCCGGCCGCGTGCCTGCTGCAGCTGCAGGAGATCCAGGACGTGTGCTGCGAGTTCCTCAAGCGGCAGCTAGACTGCTCCAACTGCCTCGGCATCCGCGCCTTCGCCGACACGCACTCCTGCCGGGAACTGCTGCGCATAGCCGACAAGTTCACGCAGCAGAACTTCCCTGAGGTAACACAACAGTTCCTGCAGCGACAAGTTGATTGCTTGAACCGTTTCGAAACTTTTGTCATTCGCTTAAAAAATGCTGTGCATAACCTCCAGCTTCCCACAGCATATTTTTCTGAAGCATCCCTCTAATGGATTCTAAATTGGCAGCTGAACAGTTCCAACTGCCACTGTATAGATCACGTACTACTGTGTATAGCTAACAAATTCACGCAGTACAACTTCCCTGACATACCACTTAACAGTTTTAATTGGACTTCTCTACCTACCTCGGTATCGGATACGCACTTTCGCGCAATACGTGTATGAGGTGTGTACAACTGTGAGGTGTCGATGGCACTGAGTATAACTAACTAAAATTTTAGTACGTTATCGGATTCGCATTTGTATAATTTATTTCGACCATATCGTTTTCTGTCCACCTTAAGGTGCAAGGGCAGGCCCTTGGCCGAACGATGACATGATGTCACCGTTTTTGGGTGACCCATTTAATACTATAATTCATTAATCTATAATTATCAATCCAATAAAGTATGAATGCTGAAAGACGATGTATAAATTGTTATTAATTTTGTAACCAATTGTAATCACCTAATTAGCAATCCTTGATCTTTAATACGTGTTATCTATAAGAATGATTACCATTATGATAATCCATTGTTCTTTTGTGTTGTTTTCATGAAATTTCTAAACGAGTGTTACAACTGGGAGTCATTAATCACGTGATAGGTTTTAAATATTCGCAAAGTAACATCTGATTCAATCTACGATCCCTTGTGTAAATTAGCTAGTCTAGCCAGGAGGAAACTGTCCAACCTACTGGTTGTACAGTTTCCTCCTTCCTTCCAACCTACTGGCTGGACAGTTTCCTCCTTTTAAAGTCCTTTTAAGGTACTTTATGATATAATTATTCTACATCAGCTCGAAAAGCCCTATCTAGTCAACGAAGGTTGCACTCTTTAAAACAAACTTACCAACTAAATTAAGTTGGATCCTTGATTTATTACTTACGATAACCTCAATCGCGGTTGCGAGTGCCGACACATATTGACTGATGGAGCGACCCTTATGTAGGTATCCTCTTTAAAGTGGTGTCACTGGGTCAATGCACGAAATCCATTTTTTTTGGCATTTACAGATTAATTGTTCGTTGCAAGTTTTAAAAACACATTTAGTGCCATTAAATAGGTAGTGTTAACGAAGTACATACATACAGCTATTAACCAAAATAGTGGTTATTCTATGCGCGAAAGTCAATTCATTTTCACCAGATTTTGATGCACATTTTTGCATAGACTATTTTGGTTTATATATATTTTGAGCATGTATTTCGTTAACACTACCTATTCATGACCGCCAAATGAGTTTTCGTAAACTTGCAATGAGTAGTTTATCTGTAAATGGCAAAAAATAAAAAAAATATATTTTGTCGCGTTGACCGAAAGCATCAGCCTTAATAAGCGAAGTTAACACTGGTGTGTGCCTGTCCCCAGGTGATGGAGAGCGAAGAGTTCCTGTTGCTGCCGGCTGGCCAGTTGATTGATATCGTGTCGTCTGACGAGCTCAACGTGCGCTCCGAGGAGCAGACCTTCCAGGCCGTCATGTCCTGGGTCAAGTACAACGTGGCCGAGCGGCGCCAGCATCTCGCGCAGGTCTGTACTGTATTGACTTAGATTACCTCCCAGCCAGCCAAGAGTAAATCATCCAGGAAGGCAGGAAAAAACCGTCCAGCCACCCCAGAGCAGCTTCTTTCAGCCAGCCAAAAGCACACCTTCCAGCCAGCCTAGAGTGAATCTTCTAGCAAGCCAGGAGAAAACTGTCCAATCACTTAGGAACAGATCTTTCAGTCACCTTCCAGCCAGCCAAGAGTAAATTTTCCTACAAGCCAGGAGAAAACTGTCTAACTACTTAGGAACATATCTTTCAGTCAGCCAAAAGCGCACCTTCCAGCCGGCCAAGATAAATCTTCCAACAAGCCAGGAGAAAACCGCCCAGCCACCCAGGAGCAGATCTTTCAGCCAGCTAAGAGTAAATCTTCTAGCAAGCCAGGAGAAAGCCGTCCAGCCACCCAAGAGCAGATCTTGCGAAGAGTAGACTGTGCGATTATCTGTTATAGTAAAACTATCATCGACATATTCTCAGTCGAGTTGAACGTGTCAACATATGGTTTATCAACTGCGAGATCTATCACACGGCCGTTGTCAACGGCTATCGGCCGTTGTGTTGTTATTTTTTATATCGACATACCTCATCAGTCATCTCATAGCCTGACCGCGTCGCTCAACGCTCGTGAACACGGAACGCCCGAAAGCATAAGAGCTTTCTGTCTAAAAGAACCCTGAGTGACGAGAAATCGTATATTGATCGTTTGTTCCTCTTGTTAATTCCCGATCGTAAGGCAAGCGCTTCGCCATCAGTCTTCCACTGCTTCAAGATAATGTATTTGACTTTGGATGTGGTGTTTCAGGTGTTGCAGCACGTCCGGCTGCCGCTCCTCAGCCCCAAGTTCCTCGTCGGCACAGTGTCGTCCGAGCTCCTGATCAGATCAGACGACGCCTGCCGCGACCTGCTGGACGAGGCCAAGAACTACCTGCTGCTGCCGCAGGAGAGGCCCCTCATGCAGGGGCCCCGTACTCGCCCCCGGAAACCCACCAGGAGAGGTACGTTATATAACAACAACTACCTGCTGCTGCCGCAGGAGAGGCCTTTCATGCAGGGGCCCCGCACTCGCTTCCGGAAACCCACCAGGAGAGTTAGGTTACGTTACACATGTCATGTACAGAAGGGGCCTCGCACTCGCCCCTGAAACCCACCAGAAGAAGTACGTTATATGCGTGCTATAGGAACGTTACACATTGTTGTATACAAAAGGGGTCCCAACATTCGTGCCTGGAAGGCCCACCAGTAGAGTTACGAATATTGTACCCAAAATCGCTCTCATCTCCGAGCGTTTTCAACACCTCCATTGTCCATTCTTTTTAAAACAACATTGTACCACCGCTTCAGTGCATACGAAACGAAAAAGGTCTCTTACTTGCTTGTAAAAATTAGAAATATGGCCAAGACCACAGTTCGCACTTTCAAAAGTTGTCAGATCTTATGTAGAGCCAAGTTTCTAACTCTACACGTCTTAACTCTACAAAACCTTACTTCTCAAACTCTACAACAGGTACACGTACGTATGAGTGCCGACATCCTTCTATCATATATTTAGGTTAAATCGTTTTCGAGCTATGAAGGGGTTAAAAGTGGCTCGAAATGGTTCGTGTAATATTACACACGTCGCGTCGCCAGCTTCCGCGTTCCACGCTTCTGCGTGCATAGATATGTATATTGAAGCACCGATCTTATCGTTACACATTTTTAACTTCTGTCAATAGATAGATAGATAAACTCTTTATTGATTCACATTCACACACACATAAAACAGAAAATAGAGTTAAAATAGATGCTAAAACATGTGAAGCAACCGGCGGCCTTATCATTGAAAGTGATTTCTTCCAGGCAATACACTAAAACTCACAAAAATTTCCATTTATCTGCAGGCGAAGTGCTGTTCGCTGTGGGCGGTTGGTGTTCGGGCGACGCGATTGCGTCCGTGGAGCGCTTCGACCCGCAGTCGGGCGAGTGGAAGATGGTGGCCCCCATGTCCAAGCGGCGCTGCGGCGTCGGCGTCGCCGTGCTGCACGACCTGCTGTACGCCGTCGGCGGACACGACGGACAGTCCTACCTCAACAGCATCGAGCGATACGACCCGCAGACCAACCAGGTACCGACCCGTCCACCGTCCTACACGACCTGCTGTACGCCGTCGGCGGACACGACGGACAGTCCTACCTCAACAGCATCGAGCGATACGACCCGCAGACCAACCAGGTACCGACCCGTCCACCGTCCTACACGACCTGCTGTACGCCGTCGGCGGACACGACGGACAGTCCTACCTCAACAGCATCGAGCGATACGACCCGCAGACCAACCAGGTACCGACCCGTCCACCGTCCTACACGACCTGCTGTACGCCGTCGGCGGACACGACGGACAGTCCTACCTCAACAGCATCGAGCGATACGACCCGCAGACCAACCAGGTACCGACCCGTCCACCGTCCTACACGACCTGCTGTACGCCGTCGGCGGACACGACGGACAGTCCTACCTCAACAGCATCGAGCGATACGACCCGCAGACCAACCAGGTACCGACCCGTCCACCGTCCTCCACGACCTGCTGTACGCCGTCGGCGGACACGACGGACAGTCCTACCTCAACAGCATCGAGCGATACGACCCGCAGACCAACCAGGTACCGACCCGTCCACCGTCCTACACGACCTGCTGTACGCCGTCGGCGGACACGACGGACAGTCCTACCTCAACAGCATCGAGCGATACGACCCGCAGACCAACCAGGTACCGACCCGTCCACCGTCCTACACGACCTGCTGTACGCCGTCGGCGGACACGACGGACAGTCCTACCTCAACAGCATCGAGCGATACGACCCGCAGACCAACCAGGTACCGACCCGTCCACCGTCCTACACGACCTGCTGTACGCCGTCGGCGGACACGACGGACAGTCCTACCTCAACAGCATCGAGCGATACGACCCGCAGACCAACCAGGTACCGACCCGTCCACCGTCCTACACGACCTGCTGTACGCCGTCGGCGGACACGACGGACAGTCCTACCTCAACAGCATCGAGCGATACGACCCGCAGACCAACCAGGTACCGACCCGTCCACCGTCCTACACGACCTGCTGTACGCCGTCGGCGGACACGACGGACAGTCCTACCTCAACAGCATCGAGCGATACGACCCGCAGACCAACCAGGTACCGACCCGTCCACCGTCCTACACGACCTGCTGTACGCCGTCGGCGGACACGACGGACAGTCCTACCTCAACAGCATCGAGCGATACGACCCGCAGACCAACCAGGTACCGACCCGTCCACCGTCCTACACGACCTGCTGTACGCCGTCGGCGGACACGACGGACAGTCCTACCTCAACAGCATCGAGCGATACGACCCGCAGACCAACCAGGTACCGACCCGTCCACCGTCCTACACGACCTGCTGTACGCCGTCGGCGGACACGACGGACAGTCCTACCTCAACAGCATCGAGCGATACGACCCGCAGACCAACCAGGTACCGACCCGTCCACCGTCCTACACGACCTGCTGTACGCCGTCGGCGGACACGACGGACAGTCCTACCTCAACAGCATCGAGCGATACGACCCGCAGACCAACCAGGTACCGACCCGTCCACCGTCCTACACGACCTGCTGTACGCCGTCGGCGGACACGACGGACAGTCCTACCTCAACAGCATCGAGCGATACGACCCGCA
Organism: Hypomecis punctinalis; assembly: GCA_949316475.1. Lineage (NCBI taxonomy): Eukaryota > Metazoa > Arthropoda > Insecta > Lepidoptera > Geometridae > Hypomecis > Hypomecis punctinalis. The sequence goes on along the minus strand of OX438799.1, from coordinate 25,958,479 downwards.
GACCAACCAGGTACCGACCCGTCCACCGTCCTACACGACCTGCTGTACGCCGTCGGCGGACACGACGGACAGTCCTACCTCAACAGCATCGAGCGATACGACCCGCAGACCAACCAGGTACCGACCCGTCCACCGTCCTACACGACCTGCTGTACGCCGTCGGCGGACACGACGGACAGTCCTACCTCAACAGCAGATACTGGACCAGCGGACTGAGCCGCGGACCAAACAGGTAAACCTGCGGTATAACTTTTGGATATCACCTAGGTAAAATCCCGGTTTGTCCCATGGATCAATCGGGTTAATCTGCTGCCTTAATTCGTAAACCGATTAGGTAAACTTGCGATCTGATCCATGGATTAACTAGATACATTTGCGATTTGACCCGCGGACCAAACCGGTAAACCCTCGGTTCGACCAACCTACTAGGCATCTACACTAATTTATAACTCGTCTAAAAAAGTCGCGAAAAGCTGACGGGCTTCTAAAATTCTAGATTGTAGAGAGGTTACTGCCGTCTAAGGACGATTGCAATACTAGTCACAAGTTATATATTTGCGGATAATTCCAGATTAAACTCTGGAATAACCGGACATATTCCGGACGTATTCGCCATTCATGAACGGCATTCTATATCACACAAGATAACTGTGCTAATTGTGCAAATATACTATAGACCGAATCATACAAGTCGGCGTATGTGAAGTTAGTTACAAACTGCGCAATATCCTATCCTGACTGAAGCTCACATAAAGCCGTGCGTTGATTGGACATTGCACAGCTTGTAGCTAACTTCACATCCGCCGTTTTGTAAGATTTCGTCCTATACAACTTGCGCAAAATTGTCAACAACCAACCAACTTGCAGTTTTTCGTTTACTTCAGTCAGGATTGGATATTGTGCAGTTTGTACCTAATTTTACATCCACCGATATATATATATATGATGTCTATACCTTGTTAAATGTACTACTGTACTGTGCCAGCCTTTTTAGTAGTCGAAGGGTGATTGGGCCATATCCACCACGCGGGCCTAGTGCGGGTTGGTGGATTCACATACGCCATCGAATTTCTTCTACGGACGTATGCAGGTTGCCTCACGATGTTTTCCTTCACCGAAAAGCCATGTGAAATTCCGTACATAAATTCCAAAGAACTCTTTGGTACGGGACCGCGGGGATTCGAACCCACGACCTCACGATTGTAAGGCGGGTGTCAATACCTCTTGACCACCACGGCTTAATAAATACGGCTTGGTAAATGTAATAGTCAGTAATGTTGTTTATTCCCAGTGGTGCGGTCTGGTGGCGCCGACGTCGTCGTGCCGGACGTCAGTCGGCGTGGCCGTGTTAGATGGCGCGCTGTACGCGGTCGGCGGGCAGGACGGCGTGCAGTGCCTCAACCATGTCGAGCGATACGACCCCAAGGAGAACCGCTGGACCAAGGTACCTGCCCAGATTGTGTGGTACGGCGAAGGCAGGTTAAACTATCTATAGGTATATTGTCCATCCATCTATCCATCAGCCAAAGGACGTCCACTGCTGGACATAGGCCTCCCCTATGGATCTCCAATAAGACCGGTTGATAGCGGCTTGCATCCAGCGCGATCCTGCAGTTTTAATGAGGTCATCTGTCCACCAGGTATACTGTGGTTTGCAGGTTTTACCAAAGGAAATGGCTGGTATTATGGATAAGTCATAATCTGTGCCACAGTTAACTAAATCTCGTGTACAATTGTACATGATGTGTTCTTTATAGGTGATAGCGAGAATAGGCAAGATGACTGGGCAAAAAAAAAAAAACATTATTATAATTAATCCCTGAATTAGATTATCAAAAAATATTGCACACGTATTTTTTCTTTTGTCAATAAATCAACAAATGGATAAGACACACTTTGTCAAAGTTTGGAAATGGGGATCGTGACGTCACGTCTCTCACGAAAGTGTATACATTTGTATGGCACTCGTGACGTCACGTGAAACTTTAACGAGCTATAACGATCTTAATCAATTTTTGTTTAATTGACAAAAGAAAAAATACGTGATAATTTATCTGACAGACTAATTATACTTTTTAGTTATCATGCCTATTAGATGGCTACAATGATAATACGTCGTATATGCGCCAACAAACTAATCAGTGTTTATGTCGTTTACAGTTTATAGCAACTGAACGACTGGAATATTGCAACATCGTCTATGCGACAATAAACTTTATTCCCGTGTACTTAGAGCGTATTACGTGTCGCAGGTGGCCGCGATGACGACGCGGCGTCTGGGCGTGGCCGTGGCCGTAGTGGGCGGCGCACTATACGCCGTGGGCGGATCCGACGGACAAGCGCCTCTGAATACAGTGGAGCGCTACGACCCGCGCCTTAACAAGTGGACGCCGGTGGCCGCCATGTCCACGCGCCGCAAGCACCTCGGCTGCGCCGTGTTCGACGGACAGATCTACGCCGTGGGGGGGAGAGACGACTGCACCGAGCTCAGCTCCGCCGAGCGGTAACTATACTCCCCCCATATCACACGGAAGATGATGTACTTATCGTCTTTATATTGATTCTCATTTCTGTGTGTGTAGGTACGAGCCGCACACAGACACATGGTCGCCGGTGGTGGCGATGACGTCACGGCGGTCAGGCGTGGGGCTCGCTGTCGTCAACGGACAGCTGTACGCCGTCGGCGGCTTCGACGGCACCGCCTATCTCAAGTCCATCGAGGTCGGTACAGTGTACACTGAACTACACGCGGCACTACTGAACACTACCACTACACACTACTGTACACTACGCTACACGCAGCACTACTGTTCACTACACTACACGCAACACTACTGTACACTACACCACACACTACTGTACACTACCACTTCACACTACTGTACACTACGCTACACGCAGCACTATTGTACACTACCACTACACACTACTGTACACTACGCTACACGCAGCACTACTGTACACTATCACTACACTCTACACGCAGCACTACTGTATACTATCACTACACACTACTGTACACTACGCTACACGCAGCACTACTGTACACTATACTACACGCAGCACTACTGTACACTACACCACACACAACTGTACACCATCACTACACACTACTGTACACTACATTACACGCGTCTGACTTGTTGCTACGTATCACCCTTTATTGACTCGTTCGTTATATTCCAGGTGTTCGACCCCGAATCCAACCAGTGGCGGCTGTGCGGCGCCATGAACTACCGGCGGCTGGGCGGCGGAGTGGGGGTCATGCGCGCCCCCCACCACGACCACCACTACATCTGGTGAGTGCCCCGATCGGCGTCGATCGGCGGTTCCTTCGGGTTCCATCGGCTCAATTACGTTTTTAGTCAGCAGGTGATTCTGTATGAAAACGTGCTCCTTGTTTTTTAACAAATTAGTGTGAAAAATATTTATTTTAAATAACAATATTTAAATAATATTTATACGGATATTTCTAAAACAATGCATTTTCCATTTTTGCAGGAACAGAAAAGACTCCGTGGTGTGAGCACCTGCCTGTAATATAGCCACTCCACTCGTATTGTGTTAAGTCGTTACTCATTTACTTTATTTTATTGTTAATTAAATGGATCTATTATTAATTGACTATTTATAAATAATGAAAATACAAATTTTAGAATTATATTTTGTAAATTTTATTTCGTTTCACTATCACAGTAACTTACTCTAATAATTTTAAGTGTTTATATGTACGATATAATAATACCATAATAGTTTTCTCAATGGTCTTCAGATAACATTTTATCCTATATTCCCTGAACTAATATATTCTATATAGCTCTAAAACTATCCATACCATCTGTTGAACACCATTCCTAAATGCTAGGTATTTTCACTAGTTCTTTTAACTTGACATTGCGTAGTTTTTAATCATCATTCCATTATATACATTCCATTTTAATTTATTTACTTTCCTATTTTTTTTTTTCAATTTCTACAGAACTATTATTCGACAGACCTTATTAATTCGCCTGTAGCAGCGGCGAGGTAGCTTTATCCGCTGTAACCCCGTTCTCGTCCCCACTGTCCGTAATCTCGACGCTTCGATTAAAAAAAAATGTTTCATCCCTGGTGACAGCTTATCCCTTATTTGCCTAGCGGCGACGGCGAGGTAGGCTTTATCCACCATAACCCCGCTCTCGTCGTCCTATCGTCCCCGATCTCGACGCCCCGTTTTTAAATAAAGTGTGCTTCATCCGCGTAAGTACGTTCTCATTGTCCCATTTTTCCCGATCTCGACCAAAATGATGTTTGATCTCTAGTGACATTATCGCCTAGTCGGCTTGCAGCGGCGCCGAGGCGGCTTTATCCATCATAACTCCGTTCTCATCGTCCCATTGTCCCCAATCTCTACGCCTCGTTTTTAAGTAAAGAATGCTTCGTCTCTGGTGGCTGACTGAGTCTCCTAATTGTTTTGCGGCGGCGTGGTCTTCGTTTTAAATAAATAGTGCTTCATTTCTGGTGACAAACTGTATCCCTTAGTTGGCTTATGGCGGCGCCGAGGTGGCTTTATCCGCCGTGACCCCGTTCTCATCGCCCCCCTCGTCCCCTTTCGCGTCGCCGTCGGCGCTCAGTTGCTGCTCGGCCGAGGCTTCTGCAGGGTCTTCGATGTGACTGTATTTAAGTGGTTTGCGGCGGCGGAGAGGTGGCTTTATCGGCCGTGACCCCGTTCTCGTCGTCTCCATTTTCCCCGTTGTCGTCGTCCGCGTCGTCCCCCTCTCCGTCGCCGTCGGCGCCCTGTTGCTGCTCGGCCGAGTCTTCTGCAGGGTCTTCGATGTGACCGTATTTAAGTGGTTTGCGGCGGCGGAGAGGTGGCTTTATCCGCCGTGACCCCGTTCTCGTCGTCTCCAATGTCCCCGTTGTCGTCGTCCCCCTCGTCCCCCTCCGCGTCGTCTCCCTCTCCGTCGCCGTTCGCGTCGCCGTCGGCGCCCTCCTCGCCTTCGGCGCTCTGTTGCTGCTCGGCCGAGTCTTCTGCGGCGTCTTCGGTGTTCGCGCGACGCTTTGACTGGAAAGATTAATGTTGTTTGTGAGAAATGCCTATGTTAGGATTTTATTCAGGAGAGTGAAGTGAAATGACTCGCTGACTAAGTAACGCGAAGTTATCAATTGTTTTCTTTGATAAAAACCTTCGATTCCACGTGTTTTTTTAGAAAATCAAAGTTAACGAACAGAAGGTAAAGCAGTAAGCTATCCGCTTGTGGGGGAGCGGCGGTATCCGCTTACTATCAGGAGACCCATCAGCTATTTTGCCACCATTACATACCAAAAAGAAGACTTATTAGGGCGCCTCAAACCTGCCGCAACGTGCAGTGCTGCAGTCGCGTGTTTATTTACATGGATTTATGTAGCAGCGCAGTCGCTGTAGCCCGGGGGGAAAAACCGCGCGCACTCCTTCTGCCTCTACACCGCGCCCGTGCTCACGAACAGACCCAGGGCTAGCAGCTACTATCTAGACTCGCGGCAGGGTATCCAGCCAAGATACATAACACAAGGAAGACTTCTTCTTCGCCTTCGGCTTGGGTCTAGGCTAGGGCTCGCTGTACCCCGGGGGGAAGAACTTTTTTGCCACTTTATTAATAACAAAAGAAGACTTACCTTCTTCTTTCTATTCCCCTTCGGCTTCGGCTTTGGCTCGGGCTCGCTGTAGCCCGGGTGGAAAACCGTGGGCAATCCTCCTGCCCCTCTACCGCGTCCACGCTCACGAACAGCGGGCCTAAGGATAGTAGCTACCATACATGCCACAAGGAAGACTTACCTTCTTCTTTTTCTTCCCCTTCGGCTTGGGCTTGGGCTCGGGCTCGCTGTAGCCCGGGGGGAAGAATCGCGCGCACTCCTCCTGCCCCTCCACTGCGTCCGCGCTCACGAATAGTGGGCCCAGGGCTAGCAGCTCAGGCGGCGGCGAGCCAGGTGGGATGGTGGCCGGGTCCGCCATCACAGGGTCAGGCGCGCCCACGGCAATTGCCAGGACTATGCTCTCGGCGCTGGGGACACGAATGTGGCATGTAGAGTCGGTCCAGACGCTAGAGTGACCAGCGACTGGACGGTGTGTCATGTTAGACGAGGATGTTGATGGTATGTCACAAGGCGCGCCCAAACGTAGCGAAACAATACAGGCAATAACTAGGACTTTGCTCTCAGCGCTAGAAACGCGAAAGCACATAGTGGGCGGTAAGCATAAAGGGGTTGGATATCATAATTCGGGTTGATTTATTTAGCAACTTGGGTTCCTCAACATTGTCCTTGAGAATAAACCCGTTTTGTATATCAGGAGTCGCCCCGCCATCATTGCGACGTAGACCGGCAGGAGCCACAGACTTGTACTCACAAGTCTTTCTCCGGGCGTAACTCGTACTGGTCAATATTCTTGCAAAGGAGTTTAGGTTCCTCCACGTTGGCGTCGAGGAAGAACCCGTATCTCAGCAGACGCGGTGCTATGTTGGGTGTGCTGGCCACAGTCAGCACGGCGCGTCGCTGCCACGCTCCGAACATCATAGCAATGTGGGGTGCTTCTGGTGGCACTGCTGGTTCGACCACCGATCCCACCATCTATAATGCCACAAAATACAGCTAAGTACAATTGGCATAAAAATAACCAACACAGGTTTTGTCATTGTCAGTATTATGATTAGTCGGTCGAAGAAAAAACTTGTAACAAAAAAAAAACGCGCGCGCTTGATCACTACCACATCGCGACGCGACGTTATACCTACTGCATTTGTAGCCGGTATCGGCGATCATGACGCGTGTGCGGTAAGACTGATATAAATACCCATTGGTTTCGTAAGTGGACTGTCGATCTCAGTGACTGTGGCTGTACCTACCTATTGCAAGGATAATTGCAATGAAGCACACTTTCTCTCTTCATCAGAGAACTCATTTATATAAATGATCTCGCGTCCTGTCTACCCGAATGGGCAACTGTAAATCTATTTGCTGATGATACGCATGTTGGAATAACTGACAAAAATAAAGATCAACTTGATATAAAAATATCAACAGCAATGTCTGCGCTTCGCGAGTGGTTCGAAACTAACGGCATAATTTTAAATGCAGATAAAAGCGTCATAATGAAGTATCAAGCTAAGAAGGGAAATAATATCGACTTTAAAACGGAAAATATGTTCCTTGGGTATACTATAGACACCATAAGTCACAGAGAGCACATAAATAAAATATGTAAAAAAATATCCAGTGCAAATTATGCCCTTTTTAAATTGAAGCCGCTTTTAGATAAGAAATCTCTTTTTGTCATTATACTATGCGTATGTTCATTCAATATTAAGTTACGAGTATGCTATAACTACGTGGGGCAATGGTGTAGACATTAAGATTCTAATTTCAGAAACGATCCATAAGAATTATAAACGGAATTAAAAAAAGAATGTCTGCAAAATAATATTTTTTAGAAAATAAGATTATGACAGTCATATCCCTGTATACAGGGTTATTTCTAATCAATTAGCATCCTTCTAGGGGCTTATTCTGTACATAAAAACTAACAATATTTGTTCTACAACTTTCGTCAAATTTAAAAAAAATATTTATATTTTTTTTATACTTGTAGCTCGGACAATGGCTCGTGCAAGCTTTCAGACTGCGATTTGGCAATTCACGTAGAAAAATAGCCCACAGGAACAGCATTCCTGCTCGCTCTCGTGGCGCGAGCAGGAGAAAAAAGCGAAGGCAAAAGTCAGAACGCGTACTCAATACGGCCCCAGAAATATCAGGATAATGCTCCAGAAATATCGGGATAACTTAACAGGTTTATTAGGGAAGCTGCCCACCTTCGGGAAGAGCAGGTCCAGCACCGCGGCGCGCTCGTGCCGGTCGCGCGGTATGTACAGCCCGGGCAGGTTGTTGTCTCGCAGCTCGTCTGCTGGCAGCTTTTTTGGCATTTCTTCCGCACTTAGTCCATCTCCAAATAATATGCGACGACATATTTCTGGAACACGACGAAATATAGTTTACGTGCCAGAGGTTCATAGCAGATTGTTCATTTTACAGTAGGTACGTACCTACCTACTTATACGTAAGTATCTAAGGTTGGTTTCGTCAATATTTTGAAACCAAAGATATCTAGGTACCTACCCCATTTAGATGTTATGTATTAATTTAGACTAAGTATTTAAGTCATAAATAGATTGGTTGCGTTCCGTCAAACTTGCTCCGTTATAACATTAATTGGGTATAATACCGATCACGTCTCCTTCCTTCTCGGGCGTTTTCTTGAGCAGCAGTGCGAGCGAGGGTCTTTCTGCCAGCACGAACGCGACTCCTTCTTCACCCAGCTCTGGGCACTCCACCGCCAGAATACGAGCACCTTCCTTCCCCAGCACGATAGGACACTTGTCCGCTACCAGCACTCCTGAAAACATCATCCGAAATTGTGAGCCAGTATTTATCACAGAGTGTGGTGCAATGGGTTGTGGTGTGATGGATGCTAACCGCTTTCAATCAGTCTTATTGGTATCTATATAGGGGAAGTCCATGTCCAGCAGTGGATGAATAGATGGATGGTGTGGTGGCGCAATATGTCTTTCAAATAGTCGTGTATGTCAAGCATCAGCTCTGGATAAATATCGTTGAAGTCTCTGCCAATAAATGGATTCTTGTCTTATGGATCGGACTACGCAGTCTTGCTTATAACCCTCGTGGGCTTTGCAGTGTTTCACACAGAGCTGACTTCCTCTTTGAGGCTTTACTTAGGTACTATTTCGGGAGTCTATCGGAAAGATAACCTTGTGATTCCGATCATCAGTCTCCACAGCGTCCGGCACCTTCACAATGTCGTAAAAGTTCCTGAGAACAGTAGGTATGCTACTCTCCAATAACTTGGAAGCTACTCCTAGACTCACTGTTCGACATAGGAATTGCTCTCTAGAGCCGTTGCGAGAGTTTATCTATGGGAAAGAGAACGAACGAACGTTGTAATACTGACCATTAGGCTCCACAGCGTCCGACACCTTCCTGATGTGTTTCTGCGCGTGTGGCAGCATGAGCCCCGGGCAGATGTCGTTGAAGTGCGCCTCGAGACGCTTGGCCCGCAGCTCCCGGCGCGCCAGCCGGCCCGCTTCCACCGCGGCGGCCTCCTTGGCGCGCCGCTCGTTGTACTGCTTCTCTTGTGCTGTTGCTACCTCCTGGAATTTATCACTTAGCATTGTCATCTCAGCCTCGACTTTCCACTACAGTACTGTACCTACTTAACTGTACTAGCCTTTTTTAATAGTCCACTGCAGGACGTAGGCCTACCCACGAAGGGTGATCACTCCGCTACAGAATTAGTCTATATATCTGATTATTGGTTTACATGTGGGCGAAGGCCATCAAGGAACGTAGGAACGATTCTTGATGACCCGAACTTTCGGGAACGACCCAAACTGTCTTATCTAATTGGAAAAACTATAGCGTCCCAACGGCCAATTCAATTTCAATCCAGCTAAATTTTCATAAAATACATTATATTTGTTACCTGGAATTTCTTATTTAAAAATATTGTTATTTTTGCATTCTTACTTTATTTTTTTTGTTGACGACTCGGATCCAAATGCATTTACGAAGTGTAGAGTCTTTCAACGATGGTTGTACTGTGCTAGGTACTATAGCGAGAAAGGTATGAAGTAGCAGAAATTCGTTTTCCTACCTGTTCTGGCGGAGTGAGTTCGTGGGGCGCTCTCTGTGGGCGCTGGCGCTCGCCCTTCTTTGCCAACTCCTCATTCTTCAGCTCCTCCTCAATGGTGCGCGCCAGTCGAGGAGCGTCCGCGCCAAACACCACGTTCAGCAGCTGTCCAGCCTGGAAAATGTAAGTTGTCAAATCAAACCCAGTTCAAACAAAATGAAACCTTAGCAATCGCAAAAATACCTACTCTTAGAGCTATTTGTACCTATCAGATTAGGACGCCACACTATGGCAGCACCACCATTTATGAAAATCGACTGGATTGCGCAGCCACCGGACACAGGTGAGGGACCCGCTGCATAAATTTTGTAGCTAGGTATATAGCATGATTTGGATGGCTTTACCACGGTGTTCTAGTAAGATGGGACCCAAACATTTCGTTTGACTTAGTTTTCTTACACGAGATATCGAAATGTAATAAATCATTTCAATATTGCATGTATGAAAAGAAATGAAAAATACAAACGACTTTCAACTTACTGAAAAACAGTTAAAAGTTTCACCGACATCGACTTTGCATAGGAATGCCTAGGTCAAAATAAACTTACAAAGAACGACCTACTCGCAGTTGAAAGGTTTTTCGCCGATATAAATCTAAACACCGTACGTGGGAGTTTTTTGCATAGTTTGTTCGATACCGTCGACATCGGTGCCATCCCGCCACAAATCACCCCGTCATCGCCTCCTCGCCTCCTCGCGACATGTGGCCATACATGGGGTCGTCTATTAATTACATTATCCGTATTCAATAATATACAAAGGATAATATCCTATAGGCTTCAACTCGTTAGAAACGAGAAGACTATACGACAATCTACAAACGGTCCACAGAATATTTTATGCAAAGCTTGACTGCCCACTGCAGCAGTCGCCCATCTGTCGCGCACACCACCACCTTAACAATGTCAGTGCCTCACACCTCCTGATCGATTCCTTTGCTGACGAATAGACAGCAATTGCTAAAACTTTCATGTTGTAGGTATACTGAAGAAGCCAAATTGTGATTTCAAATTTGTAATTTTCCTATTTACCTAGCTATTATTTGAGTTAGGTAAAATAATATAATAATTAGTTTAGTCGATAGCATAATAATTCTTATCATAATATGTTGTTATTTTTATTAATTTTATTGTATGTTTATAACTGTTCTAATTTGTGTAATAAATTAATTCGTAGTTTTTAAGGATAAAAAATGTAATTCCTAAAAAAAAAATTAGGGCCGTAAATTACATTTTCTGTAAATAAACAAATTGAATTGAAAAATTGAATTGTGAAGCATTTCTATAATTATTTCGTAACCCCCTAGAGAGATATCGTGAGATTTGCCTCGAGTGCCTCCAATGCCTCCATCCCCTACCCTACGAGTAATTACCCTCTCACGTTGTTTTATGCCGGGCCACACATTGGACGGTGACTTGCGTCCAAGCTTGGCTACGAATTGAATAGCCAATCAGAGTGTCAATTATTGTTCGGTTTGCGTCCAATATCAGTCCAAGATCGAGCCACATATATAGGAGTGCTGGAACCAAGACCACAGTTTTTAGCCAACATAGCCAATGTGTGACTCGGCTTTACTGTGAGTTGGATATTTTTTTTAAATACATTTTTTTTAAATTTTTGGAAAAAAAAATTGTGTAATTTTCCGAAACCCCCATCTTCCCCACCTAAGATAGGCTGCGATTCAGCTTGACCCCCTTCCCTCACACCTCTCATAATTTATGGACGTCCCATCATACCGTTTTCCACAGGTGTCGGAAACCAGAAAAGCATATGCGACTGAAGCCTTCGAACAAAACTGAGGTGTAAAGAACTTTAAATTAGGTGCAAATGAAACAAACAGCTGCCACATCATTACTTTTATGCAAAATGGTCGAACTTTCCCAGTTTGTGGCTCTGGATTTCGAACAATACTAACATGTGAATAACGTAGAAATAGGTAAAGTTAGCAGAACTACATAGGAAGATTTTTATATAAAGGCGAATTTGTAACTATGTAAGTAGAGATTATAGTCGAAGGAAGTAAAGTTGAACGTTTTGTGATAATTTGACGGTAGTTAATGTTAATGATAGAGCCAGTTTATGTCCACGTACCGCTATAAACATCCAAGTAGGCTCGCTGCGCTTTCTGAATCGCTGTAGGGCTGTTATGGTGTCTGATTTTGCCTGTAAAATGACAATGAAACAGATATGAGAATACGAAGAAATATACGGACTTTTTCGGTCAAAAACTTTATTCAATTTTTATTAGATGGTTGGCAATGTAGATTGTGGGTATTTTTTTTAAACTCTAGATCTAGAACATGGATTTATCATATAAACAGGATTGAGTACTGGCAAAGAAAAACGTGCCGACAAGGATAACACATCAGATGATTGTGTCTCTTTTCCAAGTAGGATGACCAAAACATCTCGATCATCTCGGGATATAATATTTCTTTGGAATGTTACTGCACGCAAGAATCGCAGTTATCTTACCCCTAAATCGTCGTCTTTCGTCATCGTCGTTTTAGCAATAAGACGCCTACTGCTGGGCATAGGCCTTCCCTAAAGATCTCTATAAAACCAATCTCCATAAAAGCAATGGTCTAGAATTAATATATACGGAGATAATTCAGTTTCAAGTTTGACAGCTGTTATCGGAAATGTAGCTGTCGAAGAGTTCTTTCACCTTTGTTAAGACAGCAATGGTCTAGAATTGATAATGAAGGAGACAAAACCACTTTTAAGTTTGACAGCTGTCATCGGAAATGTAGATCTGAATGAGTTCCTTCACTTTTGTGGTGACAGTAATGGTCTGGAATCCATATTTACGGTGTTAAACAACGTTTAAGTTTCATAGATGTAATCTTGACATATATCACGCAATCCGTGTCAGTACTTAACCACGAAAAACTTTGTCACAAATAAACTTTATCACAAAAAATCTTAATCACGAAAAGACTTTGTCACGAAAAATCTTAATAGACTTTATTACGATAAGTCACAATCATTTTTAGGCTTCCGTTGTAAACAAGGCATCCATTATGAAATAAAAAATTGCGGACTTACTTTTTTGAAAAAGTCGTCATCGGTGTAGTTTTCGAAGTCTTTGGTAGATTTCAGAAATGGCATCCATTTTGAAGTAATGCTCGCTATCTTTAATTCCAAAATGCATGCTAATTTTGAAATATACAAAAACACACCCCAAAAACCTAGAAAATTACACCTATGACGACTTTATCAAAAAAATGACGTCCACCATCTTTAATTTCAAAATGGATGCCATATTTGAAATCTACACCCCAAAAACCTCGAAAATTACACCTATGACGACTTTATCAAAAAAGTGACGTCCACCATTTTTAATTTCAAAATGGATGCCAATTTTGAAATCTACACCCCCAAAAACCTATTAAACGACACCCATGACGACTTTTTGCAAAAAGTGACATCCGCCATCTTTAAGTTCAAAATGGATGCCATATTTGAAATCTACGCTACCGCAAACCTCGAAAATTACACCCATGACGACTTTTTCAAAAAAGTGACGTCAGCCATCTTTAATTTCAAAATGGATGCCATTTTTGAAATCTACACCCCCAAAAACCTAAACAACGACACCAATGACAACTTTTTGCAAAAAGTAACTTCCGCTTTATTTAATTTCAAAATGACATTCATTTTTGAAATCTTCAACCCAAGAAAATGAACAACGACACTCACGACTATACTCCTATTGTACACCCAGCATGTTTAAGAAATATGTCAAGCATAGTCACCCTACCACACTTCTTTGTATACACCATAGTACGCCATTTGCAATCGACGGTGATACTCTAGTCAAAATTAAAAAATAACCATTAATCATAAAGACGTAGGTATTCATAGAAAATAAATATCAAACTCTGTTTTATTAGCATCTATTCGCAATTTTAAATATATTCTCATCAAACTACATTGTTATAAAAACTTAGAAATGGTTAAAAAAGTCGCGGCTTTACAGTTAATAATTCTACCATATATAAGTGTCTTTTCGAAATGGCAATAGTGCGAGCGGGACACCTTCATCACTTTGGGAAGTCTCACTCGGCACATCGTCTCTCTTATGGCATTTCTAAGGAATATATGTTTTGTTGCAACCGATTAAGGTTGAATTTTCCTAAACTAACTTTGAGCTAAATTTCGTCTGTGCGCAGTCCAGATAGTATACAAAGTCCTTGATCTAGAACAAATGGTAATAATAATATGCACAGAAAATGATATGATTCGGATGAGAGGCTACAGTTTATATGATCTATTATGATCTGCTTTAATATTATGGCTGCATGATATCGTAATCCAAAGTGTCCTCAAATTCTCGTTGTACTCGAAATGCTAGACTTCATTTTTCAGCCACTGCATTTCGTGTATTCGAGTATTATGGATATTTATGTTTGTTTAGAACAGTGTTTTTGTATGAGAGAGCAAATCCTAGCCTTGTTGTCTTCTGCTAGTGTCTGCTCCCCCTGCCTCCTCTCACCTAATGTTATTCAATCTAAATTGTATTTAGGTTTGCTTGTTTGATCTAAACAGTTGCATTTCTGCTAAAGTTAGTCAGAGCCTCACCACAGCGAGATGCAGGTTGTCTCCTCCGATCTCTACCTTGATCTTCTTCAGGTTGCCCACCATCCCGATGCAGGGCCCGCACCACTCCGAGTACACGTCGATTACTGAAATGTGCGCCAGATGTATTAATTTCTTTTTTAAATTGTTTATTATTATGAAAGTACGTTTTTATATCATAGGCCAGGTAGCCAAACCTAGTGTCAGCGTTTTTAAGCCTCCTGAGGGTCTTTGATTATTTTAATCGTTTAGCCATATCGAACCTATAATTTAATTTGTCATCCGAGCCACGGCAACGCTTAGTTGTCAACACCACTCTCAGATCACATCCGGAGTATGACCGTTCTCAAGGATGCTAAGCATCGGCGATTGCTAAGTAACACCCAGCCAAACTACAAGATGATACGGGAACTTTAATATAATTATTTCCTATTTTGATTACATAGGAACTATCTCTTGTATTTCTTCTTGTACCATTTCATTTAAGAACTAAGCAGAAGATAGAAGAAATATTCAGCTGTATTATATTAGTCACTCAATTGCATTCAATAAGTACCTAGCCTCATCGCCAGAGGGCGCTGTAGTTTCAAAAGAGTTTTACCACAGTGTAGCACATTCTTTTTTAATTCTTTTTTCAAATTTTCATTCCAATCCCTTCATTTGTTTTAATTTGACAACTTATGGAAGCGAACGTATCGATCGGTTTTACAAAAATGGAAAAAGAGCAAATCGTTCGGTGATTAGAGATTCCTATTTTTGGAAGGGAAAACGCGCATCAAAATCAAAGAGCGCTTGGATGCTGTGTACGGTGACTCTTCTCCATCGATGGCCACCGTCAAGGATTGGTTCAACGAGCTTGCACGTGGCCGTACGTCGGTTTTTGATGAACCACGTCCAGGTGCACCGAAAACAGCTGCTACGAAGGAAAACATTAAAAAAATCCATGATCTCGTATTGGCAGATCGCCGATTGAAGGTTCGGGAGCTAGCTGAGACTGTAGGCATTTCAGAAGGAACAGTGTATCATATTCTTCACGAGGAACTCGGCATGAGAAAGCTGTCGGCGCGATGGGTGCCGCGTTTACTCACACCGGAAAACAAGTGAAACCGTGAGACCACATCGGAGTCGTGTTTGGCGCTGTTTAAGCGGAATCCAGCGGAGTTTTTGCGTCGTTTTGTGACCGTCGATGAAACCTGGATCCACTGGTACACACCAGAGGCCAAGGAGCAATCAAAACAATGGATCCAGACCGGGGAAAGTGCTCCAAAGAAGGCGAAAACTGTAAAATCGGCCGGAAAAGTTATGGCCACCGTTTTCTGGGATTCATAAGGTGTGATCTACATCGATTACCTCGAGAAGGGTAAAACAATTACAGGGCTTTACTATGCCGATTTATTGGGCTGATTCGACGCCGAATTAAAGAAAAAACGACCCCATCTGGCGAAGAAAAAAGTGCTGTTTCACCACGACAACGCACCGGTTCACACGTCTGCCGTTGCCATGGCCAAATTGGTCGAATTGCGCTACGAATTGCTGCCCCATCCACCGTATTCTCCAGATTTGGCCCCTTGTGACTTCTTTCTGTTTCCTAATCTGAAAAAATCTCTCGCCGGGAATAGATATGGATCAAATGAGGAGGTCATCGCCGCCACGGAGGCCTATTTTGCAGAGTTTGGCAAAAACTATTTTTCGGACGGGTTAAAAAAGTTGGAGCATCGCTGGGCTAAGTGTATCGAACTAAAAGGAGACTATTATGTTGAAAAATAAATTGTGTGTAAATGACCCTCGTAGAATTAAACTTCGTCAACCTTTGAATCTGTCCAAGGTACCGAAGCGACAGTAGAAGCGAGAAGAGAGTACATAGATAGGTCTGGAAATTAAAATAAACACAAACCGTTTAACATTTTGGCTATAGGAAAGATACTGGACGCTGGCCGTTTTCTTGATGGCAAACAATAACTCCTAGCTTATCTAACGTATCTTACATCAAATTGAAATCAATATCACATCAACTAGCACCTAGGCTGGAAAGATTTGGTACTTACCCAGCAGTCCATCTCTGTGGAGGAACTTGTTCCACTCATCGTCAGTGTTGAGCTCGGCCTGCAACTGCACCTGGGCGGCCTTCTTGCCTGCTCCCGCGGCGGCGGCGGCAGCATTGGCCGCCGCGAGCGCGCTCGTCAGTGCCATGCCGCATAGTGCGGCAGGTGCCAACTAACACTACCACTACATCTACCCACTACCACAAGCCTATAAAGCTAGTAGGTAATAAGCTTTTCAATGTGTGCGTGTATGCTAACTACCTACATAAACGACCTCCAGTTTGGTCTGATATTGAAATTCCTAATTGTAGAACAAATTGGACTAAAACTAAATAAACAGGCTGATAAGATTCTGAAACAGATACATAAGTGCCATTTTATTCCCGAAAATTAGAAAGATTGTGCAATAGGGACGTGAAATAGTTAGGTAGGGCCGTGGGGGCGGGGCAGGAAGCGGCAGTGTGACCACGTGTGATTCGTCAATTTCGCGGTGGCAGTGATGGATTGGAATGGGGGCTACCGTATGATCTATTCTGTGGTGCGGGGTGGTGGAGGGAAGTACAGTACTCGGGTCTAGGAGAGCCGCGGCCGCGGCGGCGTTGGCGGCGACCGCGCTTGACAATGCCATCGCGACTAGTGGCGTGGTGACGTGGGCCGGGAGCCAGTGGTAGCTTAGCCCGCGGGGGTGGCTGTGGGTGGCGGTAAAACCCGCGGCCGTGTTTATGTGTGCGAAAGGCCACATATCAAGCCTGGAAGACCGTTTGATGGGAATAAAAATAAATAAGAACTCGATATGGGTGGATGGATCGATGCGTATTTTAACTGTACGGTTAGGTAAGTTTTTCGCTGCGGAGACCGTAAAAAGTTTATGTTGATAGGTTGGTAGGCCTACACTAATACTAGAGCACAGAATAATCTAATAGTTGGAGTTATTTTCTTGGGTTACTTTTCAAAGTTACTTTGTCATTACTTTCAAGTAGGCAGCGATAATAAATAAGGTCAATTGCCTATGTAGGAATGTTTGTGTAAGTAGACATACCTACATACTGGTAAGTATTTAAGGAGATATAAGAATGATAAGTTACTAACTGATAAGATGGAAACTAATTCAAAATAAAAGTAAATAAAATAAACGATTTTTTTATCTTTGTCTTCTATATTATCGTCGCTTCGAAGTAGATACACGCTTATGTGCTTACTTTATCAATGTATCGTATTTTACAATATGGAATTTATCTTATATAATTTCATTTATTGTATTGTAAAACTTTATATTGGTATCAAGAAAATTTTCGAGGTCGGTTGAAGCTTTAACGAAATCTCGTTCTCTACCCCATTCTGTGTAGCACCATCTATGTGTCTTGTAAGTTTTCAGTTTGTATCTAGTTCCAGTAAACGACGCACCACCCTTTTCACGAAACAAGATTACACTACACACCGCTAGATGTCAGGGTGCTGCTAAGTTTGTTACTTGCTCGTAAAAGCTTCGTGATACTGACGAAAGAGGGTATCATTGCGCTACTTTGTATTGTAACTGCTGTAAGTACAAGATATGTTTGGAGTTTTTCAGTAGATGGCGTTTTAATACAGAATCAGCTCTTTTTCGCAAATCGTTGTTCTGAAACGACAAAAAATTATTGAAATAGAATGTGATTTTTTCGTGGTTTAAAAGTTAGCTTTTCGACCACCACGTTCAAAACCTCTATATTACGTGAATATTATATTATTGGACATGGAATAACAACTTCTCACGAAGAAATTTTCGTACTTATCACAGCATCCTTAGTAAGATTATTTTATTATATTTTTATTATCCTTAGTAAGATTATTTTTCCTCAAAAATAACATAACCGACTTCCACCGTGTACAGAATTCGAATAGTTCGCACGTGGCAATGTGGCATCCATATAGTAATTCCATTTTTGCTGATTTTTCAACAACGGCTCAGCGCGGATTGCGATAATTTAAATGGGACCACCTCGGAAGTATACCGTATCAAACTAAAAAAGATTTATGAAATCAGTTCACAGTTGATGTAAATATCGATGAATTTACATTTAAAAAAACATATAGGCGAACATAGTACCTCCTCCTTTTGGAAGTCGGTAAAAAATAGAACTACGCATCTGTCCGACGTTGAGATTAATACTTTATACATTTAGTGTACAATTCACACGCAGCCTCATTGTCAAATAATAATGTATCTATAGCTTGTGATCTATAGTGTCAGTGCAGAAATTAACCTAGACTGGGTGGTGGATCATTGTGTGTTGTGCTTTAGCTCGTAGCGCTACGCTGTGCTACAAAATATGCTTGGTAAGCTTCGTAGTACCTCCGCTACGTCGTAGAGCTACAGCTACGCGTCTCTTGTGGTATACCGACAAACACTAGTAAAGGATCGCGCACATTATGTCGGGCCGCATCGCAGCGCAAAAATCCGCTCTAATAGCTTCTCTGTATTGTATACTCGTATGAACTAACGCACACTATGCCGGGGCGCAGCGGGCCTCGTTTTCCGCATTTCCATACAAATATTGCGCTGCGGCCCGCTCCGCCCTGTTGCGGCCCAACATAATGTGCGTGAACCTTAAATCGGTTCACGGTAGTTAAATCTAACTGTATAAGAATTAAAAATATAATATTAAAAAAAAATAGTAATTTAACAGCTTTTAAGGTGACTTTACAGTAAGGGTTATTTATAAAGACAAGTGTAATAAGCTCCTTATCCTCCTCTACACTATAAAATTGTGCACTAGGCAGTATATAAACGAAAGGTATAGCACATAGTGACAATGATCATCATCATCAATTATTATGAGTGCTGTGTAGTGATAGTAGTGTTTACAATATGTCTTAGCATATTTCTTAAGGACTGAATATACAGGGTTATTCCTAATCAATTAGCATCCTTTTAGGGGCTCGTTCTGTACATCAAAACTAACAACTGTTGTTTTGTCAAAACTAAAAAATAATATCAGCTGTTCCATACATTTTGTCGAGGGTGAATAATATTTTTCTATGGAACAACAACTTTTTTTTGAGATTTGACAAAAGTCGATTATCGAAACAAAAGTTTTTGGTTTTGATGTAGGTACAGAATAAGCCCCTAAAAGGATGCTAATTGATTAGGAATAACCCTGTATCGTAAGTAAAAATAATAGCCATGTATTTACTACCGACATAACAGTAAGCAAACAATACCTAATTTTATTATCAAAATGATCTTCGCATGCCAAACGATCGGCGATCAAATGCGGATTTCCACCGACTGTAATTTAGAAGTTTTTACTTTCATTTGAAAAACCTGACAAATGTACCCATCGCATGACGACGGACTCCCATCCTGCCTCGTAAATCGGTTTATGACATAACTAAACTCGAGAATTAATGAGGTAAAATAACCTATCAGAGAATATCGTAGAATTTTAGCTCTTATTACGATGGTTTTAAGGTGGTTGGATGGTTGTAGGTAAGCCTTAACGAGGCTATTTTTGAAGTCTCCGTGGGGACCATTAGTCACGTTTATGTATGGTATTGACGTGTATGGTAGGTCACTTATGTCTTATCAGTGGGTAGGTATGCGTTTCTGATGAATAATCGCGTATTTCAGTTACCATGATAATATATTATGAGAGATGTTCGCGACTGCGTACGTATGTCCACGAATATCAAATAACATTTTTTTTTAACGGGTAAAAGTGCCTTTATTAACTACAATATGATACAATACTACTTTATATGCTAAAATTACCTACACTACTACTACATAGAAAGCAATTGGATCGTCCACAGACCCTTGAAGGTCTAATGGACTTGGGCACTTGGACACTGCCAGTTGGCAGCGTGCCCAGCATGCTGGCAGCATTGCCACGCTGAATGGCAATGCTTATAAGTTGAGTCAAATAAACATCAACATTTTGGTCACGCGTCGCGTCCACCAGACGCTCAGAAAGACTTTTGAAAATAAGATGAGCTCCCGGCCCCCACGGATCTAAAGTCTCAACTCCAAACGGCTCAAATATGTTACCACTACCGAGGTTAGCATATTTGCTCCGCCGAATTGGCCGCCGCTCTAGCCCTACTCTGAGGCATCAAATAACATGCTATCAGGCTATAAAAGTTCTGGCGCAAATCATCAAAGGTCATTCAATCGAAGCTCAAAATAATGAAGTTTGAAAATACTACGGGCACTAATTATGATACGCTTTTTGAATCACTAAAAATTTGGACTCAGTCTGGAACAAAATAATAGGCCGCATCACGCAAGATGGCGAAAATTAAGTTAGCTACAAGCTACGAAATATCCAATCAACGTGCGGCTTTGTGTGAGCTTAAGTCAGATATTGTAGCTAACTTCATTTCCGCCAACTTGTGTGACGCGGCCTCTACGACGGAGAGAGGTTGTGAATGGCTCGATTTAGGTTCGAAAAAAAGGGTAGTACCTACAGTACAGCTATGCTATGCTATTGCTACATATTTATATATCAGTACATACAAAGTAAGAGTAAGTGTTTCATATTACAGACGAATTGACGATGATTTACTTTGGTAATGATTAATATCATAACTTTTACTGAAGGAACGTAACGTATTTATTTTTTAGTATTTTATTTATTTATTTCTTGCATTATGTACACTAATCTTAATGGCTAGGTACATACCATGTTAGGGCGTTGCAAACATAGGTACTTAAAGGACTTATATCTAAGAAAATGTGTCCTTAGATTAAACTTAAAAATACCACATAACCTTACACAATTATTCATCTAATCACATAACATACGTTAACAAGCTTTAAATACTTATATCTGATTTATATATGTAATCAAGTATATTGTCCATATATCTTGACGTACGTCTTGTCCATTTACCTATACCTACCTGTACCAGCCTTTTTGCAATAGTTCCCTGCAGGACGCAGGCCTACCCACGAAGAGTGATCGGGCCACGCTGGTCCAGCACGGGTTGATGGATTCATATACCATCGATTTCCTTACGGATGTACGCAGGTTGCTTCACGATGTTTTCTTTCACCTTAAAGCCAGTTGTGAAAAATTCCGTACATAGACAGACAGACAGACAGACAAAACTCTTTATTTACAACCACAATATGAAAAATAAACACTATTTACACATATACGACAAAAATATGATTATACGGTGGCGGCCTTATCACCCATGGCGATTTCTTCCAGGCAACCTTACACGAATATGAACTGACAAGAACAAGAAATAGTAAGTACATAAGTTTCAAAGAAACTTATTAGTACGTGGTTGGTGTCCACGCGGCAGTAAAAATACTTTTTTTCAACCGAAATCCGAAAAGGAGGATGTTCTATGTTAGTCTGTATGCATATTCTTATTTTTATGTATGTTCATCGATATTTTCGTCAGTTGTGAACAGATTTCACTAATTATTCTTTATTTCGAAAAAGATTACTTCCGAGGTGGTCCCATTTCAATTTAATAGAAATCGAATAAGCCATTTTAGATAAATCAAAAATAATGCACATGGATGTCACATAGATTCGTGCAATCTATTCGAATTCTGTAGAGATCTACTACGATAACATGGCCCGCCCCTCCACATTATTGTTTTAATGTATGTAGTGTTTTAATGTGCAACGAGCAACAAATCCTTGGATTTGCTAGCTGGACTAGTTGTTTCGCTACCGTATCAGTACGTATACAGGCGTGGTAGCGCGTTGTAAATACTTTCACAAACACTTTCAAACGTTTTGAATTTTGGAGGGGCGGGTCGTGTTATCGTGGTAGATCTCTACACAATTGAAATCGCTAGTGCCATTTCTTACGAAAAATAATTATTTGTAGACACAAATGAAGCGGATGCCTGTCAGAGAGTACTAAAAGAGGAAAATACATTTTTACTTATATAGTCACTCGCAAGAGTCGTTTGGCGGCGGTATGTGTAAGAAACGTCTTTTATGAGAGCGCCTGGCGCGATCAACCTGCCTGTTGCTCGGCGTGGGGGGAACTGAGTGCCTCATATCGTCTGTCGATTACTATTGCAAGTTTTATTGACAGGTGATATCATTTAACTAACTTTTATTTCGTATTCAAAAAAATGCTTATGTTTTTGACACATACCTAACTAGCTTTTGCCCGCGGCTTCGCTCGCGTGGTATTTTTATTTCATGGGAACAGTTTATTTCTATGGGATATAAAGTAGCTCATGTAACTTCCGTCTTTCAATCAATGTCCATGCCTAAGAATCAAGTCAATACGTTGATTCGTTGCTGTGTGAAAGAGGAACACACCAATAAATCAACAAATATACTTTCGGATTTATAAAATTAGTAAGCAAGTAAAGATAGGGCTACATTTGGCCACCAGTCGCCACCCGCTTGATGAAAAGCGATGTTGTGGCGGAGGCTGGAGTAAACGTAGACCCAGAAGACACCTATTTACTATTGCCTTCAGATTGTAATTGTCAGGAAGCAATGACGGAAGTAGGGTTCCAGTTCCTGTCAGTAACAATTCTTTTACAAACTGTTCGTAAAATGCTTTTCGAAAATCTAGTTGAAAAATTATTAGGTAGCAGGAAGGGTGTTTGAGCTATATCTACAACTCTGACGTAGGATGGTGGATTTTCATGTTTGCTGTAAAGTAAAACTAAGCGTTTCGAATCCAACTTCCTCATACAAACAGCCAGAATGTGGAACGATATGCCTGATGCTGTCTTCCCGCAAAATTACAACGTCTTCAAATTCCGAGTAAATAGGTATCTTCTAGGTAAGCGTGCTACACCCTAGATCGCATATCTGCTTAACATCAGGGAGTATGTAGGTACCTAGTGAAACGCAAACCTATACTAAATAAAAAAAAAGTAAATAGAAGGCTTTTTTCCGTATAGCAGCCTGTCGGTCGCGGTGTCCGCTGGGCGGTCGGGCGGGCGGACCGCGGGCGGGCGGCGGCTGTATGAAAATAGAATATTTGCATGTTAATGCGCCTCTTCATCCTCTCAGTACATAATTAAAACTCGCATTAGGACACCTAGGGTTGACTCGCTGCGGAACATTTTTGGTAATAAATATTTTTATTTTATTTATTTATTTCTTTATTTGCACAATGTAGTGTACATAACAATGTTAAAACTAATTGTAGTACAAAACATAGACCCCGTTAGGGCGCTGCAAGAGAACAATAAGTACTCTTAATTACTTATTAATATTTATACTAAGTGTAACAATGTAGGTATTATTATACACTGTCAAATATTCTATTATTCTAAACTGTATATAAACTATAATGGTATTTATGTAACTATCACAAGTAGGTTATATCATAACAACACTATCAAATTATATTATTATTATTATATTTATCAGCTTTGGACTTGAACACGCTAGTTAATAATTATGGCTAAATTAAATCACATAATAACTTAACGATATTGAATCTTTTAAAAATTTGTCAGTTAGCTACCATTTATCGTCCATAAAATCCTGAATCGTGTAATAGGCTTTCTCAATTAGTATTGTTTTGATTTTGTTTTTGAAAATATGGTCTTTATTTATATTTTTAAAGCTATCGGGTATTTTGTTATATATTTTAGCAAATCGGTATTCCGGGCTACTTTTAAATATTTCCAAATTGGGGATTGGGAGAGCTAATTTTGTGTTACGTCGTGGGTTTTGGTCGAAAGTAAATAGATGTAAATGTTTCCTAACGAACATGGTAACTTCTAGGATATACATTGATGGCAGAGTCAGCATTTTTTCTTTTATAAAATGGGGTTTGCATGTCTTCCTTTGTTTGATATTAACTAATATTCTTAGGCATTTCTTTTGCGCAATAAATAGGTTTTTGGCGTCTGTGCTGTCACCCCACATGATAATGCCATACCGCAGCCACGCATAGGCATAGGCGTAGTAGGCAGACATCGCACATTCTTTTTTGGTGTTTGTTTTTAACACGCCCAACGCGTAAGTGAACTGCGATATTTTTGAACTTATTTTCTCGATATGCGGCTTCCAGTTTAGGTGTGTATCAAGAGTTAAGCCTAATAAGTTACATTCATTGACTTCTTTTATTTTGATGGAGCTAGTTGTTGGTTTAAGGTTCATGTAATTATTTTGGTAGGGTTTAAATTGTATTATTTTTGTTTTTTTGTTGTTTATTTGCAAATTATGATCCTGAAGCCAGAGTTTTAATGTGTCATGGGTTTCAATTATTTTCGGGTTTATGTTTACAGAGTTACTTGGACATTTGAACAAAAGGGAAATGTCGTCGGCGAAAAGGATACAGAGAGGTTTACAAACTTTGGCAATGTTGTTTATATAAAGTAGGAATGAAATGCATCCTATTACGCTGCCTTGTGGTATGGACCAGTTAGTGATTATGGGATCGGATAGGGCAGTTTGAATTTCATGGGTGGTTGCATTTAGATGCTCTATTTGAACATACTGAGGTCTATCCGAGAAGTAGGATTTTAACCAATCGTAGGCGTTTCCTCTGATTCCAGCATCATGTAATGTTGCTAGGAGAATTGGGTGCGATACTTTGTCATAGGCTTTGGTTAGGTCCAACAAGAGCCCTATTGCGTAGTTTTTGTCTCTTAAGTAATCGTAAATAGCTTGGGTGAATTTATAAAGTGCTAGAGTTGTTGATCTTTTTTTACGGAATCCAAACTGATTAGGGTCAAGAATATCATATTTGTCTAAAAAATTACATAAACGGTTTGACATTGCCTTTTCAAAAACTTTGGAAAATGAAGGGAGTACTGCAATGGGTCTGTATTGGCTGGGGTCTTTGGATTTTCCGCCTTTCTTTAGGATGGGTTTAATTTTAGCTGTCTTTAGTAGAGATGGAAATTTGCCTTCCGCAAAAGATTGATTAATGAGGGAGGTCAAAGGATATTGGATTCAGTCGATAGCTTTTGTGGCATCAGCTAAAGAACAAATATATAATAAACATAGGAAAAGAAAATTCAAACTCTTACAAAAATCCTTGCTAATATCATAGACTAACCTCCTCAAGTAGCTTATTAGTCTATGTTAATATCCTACTAAAATTATAAACGCGAAAGTTTGTGAGGATGGATGGATGGATGGATGTTTGTTATTCTTTCACGCAAAAACTACAGAAAGAATTGAGAAGAAACTTTGCGATAATATAGCTTATATGTCAGAATAACACATAGGCTATAAATTATAATGATATTGCGTCAAAAATCAAAATGTCATGCCGGCGAAGCCGCGGGTAAAAACTAGTATTAAATAAATAAAAAAAATGTTTTCTATCTCACGCTACGAAGTGGTCGATCGGCTCGATTTTTTTTGCATGAATTTAGACACAATACCTAGTATCATAACCTAGGACAAAACTCTCAAAGCTCGTAGACTCCAGATACTATTAGACTCTGTTTTAGTCAATTTATAAGTGTTCAATTTCATTGAAAGTTTGATCGGAATGGTGATTATTTTATGGTCCAGTATGGGACGTATTGTTTTCGAAATGCCCTTATTATTTTACGAAACCATAGGTTATTCACATATTTATGAGCTTAAAACCATCTTACTCTTCTCAAGAAATTAAAAACGAATGAAAAAATTTACTAATTATTCGAAACAATTCTAATTAAAATTCAGCAGTACAATAAAAAAAAATCGTACCGAAGTTTTGGGAAAAGGTCATATAAATACACATACAGCCTTGGCCAAAAGTATTAGGCACCCTGTATTTTCACTCTATCTTCTAAACTAATTTCACTCCTTTTTGGCATTTTTAACAAAATTAGGTGTCAATTTAATCACATCAACAGAAATGAAAGCTTGTTTACTTGTTAGAGTCCAGAACACAAGTGACCAAACATTGACTGATAAGACCGAAAGAAAACCGAATCCTTTGTTTTCGGTCACCAGTTATTTTATGTCCTTAACAAAGAGCCGCTTGATATTCTAAGAAGTTATTTATGACCCCGGTAAGTCATTTAAGATAAGCTCAGTTATTGGTTAAGTAGTAAACATGAATTTTGATTTTTAATGGTGCCTAATACTATTGGCCAAGGCTGTATCTAGAACATCGTCACGACGTGGAAGAATACAAAAAGTTCATCGAGTCTCGACCAAATGTTTGTAATTTAAAAGTACAGTTTTGGCAGCCCTATGCGGTGGGCCCGGGCCCCGCGGCCCCGTGCCGCTCTCTAAACGCGCCCGGGGCCCCCGAGCCGCGTATGAATTATTCCAACACATTTTTCTTTTCCTAAGCTCTTGATCTGTAGAGCAATATTTTTTCTCGCTCGTTACATTTATAGGCCGATTTCTGTTGCATATTTTGTGGTCTATTATTCGCCGAATACAAAAGTCGGTTCCTTTGTCTTTGGTCGGCGGTATTATGATTTTTTAGGTGATGAATTGACGATGCTGAGGGAACAATAATCATGATTAAAGTTCGTTTTATGAAGATGGCCGCGAGATTCTTTTTATTAATCATTTCTACTTACTAAAATTAATATGCGTAATACATCTGTAAATGATATAAATCTAAATAAAATTTGATACCAAGAATTTACTTTTAGAAGTCATTTTAAACCCGCGTAAGGATGGCGTAAGCGTAAAGGATTACCTATAAATCTGCATCCATCAGCCAAAGGACGTCCACTGCTGGACATAGGCCTCCCCTATGGATCTCCAATAAGACCGGTTGGAAGCGGCTTGCATCCAGCGCGATCCTGCAGTCTTAATGAGGTCATCCGTCCACCTTGTGGGTGGACGTCCTACGCTGCGCTTGCCGGTACGTGGTCTCCACTCGAGAACTTTTCGACTCCACCGGTCATCAGCCCTCCGCGCTATGTGCCCTGCCCATTGCCATTTCAACTTGCTAATCCGCTGGGCTATGTCGGTAACCTTGGTTCTTCTACGGAGCCTGAAGTCGAAAGTTTTCGACCAGTGTGTGTTGCCAGTGATGACTTATGGCACAGAAACGTGGTCTCTCACTATGGGCCTTATCAGTAAGCTCTAAGTAGCCCAAATCTGCATACGATTTTAAATTTACAGTTTAT
This sequence comes from Hypomecis punctinalis, assembly GCA_949316475.1. Classification (NCBI taxonomy): domain Eukaryota; kingdom Metazoa; phylum Arthropoda; class Insecta; order Lepidoptera; family Geometridae; genus Hypomecis; species Hypomecis punctinalis. Next base: position 25,931,118 of record OX438799.1, on the reverse strand, counting down.
CTTGTGCACGCAAATTATACTAGTACATCTATATGCAAGTGCAAAAGCTCTACTTTGCTCTACAATCCGACTACGTGTCACTGACGAGAGAGCCTCATTGTACGGCGTTTGGGTCCTCCTTAGTATTTCCTTTCCATTCCTTCTTCTAGCTTCTTTGTTCACATATTCATAATAAATTGTTGTCGCTTCACATTTATACACGTAAATGTTTATAAACTCAATAAATAAACGACTTTCTTTGACGCTTTCAAGAGAATAACTATTTTATTTCAATTACATTTTAACCCTACTCCGCCTCGCCCACTGAAAAACAAGCAAGGTAACACTGTAACCGAGTGTAAATTTAATCTGCCTACACACTAAGCTCCGACATTTCAGTGAAGCGAGTCCACGTAACACAAAGTTAATTATAAAAAATGCAGCGAAAGTTGGGCGGGCGGCCGCAAACTCCCTCTCATACAAAGTCAAAGGTCGTATGTTAGTTTGAGTATGCGGTTGGCGCGGTGTGCGGTGCGCGCGGTAGGACGGCGGTGGTACTACTACAGTACCGCACCAGCGCTCCCGTTGCCGCGGCGGACTGCTCAGCTGGGACCCACCAGCTACACCACCACCTTACTCTCGCACCCGGCTAAACTACGGAACTAAAACTTCCGAAAGAAAGTTTTGTAGACTGTGCGGTAGTAGCTCCGCATGATTACTGTTTGTTACTTGGTGTGCAAGTAAAGGCAAGCGCCCAATTAGGAGGCCGGGAGGCACGCGACGGGGTAGCGGTGATAGTACCGGATTTATTACACTTTTAACTGATTTCTGAATTATGGTTAGGGCCCGACTTGTTCCGAGTAATGTTTCATCGGTCACGGAATACGTCGCTGTGGAATTTTGGGAATTAATTTTGACATTAACTAACTTTGCCTTGCGATGCCGCTTACTGAATGATAAGCGACTTATACTTAAATTGCAAATAGATGGGTGTAGCCAAACTCAATGTAGCCGTAGCGTTGCATCCAAAGTTCTTCACAAATTATAAGGGCTCTTACATCGTGGAGAATGCTACCCTTTCCCATCAATCTCATTGGAGTCGTAGGTGCAGCAGCGTTCGATGTCTTAAATGTTGATGATAATGATGAGGCACCTTTTGGCTTTTACAACGTCGCGAAGTCGTGTAAAATTCGCTTTGTATCTCACTTGAAAAGCTCCCTTTCTCTTTGTGTTAAACATACGAGTGGTTTTCATTATTCAAGTGTTCCCAAACACTGGGCAGCCTTTCCCTTACATCGTGTTTGTTAATTAATGTACCTACGACTCCATTCGGCTCGGTTATAATTCATCATGCTCGTCTGTAATCTGGTTTCCCTTCATAAAAGAGTAATTCCCTTCCGCGTGTGATTACAAATCTTTTTATCTCCGCGTGAGCCGTTGAATAATCCTAGAGATGAATTATTGAGGCCCGCGGGCCCCGAGGCCTCGCCGCGGGCCCCAGGGCTCCGGGTTACGAGGTTATAACGAATTGCTTTGCATTATAAATCAACCGGCCAATCAATGTTTTGAAGGAAGTTCATTAATCGCTCGGACGTGCTGTGATTCGAATTGAAAATTATCTTTCTTCACTGAACTTCATTTTAGCTCAATCTGTAGGTACAGACTTGAATGAATTTAGTAATTATGAAATATATATTTATGTACAGATATTACAAAAATAGATATCGCTTTCTACGAGTTGACTTTGACTTTAAAATTACCTATAGGCCGACGAGTCGGCGGATGTGAAGTTAGCTAAGTAGCCTACAAGCTGCGCATCCTGACTATCCAATCCTGACTGAAGCTTACATAAAACTGCGTGTTGATTGGATATTGTGCAGCTTGTAGCTAACACATGCAGCCTGTAGCTTCACATGCGCCGACTTATATGATTTAGACTATATCTACACTTTAAGACACCTAATTTGTACCTACTTCAAAGAAACTAGACTTAGGTATGTAGGGTAGTTAATTCAATTGTTGTGTTGTGTTCTAATACTTTATTATTGTTTTATTCTTAGTTAAGTCGCGTTCTAGATGTTGTTTCTTTTTTATTTCAATTTGTTAATGTTAAGATGTAGCGTGTATTATTTGCATGTTTAGACTACATCGTGAAATGTAGATGTACTCATAAGTAATTTTAAGAATGTTTGTTTTGTAATTGACACAATTGTTTTGTAGTCTAATAAAAAAAAAGTAGATACAAAATATCATCTTGAACCAGTGAAAACCCACAGGTGGGCATTTATAAGTCTAATTTAGTTTATACCATTCATTTCTCTACTATTCCCGGGACAGAGAGACTAATAGCATACCTACCTACACATACGTATTAAACTATGAATAAATAATAAGTTATCGTAGAGCCTCTTTAATATAGTCATGTAAGTGTTCTAAAATAGTGCACAATAAATACCTGAAAGGTACCTACAATAATTTTTATTCTGTACAGCCTTGGCCAAAAGTATAAGCCACCCTGTATTTTCATTCTATCTTCTAAACTAATTTCACTCCTTTTTGGTATTTTTAACAAAATTAGGTGTCAATTTATCACTTCATTAAATCAGTGCGCGCGCGCCAGTCGACGGGGGTGCGCGTATTCCCTGAGGATGGAGTTCTAAATACTCCGAAACTGGTTGGATTCCTTGCGGATCGACCGTATAATTATAACGTGAGTTTTAGCCGTATTCTGTTATAGTTAGGTGTCAATTTAATTACATCGACAGAAATGAAAGCTTGTTTACTAGTTAAAGTCCAGAACACAAGTGACCAAACATTGACTGATGAGACCGAAAGAAAACCGAATCCTTTGTTTTCGGTCACCAGGTGTTTTATGACCTTAACAAAGAGCCTCATGAAATTATAAGAAGTTATTTATGACCCCGGTAAGTCAATTAAAATAAGCACTCAGTTATTGGTTAAGTAGTAAACATACATTTTGATTTTTTAAAGGTGCCTATTACTTTTGGCTAAGGCTGTACTTGAAGACACATATATCGAATTCTGCAGAACTCCGACAGGTTGAGAATAGAAATAAATAGGTACTATAAAATACAATTTATAAACAAACTGCAAACGTAAGTAATAAATAACAGTTGGAATTCCTACCGACGATAGTTCCTTCTTTCAAACAATAAAACTTGTGGAATGTTGAGAGACACGATTTACAACTATTTAGAAAGAAAAACCAATACCACTTCCTGTTTTACATGCAATACCGTATACGTAATATTAGGTCAACAATTTCGAGTTGCCGAGGAGAAAGAAAAATAAGAAATACAGGAACTTTTAAAATATCTTCAACAAAGTCATGGTGCAGATGAAATTACGGCGGTTTACGTAAAGTTGTAACCCCAATCGCTCTTGTTTACTCGTACTCGAGGCCATAATAATTGTACCTACATTGGTGGAAATTTTGTGAGGTTTTCATAGCTGTTTTAAAGAGCCGAATTAATCTGAGTAGTATTAATATATAACTAAGTTTGATATGTGCGAATCTGTATGTCTGTACCGCTGTAGCATCATTTCCTTCTTTATTATGAATAAGTCCGCGCTTGACCACCAATTCGCCTGATGGTAAGCGGCGTTGTGGTCGAAAATAAAGCACGCAGACCTAGAAGATAACTATACTCTATAAAATTTAACTTGATCTCTGCGATAGTGACATTGACATAGAAGATTGACATTTTTAGAGTTGAGATAGTGGTGGAAAAAAATCGATTTTCAAACAATGTTGTAATGAAATCGAATGAGTAGTTGAAGGTGAGAAATTGGATTTTATTTACTTACTATTATTTAAGATCATGTATGTACACATGTAAATAATATTATGATATTAATTAAATACTCATAATAATGTAACGATAGCATTTATAGACGTTTTTCACTATTATCAATGCTAATGTTACATATAATTGGGTTTAATTTAATTATAAAATTAATGATAAATTAAGTTTTATTTAAAATATCGTTAGAAGAAACTATCGATATTTTAAATAAAACTTTATCTAAAACTCTGTGGTCACGATCATTCGTCGCCCATCACTAATCGGCATGCCCATAAAGTATGACATTGACAGGTACTGTCTGTACTATTAAGACATTCAGAACTTCATAGGCGTGATTTTTCTGACAGCTGTCGCAGAGATCAAGTTAAATTTTATAGAGTACGAGTGTACTTACTTATTATACTCTATAAAATTTAACTTGATCTCTGCGACAGTTACACATTGACATATTTAGAGCTGAGATAGTGGTGGAAAAAATCGATTTTCAAACAATGTTGTAATGAAATCGAATGAGTAGTTGAAGGTGAAAAATTGGATTTTATTTACTTACTATTATTTAAGATCAAGTATGTACACATGTAAATAATGTTATGATATTAATTAAATACTCATAATAATGTAACGATAGTATTTATCGACGTATATCACTATTATCGATGGTAATGTAACGTATAACTGGGTTTAATTTAATTACACATGTAAAAAATGTTATGATATTAAAATATACAATAAAATTAATGATAAATTAAGTTTTATTTAAAATATCGTCAGTATAAACTATCGATATTTTAATTAAAACTCTATCTAAAACTCTGTGGTCACGATCATTCGTTGCCCATCACTAACCGACATGCCCAAAAAGTATGACATTGACAGGTACTGTCTGTACTATTAAGAAATTCAGGACTTCGTAGGCGTGATTTTTCTGACAGCTGTCGCAGAGATCAAGTTAAATTTTATAGAGTATAACTCTCGACTTTAAACATCTTATAGAACAGCGGATTACTTATATCTCGCCGAAAACAAGAAAACTACCAAAATGATGGACTGATATTGAAGCCTTTTTAACGACTTCCAAAAAGGAGGAGGTACTATGTTTGTCTGTTAGTTTTTTTTGTGTATGGTCATCGATATTATCGTCAATTGTGATCCGATTTAATGTTTTTTTTTAGTTCAAAAGGATATACCTACCTAGGTCTTTAAATTTCATCGAAATTGGCTAAGCCGTTTTTGATAATGACGTGCATGGATGTCATATCGATTCGTGCAAATTATTCGAATTCTGTACACGGTGGAAGTCGGTGTTGCGATTTTTTGCTGAATATAATTATTATAGCTGATGTACTCGTAATAATAATGGAGAAAGTAAATCCAGTAAAATGTTTTCAATGTTGGACAATTTTATAATTTTTAATTTCACTAATTAGTTTAAGTGAGTGTTAGAAGTGTCTGTTTGGCGAACCATTGAATGGCACAGTCGAAATTGGTCTAAGACAAACATCCAGACCAGAATTGGGGAATGCATCGAGAGCTGTCGATTGACAAACAGGGCTGGAGCAATCAACCCGCTCCCCGGATTGATTGTGACAATAGTTCATTACGGGGAGTTCGGGACCCGGGGCCCTCCCCGGGGTACCTCGGAGCTTGAGTCTGAAGACACTGATGTGTAGTATAGACCGAATCATACAATCGTAGGTGAATCTACCAACCAACCACACACACACGCACAAGCACACACACACACACACACGCGCGCACACATACACACACACACACACTTACATATGCACTTTTATTGGGATTTCATTGGGATATTGTTAGTAAAATCATAATTTATTTGTATTCTAAATTATTTTAACATTTTTGGCCTTATTGCGTTTTTTTTTATATATGTATTGTAACGCTGTTGATTAAAAGAAAAAACCCGCACTGGGCCAGCACGATAGATATGACTCAATAACGGGATAGGCCTATGTTTTTAAAAAGATTAGTACAGTAGGTACAGTACATAATTTAATATCTAGTACCTACACATATATCACGACCTTCAATCTCAAAGTTATTATTTTATTTCAACATTGCCTACGAACCTACGTAGGTTAGAACCCACTACATTAACATTATTACTGTGTAATCAGGCAGCTCAACCGCTAGACCACGAAATGGCTTGAACTTGAAATGTTCCACCAAACAATCTGTACAGCTGACCGGAGTCGCCACTATCGCAGTTTCTTAAAGAAAATAACAACGGTAATATTATGTAGAATATTATTAATTCTTTGATTTTGCCACTTCGTAAAATTTGGTCGGCTTGAACCAGGGATCTTAACCAATGATTAATGCTCATCTTCGGTTACCCAGGGATCTTAATACTATGTAAGTTTAGTGCTGATGATTTTTACCTTCCATCTCTCTTAAACCAACTTAGTTTTGTTATGAGAGATAGCCTAGAACATGAGACCACCACTGGGGACCACTTAGGAACCAAATACAACATAATCATCATAATTGCAGGTACCAGATGTTCACTGCTGGACATAGGCCTGCCCTAAAGACCTCAAATAACACTGGTTGGGAGCGTAGTGCGAACCTGCAGGCTTGGTCTTGGTCGTCTGTCCACTTTATTTGTGGAAGTCCAACGCTGCGCTTGCAATTACATCGTCCCTCCTCGAGAACTTTACGACCTCATCTGTCACCAATCTTCTCTACTATATGCCCTGTACAGTGGCATTTCAACTGTCCTAATCATTAAGTACCTAAGTACCTAACCAAAAGGAGTCGACACGCCTAAGCACCGAAGTCTGCCAAGTCAGTGGGGGGTGAAGAAACGCACACAAACCAAAATATAAGCAAGTTTACACGCACACAAATGTAATTAACTAACACTAGCTGAAAATGAACGCAACACAAACGCAAACAGACCGATATATTTATATAAAGAGCATGACCGCCGGTCGCGTACTTTTGGCAGAGGGGTACGCTTTGCAGTACTAATGGTCCTAAAAGTCAGGTTCTAAAAGATTAAAAATAGAAGCCTTTAGACTATTATTATTTTTTTGCGAAGCGCTCATAACGATCACAGAACGTTGAGCAACGTTCAGCACGGTCAGTCTTCGTGTAGCATTTATCACTGAGTGCTGCCTGGCTCGGATGACACGGTAAATTGTGGGTCCCGGTTGTTTAAACTGTTTAGCCATGATACATTAATTAGAGACCTTCAGGCAGCTTAGTAACTCTGACATCCAGTCTATACGAACGTGCTCACTTTAAAATATTGTTTCTCCGTCCTACAGACTCCAATTTGTAAGACTGCTTTATCAATAGACCTGTGTTATATGAAAGCAGTCTGATTTATTCAGTATTCAAACACGATTGATCATGGCGAAGCTCGCACGATGTTGTTTACGAACAAAAATGTTACGTCTTCACAATGTTATGTACGAGTATTCGTACATGTTATGTACGAGTAATCGGAATGTTTCAATCATATCTTGAAAATAGTGTACTGATTTTCTTTCTATTACTAGCTTTTCGTGAAGGAAAACACCGAGAGATTCTTAACATTTAATATAAGACTGCCTCGGTGGCTCAGTGGTTAGTGACCCTAACTTCTGGGTCCAAGAGGCGTGGGTTCGATTCCCGCCCAGGGCAAGTATTTACGTAATGAACATAAGTGTTTGCTCTGTGTCTGGGTGTTATTTAGTTACTATCTGTCAATGGCAGCCATATCACAAGCTTTGCTTAGTTTGGGATCAGAGACCGTGTGTAAGATGTCCTTAAAATATTTATTTATTTTATTAATCAGTAGGTATAAAGTCTTCTTCTTCGACGTGTCAATGGTTCAAAAATACTTGGCTAAATTATTTTCTCCTATTGTTTGGCCACTTTGACCACGCGAGGTGTAGCTTTAAGCAGATCTTCCATTTTTTTTCGAAGTTTCGTCGGACTTTATCTGAGGTTGTTTTTACTACATTTTTGTTACTTAACTAATGCGCAAACTTTACCCGTCTTACCACAAAAGATTTAAACACGCCTTAAACACTGTTTAACGGTGAAATTTGTACTGTTAAACATTCCCTAAAGCGTGCGTAAAACTATTGTGGTTAGACGTAGTTAGTAATATAGATCAGGGGCCTTATTTTGTAAGCGCTCTGACGTTCGGCTTCGCTTTTTCTCCTGCTCGCGCCAGTTACTCACGGCGCGAGAGCGAGCGGGAGGAAAGGCGAAGCCGAACGCCAGAGCGCTTACAAAATAAGGCCCCAGATCTTCCATTGCACAGAGGCTTGCACACTGTGGGCACGCAAGCTGGTAACCCATAGTTTACTCGTAGGCTCTATAGTCACATTGTGCCCTGGAAGCGTACGAGAAGCCCCACTTGGCTAGTTTTACCCTGCAGCAGCTCACGTGACTCCAGAGTCGGTTTATTGACTTCCAGGTGGTCCGCAGGAGATCGCTGCCTGCTGGAAGCTGTTCTGCTGGCTTTGGGAAGTCGAGAGGTGCAGGCGTGAGTTCTCACTGTTTTCAACGTGTGTAACACACGATACTTATTATAGACTCACTGCAAGTAACTTCATGTGTGTGTGATGTGAAATTCCGTACATGAATTCCAAAGAACTCATTGGTACGGGACCGGGATTTGAAACCACGACCTCGCGAATGTAAGGCTGGTGTCACTACCACTAGACCACCATCCTTGTCTCCATCCTAATGAAGAAAATAAAATGCATATAAACAATTCACGATAGGAGCGTAGTAGTCGCAGGCCAATCGCCTATCAAGAGTATGTCTATGTTCAACAGTAGGCTATTAAAAATACTGAAACAGCACAAATGTAGGTCTAGAATTCTAGATAGTCTTTATGTCAGCACAATATTATTATCAACTACAATGGCAACCGATTTTACCAAAACCGATTATGAAACCGGTGACCGCACACCGATCCCGCGCGTTTGCCAAATTGCCGTGTGTTGGCAACACTGGACCTGTCATAAGCACTGTTTTTGTTGTTAGGTTGGTAATAGCCATTTTGTAAGCTTTATTGGCTTGGCTGTGCTTTATACCTACCTATTGTCAGCTGACTCCCAAATAGGAGAAGGTTCTCAATTAGTTTGTATTTTTTTTTGTTCAGATGTTATTTTTTGTTGTTTTTGAAGCAACTGGCGATTTTCTTTTTAGAATCTGTAGAAAAATATTACGAGATGATCTCATAAAAAATAGATTACTTTGGTCACTTTGGTGGTTTACGTAGTATTACTATATCTTCTTTGTTTTGGTTCCAACGGTTTTGAAGTGATTCCGGAAAATTGATGAAAACTGTAGAGCCTACAGAAATCCAATAGCAATATCCATACTTTCGCTCTTTGCTTTTGGCTTGAGAACGATAGTGGGAAGAAATACTTAGTAACATTTTTGTACAAAAAATATTATAATGAATATATTCTATCTTATTATTGGTGACAGACAGCATTGAAAGAGCATAGGTACCTACTTACATAAAATTACATGATTATAGAGGTCGTGTGCAAGTTTCCATTGATACAAAGGTCGCTCTTAGCGATAAGACCGCCTTATATTATGTCACTCTTCTGTTTTTCTATTATCAATTAATTTTATTACTTTTTGTGATTTTAATAAAGTGTTGTTGCATTGTATTTTATTGCGTTGCGTCGATGTACATAAGTGCCATAAAAGGATGCTAATTGATTAGAAATAACCCTGTATAGAATTAAATTATATTATGTTTATTTAACGCTTTGGTCCATTTTCTTTTTAACTCTAGAAAGAGCAAGACAAAGGCCAATTCTAGCAAGCTCTAGACATCTTAACTCAAAACCACCGAAATACCAGAAACTCCCAGGCGCAAGAATCTAAGTCCACAGTTTTGGCAAATCCATAAATCAGGGCATACCTAACGGAGGATCTGTGGGCCGCTGGCTCTGAGGGGTAAAGGAAGGTTATAGTTTAGTTGGTTTGCTATTAAATTACGCATTTATATTGTAAGGAAGTGTGGTTTTTTTTTTATTTCAAATAGGTTTGCGTTTGACTACACACTGCCTGATGTAAAGCAGATATGCGGTCTCGGATGTAGCACGCTTACCTAGAAGATACCTATTTACTCGAGATTTGAAGACACCTACATTGTACTTTAACGGAAAGACAGACTCAGGCAAAGCGTTCCACATTCTGTTAGTTCGTATGAGGAATGTGGACTCAAAACGCTTTGTTCTAACGCGTGGGATGTCCACCATAAAAGGGTGGCGCTTTGGTCGCGTCTGTCTAGCCGTACGATAGAAGAAAGGGGCAGGTGGGACCAGAGTGCGCTCAGGAGTTGCACACTCCTGGGCGCACTCACCAAAGTGTATCCGATAGTAGGCAGACAGACACGCCACCCTACGTCGATGCTCGAGACTGCAGCTTCGACTCAGTCAAGGTTTCGTTGCCTATCAGCCTCTTGGCTCGCCTTTCAATTGACTCCAAAGCCAGCAAAGTTATTTAGGCAGTATTGATAGCTCGAGAGATAAGCGCATAAAATGCAACTACTTTCTAGAAGCTGAATTTTTGGTATTACGTTATCATGGTGGTCTGCAATAATGTGTGACAAACAACAAAATAAAGTGTCCGGGCTATGATTTCAATAAGTAGGTAGTTCGAAAGTGTTTGATTTCAATTGAATTGAATTCAAATTTAATTGAAGAATACAAAAATCTTTTTGCATTATTATTATATACTACGGGACTAATCGCGCACTAAAATTACGAGATAAATAATACCTCCTCATCCCGACGTTTCGGTCGAGTTGCATCGACCGTGGTCACGGGTAGACTGGAATGTGAAGCAGCTGGTACCACCAATTCAATTTGAACTTGAAAAATTGACACTACGACACACAACACCTAGGAAGAGTTAGATAATAGACCATGCACAACACTGACGGTATCTAACAATGTCCTTCTACCTACACTACGCGATTTGTGTTTGTTGACAACAGTATTCTACGACGCCGATAACTTAAATCCATCCTCCCGGTTGAAATTCTTATGTTTTTTGATTTCCTCAGATTCACGAACTATTCTTCAAAAATAGTGTCGATCCGTGAAGAGGACTTTTGGGTCGTGGAGCTCGATCCAATGACCAGTACCTCCGTCAAGCAAATGCTCAGCTATAGCAGACTTCTGTATCTGGCGGTTTTTGACTGCCGCGATATGTTGGTTTGCGATTAGTCCCGTAGTATATAATAATAATGTGTTCAAATCGCGAAAGTTTAAAAACAACAATCTTTTTGCAGCATAAAATTATTGTAAGTGATTGTATCCACCGGTTCTAAGCTATTTAAAAGCTGTGTTTCGGATTCCGGCGCACGCAAGCTTAAAGCATTTATGAAAATTGTAATGCCTACTAAAACTCAAATAGCAAAACTGCTACTTTTGCTACAATTTAATTAGGAAGGGCTTGAGCTGGATTCAGTTCTTATATTCTTGTCTGAAAATCACAAAATATTGATATGTGTAATTTCTTATCACTATGACTGCATTTTCTTTCTGTAAATAATTATTTTGTGGCGAACCAAATTATAGTTATTCTGCTGACGGTTTACACAACACGCGTAAAGAACGGGTAAAAGAGGGCGTAAGAAGGTAGGAGGGGGAAGGGGGGGGGGTTGTAATTAGGTATGTGATGATTACGAGGCAATTTTTCCGAGAGGTTTATAATTTACTGACAAAACAATGTTAGCGCCGTGAGAAGGGTGCGAGTTACATTTAAAATTTTCTTTGTGTAATTACGGAGCAATATCGCGTCGAGAATTTACACTAAAGGTTTCAGTGCTCAGACATTTTTTGAGCTTGTTTAATTTTTTTAGATAGGACAAGTAAACAGTCTTTTCATTTAATGTAATACAGGTTTTACATTTAGTCAAAATGGGTCAAGGTAATAATCTATACTATATGGACATATGACTCTCGACAAAATGTATAAAACAGCAGATTATTTCCCACAATTTTGGAGTTGGTCTCAAAGTAAAATAAATAAATAAGTAGGGATTGAACTCTCGCCTCTTTGACCCAGTAGCTAGGGTCACTAACCACTGAGCCACCGAGGCAGTCAAAAGGGAAAGGGAAGGCAAAAAGTTGCTCATGAAGATGAGTATTTACACCATTTACACCACTGAAATTCCCTGCACTTTATATAACAACGTATTGTATGTATCTGTCTATCCAATATTCCTCTTAAAATCCTATCCAAGCCTCTTTTCATCAGAGAAGTTTCGAAAACACGCATAGGCTTTTAAAATTAAAATTTTAAGTTCTTTAAGGTGCTCTTTTCCATTTAAACTTGAACGAGATGAAAGGGTAAGTGGCACTTATCTTCTTCGATTTGGCCTTATCGAGTCTCCACGCCCAATCTTCCCACGACGATTTCGGCAAATTTTTAGATTTTTTTAATGTTATTTCATTTACAGAGATATGAAAATGAAAGCCTTGGGAAATTATAAGAAATCTTAAATCTTTGTCTAGTTTTAAACATAGTTATTTCGTTTCAGCCATAGGTCGTCCACTACTGGACATAAGCCTCCCCTAAAGATTTCCAATAAGATTGGTTCGTAGCGACTTGCATCCAACGCGATCCTGCGGTCTTAATGAGGTCATCCGTCCACCTTGTGGGTGGACGTCCTACGCTGCGCTTGCCGGTGCGTGGTCTCCACTCAATAACTTTTCGACCCGATCGGGCATCAGTCCTGCGTACTATGTGCCCTGCCCATTGCCATTTCAACTTGCCAAACAGCTGGGCTATGTCGGTAACTTTGGTTCGTCTACGGTTCTCCTGATTCCTGATTCGATCCCGCAGTTTTAACATAGTATTAAAATTAAATTTAAAATATCTGCTTCCAAATTTAGTGACAAGGTCCCACCCGAACATATATCACAAGTTAAATAAAAGCCTATACTTAATAAGATATGGGCATGTACCAAAAGAAAAAATAATACAATTTTCTGTTTTCTTTCCACATTTTAATAATATACGTATTTTAGAAGTAATTATTATGTTGTTCATGTAACTATTCTTAACTTATACTCGTATATTATTCGAAGATCACTAACCAGCACAAAATCAGTCTTAAAATCTAGTTAAATAGATTATTAATTTTATTTAAATTTTAAACTCAAATATTTTATTTCGCCGTCATTATTTATTCAAAATATTTTGAGATTCATAATGTCATTAAACCCAGTGATCTTGTTGGAAAAAAATATGACATCATGTGTGTCATAGATGTATCATAGATGTCCCCAAATTTAGTTACTATCTAAAGTATGTATTTTAGAATAAGTATATATAGTATATCAGTCTCTGGCAGCCATATCACACGCTTTGCTTAGTTTGGGCAAAGAAGATATAATAATATGGTTTGGGGTCAGAGGCCGTGTGTAAGATGTCCCAAAATATTTATTTTTATTTAAATATTTATTTATTTATCTCGAAAAGATAAAAGATATGAAATAAATATACACATAAGAATAAGAAATTCACATTTATAACTACATATACTTATAGTATTTTTTAGGAATTCTCGATTAGGCGTTTTTTAACAATAAGATAAATTTTGAGACCCAAAACAAATATAGCTAGGTAGATAGGTTCGAATTCTTTTAGCTCACAAGGTCGACATCTTTCTGAGACAGACGCACTACCAATTTAGGAGGATTAGGAAGAAAATAATTTTCGGAATTATAAATCATTCGTTTCGTTTATCATATCACTATTATAATATTACAATAGTGATAGTAGCAGAAGTCATAGTTTTCTTTCCATATTTACGAATAGTTCTACGAGTAGATAACTGTTATCATTAAGGTCAGAAATAGTCGATAATGTGTACCGAATCTCATTTAATGTCACATTCAAATTAAAAACATCGTTTGAAACTTTTGACAGAGAAAAGTTTCACGATATGTGACACAATATGTGAGTAGGTAGGTATGGGACGTATGATACTCTGCCAAAATAAGTACCTAATTTTAAAAAAACATATCGACTTTAGAATTTTTTAGAATAAATCAGCTAGTCTAAGAATGTCATCGGAGTTAACATTTTTTATTTGTTTTTGGAATTTTACAGTTATTTCAATTCTTACACTAGCACTTATGTATCGTCGTATCACTTGAGCATCGTCGCAAGGTAGCGTGTTTGTCGGTCTTTTACCGGATACACTTCGGAGAGTGCGCCCAGGAGTTGCACAATCTGGTCCCCCCTGCCCCTTTCTTCTATCGTACGGCTAGACGGACGCGACCAAAGCGCCACCCTTTTATGGTGGACATTCCGCGCGTTAGAACCAAGCGTTTCGAATCCTCATTCCTCATACGAACAGCCGGAATGTGGAATGCTTTGCCTGGGTCTGTCTTTCCGTTAAAGTACAACGTGATTGTCTTCAAATCCCGAGTAAATAGGTATCTTCTAGGTAAGCGTGCTACACCCTAGACCGCACATCTGCTTAACATCAGGCAGTGTGTAGTCAAACGCAAACCTATTCGAAATAAAAAAAATGTATCTAAAGCTATTTAACGAATCTCAAAAAAATAATAAAATGAATCTCTCCAAATCATAGTAAAATTTAAAAAATCAAGTATTCGTAAACCAGCTGATAGCCTATAGTAGTGATTTCACTTTGTCCAACATGTTTTATGGTGTTTTTTCTATACTTACACATATAATTATCATGCTAACTAGTCACATAATCACAAAGTTATTTAAACCAGGCACCTATATCTCTAAGTTTAAGCCAACTAAGTACCTACTTCTAAGTGTAAAATATGTAAAGACAAGCTTAGAAGGTAAGACTAGTAGATAATGTTCGTGTGTCGGCAAGACTGGCGGCGGCCCGCGGCTCCGCTCGAGGTTCTGGAGATCTGGGAACAAAGATATTAAGCATTGGGTATGATTTTATGCCAAAAATAGCACAAGCGATTTCATTTACAAAAAAAAAAATATTGTTACAAATTTACATAATCATACAAGTGTTATGCAAACACTATTCCCCAAACTGGGCACAATAAAGCATCCGTATACAGGGTTACTTCTAATCAATTAGCATCCTTCTAGGGCCTTATTCTGTACATCAAAACTAACAAACTTTGTTATACGACTTTCGTCAAACCACAAAAAAAAATTGTTGTTCTATAGAAAAATTTAGTTCACCCGCAACAAAATGTATGGAACAGCTGATTTTTTTTTGAGTTTTGACGAAAGTCGAAGAACATGTTAGTTTTGATGTACAGAATAAGCCACTAGAAGGATGCTAATTGATTAGAAATAACCCTGTATTGGGGCCTAGGCATTCTCGTCATGTGAATGACACTAAATAATTTTATTAAAACAAACATTTGGATACAAAATAAATGAATTGAATTGGAACCAACATTAAGTAACAAAATTAGAAATACGAATTATTTATATATTCACAAAATTTCAAATAAAATTGTTGCAATCTTGGTTCCTACGTACAAAATTGGAATATTTCATTCGATGTACCTATGCTATTTTTTATATTTTTTATGAAACCAAGAATGCAAACTGATTTCAATAAAATTAATATAGTACTAATGTTGGGGTAGGTTCCCTTTCAATAAAAAAAAGAAATATCAAAATTGAAGTACTCTATAAAAAGTTATGTAATGAGTGATCATATGAAAAAAATACGCGTCGATTTGAGATCCTCCTCCGTTTCGTCGGTTAAATAATATATTTATGTCTATATCTCATCACCTTTATCTTTACTAATATAATAAAGAAACTAGATCACCCAGCAAACATTGTTTTGTCTTATAAATTAAAATAAAAAGGAAAATTAAGAAGATACGGAAGAAGGCCAAAGGGTGGCCATCTAAGGGGATAAAAAAACCTGTAACCTGTATATGTTATTAGAAATTTCGTATACCTACCTAAGAATCCTCTTAGGTATGTATGTATACGAAATATACGAAAAATCATGAGAAATGGTCAAGCCGTTTCAGACGAGTTTATGACATAGTGACGAGATTTTTAATAAATCAACAGTTTGTTTCTTTTTGTTTGAATGAATATGCTCTAAAACTATAGGATCTATTTTAAAACTTCTTTCACACATATAAATCTTATTGGTGAGTGGCATTGTCTTTATATTTTAGTATTTTTTTAATAGGTTGGTCCCCTTACGGCTTAGCATAATACTCTATGCAAATAATCGCGTAGGTATGTGATAACGATAATAATAATGATTTATTATTTTGAAATGAGGTATTACTTGGCGGGTGCCGCACCTCATTCCATAGACCAGCTTAAAATCACGTAATAATTCAATATAATTGCCCAAAAAGAACCCATTCCTCGTCTTTACAATAGTTTCCCTCTTCCTATCACCCAAAAACTGTATTTTTTTTTTAAACTTTCGCGATTTGAACACATTGTTATTTTATACTACGGGACTAATCGCGCACTAAAATTACGAGATAAATAAATACCTCCTCCTTCTAAAATAACAATGTATTTTTTTTACTTAATGTTTGTAAAAGGGCCTCTTGGTGTTGGTTTCGGCCCCATCCCTCCAAATTTCGGCCCTACAAAGATCCGAGGCAACCCGTGAGTTGTAAAACAATTAAATAGAATGATGTATTATTATATTATTATAGTACATCTTAACAATTATAGCTTAGATATTTATATGCCTTTTACCCTTTTTGGCAGTCGGTTAAAACAATATAAGCGATTAAAACAAATGACTCGTTAGAAATAAGCCCGCCCTCATGAATAACAAACGAACCGATTTGACTATTTATTAAACACAAACAATTCGCGATTGGGCGCGGACGCGTTGTTAGCGGTAACGCCGTTATGCCGTTAACCGTTATAATTCGTTAGCCGTGTAGCGCTCGTCACCGCACTTTCCGCCGTATTCATTCGTCAGTTAGATTTGTGCTATTGATATAAATAACAATTCATTTACTTATTTTATGTACATTTTGCAATAAATATTATCAAAATCGCGGGTTCCTTTATAGGATTCCTTTTGCTGAAGATGCTATAAAATATGCATAAAGACAACTAAGACTCTCAGACCTAGAAAACTATAATATTCAATCTCTATGCAAATGTAACTTTTTAATATGTTTTTAAATTTGAATTCTAAATAGCTGACAAAGATAATAATTCTTATATATAAATAATTTCAACAGCAAAATATGTTGTCAGAAATATTCAAAATGTTAAATTCCACATCTGCTCATTTCGGCGGCTCATTTTGTCCATCTCTATCACGAGCTGATTCAGTTAACAGTGTTTGGATGTGATTAACGGTATCCCGGAAATAACGAAATAAATCGATTGTTTAACCGCCGGTTTGAATTAAAATAAATCGATTGTTTAACCGTCGGTTTAAATTAAAATAAATCGGCTTGCGGCGGGCGGCCGGTTAGCGGCGCCATGTGGCGAATGCAATGACACTCGCAAATTGAATTGAATTGAAAACTAAGTGATGGAGAATGTGAATGAAGTTTATTATTTATTTATTTATATTCTTTTTTGTGTGATTGAGTTACGAAACGAGCTATCCACTTACCTGATTTTAAGCGTTAATGCTCATGATGACTGGGTAATAAAATCATTATCTACTATAATTAGTATGTTAGCTAGATTATTAAAAAAAAACCGGACAAGTGCGAGTCAGGCTCGCACATCGAGGGTTCCGTACAAACATGTCCGTACATTACTTTAAAAATGTAAAATAATTAAAAACCTTTTTAAGCATGTGCTAATGAAGTAAGATATGTCAACGGTAAGTACCCTGTAGGTTTTGATTTTTGTGAGTGTCGAAATATGCGGCTTTTTACGACATAAGCGGCTCTAACTTTTTTAAACGATAACTAAGAAGTTTTTCTTTTACACAACTGCAAGAGACCATATATATATACGTATACAGTTTAAATTTCAACTCGATATCTTTGCGCATTCCCGAGATAAAGAGTCTTGACATACACACAGACGGACAGACGGACAACAAAGTGATCATATAAGGGTTCCGTTTTTTTCCGTTTGAGGTACGAAACCCTAAAAATAGACACGTATTTTTCTTTTGTCAATCAAAAAATAAATGACAAAGATAAACCTTGTCAAAGTTCGGGAGTGTGGGCTCGTGACGTCAATTCTCTGTCAGAACTCTTTAAGGACTTTTGTAATTTAGTCGTGAAAGGTTACGCGAAAAACTGCGTATAACTTCATAAATTTTTGTTTAATTGACAAAAGAAAAAATACATGTCTAATATTTTTTGATAAATATCTATCTGACGGACTAATTATATTTTTAGTCTTGATTTTTTGTTCTTTTTTTTTAATAGGTTTGCGTTTGACTACACACTGCCTGATGTTAAGCAGATATGCGGTCTAGGATGTAGCAAGCTTACCTAGAAGATACCTATTTACTCGAGAATTGAAGACACCTACATTGTTGTACTTTAACGGAAAGACAGACTCAGGCAAAGCGTTCCACATTCTGGCAGTTCGTATGAGGAATGTGGACTCAAAACGCTTGGTTCTAACGCGTGGGATGTCCACCATAAAATGGTGGCGCTTTGGTCGCGTCTGTCTAGCCGTACGATAGAAGAAAGGGGCAGGTGGGACCAGATTGTGCAACTCCTGGGCGCACTCACCGAAGTGTATCCGATAGTAGGCTGACAGACACGCCACCCTACGTCGATGCTCGAGACTTTGCAGCTTCGACTCAGTCAAGGTTTCGTTGCCTATCAGACTTCTGGCTCGCCTTTCAATGGACTCCAAAGCCTCCAACTGGTATTTGGCAGAGCTATCCCAAAGGTGAGAGCAGTATTCCATGCAAGACCTGACTTGCGCTTTATAAAGACTAAGCAGTTGCAAAGGTGTGAAATACCGTCTCACCTTAGAGAGGACAACTTCTTTTGACTCTATCTACTCTAGTCATCTAGCCTATTACAGATGGCTATGATAATTCTATACCAACTGTAATTTTGAACGATACCAGTGAATTGCCAAGCCATCCAGCACCTCCTTAACCCAAATAGAGGGAGAAGACTTAGCAGCCATGGACCAGCAATCGCAGCGTAGGACGTCCACCGACTAGGTGGACTATAATGATATAATTAACACCGCAGAAAATCCAAATCGGAGGCTTATGTCTAGAAGTAGACGTCTTACGACTTGATGGATGGATGGACATAAGGTTGATGTGTATATTATGTGTCAGCGTAAGTATGTATCTGTCTGTGGCATCATAGTTTCCAAGTGGTCGGACAGCTTTTAAAACGATTTTTGTTCGATAATAATTATAATCGTCGTGGTTGATATTTCGACAGTCTCTGGTATGTGAACTATTTAAATTGTGGCTATGATTGGTTGACTACCGCCATGCGGTGTTTACCACAATGGGAAAATTAAATTGAAAACTAAATGACGAAGTGAACAAAACGACTTAAATGTGAATGAATGATTTTAAACTTTTCAATAGTTTAAAATGTTAGTTATCTATTACAACAGCAAAAAAGGTGTTTATTTTTTGTTGCCAGTCGCAAAATAAACATCTCTTTTGTTTGCGAGCTTATAACTTAACAGCGGAAACAGAATCTAATATACAGGGTTATTTCTAATCAATTAGCATCCTCCTAGGGGCTTATTCTGCACATCAAACTAACAACTTTTGTTCTACGACTTTCGTCAAAACTAAAAAAAAAAAATTAGCTGTTCCATACATTTTGTCGCGGTTGAACGATACGAGTATTTTTCTATGGAACAACAAGTTTTTTTTGAGTTTTGACGAAAGTCGTAGAACAAAAGTTGTTAGTTTTGATGTACAGAATAAGCCCCTAGAAGGATGCTATTTGATTAGAAATAACCCTGTATAAATATCTCGTATCACATGCTTGTTAAAATTTGTTATAGATTTCCATCGAAAAGGCTTGACCGATTTTAATGATTTTTGTGTATTTTTGGTAGGTGTTAGAATAGGTCATAGGTTATTTTTGTACCCCTAGGTGATAAGGGTGACCTTTTCGAGAGTTTTTTTTCTATTACAAAAACAACGTTTGTCGGGTTACCTAGCAACAGAATAATTACTTATTATCACAGCTGTAAACCGCCCACAACTGAAAATAAATAAATGAATATATTATTAGGAGACATCTTACACACGATCTCTGACCCTAATGCTTGTGATATGGCCGCCAAAGACTGATATACTACATATACATATTTTTAAAATACATAGTTATCTAGATAACTAGTTTTTACCCGCGGCTTCGCCCGCATGATATTTTGATTTTTGACGCAATATCATTATAATTTCTAGCCTATGTGTTATTCTGATATATAAGCTATATTATTGCAAAGTTTCATCTCAATCCGTTGAGTAGTTTTTGCGTGAAAGAGTAACAAACATCCATACATCCATCCATCCTCACAAACTTTCGCGTTTATAATATTAGTAGGATACATAAATAACACCTAGACACAGAGCAAACATATATATTCACCAAATAAATACTTGCCCTAGGTGGGAATCAAACCCACGCCTAAAGATGATCAAAGGATCCCGTAGTAAGGGTCATTAACCATTGAGCCACCGAGGCAGTCAAAACGCTTGATCAAGAAAAGACCTAAGCGGCTTGTTTCAACTCATTCTCTTGACCTAATTTAATTAAAACGGTTTCGAAAAGGCATTTTTCAAATATTTAATACTATTATGGGAAGATCTGGAAATGGGAACGTCGGGGAACAGTCACAAAGTGAATTCCGGAAATAACAGGAGCGGCAGGTGGGCGGGATACCCGGCCGAAACTTGGCCGCTTTGAGCCGGTTACAAACAGTTTCCACTGGATATAACTAGTTTTATACCAGTTTTATAATATTTTTGGATTCTCATACCGTAACAGCCCAGACCAGTTTCCACTGGATCCTACTACCTAATATTATAAACGCGAAAGGTTGTATGTATGGATGATGTTCCTCTTTCATGCCCAAACGGCTTAACTTATTTGAATAAAGTTTGGTATGAAGGTAGCTTACACATTGGGGTAACACATATGCTACTTTTTATCTCGGGCTAACACGGGTAACACTGCGAGGTGCAGCTATATAGTATAAAATAAAAGAAATAAATAAAATATGTAAAATAACTAAATTATGATTATGACAAATTGTTTTGTTTATAATTGTAATGTGAGATAAAAATAACTAGTTTATATCAGTCATTTTTTGATTTTGATACCGCAACAGCACCCGCCTTTTTATTAATAGGTACATTGCAGGACGTAAGCCTACCCACGAAAGGTGATTGTGCCATTATCCACCACGCTGGCCCAGTGCGGGTTGGTGGATTCACATACGCCATTGAATTTCTTCTACGGATGCAGGTTGCCTTACGACGGCTCAGTGGCTCAGTGGTTAGTGACCCTAACTTCTCGATCAAAGAGTCGTGGGTTCGATCCCCACCCAGGGCAAATATTTATGTAATGAACATAAGTGTGTGCTCTGTGTCTGGGTGTTATTTAGTTACTATCTATATAAGTATGTATTTATAAATAAGTATATGTAGTACCTATATCAGTCTCTGGCAGCCATATTACAAGCTTTGCTTAAATTGGGGTCAGAGGCCGTGAGTCAGATGTCAAAAAAAAATGTTTTCCTTCACCGAAAAAGCCAGTGGTATGAAATCCGTACATAAATTCCAAGGAATTCATTGGTACGGGACCGGGATTTGAACCCACGACCTCACGATTGTAAGGCGGGTGTCATTACCACTAGACCACCACGGCTTCTCCTGCATACACAATCAAAATAAATTAGTTTATTATTTTTTGACTAGTCCTTTTCTTAAAAGGCACTACATACTGCCTGATGTTGAGCAGATCTGCGGTCTAGGGTGTAGCACGCTCACCTAGAAGGTACCTATTTTCTCGGGATTTGAAGACACCCACGTTGTACTTAAGCGGGAAGACAGACTCGGGCAAAGCGTTCCACATTCTGGCTGTTCGTATGAGGAATGAGGATTCGAAACGCTTAGTTCTAACGCGTGATAAGTCCACCATAAAAAGAAAAAACCATAAAGAAAATCACCCCCTTTTAGATTAGTATATCCTCCTAATGATACTATGCGAATAAGTAACATTACAATTATAAAATCAATCCATTCATGAATAAAATAGCCAAAAATCCTCTTCTGATAGCAGGTAGTTAAGCTCATTTAAGATTAAATAATAAAAAAACACACTTAAGAATTTATGAACCAAAACTCACTAAATTCATTTGAGAACGACAATTATTTATTTATTTTGAGATTTGCCTGGCTAAAATATTTAGTCTACATTTGAATAATTTACATGTTTGTTATTGCCTAAATAAATATACTTGTAATTTATACTCGTAGTAGGTTAAAATATAACTAATTACTAGTTTGGTGATTTGATTAAAACCTAAAAGGTCATGGCTGAATCATAAAAAATATTTTAAACGAGCCTAATGCATAATGATATGCAAGAATTATAATAATTTAACATCTACTTTGCACCAGTACATTGCAAACTGTTTTCCGGATTGAAAAACCAGTTTTGAATCATGTTTTTAAATTAGCCATTTTTATCTATTGTAATTTTATTGAGATAACAGTTTCGAAAAACCCAAATTATATAATATTTACTACCCAAATTCGTTAAACTCGAAAAGGTCACCCTTATCACCTAGGGGTACAAAAATAACCTATGACCTATTCTAACACCTACCAAAAATACACAAAAATCATTAAAATCGGTCAAGCCTTTTCGATGGAAATCTATAACAAATTTTAACAAGCATGTGATACGAGATATTTATACAGGGTTATTTCTAATCAAATAGCATCCTTCTAGGGGCTTATTCTGTACATCAAAACTAACAACTTTTGTTCTACGACTTTCGTCAAAACTCAAAAAAAACTTGTTGTTCCATAGAAAAATACTCGTATCGTTCAACCGCGACAAAATGTATGGAACAGCTAATTTTTTTTTTTTAGTTTTGACGAAAGTCGTAGAACAAAAGTTGTTAGTTTGATGTGCAGAATAAGCCCCTAGGAGGATGCTAATTGATTAGAAATAACCCTGTATATTAGATTCTGTTTCCGCTGTTAAGTTATAAGCTCGCAAACAAAAGAGATGTTTATTTTGCGACTGGCAACAAAAAATAAACACCTTTTTTGCTGTTGTAATAGATAACTAACATTTTAAACTATTGAAAAGTTTAAAATCATTCATTCACATTTAAGTCGTTTTGTTCACTTCGTCATTTAGTTTTCAATTTAATTTTCCCATTGTGGTAAACACCGCATGGCGGTAGTCAACCAATCATAGCCACAATTTAAATAGTTCACATACCAGAGACTGTCGAAATATCAACCACGACGATTATAATTATTATCGAACAAAAATCGTTTTAAAAGCTGTCCGACCACTTGGAAACTATGATGCCACAGACAGATACATACTTACGCTGACACATAATATACACATCAACCTTATGTCCATCCATCCATCAAGTCGTAAGACGTCTACTTCTAGACATAAGCCTCCGATTTGGATTTTCTGCGGTGTTAATTATATCATTATAGTCCACCTAGTCGGTGGACGTCCTACGCTGCGATTGCTGGTCCATGGCTGCTAAGTCTTCTCCCTCTATTTGGGTTAAGGAGGTGCTGGATGGCTTGGCAATTCACTGGTATCGTTCAAAATTACAGTTGGTATAGAATTATCATAGCCATCTGTAATAGGCTAGATGACTAGAGTAGATAGAGTCAAAAGAAGTTGTCCTCTCTAAGGTGAGACGGTATTTCACACCTTTGCAACTGCTTAGTCTTTATAAAGCGCAAGTCAGGTCTTGCATGGAATACTGCTCTCACCTTTGGGATAGCTCTGCCAAATACCAGTTGGAGGCTTTGGAGTCCATTGAAAGGCGAGCCAGAAGTCTGATAGGCAACGAAACCTTGACTGAGTCGAAGCTGCAAAGTCTCGAGCATCGACGTAGGGTGGCGTGTCTGTCAGCCTACTATCGGATACACTTCGGTGAGTGCGCCCAGGAGTTGCACAATCTGGTCCCACCTGCCCCTTTCTTCTATCGTACGGCTAGACAGACGCGACCAAAGCGCCACCATTTTATGGTGGACATCCCACGCGTTAGAACCAAGCGTTTTGAGTCCACATTCCTCATACGAACTGCCAGAATGTGGAACGCTTTGCCTGAGTCTGTCTTTCCGTTAAAGTACAACAATGTAGGTGTCTTCAATTCTCGAGTAAATAGGTATCTTCTAGGTAAGCTTGCTACATCCTAGACCGCATATCTGCTTAACATCAGGCAGTGTGTAGTCAAACGCAAACCTATTAAAAAAAAAGAACAAAAAATCAAGACTAAAAATATAATTAGTCCGTCAGATAGATATTTATCAAAAAATATTAGACATGTATTTTTTCTTTTGTCAATTAAACAAAAATTTATGAAGTTATACGCAGTTTTTCGCGTAACCTTTCACGACTAAATTACAAAAGTCCTTAAAGAGTTCTGACAGAGAATTGACGTCACGAGCCCACACTCCCGAACTTTGACAAGGTTTATCTTTGTCATTTATTTTTTGATTGACAAAAGAAAAATACGTGTCTATTTTTAGGGTTTCGTACCTCAAACGGAAAAAAACGGAACCCTTATATGATCACTTTGTTGTCCGTCTGTCCGTCTGTGTGTATGTCAAGACTCTTTATCTCGGGAATGCGCAAAGATATCGAGTTGAAATTTAAACTGTATACGTATATATATATGGTCTCTTGCAGTTGTGTAAAAGAAAAACTTCTTAGTTATCGTTTAAAAAAGTTAGAGCCGCTTATGTCGTAAAAAGCCGCATATTTCGACACTCACAAAAATCAAAACCTACAGGGTACTTACCGTTGACATATCTTACTTCATTAGCACATGCTTAAAAAGGTTTTTAATTATTTTACATTTTTAAAGTAATGTACGGACATGTTTGTACGGAACCCTCGATGTGCGAGCCTGACTCGCACTTGTCCGGTTTTTTTTTAATAATCTAGCTAACATACTAATTATAGTAGATAATGATTTTATTACCCAGTCATCATGAGCATTAACGCTTAAAATCAGGTAAGTGGATAGCTCGTTTCGTAACTCAATCACACAAAAAAGAATATAAATAAATAAATAATAAACTTCATTCACATTCTCCATCACTTAGTTTTCAATTCAATTCAATTTGCGAGTGTCATTGCATTCGCCACATGGCGCCGCTAACCGGCCGCCCGCCGCAAGCCGATTTATTTTAATTTAAACCGACGGTTAAACAATCGATTTATTTTAATTCAAACCGGCGGTTAAACAATCGATTTATTTCGTTATTTCCGGGATACCGTTAATCACATCCAAACACTGTTAACTGAATCAGCTCGTGATAGAGATGGACAAAATGAGCCGCCGAAATGAGCAGATGTGGAATTTAACATTTTGAATATTTCTGACAACATATTTTGCTGTTGAAATTATTTATATATAAGAATTATTATCTTTGTCAGCTATTTAGAATTCAAATTTAAAAACATATTAAAAAGTTACATTTGCATAGAGATTGAATATTATAGTTTTCTAGGTCTGAGAGTCTTAGTTGTCTTTATGCATATTTTATAGCATCTTCAGCAAAAGGAATCCTATAAAGGAACCCGCGATTTTGATAATATTTATTGCAAAATGTACATAAAATAAGTAAATGAATTGTTATTTATATCAATAGCACAAATCTAACTGACGAATGAATACGGCGGAAAGTGCGGTGACGAGCGCTACACGGCTAACGAATTATAACGGTTAACGGCATAACGGCGTTACCGCTAACAACGCGTCCGCGCCCAATCGCGAATTGTTTGTGTTTAATAAATAGTCAAATCGGTTCGTTTGTTATTCATGAGGGCGGGCTTATTTCTAACGAGTCATTTTCCTCGGTCTGCTAGCATAGGTGGTCAGATCTCCTAATCTAATCTCCCACGATCCCAAAGGCCCTATCAGTAGGCACCTCTGTCTCGCCTCAGGCCAGGGTCCAAGACAGGTTCAGTATATACCAGTTCCAGGATCAACGACGATGGCGTCTATAGCTGTTATCGAGAGTATTAGAAGAGCTCCTTATAACTGTGTGGGTTTACTATGACAGCCTTCGGCATCTCATTGGTTAGTGATCCTGATTCTGGGGTTAAAGAAGCTAGGTTTCGATTTCCACCCAGGACAAATATTTATGTGGAAATATTTCAGCTTTGCTTTATTTATTTACCTATCAGACGACGTAATTCTGGTCAGCGCGCGACGGCCGAGCGCGCAGGGACAGAAGCGCGCGTGCTCGTCCTCCACAGCAGTGGCCATCGACAGGTCGGGTCTAATAGCTTAGAGTACCTGTCAGTCGGCCCAGGACAAAGCAGCACGCGCGCGGTCGCTTTGCCATTTGCTCGTGGTAGGTGCTAGTAGCTGAGGGTACCTGTCAGAAGATGTAGTTCCGGTCGGGTGCGGGGCGACCGACGGCAAAGGACTGCGCGCGCACGCTTTGCCACGTGCTCGGCCCCCGCATCAGCTGCTAACGTCAGGTTGGTGCTAGTAACTGAGGGTACCTGTTAGACGACGTAGTTCCGGTCGGGCGCGCGGCGGCCGAGCGCGAAGGGCCAGGCGCGTGCGCGCACGGCCGCGTGCTCGTCGCCACGCAGCAGCGCGACCACGTCGTCCAGGTAGCGCAGCGCGCGTGACTCGTCCGCCAGCCCGCGCGCCGCCGCCGCGCACCGACACGCGCGCACGTTCTGCACCTGTACCATCAAAAATTATATGTCTCTAAAGTCGATTTACGGACGATAATTGCATGTAAAATTATCGTCATAAAGAAAACATTGTTGAATCACTAACGGAAAAAAACCGATCTTGCCTCTCTATTGCTTGTTTCGTGCTCTCGCTTACACGATCGGCTCAAGCGAAATGTGACACTTGCTGGCATTTATAGATTTATAAGACGTTATCACGACCAAAAATGGCGCAGTGTGACTAGGTGTTTGTCAGCGATCACCACACATTTAAAAAGCAACAAAGTTATCACAAAGTTAAGCAACGTTCGGCACGGTCATTCTTCGGATGCCACCGCGGGTGGCATTAACAACTGAGCGCTACCGTAGCTCGGGTGACACGTTAAATTGTAGGCTTCGGTTGTATTAACCGTTCAGCCATGTCAGAGACCTTCAGACGGCTCACTAGCACCATACCTAGCCACCCGGCCCATACGAACGTGCAACAAAAAAACACAACGTAACTCCTGAACTAAGCTATACATAACATAACTCCTGTACTAAGTTATACATGACTTATTCCGAGTAACAACATAAATAGGTGTCAATCAAATTTTACGTTACATATATATCAGAATTCTGTTGGACAGCGAAAGGCAGGCTAGGAAATGGGAGAATAAGAATATACAAAGCACTTGCTTTGTCTCTCACTACTTGGGGTCAAGTCCACACCAACATAAATAATAGAAAAAGAGAAATTAGAAAAACCTTTGAGGGTATTTAGATGATCCTGTAGTATGTGCGTCTGTACTTAGTACATAAGTTATGGAGCTGTTCACCACTGCGGTGTGGGAATCAATACCGGAAACAAAACTGATAAACAAGTCGCCGACACCAAACTGTTTTGTAATACTCTACATGTTTACTACTGTTTTGCTTATTTACCTACAAGTGTCATGGGAAGTCGCATAGAGCCAATTTTCCGTCATAAACCGTCATCCAGTCATTGATTGCTAAACAACATTGTACCTACTCGTAATAATGAGATTTATGAGTTACATTTACTTGAAGAGTTTGAAATTTATTTTGTTTTATTAAAAGTCAACGAACTTTTTTTTCGAGATTTCAAAGTTGGTTTTATTGTAATCGTTTGCTATAATCATGAGTAGATCCATATTCTGGAATTTTAGAATAAATCTATAGAGACAAGTATGAACAAATAGTAGAGCGTATACCCAAAACCAGTTAAACATCTATACTATTTCAAAATATATATCTTGTAGAGGTGTTAATTGATAAAGAAATGCTTACTAAAACATCAATCTCTATATTGCCTAATGCACCCGTCATTTTAAGTCATACTCTCCATTAATCATTTGCTCGACGTATTTAATCATTTTAAAAACTGCATCAAACATTTCTAAACGTGAAACGCAATTAATCGATCCCAAAAAATTTAAGAAAATTTCACTCAACTGATAAATAATCTGATGGAAATATGATGTTTCTTCAGGAAACATTACAAGAAACCTCCATAAAATTGGAATTAGGAAAACACACAAGGTTATTGTATGTGCTGTGCTAATAAGTATACCTATCTGTTAACGTCCAATCATAACGCCTGAGGCCAATTATTCTTCCACTAAAATAAACTCTTTTTGCGCAACTAATGAAACCATAAAAACCTTAATTGAACTTATCACGCGAGGCGATGAATCTTGTCACAAAAAATAAGCAATTTTGATATGATTCACAAGTTTCATAACAACTAAACTGAATAATCACACGGAAACTTCATGAATATATATAAATTGCGAACAAAAAGAATTCCAATTTGCTGTTATTCAAACTATAAAATAGATTAATACCTACGTATATCTATACCTAGCGAGATGTAAATAGTTATTGGAGCGTGTCTTCATAGCTCAATCACGATATCTCGGACAATACGAAATGTACATACACTGTTTTGTTAGATGATGCAGAATAATATGGCTTTCAATTCGGCTGTTAGACAAGTGAAAGTGTTGGCGATAATTAATACTAATGATAAATAAATAGCTACTTATGAGTGGAGTAATGAACTCATTATCATTAAAATGTGCATCCTCGTTAGCCGGCTCCCATGTTACGAAAATATAAATAAGTGATAACATTGAATGCGCTTATCAACCACAACAATAACGTCTCAGTACGCTTAACAACAGCAAGGTGATTAATGAGCAAGTATGCTGCTTAATTACACACAGATCCGAAAAATAATTGGCCACGATGTTCGCTAGCAATTTAACGTTTTTGTTTTTAATAAATGCGTTCTTGGTACTAACAACAAGGACATCGCAATTTCACCAATTAGATCGCCGTCGTCGGTCTGAAAAGAGAAACTTTTCACACGAGGAAAAGCAAGCTACAGATTCTAAGGCCACCACCTAAAGACTACGGGACGTAATAAGTGCATTTTGCGTGTGCGTCTGCCGTGGCATATCGTTTCCCATGTTCTTCTGTGCGACTCCAAGTTGATGTTTGTTGAAGAATTATATACACTTAGAGCAACTAAAGAAGATCTCGAATTAAAAAGAAAAATATTTTAAAGCGTCGAGAATATGAGACATGAGAAACGAAATGCGAGTGCGTAGGTGGTCGTGCGTACAGCCGAGGGGTTGTACCAACGCCGGTCAGACGTGTCGCGGCGCGCGGCGGGCCAGCACCTGCAGGTCCTGCTGGATGGCGGCCAGCTCGCGGTGCAGCGCGCGCGACTCCGCCAGCAGCGCGTCCAGGCGGCGCGCCGCCGCGCCCAGCCCGCCACCCGCCTCGTCCTCCTCCACCGCCAGCGCCAGCCGGCCCAGCCACTCGCGCTCTGCCGCGCCGCCGCTCGCTGCGCGCTGGCTCTCTACTTCACGCTGTGCACCACCTTGCTCCGCTTCATGCAGCTCTTCTGCTAGAGACCGCTCCGCATTCGATCGAGGGCTGTCTACTACAGAACTCTCTTTGAGTGGGCTCTCTGCTGGCGGTGGCGGCGGTGGCGCGGGCGGCTCCGGAGTGACCGCCTCCGACAGACAGGGGCTGGGCGAGAGCAACGCACGCTGCAGGAAGCGGCGCGCGTCCTCGTCGAGCGGGCGCGCGAGCCCGCGGCGCGGCGCGGGCCGCACGATGGCCTCGAGCGCCTCGCGGCCCGGGTCCTCGGGCCGCAGCAGCTCCAGGATGCGGTGGCGTGGCGGCGACACGACGCCGGCCGCGTCCCAGCGCGGCACCAGCTTGCCCTTGCCTGGCGAGGTATGCACGTCGCCCGTGGGCGTGTAGGCGCGCAGGTTCTCGTTGAGCACGCGGTAGTTGCGCAGCTTCACGTTCCCCTCGGGGGGCAGCGCGGCGCGCGGGCAGCGCTCGGGGCTCGGCTCCGCGACCTCGATGCGCGCCTCCGGCGGGCTCATGTCGCGCGGCGGCGGCACGCGCTGTAGCACTGACGCCGCGCGGGCGCCGATACCGCGGTGCGCCACCCGAGACCGCGGACGCACGGGATCGACCCAGCTATCACGGTGACCGCCCCGCTCGGTGACCGCGGTCGAAGTGCACGTCGCTGCAGCGATAATTTAATTTGTGTCTATTTACAATCACCGCTTGGTTGTTGACATGGGAGAGAACCGCTTAGAAATTATGAAACTCGTACTACATTCCTTCGTCGGAGCGTTACGTTTCTTCGGGCAGTAAACTCGCGTGCGTCGGTTCCGTTTCACTTTTGTTCGCTGCACTTTATGATGCGTAGATTAGGCTAGGTATTTACAACGCAGGTTTATAGCAGTTTCCAGCGGAATATGTTAAGGTATGTATGTGAAAGATGAAGCGCGGTAAGTGTGGTCGGTAAACAGAGGGTCCGTCGATGCGCGTGATGGATCGCAAGCTTACTCGGGACCTCATGAAGTGATGCGACTCGCATCTCTCGCCGTCGATACGAAACTCGCCTATTCTCATAATTTTGCATGCGATTTCCCTGAAACACCAGCGTTGGGGGTTGACTTAGCATACATATTACAGAAGTAGGTATTAGAAGAAATATTATTCTGGTTAGAATTGGCTTTAATTTTGTAAGGTCATTTTGAATTTGAGCAACAAGGCTGTGCCAACCAATTTTTAATTGGGCGCCATCACGAATGACAAATTAACATAATCAATGCATTTAAAGTCGAGTCACGAGGCCGACATTTTGGAAAACTAGATTTATCTTACGCTATCTAATTCCATGAACTCAAAATATCGGGTTTTTAATGCATTTTTATTCAAATGCCGCTGATAATATTCAAATTAGGCAAATTACCTACTTCTTTGGACACGATAGGTATGAGATAAAAAATTGCACTTCATAAGTTTTGAGAATTAGGATCTTGTTTTGTGACAGGTAAAACAAAATTATTTGGAACGGCTATGTACTGGTTTATTATATACCATAAATTTAAGATAGGTAAGTTGTGCGTGTCGAGACACTCGTATAAATAGGCTTCCGTAGGTAGATAGTGACCATATGATGATGATAAAAACTGATTTTCATGATGTCATTATATTGTTAAGCTCTAGTAAAACATAACTCGTTAATAAATATGTTTGTGAGGTCAATGACCTCTGAGCTGTGTGCAAATTTAAGAATTCCAAGTTTCCTTTTTAACTCATAAAGTTATAATTCCACAGTGCTCTAAATAATTTTCAGAGAAAGATTTTAATATGGTCTATACTCATAAAATTTGAACAGGATGTTATACCTTAAAAGTATAGAGTTGTGTACTTACTTATAAAATAAAGCGAGGGGGTGGGGTTGAAAAAAAATTCATCCCCATTTTACATGTACGGGACCTACCCCTTAAATACACAGTTTTGAAATATTTAAGTATTTTGAATTGAAATCTATATAGTATAGGTATATGTACATATTTTAATCTATCACATTGTAATTTTTTTTCCAAATTGGTTCATAAATGTGGAAGTTATAAGGCTTTGTATTATTTGGACGGACGGACGGACAGACACAACGATGTTAGATAGTAAGAGTTCCTCGTTTTATTACGGAACCAAAAAAAGAAAATGGTACGAATCCTTCGTTTTATTGCAGATACAACCCCTGAGATGTTAACTTCTGTTCTTTCTAGTTAATTAAGTATCACTGAAGTTCTAATGTAGAGTACCAAAACAATGTATTATTCAAAAAATATTTGCTTAGTTTAAATTCAAAACTCCTGACATCATCTCTGCGAACCCTGACTCTCACGAGGACTTGTATATCGCGGAGACGATTCAATTAAATTCAAAGTCATAAATGTCTCACACACACACACACACACACACACACACACACACACACACATGCGTGTAAAATGTAAATACATGAATAAAATAAATACATGGGCCGGAATCCCAGAGAGATGCAGGTTCAAATCCTGCGAACGCGTCAATTTTCTTTATAACTGTAGTCTGTTTTGGCCTTATTTTTAATTACAATAGTTGTATTTATATATATAAGTAACGCTGTTGATTACATGAAATAAATAAATAAAAACTAAAGCAGGGAATAGTTCGTGCGCGTACTCTTCTAAGAAATATAAGTAATTGGTTGTCTGTAAAGTCGATTTATTGTCCCGGTAGTTCTACGGTAGGACTACCGGGAAAATTAGTTCTACTAGAACTAATAGTAGAACTTTCGGTAATGACCATTTACGGACGATAATATTTTTACGTGATAACGTCATAAGAAAACATGCTGAATCAAGAACTGAAACAAGCCGAACGCGCGGGGCCGATCGTGTTTCTCTTTCGCTTGATCCGCACTCACGCTAGCGTGCTCGGCTCAGTCGGAACGTGACACTTTTAAGTGCGTGCAGTCGGCCTTCATCGATTTATTAGACCTAATCACGTCGAAAATTCCACTGGTAAGACGCTGGGCGCAATTTTTAAACTCAACTGGAACTCAACTAAACACAACTTTCGTCGAGTCGTTTTTTTGACGCAATTATAATAAATAATAAAATAATAATAAATATTGGGGGACATCTCACACACGGTCTCTGACCCCAAACTAAGCAAAGCTTGTGATATGGCTGCCAGAGACTGATATACTTCATATACATATTTTAAATACATACTTATATAGATAGTACCTAAATAACACCCAGACACAGAGCAAACACCTATGTTCATCAGAAAAATGCTTGCCCTGGTGGGAATCGAACCCACTTATGATATTATATATGATCTTATGATCCAGACTTAAATGTATTATTTACTAGCGACCCGCCCCGACTTCGCACAGGTGTATTATACTTACATATAAACCTTTCTCTTAAATCACTCTATCTATTAAAAAAAACAGCATCAAAATCCGTTGCGTAGTTTTAAAGATATAAACATATTATATAGGGACAAACAGATAGGGAAGCGACATTGTTTTTGACCGACGAACCGGAGGAGGTACTCAATTCGACACGTATATTTTTTATTAATAATAATAATAATAATAGTTTATTTGTTCCAAGGGGACGCTTAGGCTAAATTAAGTACGCTGCACTCTGCACTAGGTCTCCGAGGAGCCTGTCTTGCAGAGTACAGTTTCATTTTAATTACAATTACATTTACAATTTTTAATCCTATGTGAGCATTCAATACCTACTGTAGTAGTGTGTGTGTGTGTGTGTGTGTGTGTGTGTGTGTGTGTGTGTGTGTGTGTGTGTGTGTGTGTGTGTGTGTGTGTGTGTGTGTGTGTGTGTGTGTGTGTGTGTGTGTGTGTGTGTGTGTGTGTATGTGTGAATGTGTGTGTGTGTGTGTTTGTGAGTGTGTGTGTTTTCAAGTGTATCAGCTGTTCATTTGGCATATTACGCATAACTTTTTGAAATCCAACCACTATGGTCCGATTTCAATAATTCTTTTTTTATTCGAAATTGGTCCCATTTAAATGTTATCGAAATCGGCTGAGCCATTTTTGATAAATCAACAATAATGTGAAAAATGCTACATCGATCCGTACGAAATATTCGCGAATTCTGTACCCGGGTGAAGTCGGTCATGCTATTTTTTGCAAAAAATAATCTTGTATACTATGTATTGATTCGTAGAGTAAAAGTAAGCAATATGAAAATAAGGAGCCGATTCCTTGTCGTTCCTCAAATTACCAGAATGTCGACGGTGTCCCGCTAGGAAACCGCAATCAATACACTGTGCGCCGACATAACACTGTATTTAACATGCACGTTATGATACCAAGTGCCGAGTGCCCGTGTACAGGGTTACTTTGTTATTCAATTTGAGTTAAGCAACGCTCAGCACGGCCAGTCTTCGGATGGGTGATCGCAGGTATCATTTACAACTGAACGCTACCGTGGCTCAGATGACACGTAAATTGTAGGTCCCGGTTGTTTTTACCATTTGATCACGTCTGGGGTGTAAACAACTCTTACACCCGGCCTAAACGAAGTTACTTATTTGAGACTAGGCTAAATAGACTTATCAAAGTTTGTAGGGTTAGTGGTTTAGTTTCAGTTGTTGTAGTTGTAGTTGTGTCAAAATGTATTAAGAATAGCCTGAATTGCCACACCAAAAACATTTAAGTGTAAAATGTTGCCAAGGTAAGATATGGCTCGTACTGTCAAAAGGATATCTGATCTTATGTAGAGCTAAGCGTCCGACTCTACCCTCTCGCTCTTTGCAAACCTCTCAACTATAGGTACCTACACTTTTGTCAAAATATGTTTAGCAGTTATGTGGACCTCTAATAATTATTATGACTGCCTCGGTGGCTCAGTGGTTAGTGACCCTAACTTCTGGATCAAAAAGGCGTGGGTTCGATTCCAGGGCAAATATTTATGTGATGAACATAGATGATGTGTTTGCTCTATGTCTGGGTGTTATTTAGTTACTATCTATATAAGTATGTATTTAAAAATAAGTATATGTAGTATATCAGTTTCTGGCAGCCATACCACAAGCTTTGCTTAGTTTGGGGTCAGAGGCAGTGTGTAAGATGTCCCAAAAATATTTATTATTATTATTTATTTATTTTTCGCAAAATATAAACTTTACACGGTTGTCATCGGTCATGCCGTTTTTTTGCGCTGTAATACTGTAAAGAATACTCGAAAATTTGTATTGTGTTCGATGTAGCAATTTTCACACTATTGTTGATTTATCAAAAATGGCTTAGCCGATTTCAAAATTCAAAAGACAATTTCAAAGTAAACCCTTTTTATTATAAAATAATTATAGAATTCGCACCACTCAGTAAAAAGTTATGCGTGGTTAATCATAAAAAATATATATACACGTCGACTTGAGTACTTCCTCAGTTTTTTCGTCGGTCAAAAAAAACTCTCGAAATTTTAAATTATTTTTAAGTGATTTAATGTCAGTTATAATCAATTATTGTTGTTGTAGTTGAGACTCTATGAAACTACGTTATTATTTTTTTATCGGGCAAAAGTGCCTTTATTAACTACAATATGATACAATACTACTTTATATGCTAAAACTACCTACACTACTACTACATAGAAACCAATTGGAGCATCCACAGACCCTTGAAGGTCTAAAGATTACCCAAGTGCTCAAGCCCACTGCCAGTTGGCAGCATGCCCAGCATGTTGGCAGCATTGCCACGCTGAATGGCAATGCTTATACGTTGAGCCAAATAAACACCAGCATATTGGTCACGCGTCGCGTCCACCAGACGCTCAGAAAGACTTTTGAAAACAAGATGAACTCCCGGCCCCCACGGACCCAAAGTCTCAACTCCAAATGGCTCAAATATGTAACTACCGAGGTTAGTATATTATTATTTATTTATTATTATTATTTATAATAAATAATTATTATAACATTATTTGTTATTTGAATGACGGCAAAATAAAATAACCCTGTATCCAACACCAGCACTCGACTAGTATGTAAGGCAATTATGTGATATGTGTGTGGCCGGTGGAGTGTGAAGGAACGATTTCTATTGTATACGTTTGTAGCGCCGATGTCGGTTGAATCCGCCGATATTCTGGAGGTACCTACTAGGTATGCTACATCCTACTAATATTATAAACGCGAAAGTTGTGAGTTTGTGAGGATGGATGGATGTTTGTTACTCTTTCACGCAAAGACTACCGAACGGATTGAGATGAAACTTGGCAATAATATAGCTTATATATCAGATTCACACATAGGCTATAAATTATAATGATATTGAGTATCATGTTCCGTAATATAACGATAAGTGTTAAGTAAGTAGGAAACATTCTGCTATCTGCGAGCTATTCTAGAGTGCTCTTTGAAATGTCAAAAAACAACCGTCAAATCGTTTTTTTTTATTTTCCACCTCCTTTATTAAGGGTGGTAAGGTAGGGCCTCGGGTTTGAATGACGGAAAGTGACATAGTCTACTTTTTATCCCGGATAATAAAGGGTTCCCATGGGATAGCACAAAAATCAAAATATCATGCGGGTGAAGTCGAGGGCGAAAACTAGTATTTCATATTTGGTAGTTTATTTTAGGTATGCTACATATTTGCCAGTTGAGTATTAAGTAACTTTATTTCTCGAGATTGGTAAATTTTATTCGTTCCTAAAGGAAGTAAGTCATTAGTAGTTTAACAGTTTATATCAAAATCGACTAGTATAGCGATATGCAGTTTTTGTTAGAGTAGGTAAGTTTAACAATATACAATTCGAAAATGTAGGTGAATAATGCATCAAACTCAAACTCAATAATTTATAGTTGACTGAATCAGGCGTTACTTTGCGGAAATTCAACTTCAAATCTTTGTTTTGAATAAATATTTAGTGTATTTCCGCTATCTTGTTGTAGGCAAATAAGTTTAAGGGCATTAAAAAAAATATTATAATTAATTGTGTATTTTTTTTTAATGTATAGTTTTGACGTACATATTTTGACCCTATAAGGATATGGCATCACACTCTTAGCACCCTTCTACCACCAATTATACCCATTATTGTGACGAAGATTCCATAGGAAACAAGAAACAACGATGTTCAGGCATCAATTAAAGCGCGCTGGAGAAGACATTTTTTGGCTAAACACAAATTGATACCTATTGCAATTGTTGTAACTTCTGGTGGATACAACTGGATATCCTTGAATATTGCTGCATCCGGAGTATTCCTTAGGTTTTATGACCATGTAAAATTTAAGTGTAGAGGTAGGTATTGTTGCTAATTATGAAGGCGCCATCGTAAATAATTTAATGGCAGCTTAAAACATTGTTTCTTTTTTACTGTATCCATTTGAAAGAGAGAACAATATTTTAATTTGTTAGGTATCAAATTTACGACGGCGCCTTTAAAATTGGCCACATTATATGCTTCAATAACCTAGATCCTACTTTAATTAGAACAATTTTGTTTGCCGGTCATGCAGGATTGTTCTAATAGGATATCAACCAAAAAACCAGGCAATCGAATAAATACCGATTTCGGTAATAATACAAAATGGCATTTTATTCCACAAACTATTCACACGATTTCAAACCAAGCTTACCTCATAACAGGTTCTAATTTACAACGCAGGCTTCTCAATGCACACACAACCACAGACGAACCATCGTAGACGCATTTTTTTGTTCAGACAGCACAGCGCGCTCATTCACCTAGACCGGACTATGACAAATACGAAACACGTTTCAGACACAATCAAACGCAACAATTAAAATCACGCTGCATATCATAGATATGAGTAAATTATCGCAGATAACAGCTATCAGCGCCGAAACTGCGCGATATGCCTCTATTTTGGACGGATGGTTATCGTCAGCGTTGGTCTGGGGTACCTTGAAGCAGCCTTTCGACCCTTTGCTGGGCTGAATGGTATTCGAGACCTCTGCTGATCCTGGACCGTCTATTTTTTTATCTTCATTTTTTTTGCCTCTTCTAATCATGATTGATGTTGGTAATTAATCGATCGATGGTCGATGTTTCATAGAGTTAGAGGGAGTTTAATTTTTACATTTTATTGCAGCTGGTGCAGACAGTTGTGTCATTGAGTCGATATCTGATGATAAGAGCTCTACTTTCTAAGAAGTCTAGCTTTGAATATGGAATGTTTTAAAGCGAAATCTTAGTAATTCCTAGAAGGATTACTATAAAAATACTGTTCTAGATAGACTTGTTCAGTGACTATCCTAATCGAGCCGGCGACAACGTGACAGGCTACGAAATAGTAGTAAATCCAAATTACTTACATTCATTTCTTGGTATAGGCGCCAATAGTGTTTATCATAGTTTAATCAAATTAAATTTGGGTTGTCTTGTCCGCATAAAGATTCAAAATTTCCGTTAATAAATTAATTTAATTTCGAATTCGGTAGATCATAATTTTTCCGAAGAAACGTCGAAGTGAATATTATCTGGAGCAGACAGCTATTAGTACTAACCCAGATATTTTTCTCTCAATCTAGATTTGTCGATAAGTTCTCAAGAAATGTAAGACCCTGAAACCGTGTCGTCAAGTCATTCAGACCTGCTTCCTGCATGATCCTCCGCTAATCTTGCCACCCTTTCAGTGCCCACTTAGAACTTGTCAAAAAGATACCTTTATGTGTCGAGGGCACTTCAGCTGGCTCGAGTGGCCCTCCTTTTGAGTGCATAGGGGGCATTGGGGGGCAAGAAGGGGGACGTTGAAGCAAGGGAACCTTCCCTGCGTCAACTTGAGAAGTCGGTCTTGGTTTTACTGAGCCAAATGATCCACGGTTCGAGACTGATACCGACTTTACAGAAATACGCGTTTGTTATCTGTGTAACCTTTTGGCGGATGTTTTAGGTTTCTGATGAAGGGTGTGTAATTTTTGGTGGCTATTGAGCATTTCGAAGTCAATAAACTGAGTAATTTTAATAAAAGGTTTGTACTAAGTAAATAAATGGCAATACATTTTATGAAAGTCGTTTACTTCGTGATTTCAGAATTGTGTATCTGTTTTCAGTTTTATCATCTCTTTTCACACAACTCTAAATACCACCTTGCAGTTGGTCGAGCTCTCTTGAACTTCAGAGAAATTGATGGAAAATAGCTAGCTAAAATGTAGAAAATCAAAATCATCAGTCTCTCTCTAGGAATTTCTCATTCCTAGGAATGTTTTAGTTTTAATAAGTGCACGGAATTTGGACCATGTAAAATGCTATATTTTTTGCTGACTCAATAAGCCAAGTATTCAACTTTTATAATGTGGGCAATTTTGAGAACATCTATTCATTTAGCTGTTCAAAAAAATCGATATTAAAAATAAAGTGCCATCTTACACCGAGACACGACACGAGAGCCGCAGCACGGAGATTATCTCAGCCCGTAACGGT
Organism: Hypomecis punctinalis; assembly: GCA_949316475.1. Taxonomy (NCBI): domain Eukaryota; kingdom Metazoa; phylum Arthropoda; class Insecta; order Lepidoptera; family Geometridae; genus Hypomecis; species Hypomecis punctinalis. Next base: position 25,892,166 of record OX438799.1, on the reverse strand, counting down.
CGGCCAACAAGGACGGCGCTGCACTGCAATGAATTTGCCGCCCAGGCGGCAGCGATGCCGTAGCGGCGCGGCGGCGCCGTAATAGACTCAGCTTTGCAACTGCCCCGGTACTTTCCGGGAGCGTCAAGCTGCAAGCACTTCTCTCTTCATCTCGCGTCTAGGTCCAAAGATGGCATACCGTCGATATTCTCATAGAACGACGGGGCAGCATGCTTGCACCATTCAGGCGGTGTGTCGTCGCCGCATCGCATCGGTGCAGACAAAAATGCCAAGTCGATTGTACAGACTGACTTTGTGCGACAATTCACATTATAGTTACATAGATAGGTATGTATAGGTAGAATTTTGTTTCTGATACAAATTGACATACGAGTACAATCGGCGCGAAAACTTGGAAATACCGCCCGCGTTGCTCTACATCTCATCTCGCGGCATTGCATGGCATGGTGTAGTTTTTGAATGCCTTATTCCATCCATCAGCAACAGGACGTGCATTGCTGGACATAGGCCTCTCCTATAGATCTCCAATAAGACCGTTGGTTGGTAGCGACTTGCAGCCAGCGCAATCCTGCGGTGTTAATGAGGTCATCCGTCTACTTTTTGGGTGGACGTCCTACGCTGTGCTTGCCAGTACTTGATTTCCACTCGATAACTTTTCGACCCCATCGGTTATCAGTCAGCCATGCTATCTGCCCTGCCCATCCATCTCGCCGAGAGGCTCCTTCCTAACAGAATTCCTTCTTCTTTAATTTCTGATTCCGTAACTTAGTATTAAATTAAAGTTGTTTCGCGCTACTGTACGAAGCATTGATTGTGCACATCATCGGTGCAGACAGGCATTGCGTCGCCTACATCCTTGGTCTGACCAGTACCTTAGTATGAGTATCTATAGTAAACGAAAATTATTATAATATTCCTGTGGCATGTTACATATACTTACTGTTCTTCTTAATTCCTAACAGGGGCGCTGCACAATAATGCACGGACCCACACGGATAGATCTACTATAAGTTTTATTTTTGTATTAACTAAGGAGCTTGGTGTGAAGTTTCACACCACTGGCTTTTCGGTGAAGGAAAACATCGTGAGGCAACCTGCATACTTCCGTAGAAGAAATTCGATGGCGTATGCGAATCCACCAACCCGCACTGGGCCAGCGTGGTGGATATGGCCCAATCACTCTTCGTGGGTAGGCCTACGTCCTGCAGTGGACTATTAAAAGGCTGATACAAGGAGCTTGGTTTCAATTGAAGTTAGCTCCAACTGAGCAGTGGCTTGCGTGTGAACGATGCAGTCGTATTTCAGGCGCCTTATTAGCAGTTAATTAGAATGTTTCCACGCATTGCTATATTAATATCGAAGTAATTTATATCGGAATCTGGGGCAAACAATATATTGATTAACAGTCGCTTGCTGCATGTTGACGACGTTCTCGCTTGGCCAATTGGTAGAATATCTGCTTTAAAAACTGGGAGTCCTGATTTCGATTCCCGGTCAGGAAGGTGCCTGAATATATAACAAAGTACTCAGTGGTCTGAATGATGAAATTATTCTCTGTTCTGGGTGCAGGTGTCAGATGTCCTTGTCTTTAATTTACAGATATCTGTGGTTCCATAGCATTTTTGCCATAGAGTTATAGAATCCTAAATTAAATCTATTACCTATACCTATATGATATAAATGAGGTGTTATTCATTGATTTAAATTTTCGAGATGAGCAGAGCGTTTGTATTATACGTGAGGTTTTCTAAGAACAGTTCCAGAGAGTGAGTGATTGATTGGGTTACAGATTAAAAAGTTCTTTCGTAGTCTAATAAGTTGCATAGAAAAAGACAGGTAACTTTAGTAAGTTTAGACCTGTGCACTTTTAAACTGAATCCATTGCTAGTACAGTAAACCTGTGTGTGCAAAATAATTACTCCCATACCAATTCCCTCTTCCGGGCTCTTCCATTCATCAATGAAACTAAGTTACAACGGCATCAATATTCAAGCCCTCCATTCGGCAGTGTAGCAAAGTGCCTACCGTTATCTGAGTACTATTCGCTCGGAGTGCCAAAACACATCGCGGCGCCAGGCAGTCTCCTCTGGCCACACTCTGCTGCCCAGCACATACTAACTCCTATTAATCTGTAACCATGGTCTGAGCCGAGATCTTTTAGGTACGTACTACGTAGTTCATTCACTCGGTGACTCTCGGAGTACTACAGATAAATAATAGTCGCATACGGAGAGAGACTGGGGTATCATCTGTGGCGGAGCCTGGAGCCTGCGGGGCGCCGCCGGGGTTGCCAGCTCTGCCAAAGCTCTGCCAAATTACCTTTTGGCAAGTTAAAGTTTTTAAGTAGCGGCTCGCAATTACGCTCCGTTTCGGAGTTTGAAAAGGAAAGATTTTTTCAATTGGAGTCAGTTGGAAGGTTTCCGCTCTGATCTGAACTTGTTGGAGACAATTTTATTACGATGCTAACAACTGTCATATTTGGATTGAATGTTTGATTTCTAGACGCGATATCGAACTATATCATCATCATATCAGCTCACTCCCGAAGATTTTTCCAATAAGAATTGTTAGGTATAATGTGGGCTTGATTTCATCTAGCATCTTAGAATTCTAATCAGATCGTCTGTCTACCTTAATGGTTAGGTACATATTGCTACTTACATTTGGGGTTACGGGGTTATCGATTTAAGTCTTAACAACTCATCAAGTAAATATAAACAACAGAATATTTACGTTATAATCCTACAGCCATTATTATTTCCTCGTGGTTGATCCAGATTGCTGTCATAATTATCGTTTTTACCAGTACCTACTAAATACAATTACTCATAGCAGTATCCGTTAAAACAGACGAGGGTAGTAAGTTATCATTGTATCAGGCGTTACCTCGTCATCAGTCCATGATTCACTGGCACTGGCAATACCGCGGGTGTGCGCGCGGCGTGGGCCCGAGCTGCGCGTGTGCCGCGCGGCGGCGCGCGGTCGATAGGCCCGCCAGTCCGCGCCGCGCCGGGCCCCAGGACGCCCGCGCCGCCCCGTCATGAGGGCGCGCGCGCTCCTCTTCCTGCTCACCGCGACGCTGGCTGCCTCCCGAGCCCATGCCGAGAAGAGCAAGTTCTGTAAGTCCTAGCATACTACCTGCTTTTACCACCAAAAAAGTAGTCACAAGCAAAGAAAACGCAAGGAGTTCGAGAGCGCGCCTTAATGGCGGTTGGTCTTAAGACTTCTTTTTAAAATCTTACGCATTCCGATTTTTAAATCCTATTCTTTAAGCTTTTAATATAGAAGTTGAGTATTGTAAGTATCCGCCGCCGGTTCGGTTGCAGCCCAGGTACCCCGTGCCCGATGTCGTGTAGGTACACAGCGGAAATAGGTCAGAGAGACAATACCCCCTAATAGTAAGTGTGGGAAGGGGGCGCGTGTGTGGCCCGCAATATCGCATTCAATTCATTACGGCCCGGCTGCGGCCTTCTTTATATTTGTCTGAACGTACCCTTAACGATATTACCTCATTTAGCCGATATGTCGACGGTTTTAATAAATTATTTCTGGTAAATACGTTTTAAATCGTTGTTAGATTATGCCGCCTGGCTGTTATTGGCTTATCGCACGAGATCTCCGACCAACTTTGTTTGGATTGTGCTTTCATTAAGTTTCAGGAATTTTGATCGAGTGGTATGCTGGAAACTATTTGCGAGATTTGTTGGATGTTTTGAAATATCGAGCTACTATTTTAACTACTTTTGATGTTGAGCGAGAAATTTTATTAATAAAGTTTTTTTATTTGAACCTGGTACGTTTTAAGCAGCTTATTTGATTTAGGTATTCGTTTATTCGAGCAGCATAGTTATAAGCCTGGATTAGCTAGAAAGATATTACTTCTGCACTTTATTATAAACGTTTATTTATCATTATAAAACAATACATGTTTTGCATATAAAGTAAAAACAATAAATGATACAGTTATACCTACATAGATACACTTACATAAGCTCACAACAGATAAAACCGCACTTTGTTAAGACACTGATAACTTTACTGCCACTAAATGTTACTAAAATACTTGTTGATCTTCTGCCAACCTTCAGACAATTTATTGGCTATTTTGTCAACTGGGCCTGGCCCTCCGCAATGTCGAGGTCCTCCAGCAAAGAGTACAGCTTCCCCTGACATCAGCTTCATCGTTTTATCAACAGCAACGTGTGAACCAATCGAGAAGCTAGATCCTGCAGAGCTGATCGCCACCGTCATCTCATTAGGAAGCCCAGGGATCTTGTTCAACTGGACGTCAGTAGAGTCACGCCCCAGATTAGCCACCACAAGTAGAGCTCCGCTTCCCCCCCACCTCAGCACCCCCAAAGCTTCGTTCAAACGCTTTATCTGAAATGAGGATTTGAATCTCATAACGGTCATGTCACAATAAGTAATGAACTTTAATATTTATTGGGGGCTATAACTTTAGGGACTTTAATAATGTCAGGGGTCGAAGCTCCCAAGAAATCCTTAAAACAAAGTTTATTGGGTTGTTCGCCAATCTTGCTTGTTCCTACTTATTTTACAAGGTAATATTATACTCGGAGGGATCTTACAAGATATTTGCAAACTAATGAAAAGGGAATATTCGTGTAATGCAAAGGGACGAGGTGTTTCTGTAATTAAATTTGTTCAACCAGCTCGATGCCGACGGAAGAGCTTAAGATTTCTTTGATTGCTTTAATCGGAACACTACAGACAATATTGTTAGTTATTAAAAAAAATCATGTACAAAGATATAAATCGGTGGCACTGCCAACCACCATCATCTCAGTCGTTATACTTAATATATCGCTGGATATAGAATTTATAGATTTCTAAAAGATTTTATTTTAACCTCATAAGAACAAGAGCAGTATTTAAATCTCTGTATTTGAGAAAAATTGACAATCTGGTGCATATTTTTTCTAGCTAGAAATACCGCCCGTGAGCTTAAGTGGACAGTATTGGAAAAAGCTTCAATCTAGCTTATCCCTGAGCTAAATCATGGGCTATCTTTAAGGTGGAGTCTACACATCCAGTTAAGCTGCCAGTCCAGACTTATTGCAAAACAAATTAAATCGTCGACTCAGCTTACCGCCGGTCCTTATATTTTATGCAATTTTTATACCGATTTGCGTTTGTCCATCCTTCTGTCCTATCTAATTTTAAGTAAATATGTGATCTAGAATAGAGCACGCGTACCTACCTAAAAGTCTTGTCTTACTTCCCACTAAGCCTACAACAATTAAACTAAATACACTGTAGGTAATTCATCTCGCATTCATCAGCGTTATTAATATCGAACTAATTCCTTCACGATCTCGTAGCTTCATATTCTAGGTTTATTTATCAAACTATAGTCTGACCGCTTAACTTAGTCCTCGCCTGCGCGGGTACAGAGGCGCGGGGGTAGACGACAAAGGGGGACTGAGACAAGTGCGGGCGGCAGAGACCTGTCGCCCTTTCCTGTTTCAGTCCCCTTTGTCGTCTACCCCCGCGCCTCTGTACCCGCGCAGGCGAGGACTTAGTTAAGAGGTCAGACTATAAAACCCACCTCGACATGAGGACCAATCGCCGGCGACTTCCTCATGGCAGCTATAAGCCTCACCACGCCCAAATGGCTCAAATCGTTAGAGTACTGAGTCTTCGCGTTAGCATATCTATAGTTAGGAGCTAGCGGCAGCCAGGGTTCGCCAGACGTAAACCCAGCGTTCATGCTATCGTCCCAGGGAAAGGGGACAGCTGCTGGGCTGGCAGGTATAGGCCAGCAGTTAGTAGACGTGGCCCATTCGAGGATAGCGTCGGCGGTGCCCAGCTCGTCTCCTTGCTGGATGAGGGCGGATCCAGGCAGGATGAGGGAGAGCAGGTTGATGGTATCCACCATTTCGTTCCCGTAGCGAGTTGTGATGCGACTGCCGTTGGTTGTGCTGGTCTGGAAATGTTGACGCTTTTAGAGTAGCTGAAGGCTGGTTTTTGATACAAGTTAATTATAGTAAGTTATTTTTAAAATAATTTCTTGGGGGAAAATATCAGGCCTCCATACTTTTAGTGAAGTCCGTTCTGGAAATGTACATAAAAATATAGTACCAAAGAAGTTTAGTAATAATTGATTAATCCATAATTGATTATCATAAAATAGGCAATTTTTTTAATTCAGAATTTAGGCCATCTTTAACATAATTAAATCATAATTTCCAGTATTGCTCAACCGTAATGTAGCCCATTCTCAGCAGATGACCTTAACTTATAGGCAAAACTGGTCGTTTTAGCTTGCGGCTTCCTTGTTTGATATTTTTGTTAGTAGGAGTAGTCCATGGAACTATTCCATGGACTACGGTTCAACGCCACTAGTGCCATGATCAGTTCCATGATGGAACTACTGATAATGATTTTTAACACCAGTACCATCTTTATAGTTTTTCAACATCCACGCAAAAAATCAAACCCATCCCGCAGTCCCTTGCTGCGTGAAAAATTAATAAAAAACCAACAAACACACTTTCATATTTGAAATATCAGTAAGGATAATTAGGGCACAGATCTGAAATATCAGTAAGGATAATTAGGGCACAGATCTGAAATATCAGTAAGGATAATTAGGGCATAGATTTGAAATATTAGTAAGGATAATTAGGGCACAGATTTGAAATATCATTAAGGATAATTAGGGCACAGATTTGAAATATCATTAAGGATAATTAGGGCACAGATTTGAAATATCAGTAAAGATAATTAAGGCACAGATTTGAAATATTAGTAAGGATAATTAGGGCACAGATTTGAAATATCAGTAAGGATAATTAGGGCACAGATTTGAAATATTAGTAAGGATATTTAGGGCGCACAAATTTGAATTATCAGTAAGGATAATTAGGACAAAAACAATTCTAGTTCCTAATTGATTGGCCAATCAATCGGAAAATGCAGGCGACACATAATCAGTTCCTGATTATTTTGATAGAGTCTTTACAAAATAAAGTAGCAATCCCATACTATTTCAGCGTTAAGCTATAAAGCAACAGCGTTCGTGAAATTGGCGGCATCATGCTCGTAATATATTTGATTACCGCCAATTTATGCCGTACCTTATGGTAGGTAATTGTGCCTAACGAGTATGTAGCGGCATTGTCTACCGACATGACTAAATCGTTTACAAACAAGGTTATGAATTGAATAAACAGTTTTTAACTACAATTTTTACTAGTAAATAGTGTGTTTGTTTTGACTATGATGTACGAGTATTAGGATATCATTGTACTCATCATTATCACTAATTTTTATCATGGGATCTACAACAAAATTGCCAAAAGAATTTATCTGTTCATAATCTTCATCGGCTCCCGCCAAAAGGTATGGAACAGCGGATTTTTTTCCCACATTTTTGGAGTTGATTCCATAGTAAAAGTTGGTCATAATGATATCCTAGTACATGTCAATGGTATAGAAAAATCATTTGTATAAGTAACAGTAATACTGATGCACTATATTTTATCTATAGGTGCAAATACATCTTTTGAAGACAAACAAATTCCTTCATTTTCGACCACATCATCGCTAAGGATCAGCATTTCACACACAACTATTTCTCAGTAGACTTAGTTACGATAAAAATACATCAAATCGATACTCATCACGCCAATTATTTATCCGCTGGATCGTAAATAAAGTATATATTGGAAACTGATGACCTAAATTGAAACAGTTTGTCTTCTTTTCATCGCATATGTGGTCGAGGATATGCCTAGTAAAATGTCCACTCACAATCTGAGTCGGCGCAGCGTCTTGAGAAGCACTCAGCAAAGCGCTATAGAATGCTTTCCCCAGCTCCGCGGCGGACTTCTTAAACATTGACGTCAGAGCTGGGCTGAACCCAGCTTTTTGCGTTAATGGTCGAGGGTATAGTACAAGATCCACTTACAATCCAAGTAGGGGCAGCATCTTGAGGAGCACTCAGCAAAGCGTCGTAGAAAGCCGTTCCCAGCTCCGCAGCGGACTTCTTAGACGTTGACGTCAGAGCTGGGCTAAAGACGCTGCTGGCACCCACTCCTCCGTCGGCGTAGTAGCGAGCTGCTTGCTTTTGCTCTAGGAACGATTCAACTAGAATTGCCCTGGAATATGAATATTTTACTAGTCTCATTAGAAATATCACGTTTTCTCTAGTGTACGTATATCCAAATTATGACTAGTTTTTAGATTATATTGTTTTAAAACTTCCAACTACATTTGATAAAAATCATCATTAGCCCTTGATAACCCACTGTTGGGCATTGTCCTCCCTGTTTTTGTCGTTCACCCCTATCCCTTGCCAATTGCATCGTTACTGCTCGTTTAATATCTATCGCATTCTCAATCCGCATGCATTTTGATGACCATCAAAATTTGAGCCACAACTCACAAGAAAACGTCTTTTAATAAACATTGGTCCATTCCTTTGAAAATTACGGACACGCACATAAATATAGAGACAGAAATGCTGAACTTATGAATCCCTTTTTTTGGTTCGGCTAAAATACGTACGGTTTTTCTAAATTAGAAGCTCGAGTACAACCCAGAGCATCAGTCGCTAGTTTTTTCAGCAGTTTTTCTCCACATGTCACGTCTAGTCCGAAGTCAGGGTTGAGGAGCACCCCGGCTGCGCCCCTCCTAAGCCAAGCGCACTGGGCGGCGGAGAGTGCTACTGCCACGTTGTCTGAGCACAGGTTCAGAAGAGCTTCCTCTTTGTAGGACGCAAAGAAAGCGCCGCGGGCCTCTTGCCATGTCCATTTGATACCATTTGTTTCCTGGAATGATAATACGTATATCTGACGTAAGTTACTTGTAGGTGTGACCAATTTTTTGGATGTTTCTAATTGATAATGTTGTAATGTTGTTCAGTTACAACTTTTTGAATTCTGGGTGATAACAAGTGTATTTGTTGTTCGTTGTATAAAAAACGAATTGGAATAATCTAAGAAAATAATCTAAAAGAATTATTGAAATCGGGCTACTACGAAAAAAGTAATTCGGTTATACATAAAAACGAATTAGAATAATCAAAACTTGGCGTAAGATTTATCATACTATTTATTGTCTTTCTAGCTATTTATTATGATACATCGACATCTGGGGACACGTGTATAGAGTACGTGAAGTTTGTAAGGGCTTCAAAGGTAGAGCGTGTAGAGTTAAAAGTTTGGCTCTACATGAATTCTGATAACTTTTTGATAGTGTGAGGTATACTCCCGTCTTACCAATATTTTACATGAAAAGCCCAGATATTAGAATACCCTACCTCCTTCATTGTTTCCTGACAATTACAATCTTTTAGAGTTAGTAGGCATCTTCTAAGTCTATATACTCCATCCTCGACTACAACTCCGATTTCCATCCGGCGAGTTGGTGGCCAAATGTAGCCCTATTATGCATTAAAAAAAATGTTTTTGGTGGTTTATTTTTACCGGAGGGGGTTCATCAGGGCTCCCCTCACTCCACAGCAGTCGGTCCTCGAAGCCGCTGGCTTGGCCTGCGCTCGAAGTGAACCACTCCGAAGCCACGCTCATTGTCTGAAGGGGTAGGCTCACTACCACCTTTAGTTCTGTTTAAAATACAATTAAAAGATTTAGGATTATTAACCAGTTTACCATCTCAATTTACACGCCTCGTCAAAGACCATCAAAGTCATCAAATGTATGTTTACACTCATATGTGATGCGAAAAAATGTATCTCTATCTTTAACTAGCAACCCGTCACAGCTCCGCAAGTGTATTATACAAAACCCTCCTTTTAAATCACTCTATGTACTAGACAAACCGCATCAAAATTCGTTGCGTAGTTTTAAAGATATACATATGCATACATAAGGCCAGACAGACAGGGAAGCGACTTTGTTTTATACTATGTAGTGATAGTGATATAATTTCTTAGATCAAAATAAGTTTTATAAATCTTGTTATCTAAAAACAACATAGGCATAAGCAGCTTCCGAAGGAACGCTTGGTAATCGATAGGTTCATTGGTATGAAAATCCAGTCTGATGTTAATGAAGACGATTGAAATAAAATAAAATAAAGTATGAAACTAGGCCATGCCAAAATGTCTTCCAGAATTTCTCTATTAAGTCATGTATAAGAAAAGATATAGGTATAAATTGACAATAATGTGAATAAAATTTCATCCTTTTTCCAACTCTCCCAGAGCACACACCTAGTAAATTCCAATTTTAAAGACAATAAATTGTCGTCTCCGATTACGGCAGCGCGCGAAGGTTCGCCATTGTATTTCATATTCGGTATGGAGTTCCGAGATTTATTGATATCCTTTGGCGAAATACACGGCTACGGTACTCTATTGTACTCGTACTTTGTGTTATTATAGCAATTATTGTTACGTATAAAATACTAACTAGAATACCTAATGTGAGCAAAATTAGGCAGTGGTATCTACATCTACACTAATCGTGTAATACCAATAGGTTCGAAAAAATTCCGGTCAATATTGCAAATTGTTTCTCAAGTTAAAAGTTACTTTATTTGTGATTAACAGAAGGCAAAAACGGGCAGCTAGTAGGTAGTTTACTTACTTATAACTTTGAAAGACATGGCGGATGTCAAAGAAATGAGTATAGGACAAAGCAAACACAGGAATTGAAGTATATTTGTTGCCTTCATTAATTTTTCACGGCTACCCAAAATTTACTTTCACATTTTATGAGTGTGTCTAATTTTCATTATTGTTCCCTCAACATTCATGAAGAGCTGAATCAATTTTAATACCTACGAATAATAATTGCGTTTACATTTCTTGCAGTGTCCTAAGTCATGAGCAAAAGTTATGACTATGCCATATTTTTCCTGATTTTTTTAAAAAGCAAATAATTCTGATGAAATGCGGGTGCAAATTGCATCCAATGCAGAAACATTGCACTTTACCTAACTTTTTAGCCTTCTCCAACACAGCGTTAAAGGCGTCCAGATCGCCGTACCGCTGGTCAATCTCGCTGAAGTCCAGCACTCCAGGCTTGGTGCAGTCCGTGCTCCTGCTGCACACTGGAGACAGGATGACGGCATCCGCTCCAAGGGCGCGCACGTAGCTTAGTTGTCTCGTTGCTCCTAGCCCATGGAATGTTCCAGTTAAACAACTGAGTAGGTATATCTAGGCAAAATGTTTCAGTCACATTTTCTCAGTCAAAGCATCACCGTAATAAGCACGCATGTACCTACATACTGTATCAGTCTTTTAATAGATCACTACTGAACAAAGGCCTAGAAAAACGGTTGGGTTTTATCCACCACGCTGAGGGCTGCGGGTTGCACGAAACGTAGTTTTTATTTTTCAAGTTGAACACCATTCAACTCAAATTCGGTCCTTCTAGAGATTTACTCGTCTGTACCTCGTAAATCTCCCAGTCCGTCTCCGTCTCCATCCATGAAAGAGTCGACTAGGATCCTGTAATACACCGCACTCCCCCACCACCCCCCCTGCCTCACCACTGCCCCCACGAGCCCGGTCAGCACGACCACTCTCCACCACATTGTTAGGTGATTAGAGACTTGCTTGACCTTACGTGGACAGTAGCGTAGCTAGAGATGCGTGTAGTTATAAAATAGCTGTTAGCAATGTAACAGTAGAATGCTACAGCGTAGTTTGACTAGGTGCTTGTCACCGATCACAAAAGTTAAGCAACGCTTGGCACGGTCTGTTTCCGGATGGGTGACCGACCACGGGTGGCATTTCCAACTGAGCGCTACCGTGGCTCGGATAACTCTGTAAATTATAGGTCCAGGTTGTTTTAACCGTTTAGCCATTTTAGAAGCAGCTTATAAACTTAGCCACCCGTCATATACTAACAACAGTAAAATGACGACGTATCCCCTCGCGGAGTAGCAGTATCGAAACATTGGAAAAATGACGACGCATCCCCTCGCGGAGTAGCAGTATCGAAACATTGGGAAAATGACGACGCATCCCCTCGCTGAGTAGCAGTATCGAAATATTGGGAAAATGACGACGCATCCCCTCCCGGAGTAGCAGTATCGAAACATTGGGAAAATGACGACGCATCCCCTCGCTGAGTAGCAGTATCGAAACATTGGGAAAATGACGACGCATCCCCTCGCTGAGTAGCAGTATCGAAATATTGGGAAAATGACGACGCATCCCCTCCCGGAGTAGCAGTATCGAAACATTGGGAAAATGACGACGCATCCCCTCGCTGAGTAGCAGTATCGAAACATTGGGAAAATGACGACGCATCCCCTCGCTGAGTAGCAGTATCGAAATATTGGGAAAATGACGACGCATCCCCTCCCGGAGTAGCAGTATCGAAACATTGGGAAAATGACGACGCATCCCCTCGCGGAGTAGCAGTATCAAAGCATTGGGAAAAGCCGGAAAAGGTCCAATAAATACTGATATCTGGATCATCGACGTGACAAAGAATAAAAAGTAGCGAATAAGTTAGAACTATGTACTTATCATCATCATAATATAGACTTTTGAACATCAATCTAGTTACAAAAGGTACAGAAATTTTTGAGTTGCTAATTATTTTCATAATTTTGTTTCTTTCAATTACACTCTCACACTCATTGTTTGGCAAAATTATTTACCTATGTAACTTTGCTATACCCTAACAGAGTGGCATACATATAAAGGTACGATAAGCTAGTAGGTAATTCTTATATAAAGTTGTAGGTAATTGTAAGTACTAATCCTACTAATATTATAAACGCGAAAGTTTGAATGTTTGTTCGTCTTTCACGCAAAAACTACTGGACGGATTGTGCAAAGAAAGAAATACTATATACTTATACACCAGAATAACATATGGGCTATAATTCATAATTATATTACGTGAAATGAAGTGCGCCTGGTCAGCTAGAAACAAATTATGTGAACCTGCAAATAAATATCGAATTTTGTAGCTGATCAGAGTTAGTATAAAGCAAAATAATGATAGTTCCAATCGTATGTATGCTAAAATTACTTCTGTAATCAAGATCCTCCTCATATTTAGTATATACATTTGGATATATTTAACTAATTTCTGTGTAAAATCAGCGCTGTCGTCATTAGTCATAGGCTTGCAACGTTCGTTGCTGGACATATGCCTCTCCTATAAATATCCAAAAAAAAATGATTAGAATCAGTTTGCATCTGACGCGAACTTTACCTTAAACGGTCATTACCTACTCATATTAGACTTACGACGTCAACTGCTAGACATATGCCTCTCTTATAAATATCCAACAAGAACATTTAGAATCAGATTGCATCCGAATTCTTACCTTTTACATAAACGGTTTAAACCATAAAGAGTTTTCCTTAAGACAGTGTGTAATGCTCGGACTTTAGTCTAGGGAAGAAATTTGCCTCAGCTTATTGTAGATTATAACTAATGTGCGAGTTTACGGCGGATTATAACTAAAGGGTTACGGTTATGAATAATAAACGGAGCAGTGTTGCTGGCCAGGTACAAGTTGGGCAATAAAAGACCAACTGGGGCGGACTACAACTTGTTTCACCTCGTAAACTCTGTATTGGATTTTGATTTTAGTTGTTAAAACAACGCGACTGTGTATAGGTACAGTTTAGTTGTGAATTGTGAACGTTTCAGGTGTGTGCTGTATTCAATTTGGTTGTTTTTTGTTTACATTTTATTTGTTTCATACATTTCGTCAAAAAGAGATATGATCAACTATGTTCGTATACGTAGGCCGTGTAGTCCTGCTCTATTTTAAGCCGATTGAGGAATTCAATGAAGTATTATAAAAAAAACTGATGTTTTTGCTAAATTTTTTTCTCATACTTATAGTACCTAATAAATATTGTTACCTCAGTGGAAAGTAACACGTTTTTATCAGAATGATACCAACATTTTACTATTTGGTAATCGAGTTCTATTTTAGATTTCAAAGTATGGAATGCAACAGTCAAAACAATTAGGTACATTATTTTCAATACGGAGCAATAATAGGTACTGAAATATAAAACAAATACATAGATCGAATCAAACTTCTTGGCGGGTGTGAAGTTAGCTACAAGCTGCGGATAACCCAATCCTGACTGAACCCCACTTAACCAGCTGCGCAAGGATTGGGTTTCGCGCATCTTTATAGTTAATTTGCCATCCGCCAAGATGTTTAATTCAGCCTATAAAAGCTTCCTGAATATTGAAATCATCTGTGATAATGATTTTCTTTTATAGGGCAAGTGCCTTTGTTTATTACGACTAACTACAAGACTTTTAATCTAAAACTAGATAAACTACTACTACATAACAAGCAATTGTGTCATCCACAGACCCTTGAACGTCTAAAGATAATCCAAATGCTCAAGCCCACTGCCAGTTAGCAGCATTGCCACGCTGAATGGCTTATACGCTGAGCCAAATAAACACCAGCATTTTGGTAATGTTTCAACTTGAGTTGACGATAATTTTCATTCTCGTTAACACTCAAAATCCATAAAGAATCTATTTTCCCATCACTAGCCGTCCGGAAGTGCACACGATGATTAAGGCAACACCGCGTCACCAATTATAGTACAATACTGTGGTAATTGTCGGCAATAAAGCTGTAATTTACGGTTAAATATCTACTCTGTAACGATAACTACGTGGAAAATATAATTTGTCTGAAGTAACAATACTAAAAATAATTATGTAACTGGATTTGATTTTGTTTTCTCAGACAGAAATAAAATTACATACTCGTTTATACAAGGATGTATTAGAAAACAGTGAATATTGTTAAAATTTCACAATGGAAAGTGTAGTAAATAGTAGAAAAAGTATGGTGTCTAGTCGGTAAGTCGTGAAAAGTGGTAGAGAACGTTTGATAAAGTATTGAAAAAGTGTGTGAAAGATCATAAAAATAAAAAGTGGGAGTAAAAGATACGACGATAATTGAAAAAAAAACTATATATTTACTGTACTGACTCTGACGTCAGTGAAATGCCCCTACGTCTACAATTCGGTTAAAGTACTCGTAATTGCCAAATAAATAAGTTTATTTGCTTACATGTTATTTATACCTATATCTTAAGTTGTAATTAAAATATCTCAATATATATTGAAACAGCAACAAAAATACTTAACATTAAACAAAATACTTAACGTTTAAAAATGTAAACTTCTAACTTAAGTTAAAGGTTACGTAGTAGCCTTAGATAGCAGAACCAAAGCTTCACCAGCTTGTAGAGTGATCTCTCCCAGAGAAATGGATGCACTGAAAACGAAAAATAAAATATAATTCATATAATCTGGGGTGGTAAATCTAAAAGGTAGAAGTATATGGACCACGACGAGCGCAAAAAAATCAGAATAAAGGAAAGGTTATATTATTATTTCAACTAAAGTTACATTACAAGTAACTCACGCCATAATGAAAGGAATG
The DNA here is from genome assembly GCA_949316475.1 of Hypomecis punctinalis. Classification (NCBI taxonomy): domain Eukaryota; kingdom Metazoa; phylum Arthropoda; class Insecta; order Lepidoptera; family Geometridae; genus Hypomecis; species Hypomecis punctinalis. The sequence continues at coordinate 25,876,776 of OX438799.1, read as the reverse complement.
AATTGTAATTTACCAATAAAGATAAATAGATAAAATGAAAGATTATTTTCATCACCCGTGTACAGAATTCGCGAATATTTCGCACGGATCGAAGTAGCATTTTTCACATTATTGTTGATTTATCAAAAATGGCTCAGCCGATTTCGATAAAATTTAAATGGAACCAATTTCGAAGTATACTCTTTCCAATAAAAAAAAAACATTGAAATCGGACTACTAAGAAAAAAGTAATGCGTGGGTATACATAAAAAAATATATACGCGTCGAATTGTATACCTCCTCCGGTGGTTCGTCGGTCAAAAAATAACGTAGAAAGTCAGACATAATAAACCGTTCTAATACAAACAGTAAAATTGCCATAGTGTCATATGTTTAACTATACAGAACATGCATCTAATAACCGCATGTTAATAATAAATACCTACCTACATTGTTGCAATACATGATTGAGTAGGTATAGAAACTGCAAAGTTTTTATCACAGCAAAGTAACTATACTACGCTTTGCAGCATATATTTTTATTCCATTCCAATATTAATGATGATGATATCATGAAAATCTAATCTTTAGGTATCCGTAGATACATTCATCAAGTTTTCGGTTTTAAGGAAAATCTTATCATAGCAATATAATTATTATCTCATTACCCAATATAACATCGCTATCATCTAAACATAGAAAATAATGTTGAATATTTAAAACATTACTTATATGACTTGTTTTTACATTTTTATTTATTGAACCTCATAAGGAATTATTAATCCTGTGATAATCGTATGGGTTCGTCTGAGTGGTTAGATTTGGACGAGTCTTAAACAAATATCTACCTATTACGATAACCAGATAAGAAATAGGATCAATAATTAACTAAGACTTTTGTGTTAAATAATATAAGTAAGAATGTCTTTTGCGCGCGAATTTGCTCGCGCGTAATTGTAGTTATATCCTAACAATCTTAATTTTCCGGGGTAAAATTAGCCATGATTCTCTTCGACCTTTAAACAAAATCCGTGCAAAAAACCTGAAGTCATTATCTTTATTATATTTTTGTTGCTGCGTAAAAGAGTAACAAACCAAGAAATACACTTTCAGTATTTCGAAGAGTTGTAATTTTAATAGTTCACTTTGTATTGGCCAAAAAATTGTAATTATCAATTATTTGAAATGATAAAGGAAATTCAAAGTTACCCAGCAATCCTGGTAGAATGCACACTAGACGTGTACACCGTGACGGGTTCTATTAACCACGCCACCATGGAAATATCCACAGTATCGCTGATGTCTCCCACGTTGAAGAGTAGAGAGTAGGTGTCGTGGGTGATCAAGTAGCGGACCAGGATGAGGGTGTGTTCGCTGAGAGCTTGGATGTGATAGTCTCCGTGGGATAGGGCTGGTTGCTGACGCAGGCGCGTCAGGGATTGGTACACCTGGAATTAGATTAGAATTTGGGGTCACTCCTTGAAAAAAATTAAAAATTTCATAAATAAATACAAACTATGTTGTCACCACCATGGCAAAGCTACGAATGTCCTAAATATGGTGTTACACACCCTGACAAACCTACAGATTCCTATCTCTAACCGTTACGAAGTTCCAGTTCTTCGTATCTGTACAATAATTATGTTCAAATTTTCAAGATTAAACTAGCAATCAAAATGCTCTAGTAAAAAATGTGAATTTTGCAGATTCGTATCTTTGCCATGTAGGGGAGGATGTAATCCCACTAAAAGATTTTGAAGTAAAATATCGCAAAGACTAGGCCGTAACATGGTGTATAGTTCAAAACATATCAGATCTCATGTAGAGAAAAGCATCTGAATCTATACCTAATACTACAAACTCTACGCCTTAGGTACAATACGCCTTAGTCAAAATAAGCGGTTTGGATGATTTGATGTGGAAGGCTAACTCCTCGTTTCTAACTGATCTGTCTTTTGCGAAAATAAATCAACGGGAGTATTCGAAAAGGAAAATAAAAAGCTTGTAATGTATATAGGTAGTAAACTTGATACCATTGAACAACTTTAGCACAGAATGGGGTCCATGAACATTTGAAAGTGATTTGAAGTAGAATTATGATGATGATTGTTATATAATTTTAAAAAGTGCCTTTGAGTGTAGACAGCTATAGGATAGTAAAAGAAAAAAGTTATTATCAATACGGGTACCTTATAATGACTTCTATCTGCTTCTTTCTGTCTCTGCAAATTGATTTCCATGTAATCTTCAGCAACTGGCAACCACGTATTGGTACTATTAGAGAACCCAGCACTAGTAGAGTTGTTCCAATGGTAAGGCGTTCTCGCAGGGTCTCGAGAATAGTCTAGATAGTTGTCAGGGTTGCCTTGGTTGCAAGCTGCGACGTCTACAGTGTCTTCCCAACTTACGAAGCCGTCTTTCATACCAATTTCTTCTCCTTGATAAGTGACGGCCACTCCAGGAAGGAGCATAGAGAGGGAGTTGAGCCCATCCACCATATTGGGGCGGAACCTTGAAGGCATCCTGTTGTTGTCATGGTTACCGAACTGCCAACCAAAAATTATTTTGTTTTTATTGAACTTTGACCTTGCAATCTTCCGGATTAGATAAAGTTATTTATTTGCTCATGTTTCAACTTAAGAATTTGTCTGAAATTCTTTCCTATAAAATTGTATGAGAAATTGTTCTATCTATATTTGATCGAATTTAATACAGGTACTCAAACAAAAATAAACTAATATATTATTTCATCCTAAGCTGAAGCCTTTGCGTCACTAGTTCAATTAACTCCTCATATACTTTGCTCATACTCAGCCAATTAAAAGTTTGCACAGTTTGTTATATGATGACAGATCCATTGGATGTTATTTTTAAACTTTTACAATTTGAGCACATTATACTACTATATTTATAAGGGACTTATCGCGCAATCAAACTAGATATTTATATACTAATTAAGTGCCTATTTTTCTCCCGACGTTTCTACCAAGTTGCATTGATCATGGTCACGGGCAGACCAATGATAAGATATACGATCCATGGGATTTCAGCTGAATTTATTTTCTACCTATTTACAGTTTTTTTATTTATTTTTTTACTAATAAATAAAAAAATGAATAATAACAATGGATCTATCATTGTAATTTATCAATTACAATGAATCTATCATTATAATTTATCACTTACAAATAATTTATCGTTGTAATTTATCAAATAAAAAACTGTAAAGAGGTAGAAAATAAATTCGACTGAAATCCAATGGATCGTATATTGTTTAAAACCCTAGATTAGGGTTGTCTAGACAATATAGTTCTCTTCTATTAACATTATTAAATATTCTATGCTAGTTGAGTAAATAACTGTATGAACCATTAAGTACCTAACCAAAAGGAGTCGACACGCCTATGCACCGAAGTCTGCCAAATCAGTGGGGGGGTGAAGAAACGTACACAAACCAAAATATAAGCAAGTTTACACACACACAAATGTAATTAACTAACACTAGCTCAAAATTAACGCAACACAAGCGCAACCAGACCGATATATTTATATAAAGAGCATGACCGCCGGTCGCGTACTTTTGGCAAAGGGGTATGCTTTGCAGTGTCAACTCCTTTCGGTTAGGTACTTAATGGTATGAACTCATAGAAATGTTGCCTGTAGTCAAGCTAGCTCATTACTGCTACAAAGAAGAATTAAATAGAGTACAGAAAATGTAAATAAGATTTGATGGAGGTTAATTTTTAAATTAAACTCACCACCCAGTTGGCAACGCGCCCTGGTGGCATGTAAGTGAGCCACCTCAGGATGACATAGACGAAATCTCTGGCGTTAGAGTTGGCAGACAAGCTGGTGATAAAGTCGAAGTTGAAAGGGAAGTGGGCCCCGACCCTCGACTGCTCGTCTCCGTAATACAACATGGTCATTGTGATGTTGGCATATGCTTCAGCTAGCTGTATCCTGGAAAATTAAGGGCAATTGCGAACGTGCAGAAAATGTCACCAAACAACAACAACAACAAATAATAAAAGAATGTAGGTGATATCGTGAAATTGTTTTTAATTAAGCTTTTACACGTATTGACCAGATCTAGATATAGATTATAGAAATGAAAGTGTGTTATGAGATAATAATCTATACCTATTTATAAAACAATAATTAAGCTACTTAAAACAATATGCGTGTACTTTGCCTCGTGGTTTCAGTTTTAGTTTGAATTTGCTATATACTACTGTTGAAGTCAGTGAAACAATTTACTCCACAGATATCTAACAATAACAGATGGATAATGTCACTTGAAGAATTTTTCATCTTAATTTTCCCTTCATAAAATCCGGCATAATCTACTGAATTGAGATATTTTTCATGTATCTTTCTAGCTCGTGTCCATATTAAATTGATGCATTTCTTATTCATTTCTTCTTCATTCTTTAAGATTTTTTCGATCGAACATATTATCTCTCTGGTATCTCTGTAATTTAATCCGTCGTTTGAAAGCAGTAGTTTACAATACTCACTTTGTCTCACTTCCACTCTCCTGCTGCCAGCGATCACCTGCCTCTCTCCACTCGTAGACAACATCATACAGTTCTATCAGATCCCTCACATGTATCTGAGTGGTGTAGCCTGGCTGGTCAGGGTTCAGGAACATGTTTCCTGACAGTGGCTCATCGGGGTACACTCCGCCGTGGTCATCAGGGTTGGCTTCGAACAAGTGAGGAATAGCATCTAGCCTAATGATTAAAATAAAATTATTGTATATTTAGTATTATTTAGACTAATATTATTTAAAATAACAACAAAATATCTACACTGGTGGTATTATGCTGAGATGGGACTGGTTTGTGGCGAAAATTTAGCATATAATTACTGTTTATATTTATAATTCGTGTACTGTATTTTTGATGTTTGTCTTGTATTGTGTGTTGTTTTCGTTGCAAATAAAGTTATGTCTATGTCTGTCTAAAAATGTAACATTAAAAATGTGCTTAATTGAAAATTCCACGCCCATAGAGCTCTTCACAACTGACTGATCTACATCCGTCTAACCATCAGCCATAGGGCATCCTCTGCCGAACATAGGCCTCTCCTATAGATATCTAATAAAACCGGTTGGTGATTGCTTTCATTCAGCATGATCTTGCTATTTTAATGAGGTTATACGTCTACTTTGTCGGTGTATATGGGAACTGACTGATCTAATAACGGGAGAAAATGTTAACTTATCAAACAGACCTAAACCCATCGCAGCCCTTATCGATCCAGAATTTCATGATGTTAAGCATCTCCTGTCGAACCGCGGGCTCGCGGAAGTTGAAGTCTGCTTGTTCGATGGCGAACTGGTGGAGGTAGTACTGCTGGCGCTGCTCGTTCCACTCCCATACCGTCCCTCCGAACTGACTGATCTAAAATGGCCAAACATATGGAATTAATATTCTCCAGATAGGGTCAGTTATAGCCATGGTGGTCTAGAGGTAGTGACACCCGCCTTAAATTGTGAGGTCGTTGGTTCAAATTTCGGTCCCGTACCAATGAATTATTTTGAATTTATGTACGGAATTTCACACTACTGTCTTTTCGGTGAAAGAAAACATCGTGAGGCAACCTGCATTACGTCCGTACTAGAAATTCGATAGCATATGTGAATCCACCAACCCGCACTGATCCAGCGTGGTGGATATGGCTCAATCACTCTTCGTTGGTAGGCCTACGTCCTGCAGTGGACTATTAAGAAGGCTGGTACAAAGTCAATTAAAGTCGAATAGGCTTTCTGGTTTTACTGCTACTATCGTTTTACTGAATTACTACTTAAATAAAATTACTACTTTTCTGCTTCAATTGTTTCACATTATTTAAAAGAATAACCATTATAAATATAAGGAAATTGAAATTAAAAATTATAAGGCTCCGCAACAACATGTTTCTTTCAGTTATGAAACTCCTAAGCTCATAACTTTGTCCCAAAATTGTAGTTCGGAGTTTTGAGCTCAATCAAATTCCAAGTTTGATAAAACTTTTCTAGGACACAAATAGAGACACATACCACCCTTTTTAGTCTCACAAAAAGGCCGATTACAGAGGCGCCATCGTAATTATATTAGCTAAATAGCATAGTTCTGTTTCTTTTTCACTTTAGGCATTCGATAGAGAGAACGCTTTTTACGTTGCTGATAAATTTACGCTGGCGCCTCTGTAATCGGGCTTAGAGCTATTAAGATTTATTTTGAAAATTGTTCATCAAAGACATTCATCTTCAAGATTTGAACTCGTGCGAGGTAAAATGAGAGTTATTTGGTTACCCAGTTAGACGGCACCAGGCGATTGGTCGCATTGTCCGGGTCTGGCTTCGGGTCCGCCCACACGAAGTAGTTGTCGAAATCGGGATGCCTTTCCACTGATTGCTTGAAGTAATCGGATTCTGTACTCGCGTGGTTCGGCACGTAGTCAAGGAGGACTTTAATACCTGCGGAACAAGTGTCAAAATACAAGTCGTTAAATTGTCATCTTTTTTTTATTAAATCATAACTAATAAGCAGTTCGATGATGTTTATCGTGTTTCACACACTAGGTTTATAGGAATGTTCTTAATTCTTCTAATAATTTCACACTCAGTGACGACTGTCTGGTTTAACATAGTTCTCACAGATGGCGCTTTCAACACTAGAAGTTGGTGGTAAAATGGACCCGTTTTCCCCCCGAAGGGTAGAAAACGGATATTTAGGTTTCAGCCGAAGCTTGACCCATTGTGAGATTACCCTCGAATTTTACCTAGTTGCAGTGTGATTCTACCTCCTTTCTGACCGATATCGTCGCGTCACGTGATCGCCCTACTCCTTGCCGTTGACGCGTGGCGGCCATCTTGCCGGCGGTAGTTTCTTTCGTCAGTACTCTCACATTGGTAATCCGGCAAGTTCAGCCGGTATGGGTCAAGCTTCGGCTGAAACCTAAATATCCGTTTTCTACCCTTCGGGGGGAAAACGGGTCCATTTAGGTGTTCGAGCCTTCGCTTGACCCATTGTGAGATATGTTTATAATCTGCCGGCAATGGACCGACGTACTGTGAGTGGAGTTACAAGTTGTTACTGTTTTCTATATAGGATAGAAATAAAGACAACTTGTGAATGTAATCATGTTGATTTATTTCTGTGACTAGACACAGTTATTGTTATAATTAAATTAAATCAGTTTTAAATGCGCCATATTAATCAGTCTCAGCAAGTTCACAAAAATTGTACTTAGGCGATCACATATCAATAATAGTTATACTGGGGAGAATGATTGAGCTAAACTATATGATTGGGTGTTGTTACTTTTAACAGGGATTTCCTTGAAATAATACTTGATGAATGTATCCTTGGATCTCCAAATCCCTCTCTTCATTATATCGTCAAGATTTAGATTTCTATTTGACCAATTGTCTGAGTTTACAGCTGCCCTGAAGCTTCCAGGAGAGGCTTCTATATTTGATTCGCGAAATAATGTGCGTAACCATCCTGCGATTACCGTCCGAGATGCTGATTTGACTCTACCTCTAGTCGTAATGAAGAGGTTAACTAAATCAGGGCAGGCTCTCCTTCTATCTTTGGCTAAGTCAAGTAGGCGCCCGATCCATGAGACTATGTCGAGCCTTTGTATGTCACTGACTGTGAATTTCCAACCAGATTGTCTGAAGGTAGTCGAATCAGTTTTCGATCCAAACTTTGGCCAGAATATTACGTGGTCTTTGCAAGATTCGAAAGAGTCTGGGCCTGTTTCTAAGAGTGTTAGGTCATGTACCCGTCGACCCGTCGCTAGAAGAAGCAAGGCTGAAACATGGCGGGAGACTTGGAATAGGCTCTTTGTGTTCAGCGGGTATGTTTGTAAATAGTCCACTAACTCGTATATATTCCACGTTGGTGGTTTACTTGATGGGGGCTTTGTTAAATTTATCCCTTTTAGCAACTGCCTTATCAGCGGATGAGAGCTCAGTTTATCCGTGTTCTCTGGGTTGGCAAACGTGGCAACTACTGATTTATGTAAATGTATAGTTTTTGGGGCTAATTTGACTGTTGTGCGCAAATAACATATGAATTTAGCAAGTTCTTCAGCACTTGGGTCATTAATAGTACAGCCGTTAATTATGGCCCACTTTTTCCATCGCTCCCAGGCTGATTTATATGTCTTCAACGTAGATTTTTGCCAAGAAGCCTCAACTAGCCCTTGGTTTTCTAGAGACCACGTTTCTAATAGACGGGCCCAGCCCGAACCCTCCATACCTGCAAACACAGTTCTCCTACTGCTGGCGGAGGATTCATTGTTCTCAGGTCGATGAGATGATTGCGAAGGTTCTTTATCGTCAGGGGAGGGTTCAGTGCTCGTTGCTTGAGCTCTGTTTTCCAAAATGTTCGCTCCCATTTCGGAGCCACTAGGAGATACGTGCCGGAGCTCGTTATTAGATGTCGAAGTACTCTCGGTATCATGGCCGGAGGAGGAAATATCCATCCGAGTTGGAAATGCCATGGCCTGCTGAATGCGTCTACAAAAAGGCAATTTTGGTCCTTGGCGTCTTCGCTTACATATGCGTCTAGAACAGCTGATCTGGAGCTGGCAAACAGGTCTATGGAGGGTTTCCCCAGTTTCGCGAAAATATATCTCAGTATGTTTCCGCTGAGTGTCCATTTCGATAGTCCGGTAGATCTTGATAGACTGTCCGCCGTGAGATTGTACCTTCCCGGGAGGTAGCGTGCTATGAGTGTTATTTGGTGGCGATGTGCTAGGCTCAAAATTTTGAAAGTCGAGTTCAGGAGTGTCTTGGACCTGGTCCCCCCTTCTTTTGTTATATATGCGACTACTGTTTTGTTGTCTGTTTGCAACATTACTGATCGGTGTTTTAAGTTGGGGCCGGCTCTTCTTAGGACTTCTAGAACGCTCCACAGTTCTTTCTGATTGCTGTGCCATCGTTCTTGGGTCTTGTTCCATAAGCCTTGGAGTCTTTTTCCGTTTATGGTGGCCCCCCCATCCGTTCTTTGCTGCGTCTGTAGTAAGGAAGACTGTGGCATCTTGTTGGTGGATGAGAGAGGTCTTCTTGATGTTTTTTAGCCACCAATTTAATTCTTGTGTGACTATTTTTGGCAGGGGGAACTTTCTGTGTCGATTCTGTTTTGGGAGGCGATTTGCTTCTATCTGGATTCTTCGGCAGTGTAATCGGCCTAAGGGAATTACGAATGCCGCGAAGTTTATGTTTCCCAAAAGAACTTTGGCCGACCACCAGCTCCATCGTTGATTTCTTAGTAACTGTTTTATGAGATTCATGTTCTTTGTTATTTTTTGTTTTGGAAGGGACTTGGTGTTTGTTTCTGTGTTCCACACGATTCCCAAGTATTCGACCGCACGTGATGGCGTGAGGCAGGATTTTCGTAAATTCACGCACCATCCCAATGTTTTGAGAGTTTGGAGAACGTGTTGACTTTGTTGCTTTAATATCTCTCTGTTGGGATGGATTATTAGGAAATCGTCGAGATAAACGGTCACCCTGATGCCTTCCTCCCTGAAATAGTTTGCAACCCAGTTAGTTACTTTGGCAAAGATTGAAGGTGCTGTGGCGAGACCAAAGGGCAGGCATGTCATTTCGTATATTATATTATTATATGCAAAAGATAAGAATCTGCGGTGCGAGGGGGTGACAGATATATGAAAGTAGGCTTGTGATAGGTCGATTTTCACCATATAATCCATAGTGTTGAGACAAGCAGGGATTTTGTGGTGATTTATTAGATGAAATTTGGGGGGTCTTAGAAATTTGTTAAGCATCTTCAGGTTTAGAATGGGGCGGTTTGAACCATCTGATTTTTGTCGAAGAAATAAAGGTGATAAGAACCCTGACTTGCTGTCTGATTTACGAATCGCTTTATCGCGCAGCAGTTTGCTTACTTCGTTTGACATTTCGACCGAGGGTTTCGCTTGGAATCTCTGACAGGTTTTCTTATTTAATGCTTTTAATGGGGGGGAAGCGAAAAACGGGATCCTATAGCCGTTTAATACGGATAAAATGCTCTTTGGTGCCCCTAAACGCTCCCAGGTTTCTTTTTTGCAACTGACCTGTCCAGCCGAAAAATTAGAACTTTCTTCCTTCGTATCTTGGTCTTCTAGACCTTCCGGCATTACCGCGTCGAGTTCCGCCCCTTGCTGCTGATGATGGCTGTCTTTCCTGTGGTCTATAGCTCGATCTTTTATAACCTTCGGGTGCACGTGTTTTTTCGCTTGGGCCTTGGCGATTGGTTTGGTGAGGCGCGTCCCTGTTTGCTGCCTTCGGTTTGAATTTAGATTTGGCCAGAAAAAACTTATTGATACCCCCTTGTTCTTTTATTAGATCAGCAAGCTGTGGTTCGGAAAAAAGGTGCGTTGAAGATGGTGGTATTGAATGTAGTAGTTCATTCAGGGCCTTATTTGATGGTTTGTAAATGTTCCGTCTTTGCTGTATGATTTCAGCCCGCTTCCCGCAGGCGTACTGCAAGAGAGCGTCCGAGGTACGACGGAATGTAGTATCAGTCGCTAGAAAGTTGACACTGATTGCACGTTTTACTTCTAAAGATGACTTTTGGTATATGTCTTGGAATTCTTTCCGTTGTTGTAGCAATCCATGAGTAATTGCTCCGAGACAGAGATCCATTTTTTCTAGGATGGATACCATTTGCCATGATGGAGTAACGGTTGCCAGGTTATTGTTGGTTCTTAGGTTTGTAAAAACTGGAGTTGCCTGAAATTTCTTTTGCACATCCGCATATCTTATGTTTTGCCAGTTCTCAGTTCCTAGTCGTTGACATTGTATTCCTTGTTTTGATAACTCTTCGTCAGCGGTACTTATCTTAGCTTCTGATTCCTGCGTTGCGGGCGCGAAGTCAAAGAGAGCATCGGCGGCTTCATTGTTCGCGGGTATCTCGCTCGGCTCGTTATGATCTTCATCAACCTCTTGGTCATATGATGGAGCCGTCCAGCCGTCGTCCCCGTCGCTAAACTCGTTGCCAGAGCTTGAATCTTCACGGTACCTGCCCTGGCTCTCCAGGCGACCTTGTAATGACTCGATTGTATTGTTTAGTTTCTCAAGGAGAGAGTTGTTCTGTGTCATGAAATTTATCATTTGCTCATCGGTGTATTTTGGTTTCTTTTTCTGTATATTTTCGGGACTGTGCGCTCGTTTAGAATATGTCGATATGTCGAGGAAGGTGTTCTAGATCTCTGGAGCGATTTCTCTGCCTCTGCCCGAGAGGTAAAATGAGGTTTGAGCTCCGATATTGCAGACCAAAAACCGTTGAAAGCTTCCTCTGGGTGGACTCTCTTCATTGTCGAGAATGGACAATAAATTATGGCTCGACCTAGCGGCCATGTCAATAGTGTTCTTTTTATAGCTTTGTATTTTCGCTCACTCAGTGATGAGATTTCAAAGACTCGCGCTAACTCTATCGTCGGCACTGCGAAACGCAGACGACATTCGTCGTCGGCAGACATTTTTTCGCCAAAGAGGTCAGTAAACGATTCATTATTGATCTCCCAAAGCCGCCATTGTTCTGGGTAATATTCATCCAGAACCTCAGTAAATCTTCTGAATTGTTCTTTTTCCTCTGGCGGTGGTTCCCAGTTCGCCAGCTCACCCATCGTTGTGCGATTCATGATGATGATCTGTGACGAAAATTTAGGAGTGAATACTGGTGCTTATGGCGGGTTTGACGACAGCACGGCCGACAGGGGCCGTTTGCACCGCCGCAATTCGAAATCATATTAGCCGATGTCTGTCGCCTGTGTAGCCGACCGTTGTCGCCTGTGTAGCCGATATCTGTCGGCTGTGCAGCCGTCAAAAGAAAAAAGGAAGATATGGATACATCGGTTGATCTCGAGCGCTGTTGGCGGCTCGGAGTTCGACCTTGTTCGATGTGCGAACATGGTTGTCGGAATAAGGTAAAGATTAATTTGGGGCTCTCCCAAATATATAAATTTCCGATATCCTTTGCGGTTTGGGGCTTACCCAAAACTGAAAATGCTAACGCGAGTAATAAACGCGTTATGATTGCGCGAATTTGCCGTCTTGCGAGCGGGCAATCGCCAATCACGATTAGTTGATCGATGAAAATGTACTTACCAGTGATTTATTCACTTTTAACAGTAATTCTTTTACACACTGCTCACTATGCAAAAATTCAAGACGTACTGACGAAAGAAACTACCGCCGGCAAGATGGCCGCCACGCGTCAACGGCAAGGAGTGGGGCGATCACGTGACGCGACGATATCGGTCAGAAAGGAGGTAGAATCACACTGCAACTAGGTAAAATTCGAGGGTAATCTCACAATGGGTCAAGCGAAGGCTCGAACACCTAAATGATAAAACACTTCACTAGTTTGGCGGGTTCGTAGTACAGCGTTCTAGCTTAATTTGGACAAAGCATCTGGGCTGCAATCCCAGAGAGATGCAGGTTCAAATCCTGCGAGCGCGTCAATTTTTCAAGTGTTAATCATAATAAGCAGTTTTTGTTTCTGCTGTCCCATTTCCTCTTTTTTAGATAGCAGACTGTTGAGCCCTTTCGTTGTGACTCTAGTTTATTAGTGAGCGTTTTTTTTAAACGACAGGCATAATGTAAGATTTTAATTAGGTATGTGATCATTTTAAAAGATCAAACTGAAGACCGGTGAAAAATAATAAGCTGTTCCATTTATCGGAATCAAAGAAAGATTTGGAAATAGGTTTGTCGCGTTTTGAAAATTGATCCCATACCATTAATGTATGTATGTACAATTTGTATATGTCCGTCGTTTAAAAGAATATATTGTACAATTCTGTAGTCTCGGTCGCTTCGCGCTTTGTCTAGACTTGAGCCGTGGCTTAGGAAGACAGGGTGTTAGGCGAAATCCTCTATGGCACGACCAGAATATTAAGTGCGGTACACCTGTTCTGTCTGAGTTAGGCTTTTGCTTTAAGTATGCAAAATTTAACTTAGACTATCATTTTACACTGCTTATAGAGCGGTGTAATCTGATTATGACAGAAACTGTAGGACTAAATGAGTCCTGCGTGATATGTTCAATTAATTTTCATTAGAATTGAATTTACAGCATTCACGATCACCATCTTATCAGTTACAGCACTTCTACTGTTGAGTATAGTATTAAATACACTTCCAAATAGACCAGGCAGAAACAGCTTGCATCCAGAGCGTTTCTGCATTTTGACGGCCTCATCAGTTTTCAGTTCTGCCATTTTACTTGGCTTATCCTAAATTTCCTACGCTAAGTCGACAAGTTTGTTCCTTCTATGAGTATCTTCAGTATTGATTCTATACCACGTTATTGCAGCATTTATAGTATTATGATTTTGAGTGCTTTCCACACTAGATTTTATCTCAAAGAGTTATCTTTGTGATAAGCATTTCAAAAATCTGAGGCGGGCTGGCTCAGTTGGTTAGAGTGTCGGGCTAGTGATCCGAAGGGGCAGGTTCAAATCCTGCGTTCGCTTCAGATTTTTGAAATGCTTATCACAAAGATAACTCTTTGAGATTTATAGTACCTATTTTAATAGTAATTTTATCATTATTACCAAGTTCATGCGCTCTGCGGACCAGCTCTTCAAAGTCTGCCATAGTACCGTACTCGTCGTGGATTTCGTAGAAATTGCTGATGTCGTACCCGAAGTCCACCATGGGTGACTTAAAGATTGGAGACATCCATATCGCACCCACTCCAGCATCCACGAAATGTTGCATCTCACTGGTGATACCTGAGTGAAGAGAGAGCATCATCATAGTTTTAGCTACAGGCCGTTCATTGCATGAAAATTGCCTGCTGTTGACGCATAGGCCTCGGAGACCTCAACAGCACTTAATTTTTGGGAGACCTGCCTCCCCTATATAGATCTTCAATACGATCAGTTGAAAAAAGCTTGCAACTAACGCTTTCCTGTTGTCTTATAAATGCATATAAACAGCGTTGATCCTTGTACTACAGGACTAATCGCGCACTGAAAATACGAGATAAATGAATACCTTTAAGTTTTTTTTGATGGCTTTGAATGTTCTTAGTTTTGAGAATGTTCGAATCGTTAGTTGAAAGTTTGGGGTTAGTTTACAGTGCGACTGTATCAACAGCAACATAATTTAGTGAATTTTAGAAAATTGCATGCCATCATTGCATAATAAACTTCAAGATAAATTCCCACGCAGACACAACGTGAATTGAAAAAAAAAATCTACATCATACCTAAATATCTGTAACTATGTTAACATGACAGATAACAATCATATTGCGCACTTGAACTTGACCGATATCTGTGCTACGTCTTTATTGCTCTTATTAATAATAAAATCATCAAATAATCATCAATTTCACATCACTGGCTTTTCGGTGAAGGAAAACATCGTGAGGCAGCCTGCATATGTCCGTAGAAGAAATTCTATGGCGTATGTGACCGCACTGGGCCAGCGTGGTGGATATGGCCCAATCAACCCCCTCGTGGGTAGGCCTACGTCCTGCAGTGGACTATTAAAAAGGCTGGTACAGTACAGTACAGTAATAATAAAAACTAGTACTTTGAATATTAGTTTACCTCTAAAAAGCGATTGACCTATGCATCTCTCACGCTGGCCTAGTTAGCTTACAGCTTTGAATTTTGTCTTACACATTCAGATATTCTATGTTTTCCTTCACCGAACATAAATTTAAAAAAAACTCTACCGAGAATCATCTTGATCTCTTAGAAATGAGTGAAAGAAACCTATGACCTCACGCTTTTACTAGCATAATCCCAATAAACCACCTCACAAACATACCTCTTAAATCTCCAATACCATCGCCGTCACTGTCTTTGAAGGATCGTGGGTATATCTGATAGATGACCGTATTCTCCCACCAATCCAAAGGCTTCAGCTCTGGAGGATCTGGACCCTGGCTGGCCAGCACAGCCCATGTTATCGACCCTACCACGATCCCCACCACCGCCAGCACCCCCACCGTGATTCCCACCACTTTCAACCAAGACGGCATTTCTTTCACCAATGCCCGCGACTCCCCAGTGGGGTCCAGATATAATTTTCTGTTATCGACTTTATCAGATGTTGTAAACTCATTATCATATCAAAAGTTTTGTTTATGGCAGATCAAAATGTTGTGGAAAATTCCAATTTCTGTATTTTTTATACTTATTTGGGATATCAGGATTTGATACTACAGTTTGAGGATTGGTATTTATATGTATTTCATGTGGGTTCCCGTTCGTTCTTTCTTAGAAATTAAGACGCCACAGACAGACGTACGGATAAACAGTCACAAGATGCAAGTACTAATCGTGCTACTAACTTCCTAACATCCTTCTTTTTGGGTTAATCAAACAAAAAACTTCTGTGTATTAGTTTGGGATCGGTGTGAGTAGCGCATTTAGTGATTCCTTAATATTTACTTTTTATTCCAGCATGAAAAAACCGGTAACAACGCAGGATGCTGTTAGTACGTAGTTTAATAATATTACTTACGTCAAAACCAGTGACTCCACAAAGTATCATATTACAATGGTGCATAAAATATTATAATACAATTGCTTATAAAAATAGATAGTAGAACTAAATTAGATCTTCAAGATAATACATCCATTTCTCGGAAATTCGAAATTAGTTTATCAGTTATTAGATATCTAGAAATTTTCAGGGTGTATAATATGATTTACGAAATTCCTTGAGATAGAGCCAAGTCAATAGAGAAGACTTAATCGGTTCAGAGCTTTGTACTAGTACGATTTAATATATCTAAAACTAGTTTTTGCTCGCAGCTTTGCCCGCGTGACTATTTGTGGTGCTATCCCATTGGACTTTTTTAATTTTCCGGAATATAAAGAAGCCCATATCACTTTCCAACCATATAACTATGTTCATGTCAAAAACCAACTCAATCCGTTGTTCTGATGCTGCGTGAAAGAGTAAAAAACTAAAACTAACAAATACAGTTTCGGATTCATAATATTAGTATTGGTCGAATCATAGAAGTCGGTGGATGTGAAATTAGCTACAAGCTGCTATATCCATTCAGCGCGCATTTTTATATGAGCTTCAGTTAGGATTGGATATTGCGCATCTTGTAGCTTCACATCCGCCGGCTTGTATGATTCGGCTTATAAGAAACACTATACAACGTGTAACGGAAAGACTGTATACATACTGAAAGTACCAAATCAGATAACGATAACAAACTAGTTCGGGGCATGTTTAGCCGTGTAAGTTCGTTTGCTGATTTTTAATCATTTTTTGAAAAACTAGTCATTTTTATGACTAATTCACATTTGCACAGCACTATCACACTAAACAGCTGTGAGGTCAATAACACGACCTTGCCCATCAAAATCAGACCACACCTCCTTGTTGTGACATGTTTGTTTACGTGCAAAAGATTTTTCTAGTCAGTCATATTTAATTTTTTTTTTAAAATGAATGTTGTTATTTTGCCTCGGAATTTCGAATACAGAATCTATATAAGGTATAGTATCAACCTACGTTTTATGTATACAGCCTTTCCGTTACACCTTGTCTATACTAATATTATAAAGAGGAAAGATTTGTTTGTTTGTTTGTTTGTTTGTAATGAATAGGCTCCGAAACTACTGGACCGATTTCAAAAATTCTTTCACCTTTGGAAAGCTACATTATCCCCGAGTAACATAGGCTATATTGGCGCATACCTACATTACGTGGTAAGTATATGTATAGCCAATCATACCCGGGCAAAGCCGGGACGGGCAGCTAGTATAGTATAAAACAAAGTCGCTTCCCGCTGTTTGTCCCCATGTATGCTAATATCTTTAAAACTACACAACGGATTTTGATGCGATTTTTTTAACAGATAGAGTGATTTAAGATGAAGGTTTAAATGTATTATACACTAGCTGCCCGTCCCGGCTTTGCCCGGGTATGATTGGCTATACATATACTTACCACGTAATGTAGGTATGCGCCACACACATGCTAGACATACCGGATGAACCATTATGATGAGTTAAAACCTACCCAAATCGCGAGAGTTTCCGTAGTCTTAAACTGTTCGAAGTTTATGAAAAAGAGATAGTAGGTATTGGCATATCTAAATAAAAGTGAGTTCGTATGTGCTGGGTGGCTGTACATAATATATAGCCCTGATTTCAGAAAATGACAATGATGAGAATGAAAGCGACGTTAAAATATTACAGACCTACAGTCTATACATTCTACCCATGTAAGTTAGTTTCTTGATCTTGTCTTCACTCGAGAATTTTGAAAAACATTGGACATCAGTTCTACTTCTACGAATTGTGTGCCCTACCTAAGGCCTCTTCAACTTGCTAACCCAAAGAGCTGTGATGGAAGGAATCGAAGCGCTGGCATCCAACGTGTTCCGGACGTCACGACCAGATCTTAGATTCACGTGAAGACCTTCGCTACACTTGCCAATACATTGTCTACATTCGAGAACTTTAAGGTCGACAATTCGTTTCACATACTATGTGCAGGGGCGTAGCTACCGCAGTATCAGCCGTGTCAATTATACGGGGCTCCCGGGCTACAGGGGCCTTAACGTGTGTAAGCAAAACCTAGTAAAATGTTATCCACAATGTCACTTAATCTCGTGCTTCCCGAAAAAAAATCATCTCTTTTTTCTCGGGTTAAGCATTCTTCCAAAAGTTGTCCTAAGAGGCAGAAATTTTATAACAACTGAAATCGTCTTCAGCTAGACTTACTCGTACTTAGCTGATATAGGTATTTATATTCTATTCATTATCAATTTCCTGAAAAAAAGGCAAGAAAAGTGTATATTTCATTTGAATTGTTTCGCTATCTCAATTTCTAGGAGGAAGTGACAACTTATAAATAACCGTCTTACCACTAAAGTTTTACGCAGGCTTTGGACAACGTTTAACAGTACAAATTGTACGGCTAAACAGTGTTTAAATCTTTTGCGATAAGGCGGTATATATTTAATTCAATTTAATGCAAGGATATTTGTTTCTTTTGTGAGAAATGAGTGATTTGGGCTCCCCAACTATGTTTGATTCTGGGCTCCTCCAAGGCACGCTACGCCACTGCATACCTATTTACGAGTACTACCAATAAAACATAAATCGACACACTAATGGCGGAGATAAATAACTTTTGTGATCTAGTGGTAGTAACGCCTGTCCTACAATCGTGAGGTGGTGGGTTCAAATCCCGGTCCTGTATCAATCAGTTTCTTTGGAACTTATGTACGGAATTTCAAATCATTGGCTTTTCGGCGAAGGAAAATATTGTGTGGCAATCTGCACCAACCCACACTGGGCCCTGGCACTGGTGGTGGATATGGCTCAAGCACCCTTCTCAATTCTCAATGACCCGTTTCCTCAAATCTCGACGTTATGTCACCTAATAAGTGCCTGTAACCGAGCACTTTGGCATCGCGCGGCGTTGTAGTCGGCTTGGAATCGCCTTACGACTAACTAAAAAGCCTGCCCACTACGTAGCTTGTGCAAGATTTTGGCTCGGACACTTTTTTCACGATTGTGACTCTATAGATATTTGCTCGAAGTGAATTTTGTATTATGTACATTGTACAAAGTACATGAATTGCCAAGCGGAGTGAGCGGCGAAACGAAACTTTTATAATACTTACATTTTTGAACTCGTAATATCTTTGTAATAAAATGTCTGAATTAAATAATTTAAAAAGTTGCATAAAGCTATTGAAACAGTCTTGAATATGAAATAATTTATTTTGATAAGGTTTAATACCAAGATACAAATTAACATCCTTTTTCTGCGACGGTATTTCAATTAATTTTTAAGAATAAAAGAACAGTTATTACGGCTTAACTATAATAGTTAGATATATGCTGTCGCGACATTTTTTGTAAATTATGGTGTGTTCTATAAAGTCGTAGTACATTATTTTATTCCATCATCAATAGTTTTCTCAGCGCACGCGACGTAAGGAATTTTTCAGGTCTTTTTTTTACACCTTATGTTACATTATTGGAGTTTTAGTAAGGATCCCTAATTTTTTTTTAAATATAATATAGCCTATGTTACTCGGGAATAATGTAGCTTTCCAAAGGTGAAAGAATTTTTGAAATCGGTCCAGTAGTTTCGGAGCCTATTCATTACAAACAAACAAACAAACAAACAAACAAATCTTTCCTCCTTATAATATTAAGTATAGATGTAGCACCTGTGTACCTGTGTAGTTTCTACGAGATTCGTTGAAAAATGCGACCTGTAGACGAAAACCAACATCCGGACAGACGAAATCAAAATCACCGTGATCAAATGAAGACCTTCGCTTCGATTTGGCCAATTATATCGAGACCTGCAAGCCAATCGCGTTAATTATAAACAGCTGCGTTCCGACTGTAATTCAGTCAAAGTTCGGTTGCAATTGTAGTTAAGTTTCGATTCAGCTTTAAGGAATTCGGTATTGCGCTAAACTTCATACATCAGACGTACGTTTGACAGCAGTTACGTTCCAACTCTGATTGAGTTGCGTTTCAACTTTTGTCAAAATCATTAGCGCGATACGAAAATAGACAAAAAGTTGAAATTCGGTTAAAGTTCAATTGTGGTTCAGCTGCAATTTTTTAGTGCGGTTGGCCTGCAGGTGTTGTGCACGATCGCACGAAAGCTTGCTCGCTGCTCAAATATATGGTCTCATTTTCGTACTAAAACACATTATTATTACTATACATTTTTTAATAATTAAACAATATTTATTTACATAATAATTTATATACCTACTAAATAAATAATTTACACTATTAATTTCTAGTATCACTGGCTAAAACTTAAACAGGCGGTGCTCTTAGTATTATTGCTTCTCCAGCTTGTAACGTCAGCTGGCTGGTGTTAATTTCAGTCCTGAAAAAAAAGTTAACTTTCAAATCTGCTCTGTTCTTTATTGATATAATTATTTTTTGCAAAAAATAGTATGACCAACTTCATCCGTGTACAGAATTCGCGAATATTTCGAACAAATCGATGTAGCATTTGTCACATTATTGTTGATTTATCAAAAATGGCTCAGCCGATTTCGATAAAATTTAAATAAGACCAATTTTAATGTATACTCTTTCCAATAAAAAAAGAATTATTAAAATCGGACTACTACAAAAAAGGTTATGCGCGTCGACTTAAGTACCTCCTCTGGTTGGATCGTCGGTCAAAAAATAAAACAAGTTTAACTCATAAATCAAGAACACACTACACATCAAGACAAAAAGTATTCAGACAAATCTCGTCATTTCCTTCACAGCGCAGATAATGTTAAGTATACCAAAGTGTAAAGAAACGTACACGATCTAATTTTGATTAAAAGTAGTCAGCTAGAGAACTCTGTCCAGGTGGATAGTATCAGATTCCCTCGTTAAACACAAAGACTAACGTGTCAAAAGTGCGCAAACTCTTCACCAGAATATTAGTATTCGTTTATCAAAGAGCCGGAGTTTGGTGGAGGACTGAGTCTGGTAAGACAGGTCAGATATAATGCTGCCTAGCGCCTCAGAGCTGAATGCTAGCGAGGCTTTATAAGAGCTTGCTACACCTAGAGAAGTATAATTATAATATGTATAGTAAATCGGAAGTCACTAAAATCTCACAGCAAAGGCGTTCGGCCTAGTGTGAGTTTCAGGGTATATTAAATATTGTAAATGTTCTATAAATTAATCTACTAAAAATATATAAGTACTAACATTAAATAATAAGCATTTACTGTACTGTACTGTATCAGCCTTTTCAACAGTCCACTGCAGGACGTAGGCCTACCCACAAAAGGTGATTAGGCCATATCCACCACGCTGGCCCAGTGCGGGTTGGTGGATTCACATAAGCCATCGAATTTATTCTACTGGCCATACTGGCGTATTCACGAAGCAACCTGCATACGCCAGTATGGTACGGGACCGAGGATTTGAACCCACGACCTCACGATTGTAAGGCGGGTGTCACTACCTCTAGACCACCACGGCTGTTAAGCATTTACTAACACCTTGTAATATTTTAGCTCAAATAAAAATTGTTTATTGTTATTGTTGTTGTTCTTACCCTGGAAGCCTCGTCGAATGGATACTCGATTCGTAGACAGTAGCGGGTAAAGTCAGCTGCGGTATTCTGTTCAGGTGTATGGTGTCGGGCGCTTCCCCCACGTTGAACACCAGGACCAGGGTGTCATAGGTCTGCAGGTGCCGAACAATGTAGAATGAAGAGTCCGTGAACGGCCGGATGTCGTACTCCCCGTGCCTTAGGGTAGGCTCACGGCGCAGCTTTATCAACGCTTGGTACACCTGCAAAAATTAAATTTCAGTTTATATTTGTGATGCACAGAATTGGCAAAAATAATCATACCGCTTATTGCTATTGAGATGTTTCTGTCATGCTTTTTGGCGGTTTTTATGTCTTCTAAATAGTTAATAGCTTTGGTGACATGATGTAGGATTGGTTTTTAATTGGCGAACTTAACTTATGTGACCTTAATTTGTAATGTTACGTGACTCAAGTTCCTAGCGTCTACCTTCTTTTTAGCTGGGTAAATGTTTTGAAGCTAGGGCTGGTAATTTTTTTCTATTGATTTACTATTAACACCAAAAGATATATTTGCCCTTGCCTTGTCTAGATAAATATGCCTTACGAACTTCAATGGTGCGATTATGTTGAGTTATCTTTCCTTGTAATTGCTCTTAGTAACTACCCTCTTTCTGCTTGGCGAGGTTGATGTCTTCGAAATTCTCGGTGAGAAAAGAGGAGACTCTTTTTACCAAAATATGTTGAGTTAATCTTCTTTTGAGCGTCATTGAGGTGGCAAATTTTTTTCATCGTCTCGACAAGAAGAATAAGTACTGACCTTGTAATGACTTCTAGCATCCTCCTTCTGCTTGGCAAGGTTGATTTCCTCAAAGTCCTCGGCGACGGGCAGCCAGGTGCTGGTGTTGGTGGAGAAGCCAGCGCTGGTGGTGTTGTCCCAGTGGAAGGGCGTCCGCGCCGGGTCGCGAGAGTAGAGGAGGTAGGTTTCGTTGTCGCCGCGATTTAGCGCCTCCACGTCCACTGAAAATTAGGTTATCCATCAACATGTTTTATTTTTCAAATATAATATAATTAAGTTTGCGTTCGAATACATACTGCGTGCTGCTGCTGCTAATACACGCTTACCTAGAAGATACCTATTTACTCGGGATTTGTTAACACTCACATGTCCACA
The DNA here is from genome assembly GCA_949316475.1 of Hypomecis punctinalis. NCBI lineage: Eukaryota > Metazoa > Arthropoda > Insecta > Lepidoptera > Geometridae > Hypomecis > Hypomecis punctinalis. The sequence goes on along the minus strand of OX438799.1, from coordinate 25,854,601 downwards.
TTAATCAACATTGTTATCATAGATATCTTCATGATACAGCAAATATTTTGGACTAAAAATGGCAGAATGATGATTATGAGAATAAAATAAATTATTGAAGAACAGCAGCTTAATAAATATTCTAAGATTTATGCTTCGTATTGAGTACAGTATGCTATGAGTCGATGACATCAAACGAGCAGCAGTTTGCAAATACCTAGACGTAGTTGACAAGAGATGAAAGTCATTCACCTTCATCCCTTGTCCATTAACAAAGGGAGGGTTATGCGATATTATGGGCTGATGGTGATGAAGTGTAAAACTCACTTGTATCTTCCCAGCTGACGAAGCCATCCCTCATGCCGATTTCCTCTCCCTGATAGGTGACCGCCACTCCTGGCAGCATCTTGTTGACAGCATTCAGTCCATCCACCATATTGTAGCGGAAGCGGGTCGGCATCCTGTTGTTGTCGTGGTTTCCAAACTGGAAAATCAGACGTATAAATGGGTAAATGGGGTTTTTGATTCCTACAGCTACAGAGTAGAACAAACAGCCATAGTCTTTGTTTCCCGATAAATTTAATATTGGTCTTTTCAATGTCAGAGTGAACAGGTATATTCTGAATCTGCGTGCTTCATTTTCGACCACATTGTCGCTTACCATTAGGCAAGGCGTTCTATGGTTGATAATGTAGGAATAATTACTAAAATATACAACCATCATCATTTTAGCTATATGACGTCCACTGCACTAAATATTTATAGGCTTCCAGATAGATCTCCAACAAGACTGTTTGAAAAGACCCATTATTTAGACTGACGATTTCATTAAGGCGCGCTGGGTGTAAGTCGCTTTCGACCGGTCTTACTGATTTACAAAGGAGTAATAGTAGTGTCTTTTCTTACCACCCAGTTCGGCACAGCACCGTACGGCATGTACGTGAGCCATTTGAGAATGGTGTACACGAAGTCCCTGGCGTTAGACTCAGCAGAAAGGTCGGTGATGAAGTCGAAGTTGAAAGGGAAGTGGGAGCCGATGGCTCCATCCTCGTTGCCGTAGTACAGCATTATCATGGAGATGTTCGCGTAGGCTTCCGAGAATATCACCCTGAAAGAATAACGTTTTTTCATCTCTAACAGCTGTATCCTTATTATTCTGTGTGTGGTGTGTTCTTTATTAGCGTGTGGGCGATGGGACTGCACTGACTTCTCGCATGGGGTGTTTTGTGCATTATTCCCTCTAGCGTCTACTCGAGCCAGCCCAGCTCTTCAAAATAACGGAGCGTGACTTCGGGCCGCTTAATAAGTGCTGCAGTAGCTTTCCGTATGCTCCAGTAACTAGCTGTCACTAACAGTGCTATAATAAATTGAGATTGAATTTAAATGTTCACATCATTATCGTTCTCAGCAGTGACTCCAGTAAACCCAGTTATCCAATGTTAATCAGATATCCAATGTTGAACATAAAGATATAAGTTGTGTCGTAAATTCCTAAAAATCTGGTTGGCAAATTTAGTGAGTCGGTGGGCGATTTGTTTGCATTGTATGAACGATCTATTTTTTTATCTATAATTGATTTCAGACAATTTACAGATGGTCATGGAATAATGATTAGGCAAGTTTTAACCGCATCAAAGCATGTGAAGACCCACTCAAATCAATAATTACTAGGAATTTATATCACATATACAAACAATAGGTACCTACGTAAAATATGTAAAAAATAAAAATACCTGGTGTCACCACCCTTTTCCTTGTTATACTCGTCGATAAACTCCCTCCACTCATAAACAATGTCATACAGTTCAATCAAGTCTTTTGTATACAAGGGGATGGTATATCCAAGCTGGTGCGATTCGAACTGGGCCATTCCGCTGAGAGGATCATCAGGGTATCTTCCCTCGTGGTCTGCGGGATCTGCCTCCATCATGTAGGGGAGAGCGTCGAGCCTGAAGCCGTCGGCTCCCTTGTCTAGCCAGAAGCGCATGATGTTGAACATCTCTTCCTGGACGGGCTGGTGCCGGAAGTTGAAGTCTGCTTGCTCGACGGCGAACTGGTGAAGGTAGTACTGCTGGCGCTCCTCGTTCCATTCCCAGGCTGAGCCGCCAAACTGGCTTACCTAGAAAGAAAGTAAAAACATCATAAGATTTTGCATGTGCGGAATTATGGAGGTGTAATTTTGTCTGGTAATCATAGCGCTACCGTAATACATACCTAGCAGTGATTTCTATAAATAGAGTAAAAACAAAGCCATACCATTTTTTTGATGCCATTTTCAAACTCTTGAAACTTGATTACAGATATGCCCGAATTTTTAGTGACCAGGAAGAATCAAGTGAACTTTTTCTGACAAATAATTAAAGATATGGGATGAGTCAAATTAAGATTGAACTAGTGAAAACTTATCTTGGTTGATTATAATTATGCTTTTTGATAGTAGTACGAGTACCTACTAATTTCTTCTGTAGTTCGTTAATCTCCTTATGGCAATTGAGAACCTAGTACTTGGCCGTAGAAAAGCAATAACCTGTTATACCTCTATATATTATCCGATATCAGACTTTTTTCATGTTATTATTAAGAATTATTTGAGAGGATTTCTCTCAGTTATGGTACTTGGATGCTTCAAAATCGTTATATTTTATTTACTTACCCAGTTAGAAGGTGGCAGTCTATTGGTCGCGTTGTCGGGGTCAGGCAAGGCGTCCGCCCACACGAAGTAGTCTTCGTAAGTGGCATTACGTTTCACAGACTCCAGGAAGTATTCCGATTCAGTACTGGCGTGATTCGGAACGAAGTCCAGAAGCACTTTGAGACCTGGAAATTTATAATTGCAAAATTTAAATTATAATCAGAAGTAATTACGAAAGTAGAATATGAAAAATAATACGAATTTACATAGTTTTGCTAAGAAATGCTATTAACTTCCTATATACGACCTACTTGCCAATAAGCCTGTCTGTTATCAAGATCAGTATAAATAATAAGAACCAATCCGATAAACAATAAAAAACAAAATTATCGTAACATCTTAAATATTTTGTAAGGATATATTTAAAATCCTTAAACGGATTACTTAGTTCATATGAAGTAATCTAGATGTTTATCTCGAGACATGTTTCTTTACGTCATTAATTTGTTAAATGCAGCTAATTACATTACTTCTGTTGCATTTCCGACTCAAACATATGTTTTCGATAATAGTAATCCCCATTTATCTTGATAAAATGATTGATGTTTTAAGTGCACCTATATGCTATTATTAAAATCGGACTAATACGGGCACCAAAGAGATTTCATTCTTTAAAATCGAATAAAATCTCCTTACAATGCCCGATACCGTGCAATATGTGTTTAAGTACTCGCAGAAGGTATGAAAAGTAGCGTACGCACCACTAAAACCAAGTCTATTTTCGTCTTGGGCGATTTGAATCCCAAGAAAAGTGAATAAAATTTTATAGAAATTTTCTCACGATTTTGCTTATAACTTTTTTAATTTTAAATTTAGGGCAAAAAGATTTTTATACATATTTGTAGACAAAACAATTTGATACAAATTATGTATAAGATTTTTTTTGTACAATGCATAGTTTCCGAGATATAGCGACAAAAGTATTAGCACCTATTTTTCCAAGATGGCGGCCGAGGAGAAGGGCGGCAAACCCCTGGGTTTAACCTTCCATTGACCCCCCCCACACATGTTTCAAAAATAAAATTGCAAAAACAAATGCAATACCCGTTATGTGCTTTATATGTAACATTTCAATGGACTATTATTAAGTCATTGTCTGTTAATTTTACAAAAACATATTATATACTGATTATTTATACCTTAATGAAAACTATTACATGTCGTTACTGGACGATACAGTGACATTTTTCAAATGGTTTTCTTAAATATATTTGTGGTTAGGTATTATTTATTTCCCCAATTTAGATTTTTTAAGTATCCACAAAATGTCACTCATCAATTAGATGTAGAGTAAAAGAATAGGTTTTTTAAGCTGTCGTTTTGCTGCTGTGTGAAAAAACAAACACAACAGTTAGTAGTCTTGTCGATCTATCCATCTATGTCCTTTGCCAAATCGTCGAAGTTTCAGAATTCTATGGTAATGAATTATATAATAAAACACGAAGTTCGGGTCCATTTGTCCTCATAGAAAAATAAGACCCCCTCCAATTTTTTTTTGTCCACTTACTACTTTTTTAATATGGCAAGTGCTTATATTAACTACAAGTTTACTTATGAAAACTACATACTAAACTACTACTACATAAACAGCAATTATATGATCCACAGACCTCAAGGGTCTGAATCCAAATGCTCAAGCCTACTGCCAGTTAGCAGCGCGCCCAGGATTGCATTGGATTACCAACCTGAATGGCAATGCTTATTAAAATATGTTCAGCCAAATAAACACCAGAAAGCAATTACATATCCAATAGGCCTCCATACCTCCAATTGTTCGACAGGTCTTGTTATTCTAGTTCAATTCTTGTCTAGTAATGAAATCTACTTAATAATCTGATAAATACAGTATTTTCGTTGATAAATCAGTGTCAATCAGCTTCCGTAAGTCTCTATCAAATAAGGCTATGCGATTAAGATCTAATCAGTCAAAGCTATGAAAAATAACATTCTTAACACAGTTTTGCGTAGGAAATGATATCATTTTTGATCAAATCGCGTGATAAAGGTTGCAAAACATGCTTGATAGATGCAAACCGCTTTCGACCAGCTATTTTTGAAATCAAAAGGGGGTAATTTGATAACGATTTCATTTATTTGTAAAACAATATGTGACAGTCATTAAAATTAATGCTAAGCTTGTTTTTCAGCGCTTCTGATTAAAAACAGCGAAGGAAAACTTGTCTTTCTAGAAATTTCTTCATGAACTTCACTTGTCAATGCCTAAACCCCAAGAAACGGGTGCTTTATAGTACCCAGTTTGGAATAGAGTTTGAATTAACAAAGAATAATTTTGTATTTTGTGACAATAAAAAAATTAGATTTTTTAACTTCTGCGATTCCGACGGCGTTTGTCCTATACGGACAGTGGATACCTTATTAGGGAGTTCTGCTCTATACGTCATTATGACGATGTATACGCTTCACCCATCGTGAAATCTCGGGAAGTCTAAGGAACACCAAGTCTAACTATAGATCAGTGCAGAAGTCTTTGAAAAATGGTAAAAAGATAAATAAAATTATATTAGGATGAAACCCATTGAAAAACTAAGAGAATATAGCAAACATTATAGGAAAAATAAATTACGGGCAATCTGAGGTCGGGAAGGTTAAGATTACCGGCGAAACTACACGTCCTATGGAAATAAATTATATCGCAAAATAAAAAGATCTACAATTTTTGTGTCCACACTTTTCTCACATAACTTCAACATTTATACGAAAAATTAAAAAAAATATATAATCGAGATAAACCATTTTTTAACCTTTAAGTCGCCTCCTCTTTACCTTCCCGATCTCAGGTCACCCGTAATTGATTTTTACTATAATATTTGTTATATTTTATTTCTAATGGGTTTCACCCTACTATATTTTTTTTCTACCATAAATTATCTACCCTGATCTACTATGTCATGAGCGCTACTAAAATAGGAGGGAAGATAAAATCTACGTACCGAGTTCGTGAGCCCTCTCCAAGAGTTCTTCGAAGTCTTCCATGGTACCATACTCGTAGTGGATCTTGTAGAAGTTGCTGATGTCGTAGCCGAAGTCAATCATGGGCGACTCGAAGATCGGGGACATCCAAATCGCGTCCACCCCTGCATCGACGAAATGTTCCAATTCACTGAGAATTCCTGATGGAAACAGATTCAAGATTCAAAATCATTATTTTGTGAAAACATGGCTATCGTGTACAAAATACAAAGTATTGTATATAACAGGTCCTAATATAATAATAGAGCTTCATTAGCTTATGCTAAAACAGGTTTTTAATTATTTTAACAATGTGTTATTTTAGATGTATGACGAGACAAGTGAAAAAAAAGTCGTCGATTTTACTTAATTTTCAATTTTGTGAAATTTGTGGATTTGTACTGAACCCTCGGTGTGCGAGCCTAACTCGCATATGTCGACATTTTTTACTTTATATTAACGGTGATTTTTAGTTAATTCATGAACTCTTTAAATAACCTTTTGTTTTGATGACTATTAGAGATAGATTTTCATAACAGTGTTTTTTCTCTTTATAAGTAGAGGTTAATTTAATAGCAGAATATATTTATCAGAACTTTCTATTGTTATATAATTCTCACTATAAAGAAAGTGTGTTTTTGTTTGTTTGCTTTTTTAGGTAGCAATGACGAACGATTTTTAATGGCAGATCAAATGGACATACGTTGAACAGAGATTCAGTTTTATGTTTTTGTTTGCAGGGTTGCCCTAAAGGCAAAAATCAGAATCTAAGTGTTACTACAAATGGTTTTGTTCAGATAATAAGCAGCGCGTATATTCTTGATAGAGCTGTCTTAGATTCTTTTATTTTAAATTCTCTACATTAGAAGACACATCGTACTCATACTTTTTGCATTGTGGTCGGCTTTTAGAAGGTACATTTTTTACAATGTTAAATTTTAGATCATAAAAGTCAATTTTTAGGGTTCCGTACCTCAAAAGGAAAAAACGGAACCCTTATAGGATCACTTTGTTGTCCATCTCTTCGTCTGTCCGTCTGTGTGTATGTCAAGACTCTTAATCTAGGGAACGCGTAAAGATATCGAGTTGAAATTTAAACTTTATACGTATATATAAAATTTCTTACAGTTGTGTAAAGGAAAAACTTTTCAGTTATCACATAAAAAAGTTAGAGCCATTTATGTCGTAAAAAACCGCATATTTCGACACTCACATAAATCAAAACCTACAGGGTACTTCCCGTTGCTATAGAACTATGAAATTTGGCGAGAAGCATTATCTTAGAGTACAAATATAGGAATAAATCTGAAAACTGTACATTTTTATTTAAATCACAAAAAATAGGGCCTCAAAATTCACAAAATATGGGTTCAAAATTCAAAGTGAGTAAATCGTATCGTAAAAAGTATAAGGTATCATATAAAAGAACTTCATTAGCACATGCTAAAACAGGTTATTAATTATTTTTTCAATTTTTGATGAATGTCGAGAAAAGTAAAAAAAAACTTTTGTTGATGATGATGATGAGTATTTAAATTTTAACAACGTACTTCCCAATTTTGTGAAATTTTCTGGATTTGTACGGAACCCTCGGTGTGCGAGCCTGACTTGCACTTGTACGAATTTTTTTATATAATAGTTTATTCGCTTACAGACCTTACGTTAAACGGAAATCACTCATCATGATTATGCCAACAATTTGAATACGATTTTGTAGCATTATAAGAACACTAGCTTAAAACCCGCGGCTTCGCCCGCGTTGTCTTAGTACATAGGTACTTACTTAAAATGAAAAGAGCCCGCGGTTTGATCTACGTTGTCTTTGTATATGCTTATAATAATATCTAATAGTCCGCGATTTGGCCCGCGTTGTCTTAATACTTGCTTAAAATTACTTGCAAGGATAATGCCCACGGTTTGGTCAAAATTGTAACAGTATTTGCCTATAATGATAATAGATCACGGTTTGGCCCGCGTATTGTTAGTACTTGCTTAAGATGGTTATTTATAGCACGCAGCATGGACTGCGATGTCTTAATACTTGCTTAAAATTATAAAAGCTCGCCGTTTGGCCTGCATTGTCGTATTACTTACAATGATAATAGCCCATGGTCTGGCCCGTATTGTCTTAGTACTTGCTCAAAATGATAAAAGCCCGCGGTTTAGCTCGCGTTGTGTTAATAATTAGGTACTTACAAAGATTATAACTCACAGTTTGGCCCACGTTGTTTTAATACTTACTTAATTAAAATAATAGCCCGCGGTTCAACCCGCGTTATCTTGGCATTTGCTTATAATAATATCTAATAGTTCGCGGTCTGGCCCGTGTTGTCTTAATAAATCCTTAAAATTATAATAGCATGCCGTTAGCCTGCGTTTTTGTATTGCTTGTAATGATAATAGCCCACGGTCTGGCCCGCGTTATTTTCGTAACTGCTTAAAATGATAAAAACCCACAGTCAGGCCCGTGTTTTCTTGGCACTTACTTAAAATAATAGTAGCTCGTGGTTAAGCCCGCATTAGGCTCGATTATGAAGGCGCCATCGTAATTATAATAGCTAATTATCATAATTATATCTGTTTCATTTTCACTTTAAGCATTCGATAGAGAACACTTTTTATGTTGTTATTATATTTACTATGGCATCTTTATAACTGAGCCTATTATTGTATTACTTGCAAAATAATGCCTACGGTTTAGCCTGAATTGTCTCAGTATTTGGTTATTTAATTTACTTGTATCTAAAGCTTATTACCGAGTACATACGTAAATTTTTGGATAATAAATTGCCGAATTTCTGAAATTAACTCAATAATAAATAAATATATAAAATAAATATTGGGGGACATCTCACACACGGTCTCTGATCCCAAACTAAACCCTAACTTTTTTATTATTTATTTATTTTATTTTTTTACATATAGGTTGACTGGCAGATAATGTTGTATATCGTTAAGTCCTCTTTTTGTACAAATAGTGTGCAAGAAAGTGTTAAATTATTAAATATATTAATAACACTCAGACACAGAGCAAACACATATGAACATCACATAAATATTTGCTCTGGGAATCGAACCCACGCCTCTTTGACCCAGGTGTCAGGGTCAACCACTGAGCCACCGAGGGAGCCAATAATAATAATTGTATGAGTAAATATGTAAGAAATTTCACTTTTCTTTGCTGGAAAACATTGAGGCAACCTGTACGTACGTAGAAAAAATCAATGTTGTATGTGAATTCAGCAACCCATGCTTGGCCGGCGTGATGGATATGGCCCAATTACCCTTCGCGGATAGGCCTATTTTCAGTCATCCATCAGCCGCAGGACGTCCACTGCTGGACATAGGCCTTCCCTATGGATCTCCAATAAGACCGGTCGGAAGCGGCTTGTATCCAGCGCGATCCTGCGGTCTTAATGAGGTCATCCGTCCACCTTGTGGGTGGACGTCCTACGCTGCGCTTGCCGGTACATGGTCTCCACTCGAGAACTTTTCGACCCCAACGGTCATCAGCCCTCCGCGCTATGTGCCCTGCCCATTGCCATTTCAACTTGCCAATCCGTTGGGCTATGTCGGTAACTTTGGTTCTTCTACGGATCTCCTCATTAATGATTCGATCTCGCAGAGAGACTCCAAGCATAGCCCTCTCCATAGCTCATTGGGCTACTTGGAGCTTTCTAATAAGGCCCATAGTGAGGGACCACGTTTCTGTGCCATAAGTCATCACTGGCAATACACACTGGTCGAAAACTTTCGACTTGAGGCACTGAGGTATGTCGGACGAGATGACACTACGCACTTTTCCGAACGCTGCCCAGCCGAGTTGAATTCGTCGATTGGCCTCTTTGTTAAAGTCGGACCTACCTAACTGGACTACTTGTCCTAGGTAGACGTACGAGTCAACGACTTCAAGAACCGAGTTTCCAACAGAAATCGGGGTAGGTAAAACATGGGAATTACACATGACTTTCGTCTTGTCCATGTTCATCTTAAGACCCACCTGTTTCTATTATCCGTAGTGCTATCCGTAGTACCTATTTTCAGTAGGGCACTATTAATTAAGGCCGGTACAGGTATTCGACATGTTTCATTAAGTCATTAGAAATTTAATTTTCCAGGCAAATGAAAAAATGGCACACAAGTCGTAATTCTAGTCAGGCATATTCTAGAATGCTATTATACTCATAATTTGATTAACTTTTACAATGGTACCAACCCCAAAAGCACGTGAATAAAATCAGCTGTTCAACACAAAAAGTTCATCGACCCGCGACAAAATGTATGGAAAATGTAGGTAATTTTCGCTTGTCAGGGTTGATCCCATAGTAAAATACCTATATTGATCCATATGTGCGCTAAGCTTAAGACTATTGGCTCACAAAATAAAAAAAAATCGTAAACTTTTGGGGACCCATTTTGCCCCATTTAAAGATAAACTATCATTATCATAATCCTAGATACTAAAAAAGCGCATTGAAGTTTTGGGACGTATCTGACCCCTAAAGATTTTTTTAAGGAAAATTTAGAAAACAGGTACAGCCATATTTTTTATTTAGTCTCAAAAGCATCTATACAAAGTTTCATGTCAATCGGTACAGGGAATAAGAAGTTACATGCAAACAAAAAGGGCCCGTTTTACCCCGTAAGTTAGAGTTGAGTACGTTTTTCATCCTTAGTGCTTAATTATGTCGTACGATGTACGTATATTCCAAATTTCAAGCTCGTATCTACAGCGGTTTGGGCTATAGCCTAAACTTATTAATTCTGCGTATCCCTAAGGAACCTTATAGATTTTCCTGGATTTTATTAGTTTCTGTATTAAAACATGCTGTGTGCTTCCTTCGTACCAATTTTCAACCATAACCGTTCAGCTGGTTCGATGTAATTGACGCTTTTTTCACCAACTTTGGGACCTTATTTGACCCCTTATATGAGGAAAATTCGGAAAAACAGGAAAAACGTGACTTTTATTTTGTTTGGAAAGCATGTATACAAAGTTTCAAGTCAATCGGTACAGGGAATAAAAAGTTACATACAAACGAAAAGGGTCCATTTCACCCCCTTAGAGGTCGAAAGTTCAAAATTTTCGTCCTTAGTGCTTCATTACGTCGTTCAATGTACCTATATCCCAAATTTCAAGCTCATATCTTCAACGGTTTGGGCTGTAGCCTAAACTTATTAATTTTGCGTATCCCTAAGGAACCTTATAGATTTTCCTGGATTTTATTAGTTCCTGTATTAAAACATGCTGAGTGCTTCCTTTATACCAATTTTCAACCATAACCGTTCAGCTGGTTCGATGTAATTGACGCTTTTTTCACCAACTTTGGGACCTTATTTGACCTCTTAGATGAGGAAAATTCGGAAAAACAGGAAAAAACGTAACTTTTATTTTGTTTGAAAAGCATGTATACAAAGTTTTAAGTCAATCGGTACAGGGAATAAAAAGTTACATACAAACGAAAAGGGCCCGTTTTACCCCTTTAGAGGTCGAAAGTTCAAAATTTTCGTCCTTAGTGCTCCATTACGTCGTTCAATGTACCTATATTCCAAATTTCAAGCTCATATCTTAAGCGGCTTGGGCTGTAGGCTGTCTGTCAGTCAGTCACTCAGGGAAGCCTTTTATATAATAGATTATGACCATACAATGATATTGTGAATCGAGGACGATTATAAACAGATTACATATTTGTACTTTAATACCCAGTCAGTTTGATTTTTCCGAATTTTCAAGGTGTTTTACAATTTCCAATAGAGTAGAATTGATGAACTTCTCAATGCAATATTTTAGTTATGACCATAAATAAAACAATAAAACTAGAATATAAGTAATCTACAAGCCCGCTAGCAGAATGCTGGCGGTATTGCCTCGCTGTATTGCAAAACTATATTTTTGCCCAAATTAGATGCCAGCATTCTGGTCACGTGTCACCTCTACTAGACTCCTGGCCAGGCCTTTAAATAAAAAGTGAGCGTCCGGCTCCCACGGACCTAAAGTGTCAACCCCAAACGGCACAGAAATTTTAAGTGTTACAACTCAAAATATGTCATTCCTTTACATATTTTTAATATCCATCTTAACCATTTCCCTTCATCATTTTCGTCACGGTTCTGTGAAGGTTTTCAGCGTTCAGCGTAAATGCATTTCGTGGGAGGCCGGAGGGCATTAGTCACAGAATTCACCCTACGGCATTAGTTTAAGTCAGCGTGGCCGCGTAACTTTATATGGAACTTTAGAAACTTGAACTAAAGCTTTATGGAGTAAAAAATAATTGTATGTAAGTGGAAAGTGCAGACAAAGATTTTAGGCAGATTCAAATGCAATTTAAGAGGATTATCTGTCAAAGACACCGTGGAACACACAAAAATAACTAAAATGATGTCCAAAAATCAAAAATATTTGCATTTATCATAATTAATACAATATGTTTGTCTCCCGGTGTAGGAGTCTTAAGCGGTGACATATATGGCAAATTTTGTAAACTTTTACTGTGGGATCATCTCTGAAAACGCGAAAAAACAGCAATTCCATACTTTTTGTAGAAAGTCTCATAAAAACTCGTATGGAACAGCAGTTTTTTTACGTTTTCAGAGTTGGTCTCATAGTAAAAGTTGTTCAAAATTTGCCATAGATGTCACCGCTTAAGGTAGACAAACACATTGTATATCAACATCTAAAAGATAAAAACGATTAAAAATACCTATAATTGCATACTGGAATTTGTCGAAACCTCGCCCGATACCGTATGAATCAATCATTAGATAAGTTGATATCACATACATTCATCATTACTTTGATTTCGCGTAAATATCGCTACACGCGTACATGCGCACTGAGCATGGGCCTCATGGGTTTACCTTTCATGTTGCGGATAACGTCAAAATCTGTCCTTGATGGAACAAAGGTACGCGTTCTGATGTTTGGCTTCGCTTTTCCTCCCGCTTGCTTTCGTGGCGCGAGGAACTGGCAATGACCTGATGACCCACCTTTCTAGACTTTGATGTAATTACCATCGCTGTCATGGAACGAGCAAGGATCAAGCTGGTAGAGTTACACCGCTAACACCAGCCCAGCTATACCAACTTGTATTTTAAATAGCCGGTGACCTACCTCTCAAGTTCCTGATGCCATCGCCATCATTGTCTTCGAAGGAGCGCGGTTCAACTGTGGTAACTGGCATCTTCGATAACTGGTGACCTCTTAAGTCTTTGATGCTATCACCGCCGCTGTCTTTAAAGAGGCGGGGTTAGATTTGGTAGAGAGAGAGCAGCTTTTTAGATAGCTACCTACTTTTCAAGTCTCCAATACCATCACTATCCAAAGATATCTATCAGATCCATCGGCGCTCCTTCTTGAAGGAGCGCGGGAAGTGCACCGATGGCACCAGCTCAGCTATACCTACTTATATTTTAGGTAGTGATCTACCTATCAAGTCCCCAATGCCAGCACCATTGCTGCCCTTGAAAAAACGAAGGTTGATCTGGTAAAACGTGTAGCACTACCACTGATCCAGTAATCTATCATTGGTAGCTGAAGGTAGCCTTGAAGTAGCGCAATAGATCTGGTAGAGCGTGTATACTTGTGGGAGCGGTATCGCTCCGACCAGTCCAGCTATACCTACTGGCTTTCTAGATAGTTGTCTTTGCGACTTACCTCTCAAGTCTCCAATACCATCGCCATCACTGTCCTTGAAGGAGCGCGATAGATCTGGTAGAGCGTATACCGCTCTCACTAGTCCAGCTATACGTACTGGCTTTCTAGATAGTTGTCTTTTTGGCCTACCTCTTAAGTCTCTAATACCATCGCCATCACTGTCCTTGAAGAAGCGCGGGTAGATCTGGTAGAGCGTATACCGCTCCCACCAGTCCAGTTATAGCTACTGGCTTTCTAGATAGTTGTCTCTGTGACCTACCTCTTAAATCTCCAATACCATCGCCATCACTGTCCTTGAAGGAGCGCGATAGATCTGGTAGAGTGTATACCGCTACCACCAGTCCAGCTATACCTACTGGCTTACTAGATAGTTGTCTTTGTGACCTACCTCTTAAGTCTCCAATACCATCGCCATCACTGTCCTTGAAGGAGCGCGGGTAGATCTGGTAGAGCGTGCACCGCTCCCACCAGTCCAGCTCCGACAACTGCGGCGGGGTGACCACCACCTCTGTAGTTTGGTTGGAGAGAACTATCCATGTGATTAAGCCTGGGGACAAAAAAAATGTGTTTCATTGTCAGGTATAGCAGTAAAAGAGAATTCAAATCAGCATCATTACTCTATCTACAGGATATGGACTCAATCTTTATCCCTATTTCCTTACTAATATTATAAATCTGAAATTGGGTTTGTTGGTTTCTTGGTTTGTTTCTCTTTCACGCAGCAACAGAACAACGAATTGACTTAATTTTTGGCATGGGCATAGTTTTAAAGACGGAAAGTGACATAGGCTACTTGTTATCCCGGAAAAATACAATGATTCCATGGGATAGCACAAAATTAAAATACCACGCGGATTAAGCCGCGATCAAAAGCTAGTGCTGATTAATTTTTGCAACATAATAATTATGTAGGTTTACATACTGGAACATAGTTTCTTTAGATCTCCAGTAAGACTGGTTGAAATCTGTTTGCATCTCATGTGTTTGATGATGATGTTGTGTCTAATAATAGTTTCTTATGTAACGGTGATAAATAATTCATGAATTCCTTCTGGAATTTCCTCACCAAGATGCCAAATGAGTTAATTAGCTGATATAATATGAATAAAACTGGTTAATTTTATTATTTAGTTTTAGACAGTTGCGTCACTATCAAACTAGATTTCCGATGCAAACTCTACAATAATAACAAGTTATAAAAGTAAGCAATGTTATAAGTAACCTCATATATATTAAAAAAAACACGAAACATCGACTCGAAAAGACGAAGAAATAACCTCATGTAAAGATGCCAAAAACCTATTTTTTCGCTTAAGTAACATAACTATCCTTATTAAATAATATTAAATAAAAATTAATCTTCTATAATATAGTACCATTAAACTACTAGACATAAGATGTGCGACATAAGACATGATGTACTAGACGTAAGATCGATCAATGGTGAAGAAGCAGATATATTTATAATATATGTCGCAAATGAAAAGCAATCTACACTTTATGAACTTATTTTAAACTAATTTACTAGGTTTGCTAATATAAAGCTTTTAAGAACGTACTCGAACCGAGTGGGTTGGCGCGTGGTGATGGCAAAAGGCCTGACGGCATGACGCTGGTCCCATGGAAGTGTGGACGGCCCTTAGTATGGGACGCAACTTGCGTCGATACTTTGGCACCGTCACATCTTCCTGAGACTCAGAGTAGGGCTGGAGCGGCGGCCAATTCAGCTGAGCAGCACAAGCGGCGCAAATATGCTAACCTCGGTAGTGGTTACATATTTGAGCCATTTGGAGTTGAGACTTTGGGTCCGTGGGGGCCGGGAGCTCATCTCGTTTTCAAAAGTCTTTCTGAGCGTCTGGTGGACGCGACGCGTGACCAAAATGCTGGTGTTAATGTTAATGAAATCTCATTCGCTCATTCTTGCGAGCGACCTCGAAGAGTCAACACGTCCTGAAGATGCCTCGTTGAGAACACACAGAAACACGTGTCGAACAGAGTGTAGTGCAGTGAGAATAAGGGTGTTATTTATTAGTGAAGAGTTTTCAATATTTTGTCATATTATTTTTAAAAGATTTTTATAATATTTATTAGTTGTTAACGGATTATTATTGTACTATTTTTAAAAAAATATATATAATATAGAGTGTAGTGAAAATAAGTGATATTTATTATTATTTTATCTATTTTGTAAAATTAAGTTTTTGAATGTATAATTATTGTAATATTAGTAATTGTTTGTAATTTTTTTCCATAAATGTCCTTAATGCACTTAATGCCCTTAAACTTATTTGCCTACAACAAGATAGCGGAAATACACTAAATATTAATTCAAAACATAGATTTGAAGATGAATTTCCGCAAAGTAACGCCTGATTCAATCAACCACTTGGATTATCTTTAGACCTTCAAGGGTCTGTGGATGATCCAATTGCTTTCTATGTAGTAGTAGTGTAGTATTGTCTTTATATTCTTTCAGATAATAAAAAAAATAAAAGCTTTTTGGAGCATCTCGAAATTAGTGAAAAAAAAGTAGGTCCAACACTATTTCTACAGCTCTAACCTTGGTAAACAATTAGACAGGTTCTTACAGACCCGGATGCAGTGGCTAAGCGGTGAAAACAACAGTGCCTAAACACATTTTAAAAAGTCAACCGAGCCACAGTAGCGTTCTCTTCCTGTCAATTTCACAACCTTTTGGGCAATTCTTACCGCTATTTGAAACAAACACTGTACGAGGCGATTACCGTTTATGACAATTGTGATACATATTTACGTGCGTGCTCATGGCGTTGTTTGACTAGGTGTTTGTCAGCGATACCAAAGTTAAGAAAAGTTCGGCACGGTCAATCTTGGATGGGTGACCAGCAGTGGTATTTACAACTGAGCATTATCGTGGCTCGAATGACACGTTAAACTGTAGGTCCCGGTTTAACCGTTGAGCCATGTCAGAGACCTTCAGGCGGCTTAAAAACTTTGACACCAGGGCTAGCCACCCGGCCTATACGAACTTACTTACCTGCCGCGAGTCCAAAGATGATAATCGGTGTAACTAAAACAACCACCAACTTAAAAGTCTTCATGGTGACTGATTACGCGCACACTTGATGGCCGCATGGCACACACACATGCAATCATGATGAATGGCTAGATAAAACTAACTTGAATCACAATTTTATCTCAATTACGATAAATGACGGTGTAAAAAGCGGGAGGAGGATTATATCGGGTTTCCTGTTTCAAAACATGGTATCTGTTGTTTTTAAACTTTCGCGGTTTGAACACATTATTATTTTATACTACGGGATTAATCGCGCACTAAAATTACGAGATAAATGTCGGATAAAAGTCGGGATGAGGATGTATTTATTTATCTCGTAATTTTAGTGCGCGATTAGTCCCGTAGTATATAATAATAAAACATGGTATCGTTCGTTCGCTTCAGCCATAGGACGTTCACTGCTGGACATAGGCCTCCCCAAAAGATCTCCAATAAGACCGGTTTGTAGCGCCTTGCATCCAGCGCGATCCTGCGGTCTTAATGAGGTCATCCGTCCACCTTGTAGGTGGACGTCCTACGCTGCGCTTGCTGGTAAGTGGTCTCCACTCGAGAACTTTTCAACCCCATCGGTCATCAGTCCTCCGCTATGTGTCCTGCCCATTGCTATTTCAACTTGTCAATCCGCTGGGCTATATCGGTAACTTTGGTTCTTCTACGGGTCTCCTCATTCCTGATTCGATCTCGCAGAGAAACTCCGAGCATAGCCCTCTCCATAGCTCGTTGGGCTACTTGGAGCTTACTAATACGGCCCATAGTCACTGGCAACACACACTGGTCGAAAACTTTCGACTTGAGGCCGAATTAAACTTTTTGACGGCTACGATGTTAGTTTCAAGCTGCGGATAACCCAATCCTGACTATGAGCCATTCCAATGTAAATAATAAGTTGCCATACTACAACAACTATATTTATTTTTATTTTATTTACAACATTAATAGGTGGGCAGTTACAGGTTGGCCCCAATGCGCCCGCCTATTTTACTTTACAACAAGAGATTAAATAAAATGTAATAAAAAATGTCTAAAATATATTAGTTTATAAATAATTTAACATAAAAAAGTTGTGGTAAAAATCATCAGACAAGTAAAAAATCACAGACAATAAAATTTAGCAACAAGAACCTATTCTGGGGGTTTAAGAATTAGATGCTTAACCCTACCATAAAGATCAATTATCGTTCTGCGAACATCGGCTTCGGTGCAATTAAATAGATCTAGATCTGAGTTCTGAGTTTGACGTTGTATAACATATTATCTAATAATATTGGGTACTTATGTTGCAATAAATGACTGACTGAAGCTCACTTACAAGTTACAGCTGCACGAGGCTTGGGCGCGCAATTTTACAGCTGCTAAGATGTCTGATTCGTCATCTAGGAGCTGATAATATTTGCATCATCATCATCCTCATCGCCATCTAGTATACCAACCAAGCCAATGGAGCAGTTATGCCAGCGGCCCAGAGCAACGTTCCGTTATTTTACTGGGCTGGCTGGGGTAGACGCTGGAGGGGAAATGCACAAAACACACCATGCGGGACGTCGGTGCAGGACTTATCGCCCCTACTTCAAATGAGAATGAGAAATATTTGCAATTAGGAAAATTCTAACGGGACGGGTAGAGCTATTTTTTTTTTTTTGAAGTTGACAACGCACTTACACTGAGTTAGTGCCTGAAACATGGCAAAGGCATGGCAAATCTACAGAGTACATTATTGAATGATTATTCATTAGTTATAATTTTTTTTTGTTAATTAGAAAATCAACAATAACATAAAATAATATCGAATATTTATTTTTAAACATTTATTTTTGTATCTTATCTAATAAACGCATGTTTCCACATGTTTATTACCGATATCACTTTTCATCGGAAATCTTTGAACTTTCTATTTTTCAGAATAATTTCCTTCTAAGCACTTCTCAGACTAAGAATATTCAGTCTATGAAGCACATACTGGGTTTTGAAATTCGACAGCCGATTAATTCCAAAGTGTATGAAAAAGATAATATTTGTCATAAACAGATTTGGAATTTGCTTTTGTACGCCTTTAGTGACATGAAAATACCTACATTATACTCTCAAAGAACTCTCTGGTTCGGGACCGATTTTTGAACTCCCGATCTTGCGATACTAAGGCGAGCATTTTACCACTAGACCACTAAGACACCCACCAAGGCTTCGCCTTAAGTGTTATAAATTAAATTAACAAGCGTAATGAAGCCGTGATGGTCTAGTGGTAGTAACACCCGACCTGCAATCGTCAGGTCGTGAGTTCAAATCCAAAGTAAAGAATTTCACATCATAGGCTTTTCGGTGAAGGAAAACATCGTGAGGCAACCTGCATACGTCCGTAGAAGAAGTTCTATGCCGTATGTGAATTCACCAACTCGCACTAGGCCAGCGTGGTGGTAAATCCCAAAAAACTCATTGGTACGGGACTGGGATTTGAACCCACGACCTCACAATTGTAAGGCGGGTGTCATTACCTCTAGACCACCACGGCTTGCTTTGCTACCCTTTGGGTACGGAACCCTAAAAAGATAAATAGAACCGACCATAATCACTCGGCATGCATTCAACGGCACCCTGTGTCCTTAATCAAATAAATCAGTTTGTATGGGCCGAGTGGCTACGTGGGTGTCCGAGTTATTTTAAGCTACCTGAAAGTGTCTAAACGTAGCTAAATGGCTGATAATTGAAATTATTTTGACATTTATCTCTGTACTAAATGAAAATTGTAAAATACCCAATGACTCGTCATGCGCCTAGGCGTTGCTGTAAGTGTGATGAGGAAATAATATAAATGAAATGATACAACAGGGACTTACAACTAAACGTGTTATACGAATGGTACGATGAGAGAGAGTCTTACTCAAACGCATATTAGGTCCAATTTTAATAGAGCCGTCATAAATTTAATAGCAACGTAAAATAATGCACTCTTTATTCATATAGTGAAAAAGAAACAAGGCTACTCTAAATTGCTATTATAATTTCGATGGCGCCTCTAATTAGCCTTTATAATATCTTTATAATTGCAATTGATATCTTTACACCTATTGTACGGTTTGGACATTCGTAATTAACACAAAACAAAATTGAGTTACCGCGCGAATTAACGCGAATAATGAGAATCAATAAATTAAATAATCGCGATAACATAATTCGTGTTATCGCGATCTTGCGAACGTGTATTATCGCGATTACCTATATTATGTTGTAGGTATTATTTCGCGAGGGGGCATAGGCCCTCCGTAGGTATCCCGTAAGAAAGATATAAATATTTATTTACAGTAAATAATATTTCGTTAGTGAAATAAAATAAAAAATAAATGTTATTATTTTTTTAAATGAAAAAATAAACTTTGACTTTAAAACTTTTACTATCAACTAATAATTTCATCCTACTAAAATTATAAACGCGAAAGTTTGTATATCTTTCACGTAAAAACTACTCAACGGATTGAGATGAAACTTTCCAATATTATTTCTCATCAGCCCGACATTGACATTTTTCTAATTCAATTGTGTGTTATTCTTAGTCCGTGTATTAATTTGCTAAGTTGACATCTAATGTTAGATTCGTTTTATTGTATATATTTTATTTCTTAACATTCTGACATTTCTTTTTTACAATTATTTGGTAATTTTGTAATTGTAAATTTAATTGTGTGATTATTGTGTTATTTTTAATGAAGTTCAATTTCAATTATTTTTTCATCACATCTATTCGAAAAGGACTACTTGGTTAGCCTTTAAGTGCGCCCAAAGGAGATGTTTTCTATAAAGAACTTTGTAAGTGCGCCGGAATTATCTTTTCCGCGTACTTTTTGAATTTGGAACAAATAAGTGCGACGGAATGATCTTTGCCGCGCACTTTTTGAATTTGGCAGTACATATTTGTAATGTTAGTGTTCAGCGCCAAGAAAGTGAAAGAAAATAATGTAAATATAAGTTTTCATTTGTTTTATTATTAGATACCATTAATTTTAAATTTGGTTGTAAATATTATTATTTAATAAAACGTAGAGTAGGTACTCTACGTTTTATTAAATAATAATATTATGGTAAAATATGAGGCGCCTTTTGTTTTCTCATAGAGGTGATGAAAAGTAGAGTGTACCACTCGGGCGCAAAATATATTTTTGGCTCGGGCGACGTACTTTGAATCCCTCGCTACGTTCAGGATTCTACTCTAGAATCCCTCGCTTCGCTCTTGATTCAAAAAAGCGCCCTCGCCGTAAAAATATTATTTTGCTCCCATATGATACAATCTACTATTATTATTGTAATCTTGCTGGCTCGTCGCACGCTTTGGCGTAGCTGTAAGTGTGGCGAGCAACTAACTTTAAATAAATAGTAATGCTTGTACATTAGGCTATCACATACGCTATAATTTGTAAAGATATTGCGTGAAACAAAGTTCACCGGGTCAGCTAGTTATTGTATAAATTTTATAAAAGCTGTTGTGTCGATTCCGGGTTGAGATTCTGTATGGTACAGTAGGTGATTTTATCTCGAATTTGCAGTTGGTTCCATAGTGAGTGTTTAATTGTTGTTGTTTAGTTTGTTTACAGTGTTATCTACTTACTATGTACTAAGCCGAAAGGGGGTAATTTAGACCATCATTAGAAACAAAATTATGCTATATGGCCAGTACAAAATTTGAGAAAATTTCCATGCAAAATTGCAAGTCGGAATAAATCTAAAAATGTTTATGAAAGCTTATTTTTAGGGTTCCGTACCCCAAAAGGAAAAAAACGGAACCCTTATAGGATCACTTTGTTGTCCGTCTGTCCGTCTGTGTGCACATCAAGACTATCTCGGGAACGCGTAAAGATATCGAGTTGAAATTTAAACTATATACGTAAACCTATGAATTCTTGCAGTTGTGTAAATAAAAAGCTTCCAAGTTACCGTATAAAAAAGTTAGAGCCGTTTATGTCGTAAAAAAACGCATATTTCAACGCTGACAAAAATCAAAACCTACAGGGTACTTCCCGTTGACATAGAACTATGAAATTTGGCGAAAGGCATTGTCTCAAAGTACACATATAGAAATAAATCTGAAAACTGAACCTTTTTATTTAAATCATTTAAAAATAGGGCCTCAAAATTCACAAAATATGGGTTCAAAATTCAAAGTAAGTAAATCATATCATATAAGGTATCATACAAAATAATTATCATTAGCACATGCTAAAACAGGTTTTTAATTATTTTAACAATATGTTTGTACGGAACCCTTGATGTGCGAGCCTAACTCGCACTTGTCCGGTTTACTTGGGTTGGCTCCATAGTAAAAGTAGGTCGATGCAACTCGGCCGAAACGTCGGGATGAGAAGGTATTTATTTATCTCGTAATTTTAGTGCGCGATTAGTCCCGTAGTATATAATAATTATGTGTTCAAATCGCGAAAGTTTAAAAACAACAATAGTAAAAGTTGTTAGCGATAATGGTCAGAATCACCTCCTTTTCGCTCAGTAGATACACCAGTTCTGGATAACAC
The DNA here is from genome assembly GCA_949316475.1 of Hypomecis punctinalis. Lineage (NCBI taxonomy): Eukaryota > Metazoa > Arthropoda > Insecta > Lepidoptera > Geometridae > Hypomecis > Hypomecis punctinalis. Next base: position 25,832,735 of record OX438799.1, on the reverse strand, counting down.
TGTATATGTAGACTTTGTAGGGCAAGCAAGCGTAGGGGTAGGGTAGATAAATGAGGGTTACCTGCTACCAGGCCTAGCACGGCCACGGAGCCGACAGCCACCGCCACCACCTGCAGCGCCTTCATGTTGACTGGTGGCAGCTCTGCCCACCACCACCGACGTTGCTTCTCTATCTACCACCTCCCCCTTATCACCGATCCATATCACACATCCATATCTAGTTATATCATTCCATATAATCTTAGCCTTTATACCAACGATATGCTTAAATCCGCGATTATTTGATAACCAGGAACCGTGATTATTTACTTACCTATGTGGTAAATAGTAATAATAGATGTCTTTACCTTCTAGAACAGTATCTATTATATACCTACTAGGTTTTATGAGTAGATCTCGTCCGGGTGTAGAGTTTTTCTGTGGAATCGAGACAGTTGTTCTAGAAAGAAATAGCGAAACAAAATATGATTGCACAAGACGTTATTTTCTTTCAAAGGTGTATGCGTATGCTCATCATTATGAACAACCTTTTACTAGATATTGACGGCCTCGATGGCTCAGTGGTTAGTGACTGATGGGTCAAAGAGGCGTGGGTTCCATTCCCACTCAGGGCAAATATTTATATGTAACGAACATAGGTGTTTGCTCTGTGTCTGAGTGTTATTAAGGTATTATCTATAAAAGTATGTATTTAAAAATATGTATATGTAGTATATCAGTCTCTGGCTGCCATATCACAATTTAAGCTTTGCTTAGTTTGAGTCAGAGACCGTGTGTAAGATGTCCCCCAATATTCATTTATTTATTATATGTGATCAACTGCGAAAACGTAAAAAAAATCAGCTGCTCCATGCTTAATACTTTGTTTTGTTGCTTAATACTAAGTTTTTGTATGAATCAACTGTTTTTTTTCGCGAATTCGTAGTGGCTCCCATAGAAAAGCAGCCAACTCTATAAGTCCCCGCGTTTGAAAAACAACACTATGTACAACTGATGTGAAGTACCTACATCGTCCTTGCGCATATCAGTGCATGATAAAATAAAAATAAACTTTGTAAATAAATCATGTAATTAAATGCACTGAAATCTACAATTCTTGATAAAATTGTTTGCAAATGACATGATATAATCCACTAAACTATCCCGAGTTTAGCTTTGTTCAAGCTTATTACTCTAGTTATGGAATAGTATTTTATACAATTTATGACATTTTTTACCTTTATAAAAAAAAATTACCTTGTTAAAAAATGCTCGAAATGTAACACGATGATAATTTGCGTTTATTATGTACTAGTGACCCGCCCCGGCTTTGCACAGGTGTTGTAACCGCCGTTATGTATGTATATATATACACATAACGTCCGTTCCATGTACCTATGCTATATTTTGACTATACACCTTATAGATTATTAACTAAAATTTTGTCTCTCTCAGACTTTGTAAATTTGTTGTATTCACTGTCCTTTTCATGCTAAGGCGGGTTTGGAAATATTTATTGTTCTTAAAAAAAAATTGAGTCGTGAGAAGTTCTAGGAAGAATACCACGACAGGTTGCTGCTCAGTATTTATTGGAGAATCTATAGCACTAAAGAATAAAGTTCAAAATTGCCATTCTCTGACACAGGTCAATCGCAAATTATTGGAAACCTTACATTTTCAAGTGGCTGAAGTACGGGGGTCTCAAAAATTCTTTAGAACATGTTAGCAGGTCATATTTTTCCCTTTTTATTTCCTGCGTTAACAGAAATATTGTTTTGAGTAAAAATCGAACACTGAGGATAGGGTTGTCACTGTCTCAGATGTACTTAATTATATTTAATTTCAATGAGATGTATTAAATAAGCAAAGAAGTAAATTTTGAGTATGAGAAAGTTACGATTCGGGCATCATTGTTTTCTGTTGTTTTACATACATTCGACATTAGGTCATTTTACTTATTCCTATACTATTTTTGTATTAAAGTAATTAAAAATATTAATATTAATGTCTGAACTTTACATGATAACGATAATAAAAATAGTTTCATTCGTTATATACCATTATAATCTTAGTTATGTTATTTAATGTCACGAAAAAATCATCGGACACTATAATTATAGTCTTACGTATTATTCTAAATACGAGTATGTAAATTATACTATTTTCTAATAACATTTTGAAAATTTATAAGAAAGCGGAAGTATGTATAAATTGAGAAACTCTCTTCTTTTGGTAGTTGGGCAAAAATATAAATGTGTTAACCCTAGTTGTCCTTTATGCAATCCATATTGACTGCCATAAAAACATTTGAGTGGCAACTGTCGCGTAGAGACAGTATAAATTTAGACAGTAAGGCAACTTGGTATGGTATTGGGGCATTTAATTTTATGGCGAAACTGACTTTAAATTAGTGAAATAAAGGTAATTTATGGTTACTTATGTGCTGATTGATAGTAATTTGAAATAATTTTATGAAATCAACTAAGTATCACAGGTATGACGGCAAACTGTAATGTAAAATATAACCTTATAGCTATATAAAATCAAATCACTTAATAATATAGGTACTGAAATACAAATAGAGTACTATGTCTAGATAGTCATTACATGTTAGGTTTGTTTCTGTCGCAGACTCTATATTTGTAGCAAGTTGACTTACTGGAAATAGAAATAATTTATAGCGCTAGAAATTTTTACAAAAACTAAAGTGATTTCGAGTGTTTCAATTTTTTCGTTCATTTTGTAGAAACCCATAAATATTTTTATAATTGATTTCTCAAGTATTTGACAGGCGTGGAATTCGTCAAGATTACAATGATTTTGTATGGGAAAAGCTAGGATTTTTGGGAGTCCGGGTTAGACCGCGGTAAACGATACTCGTTTTGAAAATAGTTCAGGTGTTAAATTATAACGCGTGTGAAAATTTGGAAATTAGAGCTCGCTCGCTTTGCTCATTTCCCAAGTGTATAAGTGAACAGAAAGCCTTCGTTGATTAAGGCATATTATAGTGTTTGTGTTGTGAAAGTGATATATCATAAATCTCTTTGAGACCTTTGGCGATGACTTTCAAGTATTCATCTTTGCAGTACCTAATAGTTAGCTTGAACAAATCAGATATTTGCTGATGTTATATTTCATCTAAATATTGTAATCAATTTATTGCTATTTCTTGCTGTTCTCTCGTACCAAAGATAAAGTTTTGCGTTACCTCAGGTCTCAAAAGGATTTCTTACTAATTAATATTCTTTCAAGGTATTTATTTTCAGGTTTATTTTCCAAAGTGTTTAACTTTCAGATAGCGGTACTTACTATAAGTACGATACTTTAGTCTCCGTTTATTTTTCATCATCTTATCAGATTAATTGATAGATAGATTACAATAGTGGTAGCGTAATGTCCTTTCTTTCAGAAGCAGTGCGCCTACTACGTTGGTTTTGGGCCATCTAAGGGTAGACTATTTATTAGTTTTCCTTACTTTAGAACTCATGTGATGTATGTTTGGAAAGGCTGAGTGAATGAGTGCTACTAAACATTTAATATCAGTTACATGTAGCTAGGTTGTGTTTTTATAGTTCCGGTACAAACAAAATAATAACAAATTTGGATGAAAACTTTTGATAACCTAATGACCTTCTACATCAGCTGATTTATCCTCATGATATTTGTATATGTGAAACACATTGTGCGGCACATAATATATTATTGTACTGTTATAAAAATATAACAGCATGTACATCACTCCATAAGGAGGCCAAACATCTATGCAAGGAGATCAGACATCCACCTAAGGAGTTCCGAGTTGATCTCTATTGAACGAGACTCAACATATTAATGCATTCTCACTGCAAGTTCATGTTTCATGGATGCAGTACGAGATTTGAAACATCATCATCATCATCGTCTTGCCCTTATCCTACTGGGTAGGGTCGGCACAGCGCGTCTCCTTCTCTCTATCATATTGTTTCAAATTGTGAAACATACAACATAATATGTGTTGACAAAGGTATCTGGCTATCGAAGGTTTTCATCATAAACTAACACAAAACGGACAAAATCTTATTGGAATTAGGTCTCTTTTCCCCAAATGAAAATTTAATATGAAAAATCATTTTCTTACACACTTGCACACTATTTGACTCTTATGAGGGGCCTGGCATAGTTTTTTTGCCGGCGGATCTACGTGACGGGCGCTATGGACTCTCGCCCCTTTCAGCAGGTTAAAGCCGGCCGCACCAGGAGGGGGGGAATTACACAGGACATCCGGCCGAAATAGTGACCTGCTAGCGGCTGCTATCTCGCAACTGGATGTCCGAACATGCACTAGGTACACACACCACACGACCATGATATTCCTGTAGGGATCTCTCGAGTCATAAGGAATCTCTTGGTCACAAAAATTAGCTCAGGGAACCAAATAATAACAAACTTTGAGAACCTTAGGTTCTAACCTTATTAAAGGAGTGTTTGGATGAATGACTGGATTAAGAGATGAATGAATGATGATCAGTAAGAGATAAGAAGGTTTGAATATTTAGTGTCTTTAGTGGCGTGGTTAGGGCTAAACCTGACGGATTTGTTGGCAACGCTTTGGAGTGGGGTGAAGGATGGCAGGGAGCCCCACATTCTATTTCGCTTAGGTTTTCCATTTATAGATCTTAAAGATCTAAACTCCATATTCCATACCTGTTTTCCTTCCAGAGGATGGTATTAGCAGCGATGCAGTTTGGCGCAACTCAAAGGAGCAGATAATATTATTCTCACTGCACTAATGTTATTAATCGGTATTTCTTTTAGCATAAAGTTGGCCACGAAGAGAGAAGAAGGACAGACTGCGGATCACCGATCGCTGTAGCTGTAAGGAGTAGCAGATAGCCGGAATCAAGCTAAGTTGCATGCTTTTGTATAACTGTACTCTCTTTATTTTGTATTTCCATATACCTTCCGCATTCAAATTTACTTAATTTTATTCCATTATGTGTTTTACGTGCTGAGCGATTGTATTTCTTTTGTTATTCTGAGACTGCATCTTATTTGAATCGTATTGAACTTATTTCTATTTTGTTTTGTTCTCTCTTTATTATAATTTTATTTTTGTATCTATTTATGATACAAAGAACTGGCAACACCTATTATTTTCTGATTATTTATTGATTTATATAGGCTAGTGTTAAAACTAATTTAGGTTTACTATTTATCCCAATTTTTATTCTTTAAACACAACGTATAAGGGTCCATTTGAGTTTAATATTTTCTAGACGATCACATTATAAAACTAGACGATCACGTTTATCTTGGCCAAATAATAAGATAAATAATAAGTAAATAGGAATAGCGTTACAGTGGTGCCTTTAGACCAGGATTGCGTCATTAAAAATTTAATTAATTTGATTAAATTACGCATTAAAAGATACCTGAGTTACTATGGTAGTTAGAACATTTATCAAAAACAAATCTTCCAACTAAAGAATCTTATTCCAATTCAAATAAAGAAAATCCTTTTACATTTCCAATAAGTTTTTACTAGATTATTCTTATACTATTTAACTAATCGCATAATAGTAGAGGAATGATAAGATGTATGAAGTCGCAAAAGTTAGTAGATTGTTAATAAATGAGAATGTTTGTCTTAGTCAGTCTTATTATTAAATATGAATACTATTATTTTAACTTAAATTTTTAATTATTTTAATCTATTGTATAGATGATATTAGATTAAAACTATAATTTAGGCCTATTTTATTATTTGCTTGACGATATTAGAATTTTGCATTATCAGATAAATATGTAGTTGCCATTTATTTTTCAAATTGTATTTTTGTGTGTTTGTTTGATAACAGTAGGATGTCCACTACATAGGCCTCCTTAAAAAGATCAGGTTGTATTTTAAATAAGAAACCATATTTTCTTTACTAGTATTATTTTGTTGTTTGTTTGTTTGATAACGATAGAACGTCCACTACCGGACATAGGCCTCCCTAGATATATCATAATGTAGTTCGAATAAGACATCATATGTTGTTTCCTAAATTAGTGCTTTTGTCTTTTGTTTAATGGCGATTGAACGTCCACTACTGGACATATGCTTGGCCTCCACAAATAGGTCACAGTGTAGCTCGAATAAAATATCATATTTTGTTGTTTATATACCCTGTAGGAAATTAATGCAAATATTTACTTTAAAACAGAGCACACCGGAGTGACATATCATAGTTGGGCGACTTTCTAGTGTGTGACTATTTGTCGGGTTAACTACGACTTAAGAGCAGGGTTTTATGAGCTGCAGTAATAATAATTTTTCATACGGTTTCCTGCTTTTTCGAGGAAAATTATTTGGCCGATTCCGTATAACGTTTCATGAAGTAGTTTCTTTTTTACAGAAAAAACATTTCGAACATTTTACCATTTGTCAAATCTTTCATGAGGCCAAACAACTACTAGACGAATAAAGTTTCAGCGAATATTGTCACATTGAAGATTAGAAAAAAAAATAATAAGCTATGTTACGTTAGAACATGACAAACAACTCACCAGCCGAACGAGCGAAGCGAGCGTACCGCTGTAGCGGCCGGTGAAGTATCAGCAGCAAATCGCTGATGCAAATTAGGTGTGAAACAAAAGTTACCATCATTATTATTAGCAATAGGACCGATTGGAAGCGGCTTGCATCCAACATGGTTTAGTTTAGTTACTGATTTAGACATTTGTTTTCTCTCAATCAATATTTTTGTAAGTTTTAAATTTGAATCAATTTTCGCTTTGTTCAAAACTAGATAAAATACGTACAACTCTTTTAATTCACGCCGTTTTCTCTCTTTCTGTAAATCTTAGGTCGTTTTAATGTTAGTTTAAATACTAATGAAGGGCTAGTTTTAGAATGCCACATTTGTCTAAATTGTATTGTCTTAAATATATTTATTGTTTTGTTCAAACTCGGATCTCGGGAACCTCGAGTTGAAGAATTTAGATGTAGATTCTAGAGAGTTCTTCTGCTAAGTACATAATATAGTTAAGTTATCGGTATAGGCAGAGTTTCCGATAAAACGCGAATTCATTTTTCATTTCGTCTTGTGTAGCGGAGCTTAGTTGCTCTCTAGGTATCAGATTCAGTTTCACTCGCGCCAGGTTTGCATAACTATATAGTAAATAAATATTGATAAATGTTTAGCTAGTAACATAATATAATTACAATTCTCAAAAATATTTATTCAAATAGACTGAAAAAAGGGTTAAATTTACAACTTGTACAAAAGAAAAATATAGGTCAATAGACGATACGAAGCTTGGAATGTCACAGATGTGGCACTTAAAGTGTTAGAAAAAAAGGTTTCGGGTCGATGAACTTGCAAAAAAAAAGGGGTCAACGAACGATACAAACGATGGAATGCACTTGAGAAAAAAAAATGTAGGTCAATGAACAGGCGGTTGAACATCTGCATCCAGCTAACAGTTTCTGTAGTTTCAGTTTACATTGACCTTAGGGATAACATGTGTTACATTTTTTTTTGGGTTTCTCTCTATTTTGCTTGCTTGCGAAATTTATATTTGTTACGTTTTAGACAATATTCTTATTGCAATTATAATATAAAAATACAGATAGGATACTTTAAAGGAAGAAATGTTAATATCTTGGACACTTTTGCAGGTAAATGAGTTGGATTTATTTTTGCGCTTGTTTTATAACTTTAGATAATAAAGTTTTCTAGACAAATGAAGTCGGCGAATTGTCTTTAAAAAAAAATAGGTGCAAATATAGTCGGTGTAGGAACAGAATATAATAATTATTTGCTTATTTTAGTGGCACTATAAAAAAAAATGATATTGACTAAATTTTTCGTTTCTTATTTTTGACGAGAATGTAGGAGGTTCTCAATTCGACGCGTACATTTTGTACATATATTTATTTGGATGACCACGCATAGTTTTTACAGCCTAATCGGATTTCAATTATTATTTTTTTTTTACTAGATGGACCATACTTAACAGGTGGTAAGGTCCGACAGGCGGTCTGTTTAAATTTTATCAAAACCGGCTGAGCAATTTTGAATAGATCAACAATGATGCGAAAATTGCCATATCGAGTCCAGCGATCTGTACGGATTCTATATGAAATTGAGGTCGGTTATGACATTTCTTTTTTTTCGCGAATTAATAGTTATTATTTTTTCTGTTTTGTTTGTTTGTCAATACATTGAAAAAGTAAACAATTAGAATGCACTTTTGGATACAATGACTCTATAATGTATCGAATTGATAAAATAACATGAATATATTTTACACATTGACAATTTTATGATAGTAAAAGTAAGGATACATTTTGAATTATTTCTATTATGTTTGTTTACCGTCCTTCTCTCTAAGGGGTGATTGATTGTAATTTTTTTGAGGTGTTTAACGTCTAAAAATCTAAGGGGTGAAGGGTTGATGAAGTTTATAGTTGAACAATGTTGACTAGCACGATTTTGCGATCAATGTTTTTTTATGTATATGGCTAAACGTCTAAGGGGTGGTTAGTTTATGTAGTGTAGGGTGGAACGTTATCTAGGTTGTAGTTTTATGAGTGGTTTTTCTTTATGTGATTTTCTCCGGGTTTCCACTTTTCAAAAGAAAATCAAAAACCCGTCTAAACTCAAAGGGGTGATCTGTAACCGCCGTTATGTATGTATATATATACACATAACGTCCGTTCCATGTACCTATGCTATATTTTGACTATACACCTTATAGATTATTAACTAAAATTTTGTCTCTCTCAGACTTTGTAAATTTGTTGTATTCACTGTCCTTTTCATGCTAAGGCGGGTTTGGAAATATTTATTGTTCTTAAAAAAAAATTGAGTCGTGAGAAGTTCTAGGAAGAATACCACGACAGGTTGCTGCTCAGTATTTATTGGAGAATCTATAGCACTAAAGAATAAAGTTCAAAATTGCCATTCTCTGACACAGGTCAATCGCAAATTATTGGAAACCTTACATTTTCAAGTGGCTGAAGTACGGGGGTCTCAAAAATTCTTTAGAACATGTTAGCAGGTCATATTTTTCCCTTTTTATTTCCTGCGTTAACAGAAATATTGTTTTGAGTAAAAATCGAACACTGAGGATAGGGTTGTCACTGTCTCAGATGTACTTAATTATATTTAATTTCAATGAGATGTATTAAATAAGCAAAGAAGTAAATTTTGAGTATGAGAAAGTTACGATTCGGGCATCATTGTTTTCTGTTGTTTTACATACATTCGACATTAGGTCATTTTACTTATTCCTATACTATTTTTGTATTAAAGTAATTAAAAATATTAATATTAATGTCTGAACTTTACATGATAACGATAATAAAAATAGTTTCATTCGTTATATACCATTATAATCTTAGTTATGTTATTTAATGTCACGAAAAAATCATCGGACACTATAATTATAGTCTTACGTATTATTCTAAATACGAGTATGTAAATTATACTATTTTCTAATAACATTTTGAAAATTTATAAGAAAGCGGAAGTATGTATAAATTGAGAAACTCTCTTCTTTTGGTAGTTGGGCAAAAATATAAATGTGTTAACCCTAGTTGTCCTTTATGCAATCCATATTGACTGCCATAAAAACATTTGAGTGGCAACTGTCGCGTAGAGACAGTATAAATTTAGACAGTAAGGCAACTTGGTATGGTATTGGGGCATTTAATTTTATGGCGAAACTGACTTTAAATTAGTGAAATAAAGGTAATTTATGGTTACTTATGTGCTGATTGATAGTAATTTGAAATAATTTTATGAAATCAACTAAGTATCACAGGTATGACGGCAAACTGTAATGTAAAATATAACCTTATAGCTATATAAAATCAAATCACTTAATAATATAGGTACTGAAATACAAATAGAGTACTATGTCTAGATAGTCATTACATGTTAGGTTTGTTTCTGTCGCAGACTCTATATTTGTAGCAAGTTGACTTACTGGAAATAGAAATAATTTATAGCGCTAGAAATTTTTACAAAAACTAAAGTGATTTCGAGTGTTTCAATTTTTTCGTTCATTTTGTAGAAACCCATAAATATTTTTATAATTGATTTCTCAAGTATTTGACAGGCGTGGAATTCGTCAAGATTACAATGATTTTGTATGGGAAAAGCTAGGATTTTTGGGAGTCCGGGTTAGACCGCGGTAAACGATACTCGTTTTGAAAATAGTTCAGGTGTTAAATTATAACGCGTGTGAAAATTTGGAAATTAGAGCTCGCTCGCTTTGCTCATTTCCCAAGTGTATAAGTGAACAGAAAGCCTTCGTTGATTAAGGCATATTATAGTGTTTGTGTTGTGAAAGTGATATATCATAAATCTCTTTGAGACCTTTGGCGATGACTTTCAAGTATTCATCTTTGCAGTACCTAATAGTTAGCTTGAACAAATCAGATATTTGCTGATGTTATATTTCATCTAAATATTGTAATCAATTTATTGCTATTTCTTGCTGTTCTCTCGTACCAAAGATAAAGTTTTGCGTTACCTCAGGTCTCAAAAGGATTTCTTACTAATTAATATTCTTTCAAGGTATTTATTTTCAGGTTTATTTTCCAAAGTGTTTAACTTTCAGATAGCGGTACTTACTATAAGTACGATACTTTAGTCTCCGTTTATTTTTCATCATCTTATCAGATTAATTGATAGATAGATTACAATAGTGGTAGCGTAATGTCCTTTCTTTCAGAAGCAGTGCGCCTACTACGTTGGTTTTGGGCCATCTAAGGGTAGACTATTTATTAGTTTTCCTTACTTTAGAACTCATGTGATGTATGTTTGGAAAGGCTGAGTGAATGAGTGCTACTAAACATTTAATATCAGTTACATGTAGCTAGGTTGTGTTTTTATAGTTCCGGTACAAACAAAATAATAACAAATTTGGATGAAAACTTTTGATAACCTAATGACCTTCTACATCAGCTGATTTATCCTCATGATATTTGTATATGTGAAACACATTGTGCGGCACATAATATATTATTGTACTGTTATAAAAATATAACAGCATGTACATCACTCCATAAGGAGGCCAAACATCTATGCAAGGAGATCAGACATCCACCTAAGGAGTTCCGAGTTGATCTCTATTGAACGAGACTCAACATATTAATGCATTCTCACTGCAAGTTCATGTTTCATGGATGCAGTACGAGATTTGAAACATCATCATCATCATCGTCTTGCCCTTATCCTACTGGGTAGGGTCGGCACAGCGCGTCTCCTTCTCTCTATCATATTGTTTCAAATTGTGAAACATACAACATAATATGTGTTGACAAAGGTATCTGGCTATCGAAGGTTTTCATCATAAACTAACACAAAACGGACAAAATCTTATTGGAATTAGGTCTCTTTTCCCCAAATGAAAATTTAATATGAAAAATCATTTTCTTACACACTTGCACACTATTTGACTCTTATGAGGGGCCTGGCATAGTTTTTTTGCCGGCGGATCTACGTGACGGGCGCTATGTACTCTCGCCCCTTTCAGCAGGTTAAAGCCGGCCGCACCAGGAGGGGGGGAATTACACAGGACATCCGGCCGAAATAGTGACCTGCTAGCGGCTGCTATCTCGCAACTGGATGTCCGAACATGCACTAGGTACACACACCACACGACCATGATATTCCTGTAGGGATCTCTCGAGTCATAAGGAATCTCTTGGTCACAAAAATTAGCTCAGGGAACCAAATAATAACAAACTTTGAGAACCTTAGGTTCTAACCTTATTAAAGGAGTGTTTGGATGAATGACTGGATTAAGAGATGAATGAATGATGATCAGTAAGAGATAAGAAGGTTTGAATATTTAGTGTCTTTAGTGGCGTGGTTAGGGCTAAACCTGACGGATTTGTTGGCAACGCTTTGGAGTGGGGTGAAGGATGGCAGGGAGCCCCACATTCTATTTCGCTTAGGTTTTCCATTTATAGATCTTAAAGATCTAAACTCCATATTCCATACCTGTTTTCCTTCCAGAGGATGGTATTAGCAGCGATGCAGTTTGGCGCAACTCAAAGGAGCAGATAATATTATTCTCACTGCACTAATGTTATTAATCGGTATTTCTTTTAGCATAAAGTTGGCCACGAAGAGAGAAGAAGGACAGACTGCGGATCACCGATCGCTGTAGCTGTAAGGAGTAGCAGATAGCCGGAATCAAGCTAAGTTGCATGCTTTTGTATAACTGTACTCTCTTTATTTTGTATTTCCATATACCTTCCGCATTCAAATTTACTTAATTTTATTCCATTATGTGTTTTACGTGCTGAGCGATTGTATTTCTTTTGTTATTCTGAGACTGCATCTTATTTGAATCGTATTGAACTTATTTCTATTTTGTTTTGTTCTCTCTTTATTATAATTTTATTTTTGTATCTATTTATGATACAAAGAACTGGCAACACCTATTATTTTCTGATTATTTATTGATTTATATAGGCTAGTGTTAAAACTAATTTAGGTTTACTATTTATCCCAATTTTTATTCTTTAAACACAACGTATAAGGGTCCATTTGAGTTTAATATTTTCTAGACGATCACATTATAAAACTAGACGATCACGTTTATCTTGGCCAAATAATAAGATAAATAATAAGTAAATAGGAATAGCGTTACAGTGTATTATACATATACAAACCTTCCTCTTAAATTACTCTTTAAAAAAACCGTATCAAATTTTTGTTGTTGCGTAGTTTTAAAGATATAAGCATACATAGGCGCAGACAGACAGGGAAACAACTTTGTTTTATACTGTGTAGTGTTGAGCGTTTGTCTCAAAATAAAACTTTTCGAAATCAATCGAACAATTATTCAAACAACATGTACTGTACTGTATCAGCCTTTTTAAAAGTCCACTGCAGGACTTAGGCCTACCCACGAAGGGTGATTGGGCCATATCCACCACGCTGGCCCAGTGCGGGTTGGTGGATTAACAACATAATCAGTAATTCTAATTCTAATTCGAAGTGGGGGCGATAAGTCCTGCACTGACGTCCCGCATGGGGTGTTTTGTGCATTTCCCCCTCCAGCGTCTACCCGAGCCAGCCCAGCTCCTTAAAATAACGGAGCGTGGCTCTGGGCCGCTGGCATAACTGCTCCAGTGGCTTGGATGGTACATTAGATGGCGATGACGATGAAGATATCGATGCCGACGACAAATCAATATTAGCATCATGGAACCCGTAAGCGATTCTAGTTTCTGCCGTGGCCTTGCAGTGCCACAAAACATGCTCTACCGTTTCATTTTCCTGCCGGCAACCACGACAGAGTGGGCTGTCGGTGGCTCCCAGTTTATACATGTGACTATTCAAGTTGCAGTGACCAGTGATGAGCCCTACCAATAGTCGGAGGTCTTGTCGCTGCAACCTCAACAGATCGTTAGTAATGTTTCTGCTCAGGGCTGGGAAAGCAGCTTTGGCATGCCGGCAATCCTCCCTCTTATCCCACAAATTTTGTTGTTCTTTTTCAGTATGACGGCGCAGTAGATCACGCACTTCCACCGCTGTCGGCTTGCAGTGTCTAGCTGCTTTGTCCTCCACCTGTTTTCTCGTGCCCTCCTTGGCAAGGGTGTCTGCTATGTTGTTACCCGGACACAAGTCGTGACTTTTTGTCCAACGTACGATGGTTCTGTGTTTGTTTGAAATACTTTGGAGTGCTGCATGACACTCAGCTATTACTCTGGACCTAGTTATAGGTCTCCTGAGCGCATAGATTGTGGCAGCACTGTCAACCGTGAACATAATCGCTTCCTTGGACTCTCCGATTCCAGGAGATATCAGAAGCTCCTTCAGTGGCTCCAGTGCTTTTGCGGCCAGTAATAAGCCCATGGCTTCCGCCTGCAAGGTCGTTGTAGTTTTGCTCAGGGCAAAGGACTCCTTGAGCCCAAGCTCCGGTGAGTAATAGCCGCAGCCTGTCCCTTGCTTATTTTTTGCACCATCCGTGTATATGTTCCAAGACGGCGTTACACTGTCTGATATGTCATCATCTATGATCAGAACATACTTTTTGCTGTCCAGGTGTGTTTTGGCTATTCGGTCCGTGCCACTATTAGCTTCAGGGATTATTCCTATCGCCCGATCGATTATTCTACAGTGGTTAGTGGTCGCACCTATACTCTTCCACTGATTTGTAGATTTTATTCGTAGGGCTGAAGCCATCGCTTCCTGCTGAATGTGCAGGTGCAGTGGTGTGAGCCCAAGAATAATTTCAAGAGCAGCTGAAGGTGTATTTTTCATACATCCGCTGATTAACGAGCACGCAAGTCTTTGCGTTTGTTGTAGTTTTGCTTTTACAGTAGCTAGGTTCGTACGTGTCCACCACACTACGCAACCGTAAGTGAAGACCGGTCGTACTATAACAGTATATAGCCAGTGACAGAGCTTTGGCTTTAGACCCCAGTCCTTTCCCACTGCCCTGGTGCACTGCCATAGAATGTTTGTTGCCTTCGTGGTGACATACTCAAGTTGTTTTCCCCACAGAAGTTTACTGTCTAGCCATATTCCTAGATATTTGACTTCCTTGCTTAATGTTAATTTGGTACCGAATAGCGAAGGAGTTTTCAAGTCGGTTTTCTTTGTTTTTCGTGTGAATAGCACTAACTCTGTTTTTTGTGGATTAACAGAGAGGCCGTGTCGTTCACACCATTTTTCAACTACTTTGAGCGCTTTCTGCATCTTCTCACACAGGGTCGACTCAAAGAGTCCAGATACCATTATTACCAGATCATCAGCATATGCTACAGTGACAATGCCTTCTTTATTAAGGAGTACAATAAGCTCGTCTACCACTACTACCCAAAGTAAAGGTGACATGACTCCTCCTTGTGGACAGCCCTTAATGACCCGACAGCGCGTGGCGCCTGCCGTTTCAATATTGGCTGTTCTATTTGCGAGCATTGTGGTTATCCAACCATTTACTCTGTTGTCTACTCCCTGCTTTTTCAGACCTTCTTCAATGCTGGGGAAAGTAGTCTTATCAAATGCCCCTTCAATGTCAATGAAGGTAGCCAAACAGGATTGCTTGCTCTCCAGAGCGGATTCTATTTTATACACCACTTGATGGAGAGCAGTCTCCGTCGATTTGCCCGACTGATAGGCATGTTGATTATTGTGGACTGGATTGTCTGTCAGTGGTCCACATCTAATGTGCTTATCACAGAGTCTTTCCAGTGTTTTCAATAGGAAAGAGCTGAGGCTTATTGGTCTGAACGACTTTGGGTTTGTGTAGTCGGTTTTTCCTGGTTTCGGTAAAAACACCACTTTTACTTCTCTCCAGGCTTTAGGTATATACCTCCACGCCATGCAAGATCTAAATATGGCGATGAGGTGTATTTTAATCGTGCTTAGGCCCCATTGGAGGAGAGCTGGAAATATGTCATCCAGTCCGGGGGCCTTGTGCGGCTGAAAAGTGCTTATTGCCCAAAGAAGGTTTTCTTCCGTGACAATAGAGTCGGCAAAATCCCAATCTTCCTTTTCAGGCTTTTGCGGTATGTGTGGTACCCATCCGTCTATGTCGTTTAGTTGACAGTCTGGAAAGTGAGTCTGTAGTAGCAATTCAAATTGCTCTTGCTCTGAAGCTGTGTAGGTGCCATCAGCCTTTTTCAGAGTACCTAGCTTTATTTGTGAGTCACTAGTTATAATTTTTCTTAAACGCGCAGTTTCACTCTCAGATTGTATAGAGTTACTATACTTTTTCCAAGAGTTGTTTTGGCTCTTTCTGACCTCCACCTTGAACCGGTGGCGCATTTTTCTGTAAACTTGCCAGTCTGCTGGTGCATCGGTGTTCATGGCTCTATTGAAATGGTGTCTGACCCTTTTTCTGAGCTTGGTCAGGTCTTTGTTCCACCATCTGTCTTTTTTAGGAATTGAACTATAGTTTTCCTTTCTTAAAGGGCAAGCTTTTTCATAGCTTTCTTTCAAAGCGTGTACCAAGGCTTTCGTCGTGGTCTCTATTTCCTGCGGCGATAGTTCCGCTTTTGGATCAACTTTTTGTGTCTCTGACATAGCCTTTTCAAGTGCATCTCTAAAGGCTGGTATGTCGGTCTTTTTTGGATTTCTGTAAGATCGTGGTTCGTGTTTGCCAGTGGCTAAACTATATCTGATCCATCTGTGGTCCGAACCAGAATATTCATCAGTCGCTACGCGCCAATCGTTTATTTTTTTAGAGATATCATTTGTAACCAAAGTGATATCTATTATTGTCCTGGCCCAAGATGTTACGAATGTGGGCTCAGTGCCATTGTTTAAAAGGTTCAAATTGTGCCTGAGGATGAAGTCGAGCACATCGTTTCCTCTCTCATTGGTGTCGGTGCAACCCCAAATAGTGCAGTGTGCGTTAGCATCGCATCCTACTATACATTCTAGGTTATTAGCCGTGCAAAAATGCATCAGCTCTTCGAGCGCCGGATGTGGTGCATCTTCTGTTATGTCCAGGTATGCCGAGGCCACAATAACAGTGCTGAGATGGCCTTGGAGACCTGTGTCTACTTTAACTACAGTGAGGTCATCGGTGCACAAGTGTGTCACCAAGGACGCTTTATATGGCTGCGGGATATAAATAAGAGTACGCATTTTGTTTTGCACAGTAGGAGTAAATACATTACCTCTGAGACCATTTAAGCCGCTTACCTTGCCACGGATTAAATACGGTTCCTGGACCAGTGCTATTGTGTTCTGACGCTTCTCCAGAGCTTCGCGTAGAGCAGCGGAGCCTGAGACGCTATGATGAATATTACCCTGAATAATATCGAGATTAGTACAGGTGTTTAGTGTGCTATGTGATCCTCCGGCTGCCGCGGCAGTAGGAGTGTGTGTGTTTTTATGACTATTATCTTTTTGGGAATCCATTATTATTAATTGATAAAAATAAATAAATATATATGTGTGGACCCCTACCTCAAAAAATTAGGCATCATGGTCGGCGCGGGGGCGGGCAGTTCGGTCCATGTCCATGGGCGACGCAGGCGAAAAGATGTTGAGCCCATACAGGTCCAGCATCCCGTCACCCCCGTCGGCCGCGTCCAGCAACCTTTCCTCCTCCTCCCGCGTCCACCCGATGCTCCCAGCGAGCGGCGTGTCGTCGTCGACCTCGGAGAGCGCGGAAGTGGTTTGAATGCACGAAGCAGCGCCCCCGACATCCCCACCCACCGTTGCCGCCGACGAATCACCTCCTCTGTCAGCCCTGAAGCCCCTCACCCTTACGAAGACCTTCGCGCATATATAATATAGCCGAAAGTCCACGCGTCTGAGCGGCTCTATATCTTCCGGCGCGATGCCCATCACCAGAGTATGATTACGAGCGCTACCCACGAGACGCATCTCGTGGGTAAACACCCGCCATCGCTCCACACCTACCTCCGGGTTCATCGCCACCAGGTACTGCACGAGGGGTTCCGGCCCGTCTCCGCATAGCGCCGGCACTCCTCTCCCGAAGTCCGGAAAGTTTATGACAGCGGTGTGGTACCGCGGCACCTCGCTCTCCGGGACGACCACGCACTCGCCGAATCCCTCCCACAGGGCGGGCGACCGTTCTATTATGAGTTTGAGCCACTCGAGTGCGTAGTCGTCCGCGGGTATGTACCTTAGCCCACCGCGGAACGTCGTCGCCAGCTTCTCGAACCGCGGTAGGTGACCGTTTGCCTGCCGGTTACCGCTGACATGGCACTCTTGCTGCGCCTGTTCAACGGTCATCCTCACATGCATGGCCCGCAGCTCGTCCATCGGCATGCGACTGCGCTCCATGACCAGCACCGCGGGGCGCCAAGTCTTAGCGGCCTCGGCGTAAGACGAGGGTCCCGCAGCGTGTGTTCGTGCCACCGCGAGCACGCCACCGCCGGGCGGTAGCGGGCCCGCGGGTGTATCGGGTGTGCCGCGAGTGTGGGGTGTCGCGTGTGTAAGTGTCACGTCAGCGCTAACGATATTCGCGCGCTGGCATAGTTTTTTGTCAGCTGTTACGTTCGACGTGGGCGACACAAAGTCCGAACTCCGCTGTCTCTTCGCTCCTCGGGTCGTCCCCTCCCCTACCCCCGAGTGTATAGTCTCCGTGTCGGACGCGACGATTCCGGCAACCCCCCTCTCTATTCCCCCCGTCCCCGTGCTCACCTCCTTACCCTTTTCCCTCCTAGTGCCGTTAGACGGGCATAGGCCGGTTTTCGTTCCAGGTCGGAGAGCACCAATAGAGACGATTGTTGCCGGGTCGCGCGCCACGTGTTGTGCGTTCAGCGGCAGGGCTTTCGGGGGAGGCGGCGGCCCTCGGGCGCGCGCCGCGCCAACCGGGTTCGTCGAGGGCCCGGCGCTCGGGCCCGGACGTTGCGCGGCCACGCGGCCAAGGCTCGCCGCCCGTGGCAGGTCACGCGTCATGCATGCCACGATAGGGGGCGCAAGCGCCGCCATACCGGGCAGAGGCATGACGCCCTCCTGACGCAGCTGGCTCCACTGCTCCTTCAGCTCATCCCCGAAAGCCCTGCGCTGCCTCAGAAAAGCTCGTCGGCTGACGCCGCGATATAAGCCGGGGGACGGCCAGCCGCCCTCCCGGCGCCCACCTGACCCTACTCCTGCGTCGTGCTCCGCCGCTGTCTCCCGGCGCCGCCCGCGTCGCTCCGCTCCGGCTCCAGGCTTCTGCACTGGTCCAGGTGCTGCTGGCTGCTGGGTGGCTGTCGTGTTCGTTGTCGGTCCAGTAGCATCTGCGGCTGGCGAGGCCTGGGACTCCACCCCGCCGTCGCCTTCGGTAGCCCATTTCTCACCCTCTGGCCCGGAAACCAGAGAGCGCCGGGTGCTAGCCGGGTCGTAGGGCATACTTAAATCCTTAAATTCGCTCATCATTTATGCTTAGCAGGAAACTGTGGAGCAAGCTGACAGTTAGTGGGCGCTCAATATGAAGGGTAGAAGCAGTTGCCCAAGCTACTTCCCCCCGATATTTTGCGTGCTAGATGGTGAGCGGGTCGTCCCGAGAAACACAAGGGAGGCCACGCCCCTCCACCACACACGCCCGGCCACGGGCTGCCGCGAGGGGGGATGGAGTGCTCGGCATACCAAAGGATTAGTTGAAATACCGTTCACCCCACTCCCCCTAGTGCCCTCACTCTTCATCCGGGCTTGGGACCGGCATCGCACTGAAGCTATTGTGCTGAAAGCGAAGCAAAAAGCAAAAGCTAAGCAGCGGGTGGAAAGCAATAACTAAAGTGAAATGGCGAGTTTAAAAGTCAGAACATAATCAGTAGTATTAAACTCAATTGCAGGTAGATATAGTCATACTTTTTAGACCGTTATGTTATCAAAATTGATGTACCCTTTTAACAATCATATGGTTTTAAAATGACCATATAGGTGTATTTAGCCTGAGAGTCAAACTATATTTTTAAGTTGCTACTAGTATTAGACTGTGTTTTACTGTACTTAGTAGTTAAAAATTTATGTTGATAATAAAGAATTTTTAAAACAACAAAAACAAGTAGAAATACAGAAATCTTATTATCTTGTTTCTGCCTATGTCTCTATCTCCATCTCTCCATCATTATATTATTTTAATTAATCATCAGGTACTAAGGTATTATTTTAGCCAACATTTTGTACTGAAAATTCGCGCTAATCCAATAAGTTGGGCACTCAACGCCCTCAAAAACAATCTTCTCCCGTGTTTCGCCAAAATTGATTTTGCTCGCATTTTTGTGAAAACATTAATCACCCGCGTCACGGGTTAATTAATCACTAGATGGAAAAAGGCTGCGGAGGCTGCACTCTGTCGATACCAGCGGGCCCGCCCGCCCACGGGCCGCCTTAAGGATGAACCTCAGAACCAGAAAAAAAAAACTCAATTTTTTCCCTATACCACATACAGAAGCCGTGGTGGTCTAATGGTAGTGACACTCGCCTTACAATCGTGAGGTCGTGAGTTCAAATCCCGGTCCCGTACCAATGAGTTCTTTAGAATTTATGTACGGAATTTAACACCGCTGGCTTTTCGGAGAAGGAATACATCGTGAGGCAACCTGCATATGTCAGTAGAAGAAATTCGATGGCATATGTGCATCCACCAACCCGCACTGGACCAGCGTGCTGGATATGGCCCAACCACCCTTCGTGGGTAGGCCTACGTCCAGCAGTGGACTATTAAAAAGGCTGATACAGTACTGTACAGTACATACAAAAAAATTCCAAGTCGATGATACCAGGACAAGTAGAAAGATGCCTCATTACCACCCGTAGGTTGACGATTTTCCTTCGATACGTACGAAGTGTTTTGATTTTTGACTCAACGTTTCTGTATCGTACAGCCAGAGAATAATTAAGTCATACTACCGACTAAATACAGTTCGCAGTACAGTACAATCAGCACAGTTCGCAGTTTTCAATAAATCTTGACGCAAATTGATACGATTGAAATCGATCAAGAGTAAATATTACAAAATATAATTTGTATGGCATGTAATTTTTAAATCAAAATTACCAATAAACATGTTTGTCTGTTATCTGTCCATAAAAACTTAAACGCGATTACAATGCATTTCTGCTGCGTTATACTCAGTATATATATTAAGCGTATTTATTACTTATCTCAGATATAATGCGCCTGATCCTTTAGGTATTACTTCGATATAATTCTATTTCTAAGTTATCAGTCGGTATAAATAAGTTATAGCAGAATCACATATAGCAATTTTTGTTTAATTTAAGTTTCTATTTTAATTAAAAAAGTTAGTTGAGAGTTATTTTTTTAAATGTATCAATTTTACTCATATAAATTTATTTGCATTATAATGCTCCGTTTGTGCACTATCATTTGCACTACGATACTGAAAATGTATGATATTAGAAGTATCAAACGAGGTGTTGAATTAATTAATTACTGATACATATAAATAGCAGCAATTTGACTGTTGAGGTGGAAACTAAATGAAAGGCTAATTTTTGACCAACAATTTTGTTTAACTAAACAATCTTTTTAAGAATTTAGTCAAAATTAAATTGTAGTTAGTTTATAACATCGATAGTATTCCTTGATCTGTGTATATACAATACAATGTAAGAACAAAAACCAATGAGTACATAAAATAGGTTTTATAAATTCGTTTCATAGTTATAACAGCTCCCAAATTCACGAACTGGTTAAAATATATAAAGGTCAAACTACATAAATGTATTTTATATAATAACGAATTAAATATAATAAAAAAATGCCTTTTAGATAACAATTTTTTCCGGAAAATCGAAACCAGTTCTTTACACAGGCTGAATTGTTTAACGTAGTAAATGTCGTGGAAGTCATTGCTCCAGAATGTTTTTATTATATAGAATCTAAATTATAACTTTCACTGTGTGGACTAACTACTATTTTTTTTCAAGCTTTCAGGCTTGAAAAAAAAATTAAATTAACAAGAATATATTTATGTACTAAAAAACAACATCGAACAAAAACTTGCGCAAAGATAAAATATAAATTTATACAATGGCATTCTAAACTATCGCAAATTTAATCAATTATCCTGTTAACTCGTAGCAAAGTAAGTGTACATGTTTTAAAAGTAATAAAACTAACTTATGCAATATTAATATTTTGATATAGAACTCAAAAAAGCGCAGTGTCCAAGAATTTTCTAAAATCATACCACACTCATCCTCACTCCGCCCCTGACTATCCATTTAAGAACAAATTAGAAGGCTCTCTCATATAATCGAATCGAAATATAGAGTCGGTAGCGGCGTAGAGCCTCGTAGAGCTATATTGAGCCACGTAGAACCACGTAGAGCTATGTAGAGCCGGGGAAAGTCATCGTACGTGATCGGAGAGCAGCCTTTATTGAGATATTGACGGTATTTAGCGCCTTTCATGCGGAATGCTCGATATGAGCCGTGTTACGGACTAAGTTGGTGCCGCGGTACCACTCGATTTATATCTGATTTTAATCGACTTCCAAAAAGTAGGCGGCACCATGTTCTATGTTTATGTATTTTTTTTTTATTTAGTGTTTGTTCATCGACATTAATTATAGCCGTGGTGGTCTAGTGGTAGTGACACCCGCTTTACAATCGTAAGGTCGTGAGTTCAAATCCCGGTCCCGTACCAATGAGTTCTTCGGAATTTATGTACGGAATTTAACACCATTGGCTTTTCGGTGAAGGAAAACATCGTGAGGAAACCTGCATACGTCCATCGAAGAAATCCGATGGCGTATGTGAATCCGCACTGGGCCAGCGTGGTGGATATGGCCCAATCACCCTTCGTGGGTAGGCCTACGTCCTGCAGTGGACTTTTAAAAGGCTGTTACAGTTCAGTTACAGTTACGAGTACATCGACATTATCGCGTATTGCGAACCGATTAAAAAATACTTTTTTAGTTCGAAAGACTCTACAGGATGACCCCATTTAAATTTCAACGAAAATGGTTGAGCCGTTTTTGAAAAATTGAAAAATCAACAATAATGTAAAAATTGTTTACAACGATGTAAGCGAACTATAGAAATTTGAACGCGTTTGCAAAGTCAGTTGTGCTATTTTTTGCGAAAAATATTTTTTTTTAGCGTTTTTGCTTCTATATCTTGTATTTCTTGACAAACGCATTACAAAATATAATTGTATTCATCATTATGGCAAAATTTTACTATGGGATCAACTCATATTACGCTTTTATTAGGTCAACCTGTATGTAATGCTGTAATGGAATCTAAAGTAACTAATTTAACCATCGTCCAAAGGTCGTAGTGTAATGAAAATTGGCAGCTGTATATAGTTCTGATGATAATACTATAATATGGTACTGTCAAACTGATCTGATGATGGAGTCGGAAGATATGAACTGGAACTTTGTGATGGAAAATCGTATCATAGCTGTTTTGGATTTCTTAGAAAAGTTGTGTAATGAACTTGGACCACGATTAGGTTTCAAGGTCTGATGATGGAGCCGGAAGATAGGCACTGGCATTCCATGATGGAATATCGTATCATTGTCGTATTTGCACTTGTGAGAATGGCCACGTAATGGACTAAGTGTATTTTTCTAGTGTTTTTAGGGTTCCGTACCTCAAACGGAAAAAACGGAACCCTTATAGGATCACTTTGTTGTCCGTCTGTCCGTCTGAGTGTATGTCAAGACTCTTTATCTCGAGAACGCGTAAAGATATCGAGTTGAAATTTAAACTGTGTACGTATATCTATGAATTCTTGCAGTTGTGTAAAAGAAAAACTCTCAGTTATCGTATAAAAAAATTAGAGCCAAAATTTTTTGTCGTAAAAAACTGCATATTTCTACACTCACAAAAATCAAAACCTACAGGGTACTTCCCGTTGACATAGAACTATGAAATTTGGCGAAAAGCATTGTCTTAGAGTACACATATAGGAATAAATCTGAAAATTGTATATTTTTATTTGAATCACAAAAAAATAGGGCCTCGAAATTCACAAATATAGTATCATGTAAGGTATCATATTAAAGAATTTCATTAGCACATGCTCAAACAGGTTTTTAAATATTTTAACAATGTGTGATTTTCGATGTATGACGAGAAATTACTTTGAAATATAAAATATGACAAAATATATTAAATATGACGAGAAAAGTAAAAAAAAAAATACTTTATTGTCGATGGCAGAGATAACAAGTTACTTCCCAATTATGTGAATTTTCTTAATTTGTACGGAACCCTCGATATGCGAGCCTGACTCGCACTTGTCCGGTTTTTTATTTAAATTATTAATTTATTTTACAGAGAAGGACAGCAACTTATCGTCGTGAGTCGTGTTATGGACTAAGCTATTGCCGCGGTGTCACCCGTCTAATATTCTTTTGTATTGTCGCATCTATGGAGTATGTCTATAGACAGACATGTACCTACCTATCAGAAAATATGTAAAGTAAATAAACAAAACTTAATGCAAGACATGACATTGAAGATAACATAAGTAGGTATGTGAATGATATTAAAAAATGTTAATTGTTTTTAAATCCCTTAAAGCGGGTCTTTACGATGGATTTAAATAAGTAAAAATATCAAATCCAGTATAATCCAGTTATAATATATTTAAACCATGTGGTGTTAACTAAGACTCAACTCAAAAAACATTACATTAGAACAATACTAATTGGACATGTCGATACCCCTTAATTGCTTGACGTCAAAAATAAAATATGTATTAAAAAGGAAAAAGGAGAAAGTGTTCAATTGTTGGTATTTTTGACCGACGAACCACCGGAGGAGGTATACAATTCGACGAGTATATATATATATATATTTTTATGTATAACCACGCATAACTTTTTCATAGTAGTCCAATTTCAATAATTCTTTTTATATTGGAAAGAATATACTTCGAAATTGTTTCCATTTAAATTTTATGGAAATCGGCTGAGCTATTTTTGAAAAATCATCAATAATGTCAAAAATGTTACATCAATCCGTGCGAAATATTCGCTAATTCTGTACACGGGTGAAGTCGGTCTTGCTAATTTTTGCCAAAAATAATCTTGTATAATTAATATTTATTAACTTTGAATTATTAACATTCAGCAAAGTGATAATCATAATACTAAGTCATCAGATGAGCAATACCCACAGGGTTACACGATGTATCCGTAAGCCGTGGTGGTCTAGAAGTAAAGACACCCGCCTTACAATCGTGAGGTCGTGGGTTCAAATCCCGGTCCCGTACCAATGAGTTCTTTGAAATTTATGTACGGAATTTCAAACCACTGGCTTTTCGGTCAAAGAAAACATCGTGAGGCAACCTGCGTATGTCCGGAGAAGAGTTTCAATGGTGTATGTGAATCCACCAACCCGTACTGGCCCAGCGTCCAGTCACCTTTCGTGGGTAGGCCTACGTCCTGCAGTGGACTATTAAAAGGCTGATACAGTACAGATGAGCAATTAGCTCGTGTTGTCCGTCACCCTAAAACTATCTCCGTAATCTACGAGTATATAGAAATGCAACGGTCGAGTGTTGTATTTTTACCGACTTCCAAAAAAAGAAGGTACTTACTATGTTCTGTGCACGTTTTTTTTTGTATTTTCATCGATATTTTTGCCAATTATGAATCAATTCAAAAAAATCTTTTTAGTTCGAAAGAGTATCCGATATGGTTTCATTTTTGCCGTTTTTGATAAGAATTATAATAATTTATTGGCCTTCTAACAGTTTGTTATACTGGGCAAGTCATATTACATTTTAAATTGCATTCTTATAATCGAATATACATAAAGATAAGTCAACAAAAATGCAAATGGACGTCACATCCATTCGTGCAAATTATTCGAATTCTGTGCGCGGTAGAAGTCGGTGTTGCGATTATTTACGAAAAATAATTATTTAATCTACATTTTTTTGTATTAGATCTTTTCTTGACATCAATTAATTAGTTAATAATACGAGTAGCTGTCCATACGCGGTTTCTGTGTCATTTTAAAAAGTGTTTGGCACTCACTTATAAAATAATATATTTCACTCACATATCTCACATACGTAGATCTCACCGAGTACGGACGTGAGAGCGTCGTCGCGCAGTTAGCGACCCATCGGAAACAAGCCTGCATTATACATACCGAGGGGAGACCGGGGCAAAGCTCGATATGTGAATGAATCTGATGATATACTCGTACCTTGCGGAATGACTATATATTAGCGGAGAATTAGAAGTTAAGTTTGTCAATCACTTTTTTAAGTATAATATATTTCACAAGTACTAGATTTTGTCGATGAATACGTATACTTAGGCCAGATAGTTTCCTTCCAAAACCGCCAAGACAAGGACAATGAACATCGCGTCGAAAATGCTTGGAAAAGTTACTGGTGCTACGCACTTTGCCTATATCACTAAAACGCAAGTTAATCGACATGTGTATCTTGCCCGTCCTAACCTATGGTGCCCAGACTTGGTCACTGACCGATTTACAAAGGTCTAAACTTGGGGTTTGTCAAAGAGCAATGGAACGCAGCGTGCTTGGTATCAAAAGAACGGATAGAGTCCGCAACAGCACAATGCGCTCTATGACAGGGGTAGTTGATGTCAGCCGAAAAGCCGCCAAACTAAAGTGGGACTGGGCGGGACATGTGTCGCGGATGCACCCCGATCGATGGGCCAGGATCGTCACGGAGTGGGTGTCTGACGGACGACGCAACCAGGGAAGACCCAAGAAGCGCTGGCGTGACGATCTTGACTGATTCGAGAGGGGTTGGCAAGAAGTTGCGATGGATCGAGACTCATGGAAGGAAATGGGGGAGACCTTTGCCCAGGAGTGGGACAGTATAGGTAAAAAAAAATCACACACTTATCTCACATACGTAGATACTCGGGGAATGTGGACGTGAGAGGACCTATGGGAAACAAGCCTGCATTATACGTGCCGAGGGGAGACCGGGGCAAAGCTCAATACGTGAATGAATCCGCTGATATACTCATACCTATCGAAATGCTAATATTATATTAGTCGAAAATAAAAAGTTAACCAGTCAATTTTTTGGTTGTCCACAGTAAAAGTTTGTCACTCACTCAAAAAATATATATTTCACACATATCACAGCAAGTACGGACGTGAGAGCGTCGTCACGCAGTTACCGACCTATCGGAAACAAGCTTGCATTATACATACCGAGGGGAGACCGGGGCAAAGCTCGATACGTGAATGAATCCGCTAATATATCTAGCTGAATAGCAATATATATTTGCGGAGAAAAGTAGTTTACCAGCAAGCGACTGGTTGAACCGGTCTTATTAAAGATCAATATGGCGGGAATGGCTGATATAATGAAGAAGTTAACCGTATTAATGGGTTGGTTGTCAGGACCTCGAAATAACAGACTCACCTTTTAAAATCGAAAAATTCTCCCTCTTTTTTTCAATACGATGCGAGAATTGTAAAATTAAATTATAATAAATTTTGAAATGCAGTATTGAATCATATCTTATAACTATCACACATTTAGCTTTATTATGATTGGCAAAATAAAAAAAAATGGTTACATATTTTTTCAGCTTTGAGAAATTCCAAACCGACAAATAACAAAAGCTAATACAATAGCGGAGACTCGCTCCGGTATTGTTTTCTTTTCTTTCATTTACTCGTCCTCCGAACGCCAAAGACACTAATAAAAGCTACCCCATAAATTGTTACAAGATCTCTAATACTTACATTGTTCTAAAAAAGCAAATAACAAACACGCTGTTGGCCAATATCGAAACAAAACGGGAAAAAACGTATAATTCCTTCGGTGTTTTCGGCTACATCGCTACGGCGTAGAGGGTCTACGGGGCCTACGGCGCTACGAGGCGGGGTGAACGACCCGCCGCTACACGCCGGTCGATACCCCCCGCCCGGCCCCGGACTATGGAGTAGGATATTTTACAGAAAGATAGATCAATTTTTATATTTAAATAGGCACTTATTATTTCATCATAGCCCTAAATACAGCGCACCAAAAAGTACATTCAAGTACCGTCGTCATTACAATTGTTTTTATGTTCACAAAATTTTTAATCATGGGGGATTAAATCTTGGTTGCAATGCGTTAGAATTACATATTCATACTCTTTATTGATAACAACTATTTACAGTTCATTAGTACATACTAACATATTTTAGCCAGCTAGATGTCTTTTTCCAAAATAAAATAGAGCAAGATTAGGCAAAAGCATTAAAAGAGAAAAAATAAAAATAGAGAAGAAAGAGTAGTAAAACATTTCGACATAAACACTCTTTCAGGGGGCTTAGAAAGGGTTTCTGTTTAATTTGGAGCGTGATACAGAGTTAAGAACAGTTATGGTATTTTACATTGTAAACAAAGTATGATGAGTTTGCTTTGCTTTCGTGTGGTTCATACATTTGTATCTTTTTCGTTTCCGTCAGGAGCGATGTACAAATATATATAACGCCACGGGGAAACTATAGTAGTTCCCATTTTTGTATAAATTCGTACTATCGCCCCAGGTACCAAGAATTTGTAGAAGTCAATGTTTTTTTTCCGTCTCCAATAATCTTAATTTTTCTTTCTTCAAAAGCTGCATCTCTGTAAAGATACCCTACTCTGCGCGCGGCTAAGATAGGGTGTACGTTACAGAGTTCGTTTAGGATGAGTGGTGCTCGTTACGCATTAAACTATGGCGAGATAAAACGTTTTTAAACGTCTGGAGGACGATCAACGGACGCCCGAGATTATGTGCCAAATATGTAGGGTACTAGTGGCGCTTGTTGCTTGCCGCTATTACTTATGTATGAGACCGGCCTATGGAGAGCCTCGTATCGAGAATGTAGAGATCAGTAGTCGAACTGAAGTTACCGCCATGGCTATGTATAACTTTAGTGGTACCAGATTAGCTATAAGGATAAGTCTAAGTTTAAACGGGGGCAAAATCTTTACGCTTTTAGCGTTGTTTGATTAGGTGGAAGAAAATAAAACAGCCTCTGAATAGATGAACATTTATGGCATTTACAACCACGGTGCGGATGACATATCATATAATAGACGTTGGTTCATCAGTTTAGTTTTGCTAGACGTTCTTTAAAATTTTGCGATCAGTGTTAGCCACGTGGTCTGTACGAAAGTATCTATTTTTGAAAAAGATGCTCACCCCTGCACTAGTGAAGTGAGAGGCATTTAAGCAAGCATTTCTACCGATCTTAGACCACCCCCCTACCGCTAAAAGGATCACATCTAGGACATCAATAAATAATTTTTGGCTACAATTTTTGACCAAAATGACAGCAATTTGGCCTTCACCTATATAAGGTTATCTAATAAGGCCACTGTGACACGGCTATCTAATAAGGCCAGCTACCTAAGGCAATTTCCGAAGGCTATATTTATCTAGTTACATAAAAGGGATATCTACCTTGGGCTACTTAAGAGAGCGACCTTTCTAGAACTGATCATAATGATTTATTTTATAATTGTTAATTACATGTCGTAAGATTTATCGGAGATAGGGAGGCTAAATAGGGTTACCTACCTAAGGCATAAACAAAGACGTGTAAAAATTGACAAAAGTCAAAATACTAGCTAACACACTAGTCACCGCCATTGGTCTTCACCTAGCTAGGGCTACAAGACAAGAGGGCCATCTAACTAGGCCTACAACAGCAGGCCATCTAACTAGGGCTACAAAAGAGGGCCATCTGTGCTGTACTGTACCAGCCTTTTTAATAGTCCACTACAGGACGTAGGCCTACCCACGAAGGGTGATTGGGCCATATCCACCACGCTGGCCCATATTGCGGGTTGGTGGATTAACATACGCCATCGAATTTCATCTACGGACGTATGCAGGTTGCCTCACGATGTTTTCCTTCACCGAAAAGCCAGAGGTGTGAAGCCGTGGTGGTCATGAGGTAGGGGGGGCCATCTACCTAGGACCATATCCGAGGGCTATCATCTAGGGTCACATAAAAGGGCCATTTACCTAGGTTTATTTGTCTGTCGCTTCATAATAGGGCCTTATACTTAAGGCTATTTAACAAGGCCTATATAAGAGGGCAACACACCTAGGGCTATATGAGAGGGCCACATACCTAGGGCTATTTATCTAGGGCCACATAAGAGGGCCATATACCTAGGGCCACAGCTAGGACGTGCATAAAATATTGTCGGTCACAATTTGGATCCTTTACGAGCCATAAAACTGTAACGCCTCGTAAATACGTTTTATTACGAATTTTCAATTTCACAGAGTAAGCGCTATCAGAATACTGTTTTTATCTCCGGTTTTTAACTACGCACTTTGGCTTAGATCAAACAAATCACACTGAATTTAAATATTTACGTTTTGTTTAATCTAAGCCAGAGGGCTAATAGTAAAAAATCGTCATATAATTGTTATACATATGCAAGTTATTAGTTTATTCTATACAACGTACTGCTAAATTTTTTATGATTTAGAATGTGTGTCATTATCTTATTTTAATAACACTGAATATTTTCATTGATACAATTTCAATGCATATTCTCGGTATTTGGTTAACTTCAGGGTATTTTAACAATTTTTGATTTTGTACTAAATAATAACTCGTAAAAATACTTCCCCAAAATTATATTTACTAGGGCAAAGAATGGCTGGCTGATACGGCATTAAACTTCTTGAACGGAGACTATGTATCGACAAGCGCAGAGTAGAACATCTACCGGACCGATAATAATATGCAACCCTGCTTCTAAGCGGTCTTATTGGGAATCCATAGGAGAAGCCTATGTCCAACAAAATACGTCTTACGGCTGATAGATGATAGATGAATGAAGGCCAAGTAAATTCCACAATAGCTTTTGTACTCATAGTCTGATACAAAGCTTACAATTTCATAATAGAACAACTGAACGAACTGGACCGATCTCTCTGACGAGTGAGTGTTGCAATATACAATACTACTCTGTACTAACACAATACACTGGCACCATGACCTATAAACAGACAGATAGTATGATTACGTGATCAATCCTGCACTACGGTGAATAACTGTGGGAGGGAAACATGAATAAATAACATATACCTACATGAATCAATTTAGGAAACTTGTTGGTGTTATTACTTTCACGTATTTAGAGATAAACTAGTTTTTACCCGCGTCTTCGCTCGCATGATATTTTGATTTTTGTGCTATCACATGGGAACCCTTTATTTATCCGGTCATAAAAAGTAAACTATGTCACTTTCCATCTTTCAAACCCTACCTTATACCGCACTTAATAAAGGAGATGAAAAAAAAACGATTTGACGGTTGTTCGATTCGACAGTTGCTTTTTTTTTGACATTTCTTAATGAGCACTCTAGAATAGCTCGCAGATAGCAGAAGTTTTCCTACTTAACACTTATATTATATTATGGAACATTTACGCAATATCATTATAATTTATAGCCTATGTGTTATTCTGATATATAAGCTATATTATTGCAAAGTTTCATCTCAATCCGTTTAGTGGTTTTTGTGTGAAAGAGTAACAAACATCCATCCATCCATCCTCACAAACTCACAAACTATCGCGTTTATAATATTAGTAGGATGTATGTTTACCTATGAACCTTAGGTAACTTCCATAATTATATAGTTTACTAATTGAGTTTATTTCTATGTATAACGTACCTAAGTTGTGGGGAGTAAGCAAATTCGTATGGGCCGGATGGCTGGTCGGTGTAGTAGTGGTGATAAGTGAACATAAAACTTTTCCGTTATCCGAATTAAAAAATAATCGCAATAATTTACCGTAGGTGGTCTAGTGGTAATGACACCCGCGTTACATTCGTGAGACCGTGGGCTCAAATTCTGGTCCTGTAACAATGAATTCTTTGGAATTTACGTACTGAATCTCACATCACTGGCTTTTCGATGATGGAAAACATCGTGAAGCAACCTCCACAATGAAGATGTAAAATATATTCGATGGCGTATTTGTGAATTCACCAACCCGCATTGGGCCAACGTGATGGATATGGCCCAATCACCCTTTGTGGGCAGGCCTGCGACATGCAGTGGACTATTAAAAAACTTGTACAGTACAGTACAAGATCTCAGTTTGAAATACGTACCGTGGACAGTCCCGTTGTTTATTATCCTATAGGTTGAGCGGTATGCCACCTGTCTACGTCATCACTTCCCCGAGGACAGGGGTGGGGAGGTTACAAGTTGCAATAATTACACTGGCATATTACAGCTCTATGACGGATGCGTTCGTGTAAGCTGCGATATTGGAATGTAAAGCACTATGCCAATAGCTAAGTACGAGTAGATCTCAGTACTTGCCGCTTCTGAAACGATAGATACATAGATAAACTCTCTATTAGTTCACACCACTTATTACGCAACATAAGTAAATTAAAAACCTTAAAATTAGTGAGTTCGTAAATGATTGAATTGTTGCATTGGAAAATGCTGCTCTAAGCTGACTGAATTGACTAAAGCTAGTATTAGACAATTGAAATTAGTCTTAATATTTTATATTACAAATGAAATTTTAATTAATTTCATTTTTAAGTCTCAATTTTTCTACGATTAACTGATCGATGTAAATTGGGCTTTATTTAACCCCGCGTAGCTCATTTTGGTTTCGGTTGAATAAGTTTTATTTTTAAAAAGAAACTGACGCTTTTTTGAAAAAGTCTACAAGGCAGATTCAATCAATCCATAGAAAATCCACAAATAAATATGACAGTACTGGTTTAATAATTTGATTTGATGTTGAGTAGAGTACATTAAATTAATGCTTGTCCCAGTTACTAGCGACAACTACTAGGAAGCAACTTACTAGTAAACCTCAGTTTTCAGAATAAAACAACTCCTCTCACTTACTTTTACTACCTCAGAGTTTCATTTCCCGCTACAATAAATAAGCACTAAACAAATAGTTCATTCAAGAGCTGGCTAGCTCCATCCTTCTTGTTTATTTATACAATGGAGCGACTCGTCTCGTATCGGAAATTAGAAACAGTGAAAACTGGCGATAAATGTTACTGTCTTGGATTGAAGGAAATAATTGAAAAATAGAGCGTATAGGTCTCAGCCTCGGTGACCCAGTGGTTAGTGACCCTAGGCGTGGGTTCGATTCCCACCCAGGGCAACCATTTTTTGATGATCCTAGGTGTTTGCTCTGTATATGGTAAGTATTTAATAATACGTCCATGTAGTACTAGCTGCGCTCTGCGGTGTTACCTGCGTTAGTCCGAGATAAAAAGTAGCCTGTGGTTATCCAAGGCCTAAGCTACCTTTATACCGAATTTCATCCAAATTGGTTCAAGCGCTTGTGCGCGAAAGAGTAACAAACATCCATACATACTCACAAACTTTCGCGTTTATAATATTAGTAGGATATCAGTCTGTGGCCAAAATGTTGGAACTACTAGCTTTTGCCCGCAGCTTAACACGATATTTTGGTTTTAGGTATGCTATCCGGACGGAACCTTTTATTTTTCCGGGGTAATCAATGACACCTTCCATGCAAAAAATCAGGTCGGTCTCATTCTATCTGCTGCGTGAAAGAGTAACCACACAACACAGTTTCGGATTTATAATGTCAGTAAAGAGTAAAGGATAAAGTTGTAGAGAAACTATGTGCAAGTTTCTTACAAAAGTTCAGAGAAGTGCCTTTTTTTCTAGATAATAATCAATAAAATCCAATTTATAATTTGGTAGGTACAGTATAAAACACTAACAACTTTTATAGCTACAATCCTTAGTTTCTTCAATTCCTTCTAAGTCTAATAAGAAAGTCGCCAAAAAACAGCGCCTGCGTGTAATTTCCGGGCAATCATTAGGAGCTTACTCCAGCCGCTCGCAGCCTAATCTTGGAGCCGTCCATCACGTGGCTTGCAATCGGGGAGCCCTTGGCAACTTTTATTACTCGTCACTTTTATTAACGGACTCCAAAAAGAAGGATTAACTATGTTCGTCTGTTTGTTTATTGGGTACTTATTCATTGATATTTTCGCTGATTGGGAACTGATTTAAATACATCTTTTTTAGATTTTTTTTGAGAATTTTTGATATATAAAATAATGTAAAAAAAATACTACATTAATGACTCATCGATTTGTGCGAACTATTTTAATTCTGTACGTATTCGGTTGAAGTCAGTTTAACTATATTTGGCAAAAATAATTATTTATTTGTACGCCACGATGTCAAGAACGCGCTGCGCTTGCCAGTACGTGTTCTCTATTTGAGAATTTTATCCATACCTTAGCTATCTTTATGCAGTGGAAATTTCTCGTGTTGATCAAAGCTTTTTAATTTTATATTTGATATTTTTCACTGACCAGTCAGAATGTGGAACGTTTTACTTGATTGCTGCCCATAAAGCACTCAGTAGCTGTTTTGCAATCCAGAGTAAATACCAAACAGTTATAAGAAAGTGTCCAGAAACAACGACTGGTATTAATTTCCGGGCAATCATTAGGAGTTTACTCCAGACGCTCACAGACTAATCTTAGAAACTTGGGACCGTCCATCACGGAGCCTGCAATCGGAAAACCGCAGGAGCTGCTGACAGGTTTCATTACTCGTAAATTTTTGTCAAGATTTGAGACACAACTGAACTTAAAACCAATTTTTAGGACAAACTCGAGAAGCCGTTTAAAAATGTAATATAATTGCCTAATAATTCGTGCATGCTTGGAATTCCAAATTGAAACGGTTTCATTTTAATAATACACTGCTGAACATATGCCTACGGACAAAAGGAGACTAAAAAAAAAAAGAATGGAACTAATCGTTTCGTATCTTCTTAATGTATTTCTTTAAAACTACACAACGTGAACCCTGTTCAGACGTTGTGTATTAAGTATAATTTCAATATTATTCATAAACTAGTGATTAAACAGTTCATGTGCTCCTCGACTATTGCCCCATCTCGCCAGACGGGACTAATTGCCCTCGCCGTTCACGGCGGTCGCAAATACGAGCTAGGTATATGTTATTTTAGCTACGAATCTAGTGACTGCTATGTGTGAAACCTGGACCACGTATACAGGGTGGGGAGCTGACGCCGACATCAAATGAAATCACATGGTTAGCCTTCTGTTTTAAAACCATCCACATACTTGGAATTTGATAAAACAAGTTATTTAACAATTATTAGTTATTATGTAGAATTTTCTAAAACTACATTTTGGAGCAACCTGTATCAAAACAGCGATTCGAGCCATTTTGACATGATTAAAAAAAATGGCAACATAGGAGCGGTGTTTGAATTGACATGGCGTTATTACTACGAGTAGGTATCTCCTTAGGGTTCAAAATAAAAGCTCAGCCTAAGAGACGTTTGAAGTTTGTCCACCATTATTGTGAAACCGATTTTGACATTTGATCACTAGTTCAAGTGTCATTTGTGTCAGGATTATATAGCAGTTTCTATACGTTTTCAACGGCACGTTTCTGAGATCATGCATGACAACGTTTTTACTTTATGACGCTTCTACTGATTTTCGTTATTATTACTTTGTTTGGAAATTATGTTTTTCCAATTTAAAGACTGTTTTATTGCTTTTATGATTACTGGTTACCAGTACTATTAATACTACATGTAGGTAAATTAATATCGGCGTCTGTTATCCTCTCTGTATAGTTGTATACATAAGTCTATACAACAATTTATTACACAATTACAGTACTACAACGGAGCGGTCTAGACAGACCAATCCACTGCCTCGTAAGGGCAAAACGCGAGTTTTTAAAGGCAACACGTTGCCTTTAAAAACGAACTAGATTTAAAATCTTGCTAACTCAAAAGGACAACTCGAGTGCTATGCCTCACATTCCGCGACCGTATAGTTCGTCTCGTCGTCAGTCAATAGTATAATTCACAAGTCTACAAAAAAAAATTTTTCATGTTGCTCTGGATATTTCTGCAGATTTATATATTTTCAAATCCACAGTTTTCGAAAATATACATGGAAGTTCTGAATTGGCTCTGGTTTTTAAGATTTTGGGTTTTTAAATTTGTAAAGTTGCAAGTTGCTTTCTTAGCAAGTTTATTCAGTCTAGATGAGATACATTTTTTGAAAATATGGGGTAATTATAGAACTGTGGAATATAGAATTGTGGAACAGAGAGAACGCACACACCAGGATCTAAAAAAGATGAAAGAAATGTATCAGGGTAGATGGGACCGTCACATGATGGCAAATTATGACTGGTTTGGTGTTGGAAAAAGAGATTTTCCCCTAAGAAAATATAGAAAGGGAGCTAGCAAAAAGCGTTTTAAGTTTGCCATAAAGTGTACATTTTTTTTCTTCTTTTCTACATTTAAACAAATGATTTTCTCATTTGTACTGACTATAAAAATTAAATTTAAAAAAATAGAACCATCTTTCAAAAGATCTTTTAAAACCATCCAAAGTTTCGTGAATGGTAGGCATAGAAGGGTGTTCCCTCGTGGTCATACTAGTTTGTCATACCAGTATGACCACGAGGATATACCTATACATGTCCTTGTGGTCATACTAGTATGACCAAGATGACATAATGTGTTCTCGGGTCATACTCATAAAGTTATGACATTTTCTGCACACCCTGTGAAGAAAACAAAGAAGAAAACAAATGTCAAAGAGCTACATACTCGAAACCACTTTTACATCCAGGGAAACAAAAGCACTGTAGACCAGTGTTATTTGCTAGTACTAAATTGCTTCTTTTTCTGGAGTGTGGCACGTTATGGGAATGTATATTCGAAACGCTTCCGAATTCCGAATTTTCGAATGTCCATACTAATCAAGTCAATCCGTTGCTCGGGTTGCTCCGTTGCTGCGTGAAAGAGGATCCGACCAACAAATACACTTTCAGATATTAGTAAGGATAGTCAAGAGACAAACAATTCCAATTCTCCATGCAATTACCTAAGCAAAGATTAGTTTGAACAGTAGGCCATTTCATCTATAGGTCCCGATCTAGGGGTCCAATGATTATTCTATTGGCGGGACCCAATCAAGGCGGCCATGATGGAATGACGTGCGAACCAGGCGACCCATTAACTCTGATGCGATTTGATTTGAGTTGTGCCTTCGTTTTGTGCGTATGCGGACTTCAATACTTCCGACTTTTTTGAAGT
This sequence comes from Hypomecis punctinalis, assembly GCA_949316475.1. NCBI lineage: Eukaryota > Metazoa > Arthropoda > Insecta > Lepidoptera > Geometridae > Hypomecis > Hypomecis punctinalis. Next base: position 25,796,228 of record OX438799.1, on the reverse strand, counting down.
TACGTTCAAAGTTCCTCTGTGTGGGTACTGTATACTGTAAATTATCAGCTTTTTTAGGTTTCCACACCCAAAGGGTAAAAACCTTATTACCGAGACTCCGATGTCCGTCTGTCTGTCTGTCTGTCACCAGGCTGTATCTCATGAACCGCGATAGTTAGACAGCTGAAATTTTCACAGATGGTGTATTTCTGTTACCGCTATAATAACAAATACTAAAAACAGAATATAATAAATATTTAAGGCGGGCTCCCATACAACAAACGTGTTTTTTAGGATTCTTTAACTTGCTATTATTAACGGCAAGAGGAACGGGGCTAAGGGGTCTCTAATACGGTACAGAATCCTTCGTGCGCGAGTCCAACTAGCACTTGGCCAATTTTTTTAAATAGTCCACTGCAGGACGTAGACCAACCCACGAAGGGCGATTGAGCCATATCCACCACGCTAGCCCAGTGCGGGTTGGTGGGTGGTAGCAAAGTCTGAAACATTATTTTATTGTGATATATTAGTGTTTAATATAATTAAACTCTTACTTGACAAATGCTATTACACATTTGACAAATTCCTGAAATACAAAAATCTTGACATTTCAAATAAATAATAACTTTGAATTGATCACATGACATTTCTTAATAATAATTGACATTTTTTAATAACAGGTATTGTATTATTGATATATGTCCAAGGGGGTAGCTGTTGACACTTCTTTAAAATGTAGACCACCATGTATGTCTTGATCTCTATGATCTTGATTTCTTGATTTCTAAGAATGAATCTTGGGCTGGATTGGATCAATTTTAGCTAAATATGTAAACCTATGTAAAGATATGTTTTCTATGCTTTCGGGATGTTTTCTATGCCATTATCAGAAAGAGATACCTTTCTGACTTTTTCTCCGGTGTTTGAATTCTTCCAATTGGTAATCCATTCCAATTCCAGTTGTGCGTCCGATGAGTGTTTGTGAGCTTGTATGGCTTCAGATTATTGAATTTAGAGCTGAAGCTTAACCTGGTTTGGATTAACTTTAACTGAGTAGACGATATGTGAACCCTCGTCGGGATTTTTACAATTTGTGCCGTACTAACCTAGTGACAGTAAGCTCTTTTAAAATAATTATATGAGTACAATATAATACAACCACAATTATTACACACCACAAAAAAAAAACAAATGAAATAAAGATAGAAGAAAAACACAAAAGGTGATCTTATCGCTAAAATCGACTTCAGACAATTTTAGGGTGAAAATAAACGTTTGAATGACATAATTATATGGTAGTGAACATAGCTAAATAAACGCTTTATTGTTCACTGTTTCAAACGTAAGTAAGTAAATAATAATAATAATAAAATTGCCACCTATAAATTATAATATATATAAATAAATATAAATTAGAATTTTTTACAGTAAAGAAAATGTGGTTGTTTCACCTACCACCACATTTTCTTTCACAATTATGTTTCTACGGTGAGTACAGCGATTCCCAAAACAAATACTGAAGTGTATTTTATAATTTATAGGTGGCAATTTTATTATTATTTCTCTTTATTCAGTCGAATTCACAGGCTTGGCCTGGTCCTTTAATAGGCATCAATGGAGCCTAAGCCAACATTGAGAGGCCCTTTTTACAATTGAAATATAAAAAAAAAAAAAAAAAAAAAAAAACAGCAGTACGTATAAAAAGGATAGCGTTGTAGACAAACTATGGCATATAAAAAGACTTGAAATATTGAAACTGGGCTATTGAGGTGAAATATTAAATGTTCTGTAAAATTGGACTATGGAATGAGGTACGGCACCCGCTAAATATGCCCCATTTCAAAATTTCGTAGCAGGTGGTGACTTGCCGTCCACTAAATAGGCCCCCCATAAAGGCTACCTTAAGTTGGCGCCGGAAGGGCAGCATTGGTGTGGACGGCTTAGGGTGTCGAGAAGTGTGCTGCGCTTTCACTACTAGACGCTACTCGCGGCGTTATGCCCTTTAACACTTCCACCCTGGAGCTTAGGTTCTTAGCTCTTGCGGTTTCCACTCCAAACCGGCCGGTTAAGGCAAGAGAGGAGTCAGGGTCTCATTTAGCCCCAGGGAATCAGGGTTCGCGGTGTCGCCACTCACCGACGACTCGCCACAAAGTCGCCCCTGCGATTATTATTATTATTATTTACTTACTTACGTTTACACAACATAATAAACACATGTTTGAGAGTTCATCATTGGCAAGCGCGGTGGGCTGTGGCCAACTCTACCGGGAGTGGTATTTTCATAAAAAAACCGGACAAGTGCGAGTCAGGCTTGCACATCGAGGGTTCCGTACAAACACATTGTTAAAATAATTAAAAACCTATTTTAGCATGTGCTTATGAAGTTCTTTCATATGATACCTTACATGATACGATTTACTTGCTTTCAATTTTGAACCCATATTTTGTGAATTTTGAGGCCCTATTTTTTGTGATTGAAATAAAAATGTACAGTTTTCAGATTTATTCCTATATGTGTACTCTGAGACAATGCCAAATTTCATAGTTCTATGTCAACGGGATGTACCCTGTAGGTTTTGATTTTTGTGAGTGTCGAAATATGCAGTTTTTTACGACATAAACGGCTCTAACTTTTTTAAACGATAATTGAGAAGTTTTTCTTTTACACAACCGCAAGAAATCATAGATATACGATACAGTTTAAATTTCAACTAGACATCTTTACGCGTTCCCGAGATAAAGAGTCTTGACATACACACAGACGGACAGATGGACAACAAAATGATCCTCTAAGGGTTCCGTTTTTTTTCCGTTTGAGGTACGGAACCCTAATTATATATTGAGAAAATATAGGTACATCTACCTAGTTGTGACTTAGCCAAATTTGTTTAATAGTTTACTGATGAACATGACGTGTCAGCCCACGGAGGATAAATGGGTCATCACGCTGACCAAGTGCAGGTTAACAGATTCACATGCGTAAACTGCCTAAGCCTTTTCATGATAAGAAGAAACTCGTGCAATGCACTAGGTCACACCAACAACGACACTAAATTGAAATAATTCGGCAATTAAAGACAATAATCAGTGTTCATATTTTAATACAAATAAAAATAGAAAAGCCATAACAAACGTTACTTTATAACAAGGCCTTAATTTAGCTACCAAAACGAAATTGAACTGGAATGTTTGTGAACTGCAATTTTTTTACAATAGCTGGCAAGAAACGTTCGAGCTAGGTACGTAGGCCAAATCAAAATTCTACACGGGTGAGAAGTTAGCTACATACTGCGCAAAGCCCAATCCTAACCGAAGCATCCAAAACTGCTGCTTACAATGATCGGGTTTCGCGTAACTTGTAGCTAACTTCACATACGCCAAGAAGTTAGAATCGGCTTGTAAAAGAGTGTGATGTTTTGACATTTTCCAAGGCAGATAAACGGATGAAGTTCAGTTCAGTTTCGTCTCGAAGCATCTTACAACGTCATGAGTTACATTTTGACAATGTCAAAATGTAATACATGATATGTGTTATTACTATAAATTAAATAAATCTAAACGTTTTATACGTGTTTCGTATAAATGTTAAATTTTGTACACTTGTGACTTGTCAATATAGTTATTTTTTAGGGTGTTTGTAGTCTTGCTGGTGCAATTCTTTTCCTTAAAATAATTATTGCTATACCTATATAAATAAATACAATGTTATATCAAACAATAAATTAGCTTACAGAATGACATGCAGATTTTTAGAATAAATTATTATCATTATTGACTATTGACTTATAATACTTATACTAAAACTGTGTTATATTGTTTACTGTCATTTTTTCTATATTTTATTTTTATTTACAACATATAAAGTGTAGTTTAAGTCTTAACATCAGGCAGTATGTAGTCAAACGCAAATCTATACGAAATAAAAATTAAAAACTTTATTGGGCAACTGAGGTCATCACTGGACAACATATACGTAAATGTACGTGGTCTCTACTCGAGAACTTTAGTAGTTTCGAATTTCGATGTTGAATTGAGTATTTTTCGTTTAATAAGAAAGTTATTTTTAAAATGAATGAAATAAGACCCGGCTAAACCGAGAAGGCGAAATCGCAAGTATAATTTTGTACATTTCAAACCGATAAACTTAGTTGGGTCAATTTAGCTCCATTTGTGAGCTAGAAATATGGCACTGCCATAAATAACCTCGTAAGCAGTATAATCCTGGCTCAGACTACATCTAAAGTGGGCTAGCACGCTATTTTAAGATATCCAAATGTACCGTACTAGACCGCAGGCGTCTAGCCCAACTTTGTCATCGTAGCTAAATAGAAAATAGCCAAGCGCTATAACGAAATACAATACAACTACATACTTACATATTTAAACTATCTATTATATAAAAGGCTTTCCTGAGTGACTGACTGACAGACAGCCTACAGCCCAAACCGCTAAAGATAAAATGCTGAAATTTGGAATATAGGTACATTGTAGGACGTAATGGAGCACTAAGGACGAAAATTTTGAAAAATCGACCTCTAACGGGGTAAAACGGGCTCTTTTCGTTTATATGTAACTTTTTATTCCCTGTACCGATTGACTTGAAACTTTGTATACATGCTTTTCAAACAAAATAAAAGTTACGTTTATTCCTGTTTTTCCGAATTTTCTTCATCTAAGGGGTCAAATAAGGTCCCAAAGTTGGCGAAAAAAGCGTCAATTACATCCAACCAGTTGAACAGTCACAGTTGAAATTTGGTATTAAGGAAGGACACAGCATTTTTCAATACAGGAACTAATAATATTTAGGAAAATTTAAAGGGTTCCTTAGGGATAGCCAAATTTAATCAGTTTTGGCTACAGCTCAAATCACTGAAGATATAAACTTGAAATTTGGAATATACGTACATCGTACAACATAATGAAGCACTAAGGATGAAAATTTTCAAAAATCGACCTCTTACGGGGTAAAACGGGCCCTTTTCGTTTGCATGTATTTTTTTATCCCCTGTACCAATTGACATGAAACTTTGTATATATGCTTTTGAGACTAAATAAAAATATCGTTGTTCCTGTTTTTCCGAGTTTTCCTCAAATATTTTCCTTAGGCGTCAGATTCCCAAAGTTGGTAAAAAAGCATCGATTACAGCCAACGTGCTGAACGGTTACGGATGAAAACGGGTATGTAGGAAGCACACAACATGTTTCAATACTGGAACTATTTCTATTCCGGAAAATCTACAGGGTTTGTTAGGGATAGCCAAAATTAATCAGTTATAATATAAAGCTAAGATAAAACGGGTAAATGAATTCTAACGAAATTTGGTACGAACCTTAGGCAATAACACAAATTACCACTTAGGATACTGCTATCCCGGAAAGTTTGGTTTGTTTAATGTCCAAATTAATGTTTTTTAAAAAATTGTAAAGACTGTTCGAAAATCAATGCAATTTTGTTTCAAAATAGCATGCAATTACGTTTCAAAATAGCCCACCATTTTAACTAATAGATGACTATTGACATCCTGGGAAAAGTCCCGGATTTCTTGTACGCTAGATCAATCGTCACTCTGAATAAGCGTAAACAAAACTTGAATTCGCTGTTTTTTTAATAATGGTAGTAAAGTAAATAGAACACGATTAAAATAATGATTCATACTTAAATGAGGCAAAATGGGTCCCAAATAGTTTGCATTTTTTTCTATTTTGTGAGCCAATAGTATTAAACTTAATGTACTCGTACATACGGGTCAATATTTGACCCTTACTTACTTACTTACTTACTTTACTATGGGATAATCCTGAAAAACGATAATTACCTACATATTCCATACATTTTGTCGTGTGTCGATGAACTTTTTGTGTTTAACAGCTGATTTTATTTACGTGATTTCGGAGTTGGTATCATAGTAAAAGTTAGTCAAATGATGAGTATATTAGCATCCTAAAATATGCCAGTCGTCTAGATATAGGTACACTATGTGTATCTCAAATAAAATAATTATACCTACTTGTGTAACATTTTTTTATCTGCCTGGGGTTAGACAACGTCTGAAAGTCCTACAGTTAGTGTCTCGATCACTTTTGACTGGGTGAACGAGACAAAAATGAGTTCAGAATACTTAATTGAAATTAATTTCTAATGTAATGAAAAATGTCGAATACCGGTACCAGCCTTAATTAATAGTGCACTTCTGAATGTAGGCCTACCCGCGAAGGGTGATTGGGCCATATCTATCACGCCGGCCGAGCGCGGGTTGCTGAATCCACATACGACATTGTTTTTTTTCTACGGACGTACCTATACATGATATATGACTGCCTCGGTGGCTCAGTGGTTAGTGGCCCTAACTTCTGAGTCAAAGAGGCGTGAGTTCGATTCCCACCCAGGGCAAGTATTTATGTCTGTGTCTGGGTGTTATTTAGTTTCTAACTATATAAGTATATATTTAAAAATATGTAAAAGTAAGTAAGTTCGTATAGGCCGGGTGGCTAGCCCTGGTGTCAGAGTTTTTAGGCCGCCTGAAGGCCTCTGACATGGCTAAACGGTTAAAACAACCGGGACCTACAATTTAACGTGTCATCCGAGCCACAGTAGCGCTCAGTTGGAAAATGCCACCCGCGGTCACCCATCCAAATACTGACCGTGCGGAACGTTGCTTAAAAATATGTATATGAATGTAGTATATCAGTTTCTGGCAGCCATATCGCAAGCTTTGCTTAGTTTGAGGTCAGAGGCCGTGTGTAAGATGTCCCCAAATATATATTTATTTATACAAATTGCCTCAATTGTCAATTTTTTCCATAAATAAAAAGCCAGTAGTGCGAAATTCCTTACATAGCTACTCACACAATTATTATTATTATTGAATTAATTTCAAATATTCACCAATTTATCATCAAAAATTCACGTTGGTACCGTAATAAACTTTAGATGCAAGTAAATTACTATTTTAAATTAAATTACTATATTACAAATACTGAGACAATGCAGGCCAATCCGTGGGCTATTAACATTTTAGGCAAATACTGAGACAATTCAGGCTAAACCGTAGGCATTATCCTTGCAAGTAATATGACAATAGGCTCAATTATTAATATTAATTAATTACTAATTAGGCGCCATCGTAAATTGAATAGCAACGCTAAAAGTGCTCTCTCTATAGAATGCCTAAAGAAAAAAAAAACAGAAATAATTGTGCTAATTAGCATGTACTGTATCAGCCTTTGAATAGTCCACTGCAGGACGTAGGCCTACCCACGAAGGATGATTGGGCCACATCCACTAATATAATTACGATGGCGCCTTCATAATTGGGCTTAATGCGGGCTTAACCACGAGCTATAATTATTTCAAGTAAGTGTCAAGACAACGCGGGCCAAACTGTGGGTTATTGTCAGTTTTAGCAATTACGAAAAATGCGAGCCAGTCCGTGGTCTATTATCATTTAAACATTGCAAGTAATACAACAACAGCCTGCGTTGTTATAATTTTAAGAAAGTATTAAGACAACGCGGACTAGACCGCGGACTATTAGATATTATTATAAGCAAGTGCCAAGATAACGCGGGTCGAACCGCGGGCTATTATTTTAAGTAAATAAATACAACAACAATGCGGGCCAACCTGTTGGTTATTATCATTTAAAGTAACCAAGTATTAACACAACGCGGGCCAAACCGCGGGTTTTTATCGTTGCAAGTAATACAACAATGCAGGCCAAACGGCAAGCTTTTATATTGTTAAGCAAGTATTAAGACAACGCGGGCCAAATTGCGTGCTATAAATTACCATCTTAAGTACAAAGAATACGCAGGCCAAACCGTGACCTATTATTATTTTAGGCAAATACTAAGACAATTCTGGCCAAACCGTGAGCATTATCCTTGCAAAAAATACGACAACGTGGGCCAAATGACAGACTGTTATAATTTTAAGCAAGTATTGAGACAACACAGGTCAAACCGCGGACTATTAGATATTATTATGAGCAAGTACAAAAACAACGAGGTCAAACCGCGAGTTATTTTCATTTTAAGCAAGTATCTATGTACTAAGACAACGCGGGCGAAGCTGCGGGTTTAAGCTAGTTAGTTTATAAAAATGAATTGGATAATCCCAATACTCTTACAGCCATACTGTAACTGTATAGTGTCAGCCTGTTTAATAGTCCACAGCAAGACATAGGCCTACCCACTAATAGTGATTGGGCCATATCCACCACGCTGGCCCAGTACGGGTTGGTGGTTCACATCGCCATCGAATATCTTCTACAGACTTATGCAGGTTGCCGAAAAGCCAGTGGTGTGGAAATCTGTACATAAACTCCAAGGAATTTATTGGTACGGGACCGGGATTTGAACCCACGACCTCACGATTGTAAGGCGGATGTCATTACCACTAGACTACCACGGCCAACATACATTCTAAATAAAATTCTACTTAGTTCCATTCATTACATTTTCTAAAGATCAATGTCTGTAGACTGTATCTCTTACGGTTTACTTGTATTTTTTTTACGTGAGATGAACAACTAATCTGACATCACTGAAAATGAAGAGTAGATACAAAATTATAATTATTAATCGAACCTTTGTCGACCACTGTCGGACATAGGCTTCCCTGTAGATCTGTAGGCCTAGAGTCTGTGTGATTCTGTAGTTTGAATCACTACGATCATTTTTGCACTTTGCGGTCAAAACCAACGCACTCCTATACCTTTTAAAGTTAGATCTGTTTTATAAAGGCTCTATCTTTAAAGGACATCACGTGATAATATATGTGTCATAATCGTAATATATGCCTAAAGTCCTACATACTCAGGTAGAGTACGTGAAAGTTATTTCCAAAACATGTCAAGGTAGCGTGACACACTCGAGTCCTTTATCTCTACCGGATAAACCTCGCAAGTGGCTCTACCTGCGTCGTCAAAGGCTCAGCTATTTGGGAGAGTCGCTTTGAAGTATTTACTGTGCGTAGAGGCTTTAATATAATCGACTTTTTCCGCTGTATGTTTTATATGCTATGTTTTTACTTTGAAAATTCTTGAAAAGAATGCTCAACTCTGCTCATATTAGATAATTTTATTGTAACTATGAAATTATAAAATTTTACAAAACTTTTAAAAATCACTGCACTTCACCTCGATTTTAGATTTTCTCGGACAAATATAATTTGAGATTTTTTTTTTAATAAAAGTTTAAAACTTGTTACGTTTGTTTTAAATTTAAAATTAGGTAGTTAATTCAATCGTTCTTACGACGCTACGGACAAAAGTACGGATAAATACTTTAAAAAACATTCCCTTTTGCATCAACAGCTAAAAAAATAAGCTCAAAATCTTGCTTATGTTTTAATTTTATTCAAAAAATACATTTTTATATCGTCCGACCAAACTTCGGATATGCCTTCTACACCCAGCGCGGAAATTTCACGGCAAATAAAAATTCAAAATCTAATGTAACTTTCATAATGTATCTGTAGGTTATTAAGTCAGATATAATATAAAAAGAAAAAAATCTTCTTAGCCGTTGCCACGAACTGATGAAGATGAGGTAGATTTATTATTTTATTTGAGAGGGTATATTTGGCACGTTTTCGCACGCAAATATATTATGTTCGTATAATTTTCTTGTCTCATGTTAAATTCTTTGACACGCACGCATTCATTCATATTCCATTGTCAATTCTACTGGTATGTAATATTATACGTGACAAATATACTTATAGGGAGGTTTTCTGTGCTTCTTAATCTATTTGAAAATGGCCTGAAAACACTTTTTATAATAATTTTGTAAGTAAATACTTGTAATGTACTGTACTGTACCAGCCTTTTCGATAGTCCACTGCAGGACGTAGGCCTACCCACGAAGGGTGATTGTGCCATATCCACCACGCTGGCCCAGTGCGGGTTGGTGGATTGACATACGCCATCGAATTTCTTCTACGGACGTATGCAGGTTGCCTCACGATGTTTTTCCTTCACCGAAAAGCCAATGGTGTGAAATTCCGTACATAAGTTCTAAAGAAACTCATTAGTACGGGATCGGAATTTGAACCCACGACCTCACGATTGCAGGTCGGGTGTTACTACCACTAGACCACCACGGGTTAGTTGTAAATACTTACGTTGACAAAATAGGATTTAATGAATTTAATAATGACTTTAAACAGAAGAAAATTGCTTTTTATTGGAAAATTTTATAATTTTGTTTAGTAATTTGTATGTAATATGCCTTTAGTGCAATTTCAATTAAAATTATTGCGAAACATAAAACTACTTTCAAAGACTAAGAGGCCAGGTTGGTCATAGTTTTGAGGAAGTTATCGTGAAAATACAATGTATCCCTCTAAAGCCGTAATAAAAACTTGATTGATAAAGTTACTACATAGTACATATAAATAGTTATCGAATAGGACAGCGTGTAAACAGTGCCTTATCAGCATTATCCACTTCGTATATTATGTTGATACGTCAAAATTGACACGTCAATCGAAAATATCGCTTTAGTGAAAAGATAACAAACATGTATTTTAATAACGTTTTAAAAATATTATAATCAGTGGAAAATTACCGCCCATTGAAGTTTATGACTTTAAATAATCGTTGTATAATCCTTTTGAATATAAAGATAATTAAATTTAGTACGTTAATTAAAATTGCGCATTTTTTTAGCTGTAGGGATCATTCTACTGTTAGTCCGGTATGAAGATAGAGATAAATTATTTTAAAAATTGTTTGGCTTTATAATATTTATAAATTATTAAATAACAATTCTCATCCCTTTTTGCATCAAAAGCAGCTTTATTCTACTCTAAATTATAACCTATTTATGTTTGTTTTCTTGGCCTCCTGGTCTATTTTTAACTTCCGAACTCGTCAATCTCATCATGCCTTCATGACTACTCGAACATTAATGATATAAAATCACTGAGTAGTTTTTTACGCTTGTTCAGTATGTAGTTTAAGTTATCCATTAAATATTCTTAGAAAAATATAAAATCCACAACCTTATAGAGAGTTTCACAACCTTTTCAAAAAGACGTGCGATTCAATAATTAGACCAAACACTTTTCCACCCCTTTCTCGCCGCTATTCTCTGATGACACTCGATCATTTTCATAAAAACGATTTGATCGGGAACTTAAGCATTCACTTTCACTTCAGTTGGTTTATGTTTCTATATTTCCGCGGCTGCCTACATATGCACTTTGAAAGACGAGTTGGATGACTAATTAAATAGTCAATCATATTCACTAAACTTTTTTAGAAAGGCTCACGTTTTGGTAGTCACTTGAAAATAAGCTTTAGGACATCCACTTTCACTTCTATTAGAATACACTTCTATATTTCCATGGCTATCGTATCGTATGTTGATGACGATTCTGATCACTGATAAAATATAGTATTTACAAAAACCTTTAGAAGGTGTCTTTTAAACGTTCTTTTTAGAAGCACTCACATTCACTTTAGTTAGTATACACTTCAATATTTCCGTGGCTGTCCGTGTGTACGTTGATGACTAGTTGTATGGCTCCGGTGCCGGCCCCTATGCCGGCTATAAGGTCGCTGGGGACCTCGAGGCCCGTGGTGACCCCTGACACCATGGTGCCCAAGACCCGGGGGGTCGGCGCTGGAGACACCGAGATTAGCAGGACGGAGATGAGAGTCAGGAGAACTTTGTAGGCCCTGGAAGTAATGAATACATTTAATATGATGTGTAAATTGAGGTGATGAAGAGGACTATACTTAGAGTATCTCTGCGAAATTGAATCAAAAATGAGGTGATTCGTAGAACATCCAAAGTTACCGACATAGCCCAGTGGATTGGCAATTTGGTAGTGAGCAAGGTAGTAGCACAGAAGACTTATGAACTATGGGGTCGCAAAGTTCTCACGAGGTGACCGCGTGCCGGCAAGTGCAGTGTAGGACGTCACAAGTTAGATAGGTGATTTCGTCAAGAACGCAGGATCCCGCTGGTTGCAAGCAGCTTCTGACAAGTCTTATTGGAAGTATCCAGTGTCCAGCAGTGGACGTGTTATGGCTATGGTCAATGATATCATCATAATACCGAATCCATCTGAACAAAAGTGGCGCACGACCATTTATATAGAAATAATAAATACTCTATACCAGCTTACACACCGGATCTAAAGTGGCTGAGGACATGAGGCCTGTGCTAAGCAGTGAAATATGGCTGTGATGATGATGGTAACTAAAGAAATGTGTAACATCATGTAGTAGGAAAGGTCGATGGGAAAAGATCACGCGGTCGATCGCCTATGAGATGGACGGGTCAAATAAAATGTTTGACCGGCATGCCCATCCCAGACGCCATGAGAACCGCAGCAGACAGATCCAAGTGGAAAAACATTGTCCAAAATGTGATCCAAGATCAAACCGCTCCAGATTAGACACGACCTTCAGTAATGAAGAATACGACTGAGAAGAAGAAGAAGAAGAAGTTTTTGTTTAACATTGTAGTTGTTATCAATTAAGTAGATCTACGACCATATCTATTAGTTATAATTCGGATTTGTTGATACCTATAAGTGCTAATCTGACAATAATCCAACAACATGATAGCCAGGTTACAATAGATTTGTTTCTAGCACTGATGTTCCATTTTGCGTTACATTTTCCAAGTGAACATGTTAAAGCTGTCGCCACCATGTCCACCATGTTTATCTGATAAAGCTTTTACAGTCAAAAATCTTCTCACGGGTAAATTTGGGTCAAAGCCTACGTTATGCTAGGTTAGTAAAATCAAGCTACTCACATTACGTCTAATAATTCCCGATACACTAATTTAGTCTTATCACTGCAGCCACTTCCAGGAAAGCGGCCAAGATCTGGTTTCCTCCTTAAACTATTTTCCGCATCACTAACCGTACGAGTTACTTCACTAACAAACTATGCGGCAACTGAGAGAGAGATAAACTCACATCTCGTAGATTACCGATAAGCACGGTTATCGTCAACCAGAAAAATGGGAACCTAAAACCCCCTTTAAAATTGAAGCAGTAGAGTTGAAAGTAGAAGCCTCGTTATCTTAGAAAGGGGTTCGGGCCGATATCGGCTTGGAATGCGATAAGCGGTGAATAAGAATGCCGTCTGTGTTGTAATTTCCTTCCAAATTTTATTTTCATTGATCGGCTGATAATGGAGATGGCGTTTTACAGGTTTTCAGATGAATTGGGGAATTGGGACGAAATTGGAATGAGGCCTGTAGATAGGGACATTAACATTCAATCAATGATACGAAATATTCATCATCTTACTTAACACTTCTTGTGGTTTTTCAATAGCAAAACAAGCTACTGTGGTTTGGAATTCAGTCCAGAAAAATTCGGATTTATATTTCTTTGGATATCTGAGTTACCTATGTCAGTTATAACTGACAGACTGATCAGAGTGAGGAACCAAGGGAATTGAGAGTAATCTGACCAAATTGTACTTTGTTGTCATAGTTATCAAATAGCTTTTCTATGTTGTTTAAAATATTTAAAATCAACAAAGCTCCTTAACTCTGGTTGATGTAAAGTAAGAAAAGTATTATTTGTTACTCATATTGGGGCAAAAAAATGAGTTTAACGAAAAAAGCTCGATCGACATGACCGTACTGAAACTGATTACCCTATTTTTTGTAGAAATGTCTGCAACAAATCTAGTTTTAATAGGATCCACATATTTTCAAGACCTATAAACTCTGCAAGGCTAACGTGTTTTTTTGTTTGCCCCCAGATTATATGGACTCAATATGCAAGGACCACTTCCTCCAGCGGCAGTACCGCAAAGTCGAGGGTGGCGTGGTCTGGTCGCGCAACGAGCGCAACCTGGACTGCACAGTCACCTTCCAGACGCACAGCATCCTGCAGCGCTTTATGCTTCACTTCGAAATGTTGCAGCTCGACTGCAACGATCACCTCTATGTGTATGACGGAGCACATGCTACAGCTCCACCTAAGGTAAGTCTTGTTAGTTGTTAGCTTCACACTCCAGATCATTCCAATAACATTATCTGCGCAACCTAGACAACACGGGCACCTTCCAAATACACAGCATCCTGGAGCACTTTATGCTGCACTTCGAAATGCTGCAGGTTGACTGCAACGATTACCTCTATCCTCTATGTGTATGTTGGAGCACCTGCTACAACTCCAACTAAAGTAAGTCCTATTGAACACATCACACATATTTAATTTAAACATGGAGTTATAAGTTTACGATGGTGCTCATAATCCAATTGCTCCTGAGGTATCTTTTCTAACTCTTGACAATCAAACACACAGTCTCACAGTTTGGGTAAAATAGTTCAGTGAACATTATCAGTGGAAAATATATTGCTATCAAAATCTGCTCGACCACACTAGTAGGTACTGTATTAAAGTATTAAGTTAATACTCCCAAGGGATGCCTTCGCAAACACACCAGCTCACACTAGGGCCCCACCCGTCCCACCTCCATCCATTTAAGGCGCCCCTAATGAGAACAGATATCTCCCAGCCTATTGCTGTAGACGACTCTTTATTGCCCGAATTTATTTCCCTCCATTGTTTAATCGGGACCAGGATTAATTAAAGGTTAATATTGGAGTAGATTGGAAGTTCAAAGTACCTTAGAATTTGAGGTAAGGTGAAAGTTTTAATGGTCTTGGAGGACTGGAGTGACTTTGATAAGATTTTCGTGGCTCTGCAGGAGATTAATTCGTCGCCGGAGTAATGTAGTCCAGTATTACGATCATTCAGGATTTATGGAAACGACATTTGGAATCAGAAAAAGGTTTGGGATCACAAAGCAATTTCCATGATATTCGGGGCCCATTACTAAAACAGCGTTTTCTTTTTTATGTATTGTCCACTTAAAAAATAGAATGAAGATGTATCTGCTAATTACCATAAAATTGTAAATTTAATAGGACTTAATGCTGTTGGATTAGAACTAATTCACTAAAAGAAAGTAAGTGCGGATTAGCCTCTAAGTGCTTATTTGTCCAGAAAAGAAGTTCCCCGAGTAATCCCCGCTAATTTATAAAAATGACGCAAATCTCTAAATCTCCGCTAACTCCGTAGAATTTGTCAACTAAAGAAACGGAGACGCCATTTGAATAATTAAATTCAGCTGCGTCCTAAAGTCCAGGGCAATAGACACCCGTCAGGTGTCGCAGCTTCCAAATAAATTAACACGGCGAAAGCGACTTGATAGACACGACTTGGAAATTCAGACGCGACTTGAAAACGTAGACGTCGGAAAAGTACACGCAACTTGGAGAAGTAGACGCAACTTTCTTGAATTTTAAATTCAAAATGGTGCAAGTTGACGACAAAAGGCTCCTTTGAGACGGAGACATGGCTCGCCCGGGCTCGCTCCCCGGCCCTGTTTTGTTCAGGCTTTTTATTGTTCATAATGCGAATTGTTTTATTCTTTCGACGATTATATTTATTCTTCCAAGCAGTCCCGACGCTTTATCCTGGAACAATATTAAAAACAGGGTTGTGAGGGCTTTAATTCGGTTTTTTGGATAAAGGAATGTGGTTGATTGTGATGCTAAATTTTGTTTGATGTGACTCTTGTTTGATCTTGAGGCATTGGATAATATTGTAAGCACAAGAACAGGCTATAGATAAATAGATCACAAAGATTTTGTATTTATAAAATGAAGATATTTCGAGACATAGGTAAGTATATTTCAGTTGATAGTCTTTAGAACTCAATATCAGTATTTAGTACCAATACATCTCAGAGACGAAATATTATTACTTTCTACGAAAGCTTTTGAATAGTGAATTGTGACTAATAAAAACTTTACCCACTCACGCTATCCTGAGTAAAGCCGAAGGCAGAGAGATGTCGCAGCAGTACTGACTCCATCAAAGCCTTTCAAGGCGACACGAACTTCCTACTAATATTATAATCGCGAAAGTTTGGATGAATGAATGTTTAATCCTTTTTCACGCAAAAACTACTGAACGGATTGATATGAAATATTGCAATAGTAATGCTTATACATCAGAATAATACATATAAGCTATAATTTATAAATATATTGTGTAATAAGAAGTTCGCTGGGTCAGCTAATCAATAATAAATAGCACCTATGAACAGAAGAACGACCCAGACAAGTTGTATAATTGTTTAAGTAACAATTAATATCATGATTTTGATGATCTGATTTTTTTTACTTCCAATAAAAAATTAAAGCTGCTACAAAACAAGCCGAACAATCCCATAGCCCGACCCGCCATAATCGCTCCTATAGCGAACAATTTCATCACAGCTCCGAAATTACAGAGTTTACAAACCGATTCACAGGGCCGGCGGCAGTGCTGGTCAGGGGCACTTGGTTCCGCTTTATAATAAAACAATTTGTCGAGTGCGTGTCGAGACACACGTTTGATAGGGTTCCGTAGACGGTGACGATGATTATGACGATGATAAAAACCAATTTTAATGATGTCATTAGATGGTTGACTGCTATAAAAACATAATGTTTGTGAGGTCGGTGATTTCTGGTCTGTTAAAAAATTAAAAATTAGTTTAAAAATTTCAAATTCTCATATTTCACGGGATTTGACTAATAAATAAGTTATAACGCTTTGTAATATTAGGACGGACGGACGGACACAACGAAGTTATAAGGGTTCCTCGTTTTATTACGAAATCCTAAATATGATAAGTTTAATTTTAGCTGATTTTCAATCACACAGGTATAGGTAATAGGTATCTTTGTTGATGCAACGGCTAAACATGTTTATTGGTCTCTAATACTAAGAACTTACCCTTCTCTATCCTGAGTTTGTTCTTGCCAGCTCTCCAACCCGAAGCCGAGCAGTTTTTTAGCCATTTTATATTTTTATTTAAATTTGGGATGTTTAACAGTCCTGCGGACCTCTAACATGCCCAAAAATGTTTTTTTTTACAAAACAATCTTTACTTCTGTTTACGAGCCAACGAAACCTGTCAGTACTTATTTCGCCAGAGGTATCGGGCCTCGCCACCTCCATCTTCCATCGTCAGCCTGGGCAGGCCCAAAATTTTGCTGAGATTGGTCTGATTAGTCAAACGAAGGCTAACATTACTTCACGTTTTAAACCCTTGTTTACTGCCATAAAAATGACACTGTTTAAAGTATTTACAAAATAGTAGCCAGATTTCTAATGAGTTCCCGATGTTTAGAATTACATTTTAATCCCGTTCGACAGGTCCCTAGGTCCGTCCCGGGCAGGTAACAGTGGCCAAACAATGTAGCCCACGGGAACTTAAATGGGATAACCGCACAGTCCCTCGGCCCTCTGTTTAGTTCAGGCCCCACAAAGGGCCAACTTCACCTGTGCGGTCGACGGGTACGTTGTTCCGAAGCTTTGTGACAAGGCCATGCGTGTTTTTGTGATCCAGATCTTATTATAGGCCATGTTATTTGGACATATTAATTTTTGTAGAGCGTTTATGTGAGCCTGTTCCTGAACCAGCCTTTTTTAATAGTCCACTGCAGGACGTAGGCCAACCTAAGAAGTGCGATTGGGCCATATCCACCACGCTGGTTCAGTGCGGGTGAATGGATTCACATACGCCATCGAATTTCTTCTACGGCCATAATTTTACAGGTTTCCTCACAGTGTTTACCTTCACCGAAAAGCTAGTGGTTTGAAAATTTGAACATAAATTCCAAATTATTACTCATTGGTACAGTACTGGGATTTGAACGACTTCAAGTTTGTCAGGTGGGTGTCACTACCACTAGACTATCACGGCTTACATGATCATTTGGATGGTGATAAAGAAGAGTGAAAATAATATTGAAACATGAAACACCGCTACAAATATTTTTGTTTTGACATTATCCAATTAACTTCAAATAATCGGGCAGGTACAGCGCCTTCTAAAACTCTTTTTATTTTAACGTCTGTTGCTATGTGATTTTCATAGGCGTTGTTAAGACAGTGATACCCCTGTAGATTCTAATCCAAAAGGAGGTGATGACGGCCATCATCATGAAAAACGTTTGCCATGAGACCAATTCGGAATTCCAGAAAAAAACAGCTTTTCCATAGATTTTGTTGATTCAGAGTTGCGATTTTCTATGGGACGCATATCATAGGTTTTTATGAGGTTATGTGTTTATATCTATACTGTATTTATTGGCTGTTTATACCGTAGCAACATATCGAGACCATGTCTAGTATCCGAAAATTGTATCACTTTAAAAGATAATATCATCGGTATGGTTCCTAGCACAGAACAGCCTTCTGTGGTTCCTAGCTATTCCTAGGTTTAAAAGACACAATGGCCGATTAATCATTTAATTTTTATTGTTGGTATTCGCTCAAGAGTGCGTTCCGCATTCAAGACTAGCTGCTTGCCCCGACATAGTTTGCATAACAACCCCTTTAATTGAAGCCAGCGGCAGGCGAAGTAATCTGAGAATTTTACACAGAAGAATTTTTAATATCCCGCCGGATCTTTATTAAAGTCGAGTATATAAAGCAGGCGAATAAGAGTCGCGTCCAGTGCCACTAACGCCTTTGTGTTGAGGAGCGCGGTAGGGCTGCCAAGGAAACACTCCACTGTTAATAATATTTTTTTTGCAAAAATGGCCAAACCGACTTCCATCGTGTACAGAATTCAAATATTTTCCACGAGACGGTATGACATCTATTATATTATCGTTAATTTATTAAAAACAGCTCGGCCGATTTCGATAAAATTTAAACGGGAGGTGGATTTTCTAAATAAAAGGATTTTTAAATCAGGTTACAATTGGCAACAATATCGATTAACATTCATAAAAAACATACAGACCAACATACTACCTCCTCCTTTTTGGAAGCCGGTAAAAAATATCTACAGTGTACGTTACAAAAATAGTTAAACGTGTACTTTCGTCAAACACCTGATCTCAAATAATACTACGAGTATGTACGTTCCTAAAACGTCTAATCAATATTTTCTTGTTCTACAGCAATTGTGTGATTAAAATCTATAAATTTTTCATAACCTCATATTCTTTAACATACCTACCTACCTTTCTTGTAGCTGTTTCATAATAATTTGATTATATAGAATAATTAGTTTAAAAGTTAATTGAGTGCTAACTCGTAATCATAGTGCTATAGTGCTAGTGCCGCGTATAAAGAACACAATAACGCATTGTCTTCGCCTTAATAGAGACAATAAGAAAAGTGTTGATGGACACATTCTTAGTTTATTATACCTAGCAATTTAAGTTAGGTTTGTATTACTTATTAGCCCATAGATAGATAGTATTATTTTAAGAAAAGCTCGTCAGCGTTTCTTAAAAAAAAAAAAAAAAAATGTCATATTTTGGTTATGTCCCGTCGTAACTGCAAAATCGTAAAATAAAACAGCTGTTCCATGCAGAATATTCATAGCTGTCCCGTAGCTGGTCCCATAGTAAAAGTTCTTCTCTGTGATGCGCATAATACACCTTTGGAAGTCCATGCACTTCGCGAAACAACACCTTGTACGCGTATCGGAACAAATCTATAAAGCAGGTATGATCAACAGTTTTATACTAATATATAACTGAGTGCATTGCGAGACGGCTCCGCGTGATAGCACTCGCCAACTTGAGAAAGGTCGCCGAATGCGACCGAAACTATAGTCGTTACGACTATCCCTACACGTGAGTTTAGTCCCGTTATATATAGCATAAAATGTGTGAAAACCACGTAAATTTCCATAGTAAAATATGATCAACAGCCCTAAGTAGCGCTCATAGCGTAGTTTGACTTGTTTGTTCCCGTTCACTGAAATTAAGCAGTGTTCGGCGCGGTCAGTCTTTGGATGGGTGACAGTGAATGGCATTTAGAACTGAGCGCTACAAGCTAAGAGCAAATATCTACAGAGCCACAGTCCCTAAGTGAAAGTAGTAAAAAATATGTAGGTACTAGCGCCCGCGCCGTCATACATACTGACTTAGATATTTACATCAAATAATTCACAATGACCCGTTTTTTCGAATCTCGACGTTATGTCACCATATCAGTGCTTGTATTGTAACCGCGCACTTTTGCATCGCGCGGCGTTGTAGTCGGCTTGCAATCACCTTTTGTCTAACTAAAAAGCCTGACCACTACGTAGCTTGGGCAGAGTTTTGGCTCGGACACTTTTTTTGCACGATTGACATAGACATAGACATAGACATAGACATAACTTTATTTGCAACGAAAACAACACATAATACAAGACAAACATCAAAAATATAGTACATAAATAAATATAAACAGTAATTATATGTTAAATTTTCGCCACAAAAACCGGTCCCATCTCAGCATAATGCCGACCGTGACAGCCGGCGCTGATCTTCCGATGGAACCGACGAGACGTCACGCACGCGACTCTCGCTCGGTATGCGTACAAGTAATACATAACACAAAAAATAAACACATTAAAACAACCTTACATGAAACAACAATATTATAAATACACATTATAAGTCAGTTACATATTTACTACAAACATGTATACGCGAAAATAAAATAGATGGCGTTAGCTGCACCCTAAAACACACACAATCGTCTCACATAGGCCTCAAGTAGCGGAACAAATATCGATGTTAGTGTTTTCCATAAATAAAACTAGATGGCGTTACTAGTGTTTTAAAACGCACAAATGTTATAATGTCCATCGCTTGAACAAGAAATATTAAGAAGTCTTGTAAGTTTTAAATTGTCAATCAAACTGCGGAAAATTTTGCCGTAGAGGCTTACATTTGAAAAACTGCAAAAACCAAGACGCATAATCCTAGCGATTGAACTGTTCAACATAGGAAAATAGGATCACTCAATTTGGATAACATTTAGTTGTGTAGATAACAGCTTATTGTTTTTGTATGGTTAAGTACGCGGTTTTCACTAGTCCTAAATAAAGTTATCCCATAAGCAATAGCGAAAAAAACAACAAAAAAAATACTATAATTACAACAATGCTTAAATAAATAATGACAATGACTTATATGGCACTAGTGTCAATTCTCATGAGTTGATCGCCCCGTTGATGTGCAAGTATAAATTTTTTTAGTTTTGATCTAAAACTATATATACTTTGCAGGTTCCTTATTGGTGGTGGAATATTATTCCAACACTTCGACGCAGCGTAGCGGAAACTGCCCCTGAAAGCGGCAGAGCTATGTCGCTGCGTCGCTAACTGCGTCGTACATTGGCGGGCTGGATTACGATTTGATTTCCATGACAACTTTTCGTACAAATAACTCGGAGTTTTGTATTTCATGACGCCAAACATGAGACATGCCATGTGTAGCTTACGTCGATGCATCATTTTCAAAAGCGAGTGTTTATTAAGGAATGGAGTGACATGTGACCTCGGTGGGATTTCAAAACAGAAACGAGCACAAGCATTTTGAACGCGTTGTACGAGTCTCTTTGTTTTTGCTAACTTACTTGATTGTGACTCTATAGATATTTGCTCGAAGGCTACAAGTTAAAATTGTAGGTCTCGATTGTTTTTACCGTTTAGCGATGTCAGAGGCCTTCAGACGGCTTAAAAACTCTGACACCAGGGCTAGCCATCCAGCATACTAACATATTTTTTTACCAAATGACGTTCTACACCTGAAATTATAAGAAGAAATTTCGGAAAAGTCAACCCTAGACTGTAGGGCGGGCGGGAGACGCGCGACGGGTGGGCGGGACGTTCACAGCGCCTTACTGAAAAATATGAGATCTGTAAAGATGCTAACTAAATTGTAATACCATGAAAGCTTTTTGTAATCAGTTGTAAGAAAAAAAACTCCTATGAAGTGCTAGGAAATTTTGGAAATGTACTTTACATTGTAAGTTTTTCAACCATGTAGATCAAGTGAAGTGGTTAAGATTATAAATAGTATTTTGTACGCAATATCAATATTTCGAACAGTCATTTTTTGCAATTCCAACTGGGTATGGATAGAAAACAATATCAATTTGCTAATTTTTACCGGCTTCCGAAAAAGATTATGTATGTATTTTTTGTGTATGTTCATCGATATTTTCGCCAATTGTGAATCGAATTAAAATTTTCCTTATTAGTTCGAAAGGGTTATAATCTTTTGAGTTGGTTCCGGTTTTGCAACAACAACAGTACCAAATGGAAAAATTGTATACATCAATTCAAGCGAACTATTCGAATTTTGTACACAATGGAGGTCGATTTTGCTATATTCTGCGACTAATTAAATTGCTTTCATCGTCAGTATCATTTTCAACACTAAATTATAATGTCAGAAACTTGTACACTTTTGAAGGCATTAGCATGACCGTAAAGGACATAGTTGGCCGTTGTTAAGTCACAAAGGTTGGAAAACGACTCGCTAAATACGCGGGGGCCGCCGCAAGCGTGTTAAACTTGGCAAAGTATCTTCACCGCAGAGCAACTCCATCAAAGTCTGCTTTGAACAACCATCTTTGGTTTATTTTATGGCTGTTACAAGAAATAAGTGAGCTCTGAGGGGTTAGCTCAGGTTTACATTTGTTGGGCATGCCACCGTCCCGGAGAGTCACTATATTACTTCCGATTGTTCTCATCTTGCCAACGGCGAGTACTTACAAAGACATAACCAAGTGGCCAGGGTCATCTACCAGAAACTTACTCTTCAATACGTCTTTGTCGAGTCCGAGGTGCCG
The DNA here is from genome assembly GCA_949316475.1 of Hypomecis punctinalis. Lineage (NCBI taxonomy): Eukaryota > Metazoa > Arthropoda > Insecta > Lepidoptera > Geometridae > Hypomecis > Hypomecis punctinalis. The sequence goes on along the minus strand of OX438799.1, from coordinate 25,773,610 downwards.
TACTATAAGTACGCACAGGCGCCAGTTCTCGAGAATGGTTGCTCTACTAGGACCGCTCTATCATCACGGACAGGACTATTGTCGCCAATAGGCCTGATATCGTGGTGGTCGACCGGTCCCAGCGCCGGGCAGTGCTCGTCAACGTCACCACGTGAAGGCCGAGAAGGACAAGCTCAGGCTCAACTTGACTTGGCTGACGAGGTTACCGCTATGTGGGATGTGAACTCTACGATAATTGTCCCGATAGTCGTGTCGGTAAACTGCTTAATAGCGAAGAGTCTCGACGATGTTAAGAGGCTCTCGCTGGACGGTTGGGTCAAGGGTCAGATACAGAAGGCAGTCGTTCTGCCAGTCGTTCTGTCAGAAGGTTCCTCTTTCTGTAGGCCCAACCACCGGTAGCTTGAGCCCCGCCCCGCTGCCGGCGGCACTCTAGGTTTAGGTTTTAATATAATAAATGAATGTGTTTAAAAATATAGCATTAAATACAAAATGTAAGACACACTTATGTGTTTAGTAGCACAATTATACAATTATATACCTACCAGCTACGGGAAATCCTATCCTAGCGCAGCTGTTCAGTGAGCTTCAGTCAGGGTTGGGTTATCCGCAGCTTGTAGCTAACTTCACACCCGCCAAGATGTTTGATTCGACCTATACGTCAATGCAGCGAGAAAGATGCTTGATTATAAGATAGATGGGAAAATATTTTTATTATTTACACCATTGATACATGTTACAATGTTGCCATTTTTCGGAATTTCGGAATCACTTATTAAACGAGTAAACTCTTAAAAATGATGAAGTGATCACCGATAAGGAAGTCGATCATGTAACCGCATCGCGCTGGCTATCCTAGTAAAGTAATCGACGGAAGTACCTACGGTCCGATTTTTGGAAATTCGCGTATTTAAGGCTTGTTAGTACACGCGGCGCGCGCTCTCCGTGACCGCATGTCGCGGAATGCGCGGACACTCGATTTGACTTACAATTTTATAGGTGATTTTAAAAATGTTGGAAAAATATAAAATAATACAATGTTTCTTTGTATTCTGTGGACACCCTAGACCGCACATCTGCTCAACATCAAGCAGTGTGTAGTAAAACGCGAACCTATTCGAAAGTAAAAAAAAAAAACTTGAACAATATTCAAGTATTCGTATATCTGTGATGAAGTTTACAGTTATCTAAATATACATTTTTGTTAGAAGCCAAATTCATAGATATTTCATGTCCTAAATCTGTTTTTTTTTTAAATATTGTATGAACATATTAAATTTTACAAATGTAAATTAAAGAAGGTGATATAGCAATTTTAAATCGATGTTTAAAATAACCCGCAAGATATATTTTTAATGAGTATACAGTATACACACCATTCAAACAGCACCCATGGCAGAATTTCAGAAATAAATCATAATAAAATCGTATCATCAATTATTAGGCCTGAAATGAACTAAAGTTAAAAATACTTGCAATTTAATGTTGTACTGATATCACATAAAACCACGTTAATTAATCTCGCATAAAATAGCTTTCACTGAATGAACAGCCTTAAGTACCTAGTTCATTCAACTACTTAAATAAGCGAGGGCCGCCGCAGGCGCGGGCGTGTTAAACTTGGCTAAGTATCTTCACCGCAAAGCAACTTCATCAAAGTCTAAGTTCAGAAACCATCCTTGGTTTATTTTACGGCCGTTACAAGAAATAAGTGGGATATACAAGTGGGAGGTTCTGGGAGGTACGTCAACGCAGCGAGACGGATACCACTTGGTAGTTGGTTATAAGATTTGTGTACAAGAGATTCTACGGTTGTTATAATACCTAATGACGAAATGTAAATCGTAGATAACACCAATTAAGTTTTAAAATGTGTTTTAATGATAATATTAAGGCAGTATAATTCCAAGGTACCACAAAACGTAACCACGAGTAGATATATAAATCTCGATTAGGTATTGCATGCTGCATTGGGGAAGCTTGCTTGAAGCGTCGAACTTGGAAAATTTGCTGATATCGAGCATCTATGGTGCTATGGCAAGCCAATAAATAATTTTGAAGTGTTATATTTTGTATTTCTTAGTTACTATTACTACTAATGAGAAAAATCTCTCGATAAGGGCGCCCACCACACCTACCTGAATGTTACTAAATAAAACACTGGTTTTCACTCACGAGTGCGCGTGCGCCAGTCGACGGGAGCGCGCGTATTCTCTGATGAAGGAGTACTAATTTACTCCGAAACCGGTCGGGTTCCTAGCGGCCCGGCCGTATATCATACGGTGTTTTATTTAGTATAATAATTTCTCACGCGAGTTTTAATGAAGTGATTACCTGAATGTTTTTATTTTTAGTTTAAATATTTTAATGTCTTTTTTGGTGTGTTTATAACTAAATTATTCGATAGCACGAGCAAGCAAGAAGCTAGGCACAATGCTAGCTCATATTGCTACATACATGATATATAATTTGATCGAGGTACGGCAATAATTAACTATTTTTCCTAAAAAATGGCTTCACGGACATTGAACGTGTTTTCAACAGAATTCGTACCTATAGTTTGCATGAATCGATGTTTTCACATTATTATCGCTTTATCAAAAATGACTCACCGATTTCCATAAAATGTAAAAAAGAATACACGGGAAGCACTTGCTTTCAAATAAAATAATCTTTTGACTTTTAAACCATCAAAATTGGTTTACCAGTCAAATCAGCAACAAACATAAAAAATATAGTCGAATTGAGAACCCCCCTCTTTTTTTGAAGTCGGTTAAAAATACTTTTATTACAAAAATCTCAATGTAGGAAAAAAAACCCTATAAGTTTGATAAGTCAATTCTTTTGGCACCCATTTGAGTAACGTATTCCGGGTCTGTCCGCGTCGAGGCACGTACCCGCGATCGCTTTTCGTAAGACGGCGACGACGACGGCGTAACGCCTTTACACGGCTCGATTTTCGCCGTGTGACGCGACTGGCTACTGGCTAGTCGCATCGAATTGGCCTCATCAAGCCGCATCGATAGCTCATTTAGACGGGTGACTAAAATCGAATGCGGCTCAGTAATTACAAGCTTTTTTATTTAACTTGCAATGTATGTATGTAAGTATGTAAGTTCGGGTAGAATCTAGACCTTCAAGGGTCTGTGGATGATCCAATTGCTTTCTATGTAGTAAAAGTGTAGGTTGTTTTAGCATATAAAGTAGTATTGTATCATATTGGTGGAATCTTGCAAGTTAAACTTGACCAACTTCCCGGTTTTCGATTAAGCTGAAATTTTGCACACACACACACACTATCACTCCCACACGCGAATACACACATACATACACGCTGCATATACAATTTTGAATGACGGCGTTTCTTTTCTGTTCTCAACCTTTAATAAATATTGCTAAGCACTAAAAGCCGCATTAATTCTAAAACTTGGTAACCAATTTGTTCTGGGCCCCGCGACACAGGATTTTCCTAGTGCAGGGCCCGCAATTCAACCTGCAAACCTTTTATTTACATTAGAGAACTGTATTAGAAATTATTATATATTATCATTAAACTAGAAATTATCTACATTTAATTACCTATATGTGCTAAGGTTTTTTTTTGTGCAACTCCTGGGCGCACTCACCGAAGTGTATCCGATAGTAGGCTGACAGACACGCCACCCTACGTCGATGCTTGAGACTTTGCAGCTTCGACTCAGTCAAGGTTTCGTTGCCTATCAGCCTCCTGGCTCGCCTTTCAATGGACTCCAAAGCCTCCAACTGGTATTTGGCAGAGCCATCTCAAAGGTGAGAACAGTATTCCATGCAAGACCTGACTTGCGCTTTATAAAGACTAAGCAGTTGCGCAGGTTTGAAATACCGTCTCACCTTAGAGAGAACACCAAGTTTTTTTTAGGCTAATTGGGCTTTTGTGTCTATATAAGAGCCAAAGTAAAAAGTAGGAATGTTTAATGTAAACTTTTTGGTAAATAAATCTTTGTGTGTTTTTTGTGTATTTGTATATATAGATTGCGTGACAATGCAATATTATGGTACCCAGGAGCTGATCTGATGATGGAGTCGGAGTTCCTATGGCCACCGTCATAGGAACTCCTGTACTAAACAAGATAGAGCCGTCGTGTTTGGGCTGGTTTTACTTGTCTTGGCTGGCACTCTGCTATTATGATATCCAGAATCTCAAATTTAAAATTGAGATTGTATTGCTTGTAATTAAAAAAATATATTTTTATAATGATTTAATGCCTTCTAAAATGTTGAGCACAATAGGTGTGAACCACCGTGTGCGACACTCTTTCATGCGGCTTGCGATCGCCTGCAACTGCTCTTTTACATGGTCGATTTTAGTCACCACTTCACCAGCTGCATTCGCATCTGCAGTCTGATGCTACTTTGGCGCTTGCGGCTTTAGTCACTCAACCTAGTCGTATTGACATTTAGATGCTTGATTTTCGCCGCGCGGCAAAAATCGTGTGGCTTTAGTCACCCTTGTAAAACCCACATGAAGAAAAGTAAAGGCGTTCATACTTCAAAGGCGTTCAGTGTTCACGTACATGAGGAATTTTAATGATTTTTCGACCGTCCCCTATCCTGCAGGTGAGATATCGTGAGTTTTACTTCGATCCCCTCCCTCCTCCCCTAATCTTTAGTGTCTAATCTAAAGTGAGATTTTCGAATATTCGTAGTTTTAAAATTACGTTTTAAATTGCGTTGGATACCTATATTTAAAAAAATGTGATATCTAATCTCACAAAAAAACATTTCCATGTTAAATGTTGCCAAAACAAGACTACAGTACTATAAGATCTCAAGTATAGGTAAGCTTCTAACTCTACACGCCTTAACTTTACAAGCTCTTACTTCACGAAATCTACAACTTAGTCAATATAATATGTAGCTTGGGTGTTTCGCAACAACAACGGGTATTTCAGCAACAAATTTGGAAAAAATAAACAAAATAAATTGGAAATTGCGCGTTTACTGTATCGTTGGTCCGTAATGCGAAAGTACCTTCATTAAATACAATAAAACTATATGACGGGGGGAGCTCCCGGGACCCGTTATCATGTGGGTCCAACATGTCAGGAACGCCGAAATTAACAATGCGTTTTGTAGTTTACACGTTTATTCTCTAGTTTTAATCGAATGAAGTTAATTTTACAGCAGGATTGCTACGATAATTTAAGATTATGGAAACGTGGAAAGTTCGACACAGCAACCTTTTTAGAACCACGTGCCCGTTCCAGTCCCAGATCTAAACTGCCTGCATCCACCGAACGTATCGAACGAATCTCTTCCACCATACATCAACCAGAAATGAGTGAACCAATTCCTCGAGACTGAAGTTGTTATTTCCATACCCAAGGCTCTGTGTCGACCATGTGTCGACCTCACCCAAATGACAGTTGTTACTCAACGCTTAAACGACAGTTAACATTTGACGTTTCCAACTATGCTATGTCTATTATTAATACTAGATGGCGCTGCTCTACTATCCGACATATATATAATACTTTAGCTACTACTAGTAGAAAGAAATTGGATCATTTACGGACTCATGACAGTCAAAAGATATTCCAAATGCCTAAGCCCACTGCCAGTTGGCAGCCACAGAATAGGCCCTATTACTGTTGGCAGCGTGCTCAGCATGCTGGCAGTATTACCACGCAGAATGGCCATGCTTATACGTTATAATTGACTGTACAATAAGTCAATTCTTTTGACACCATTTAAGTAACAAGAGAGGGCAATTTTCCGATCCGTTCCCGGCGAGGCACGTATTCCCGATCGGTCTTCGCGAGACGGCGTAACGCCATCGATCGCCCCGTTAAGCCGTCCTGACGAGGGAAATATATAGTTTTTCCTATTCAAAATCTATGAAAAGGTTACTAAGACCCGAGTTCACGAACTCTTGTTTAAGTTAAACGTGGGATTACCATATTTAAACAACGGTTAAACTCGGGTCTTGGACCGAGTTCATCTACAGATGTTTAATTTATTAACCGTTGGTTTTTTTTGTTACTAATCATCATTTATTTTTATAACTTAAAAACATTGGAAAATCATTCTAAACTACCTAATATATAAATATGCACAAAAGTTATAAAACCTACCTATATACAAAATAAAATAAATAAATAAACAGAGGCTAAAAATTGAAACAAATACTGTGTCAAGTTGTAACCGTTGGTTAAATATTAAACGGCTTGTTAACATAATTTTGCTGTTCACCAAGCACTGACCGTTATTTCAATACAGTAATCACACATTTAACTTAAACAGAGTTGGTGAACTTGGGTCTAAATTTGTAGGTATTATTATTTTAAATTAGTAAAGTCTCAAAGAGTCGTGCCAAACAAGTGCCTATTTAACTTATAGATATTTATTGTGATAAATAATTTAAAAAAAATATCGTGACTGCAGGAATTGAACCTACAGGACTGATATTTGGGTTTCCGTACCGATGCTTTGCCAATAAGCTAGACCATAATTTGAAATTCACGCCAAATTAGTTGAAGTGTTTTTCGTTTCCAATTTACATAGTAGTTATCTTTTTATGCTGAAGTGCGAATTTGAATTGAAGTGAGTGATACATAATCATGTCCAGCGGCCGTATTGTGTACGTGTTCTCACGTTGAGCTTCGCTTTTTTTCCTGGGGCCTTATTTTGTAAGCGCTCTGGCGTTCGGCTTCGCCTTTCCTCCCGCTCGCTCTCGCGGCTTGAGTAACTGGCGCGAGCAGGAGAAAAAGCAAAGCCGAACGTCAGAGCGCTTACAAAATAAGGCTGCTGCTCGCATCAGTTACTCGAGCCACGAGAGCGAGCCGAAGGAAAACCAATGCAGAACGTCAGAACGTGTACACGATACGCCTGCAGATTCAACACGTGATTTCAACTATTCCGTCGTGACTGTACATACATATATTTTAACTTTTGTCAATTAAATAAAAATTGACGAACATATCGCCCGTTAAAGTTCCACGTGACGTCACGAGTGCGCCACAAATATACCTATAAACTACGTCGCAATAGCGACGACGTCACGAGCCCCTACTTCCAAACTTTGACAACGTTTATCTTTATTATTTATTGTTTGATTGAAAAAAGAAAAAATACGTGTCCAATTTTTTTTAATAATCCTAATAACGGACTTTTTATAAAAAAGATTTTTTTACCCAGTTTTCATCCTATTATTGTAGCACCCATTAAAGTAACAAGAGAGCGCAATTTTCCGATCCGTCCACCGAGGCACGTATTCTCGATCGGTCTTCGTGAGACGCCATCGCTCCTAAGCCGGCCTGATGAGGGAAATATGGCCCAAGCCTGAGGGCTCAGACCTGCTGCCACCGGCGCGGCGCCTCTTACCTACCTACGGCTTTGTTTTAGGCTCTTGTGGCAAGCGGCTTGATTGAGACGGCATTTTGCTATTAAAATACTGCCGTCTTTAACCTAAAAAGCCGTTAAACCACAAAACCAAATTTTTGGGTATCAGCGAAAAACGCGGGACTAGACAGATAAAGTATTTTAATTATGATTTAGACAATTATTTGCAAAAACGGCTTTAAAGGTAAGCTATTATTTGTAGAATAATGATGTTTTAAAATAATTATGGGATGAATTATGGCGGTATTTAAGTTATGTTTTGTTGGATGACGACTTTATTGACTTGTAAAGTAGAAATAAGAATGTCAATAGCGGTGTTTTCACAATTTCTATCTTCTAAACTATAAACGATATAAAAATAATTCTTACAGTGACCGATAGACTAACTTTAAACTCTATAAGAATGTGTTGAAAAATGACCCCCTGTGGCTTAACGGTGTTATAGCTTGTGGACGGCAGAATAAGTAACTTTGTATAGAAAAAATGCTTCGTTCAGCATGGTCATCAAGACATATTATGGCATCTAAGTCAAACGCAAACCTATACGGAATAAAAAACAAAAAAAAGTAAAGTATTTACTTACTATAGACAGATTGGGCCGTGATTGTTAATAGGCTCTCAGCAAATGGCTTGATTGAGACGATTACTTTTTTTTTGTTTTTTATTCCGTATAGGTTTGCGTTTGACTACATACTGCCTGATGTTGAGCAGATATGCGGTCTAGGGTGTAGTACGCTTACCTAGAAGATACCTATATACTCGGGATTTCAAGACACCCACGTTGTACTTTAGCGGGAAGACAGACTCAGGCAAAGCGTTCCACATTCTGGCTGTTCATATGAGGATTCGAAATACTTAGTTCTCACGCGCGGAATGTCCGAAAAAAAGGGTGGCGCTTTGGTCGCGTCTGTCTAGCCGTACGATAGAAGAAAAGGGCAGGTGGGCCCAGATTGTTCAACTCCTGAGCGCACTCTCCGAAGTGTATCCGATAAAAGGCCGACAAACACGCTACCTTTCGTCGAACCTCGAGACTTTGCAGCTGCGACTTAGACAAGGTTTCGTTGTCAATCAGCCTCCTGCAACAATGCTACAAAGCAAGCTCGAAGGCAAAGACACAATAGCTAGCCCTCGTGTCACTTTTCAAGTTGCATGAAAGCCTCTAACATGGCTAAACTTTTAAAATAACCAGAACTCACAATTATCAATTATTATGCGCTCAATTGTAGATACCACACGCGGTCACCCCTCCGAATACCGGCGGTGCTGAAGGTTGCTTGAACTTCGGTGATCACTAAAATACCTAGTCAGACTACGCTATGAGCGCTACTAGTTTTTGGTTAGGCGTTTTTTAGATCACCAAGTTACATATCGATTATTGTTCACATCGATAAAATACAATAACATAGATAGATAGATAGATATAACTCTTTATTGTCTGCACTAAGTACAAAGTAGATACTTATCTTAAATTAAATTAGTGCCACAAATGGCGGCCTTATCACTGACAGCGATCTCTACCAGGCAACCACTGAACGGAAAGAGATCACAAACAAGACTATAAATGGGAGGTACCAATCACAACTAATAATAATATAAATGTAAATAATTTATAAATAAATTCTACAAAAATATAAATAAACATACATACATAATAATATAATACATTATAATAATATTGAGAAGGAGAAGAGAGACGAAAATGGAAGTATCAAACAAAGGATATAAAAACAGACAAGTAAAAAGAGAAGAGAGAGAAAAGAAGCAATTTCATCATTTTGAACACTGATCAAGATAAAAATCTTTTACTCTTTCCTTAAAAGTGTGCAGTGACTGTGAAGTTCTAATAGAGACAGGTAAGGCATTCCATAAGCGGACAGCGGTGACAGAAAAAGCATTTTCATAAAATGTGGTGTGATGGGTAGGAGTGGAGAGACAAAACAAGGTTGATGGCCTTAACATAGTGCTTATGTGGCATAAAACTAGTGTGACAACTGGCGGACTTAAATCGCTTAGAAGCGATCTCTGCCAGGCAAATGAACGCTCGGTACGTTATTTGGATGGGTTACCGCAGGTGGCATTTATAACTTTTATTTAAAATAGGGCCAAGATGAAATTGAAAAACAAAAACACCGTTTTATTATACATTTTTAGGGTTCCGTACCTCAAAAGGAAAAAACAGAACCCTTATAGGATCACTTTGTTGTCCGTCTGTCCGTCTGTGTGTATGTCAAGACTCTTTATCTCGAGAACGCGTTAAGATATCGAGTTGAAATTTAAACTTTTTTTATATATTTAAACTATATACGTATATCTATGGTTTCTTGCAGTTGTGTAAAAAAAAACTTCTCAGTTGTCGTTTAAAAAAGTTAGGGTCATTTATGTAGTAAAAAACCGCATATTTCGACACTAACAAAAATCAAAACCTACAGGGTGCTTCCCGTTGACATAGAACTATGAAATTTGCGAGAAGCATTGTCTCAGAGTACACATATATGAATAAATCTGAAAACTATACATTTTTATTTATATCACAAAAAATAGGGCCTCAAAATTCACAAAATATAGGCTCAAAATTCAAAGTGAGTAAATCGTATCATGAAAGTTGTCATATAAAATAACTTCATTAGCACATGCTAAAAAAGGTTTTTAATTATTTTAACAATGTATTTGTACGGAACCCTCGATGTGCGAGCCTGACTCGCACTTGTCCGGTTTTTTGATTCCGTGTTGCAATCTTATTTACATGTGACTCCATAGTTGGTCTCATAATAAAAATAGTTTATAATGATGGTCTGAATTCCACTCCCTAGCAGCTTGGTGCGCCCTTTCTAAATAACCTTGTACAATCTAATACGATCGTAATGATGAAAACGTTTTACGTTATCCGTGGATCAGTTATTATACAAAATGGTCAAAGTATTAACAGGTAGATACATTTGTGTTGATCATGTAACTTTACTTACGTTATTGAATTTTCCACTCTTTTGTGGAATTTTCCCACATTATTTTCCCTACAGTTTTTGAAAAATCAACAAAAAAGTCATTCTGTCCTTGTTACCGTCAATAGGTTGGTTGACATTTTTTTTTGATGTCCTCTTGTAACAGATAACCATACACAGAGCCGATTAAACACAAAAATAAAATCAACTTAGAAATAAAGGTGATATAAATTCCAAGGAACTCAATGAGTTCCTTGGAATTTATGTACGGAATTTCACACCACTGGCTTTTCGGTGAAGAAAAACATCGTGAGGCAACCTGCATACGTCCGTAGAAGAAATTCCCTGGCGTATGTGAATCCACCAACCCGCACTGGGCCAGCGTGGTGGATATGGCCCAATCACCCTTCGTGGGAGGCCTACGTCCTGCAGTGGACTTTTAAAAAGGCTGGTACAGTACAGTACGCACTTCAGTATTTGGATGGGTGACCACGGATGGCAATTTTCCAACTGAGCGCTACCGGGGCTCGGATGACACGTTAAATTGTAGGTCCCGGTTGTTTTAACTCTGAGACCAGGGCTAGCCACCCGGCCTATACGAACTTAATAGATATCAAGCTAATAGATATGTGGTAATCTTTCCAGGTGGACCTGTCCTGCCGCAACACCCGGCAGCAAGTGGGCGCACTCTTCACGCGCAGCAACTTCGTCACGCTCAAGTACGTGACAGACAACTGGGGCACCGACGCCAACGGGTTCAAACTCATTGTCACGGCGGTTAAGGACCCTAGTAAGTATCCGCTGCGGTAATAGCTCCTTTTCTTCATCTTCAACAAGTACACCTACCTTCTAGGTTAGCGTATTACACCTTAGAATACTTTTTCTGCTGCTCGCGCCAGTTACTCACGCCACGAGAGCGAGCGGGAAGAAAAGTTAAGCCGAACATCAGAGCGCTTACACAATAAGGCCCCTGGTACTAATGAGTTTGACATAATATTATGATTCGTGATTCCAATAGCATATGACTGTATTCTTCATTCACTCATCTATCTACAATTCATTTTTCAGTATCAGCCAATTGGTTAGTATCGAACTTTATCTCGTTCTTAGGATCCATTTTGTCGAGGATGAGGTTTCATAAATTTCAAAGTTATGTCATTTATGAAACCAAAGCACTCGTTTTGTCTAGTTTCTTTTATCTCTGTTTTTGACGTCATAATGTGGTTTACGGTCCGAACGAAGAATTGTAGCACTTTATTAATATCACTGAGCGCTTCAGTGGCTCGGATGACACGTTAAATTGTAGGTCCCGGTTGAATTAACTGTTTAGCCATGTCAGAGGCCTTCAGGCGGCCTAAAAACTCTGACACCAGTGCTAGCCACCCGGCCAATACGAACTTACTTTTATTGATCGAGCGTAAGTGAGGTCTCAGAGTCTACTGGGACGAGCCGGCACTTGGGTGTATGTTTGTATGTATATTTGTTCGACGATAACTCAAGTACCGCTCAACCGACCTCCATGAAATATAGCATGAACATAGTTTATATTTACAGAATTTTTAAGTTCGAATATGAGCATCTTCTGTTCAGTGGTTGCGAAGATACGAGGGCCGTGGTAAAAAGAGGCAATACACTTTCTGCGGGAGTTGCGGATGACTATTTTAAACATTTCACCGAATGTTATCTATGTCTTTCAACATGTGTTTAAAATAATTCGTTAACTTTCATACAAATATTGTTACATTATTTTTAAATCCCAGTAGGTATTTATGATATAAAATAGGAATAGCGCGAGGTCAAAGTCCTGGGCGGACTACTAGTTAATATCACTGCATTAAAAATACCCTTACAACATCAATTATTTACACAAATGATTCCTGATTTATTCTTCATAACAGAAATACATAAGCATTATTTATTAGTAAAAGAACATAGGGTGAAGACTATAGTAATTAACTCTATGGTTAAATATCGCAAGTCTTTAGATCCTTTGGAGGCGACACGTCATCTAGGTACCAGACGTTAAATTTCCATCCATCCGTCCATCCATTCATCAGCTAAAGGACGTTTACTGCTGGACATAGGCTTCCCCTATAGATCTACAATAATATCGGTTGCGGCTTGATGTTAACTTTAGACTCTAATTTTTTGAAGATAGAATGTATAGAAAAAATAGTAGATCAAGGGAGTCACCCTGCTGACACCCAAAATCAGAAAATAGTACATTATTTTTGCACATTAATTTGGAGGGTTCATAATCAGTAAATAGATTGCTAGTCAATCATAACATAAGAAAAACTATTACAACAATGACCCGAGAGAGTGAATTGATTCAATTTCCTTCCCCTCCGGCCGGTGTCGGGGTAGTTTAATTAGTTTCATAGTTACGCACGTCGGCTCTGCGGGCTCGGAGGAAAACTATTATATGTCTACACGTATCGTAATTATTATTTTCATATAGGATTCTATGAATCCTTACTTCCTTACTAATATTATAAATCCGAAAGTGTATTAGTTGGTTTATTGGTTTGTTCCTCTTATATGAGGCAATAGAGCAACGAATTCACTTTGGGCTCGACATAGTTTGAAAAACGGAAAGTGACATAGGCTACTTTTTATCCCGAAAAAATAAAAGGTTCCTAGAGTATATCACAAAAGTCAAAATTTCAGGCGGGCGAAGCCGCAGCCAAAATCTGGTCTATCATAAATGCGGAAATTCAGTTTTTTATTTCTTAATTTTCTCTGTGGTACCTATAGAACCCAGGGATTCGTCAAGTCTGTTTGCCTGGGAAACTATAATTGAAAATAATACTAAGTAAGTAAGTTCGTATAGGCCGGGTGGCTAGCCCTGGTGTCAGAGTTTTTAGGCCGCCTGAAGGCCTCTGACATGGCTAAACGGTTAAAACAACCGGGATAAAATAATACTAAAAATCTGCCTCTATATTATATAACTAAGTTTTGATAATAATTATCACTTAATTAAAACCTATACTGACATTTATTATGACTGTGTCTATCTTTCTAGTATCTGTTTGTGGTAAATAATTTGCTTCGCTTGGAGACACAAAATAACGTGTTACAAACATATATTTTAACAGTAATGTTTTAGTGCTTCTACTACAAAATGTTGTAACATTTATTTATACAACGGAAAATAGGTACGTACATATTACAAATAAAAATATTAAAGTTACACTGATTCTTTAAAACTTAAAAACAACTACTAATTGGTGCTAATTGTAGCGCAAGACAAATGAGCTTGGACGAGTTTAAATCTAATTTGTTTAGACCAGCTAATTGAATTACTGCATAAGCGCAAAGCAAAGCAATCATCGTAATACCAGCAAGAAATGAAACTGCAAAGAGAGAAACGGCCATTCTTATAAATAAAACGAATATATATTTCATTACCGATTGATCACCCGAAAAGTCATTCGAGGCACGTACAACTGCGAAATATGAAACATAATAGAAAACTGTATAACGTAGATACGGGTTTTACAAATGGCAGTCCGTGTTGTTCATATCGTTATCTCAAAAATGTAATAACAACAGCCGATTCGGCGAATGAAGCAATAACACTGAACGGCCTACCGATAAATACAATTTTACAGAAAAAAATTGCGGCACGCGTCCGACCCTATTTCACCCTCTTTAATTTGGCCGAATGTTTATTTATTCGTACAAACAGCCGACAGGGCAGTTCGTTTACACATTCCGCCCTTTTATATATATTTTTTTATTGCTTTCTCTGTCCGGATTCCGTGAGTCCTCGTGCTGACATTCACGACGTGGGAACCTGTTGCGAGGCTGCCATCGACGGCTCCTTTCGTGTCTTCTTTATTGCCTCTCTGTTACTACTCGCCCTGACTACGCTATCTCCCTGCACGTTTATTGTTTCATTGACATCGCTCTCTTAGCTTTCATCTTTTTGTTTCCCCTCCATTTCGTATTTGTCCAGTAATTCATTAAAATTAATATCACTTAGTCCCGATAAATAATAAGACACCGATTCCGTTTATTCCAATTAAAGTAATTAAGGCATCGTCGACGGTAGCGGAATTAATTAAATACGATATCGCTAACGGAGATAAATTTCGCTCAGGAATAGACGTTAAAATTACATTCGAATATGAAGCAACAATGAGAGATGGAGGCACAAAGGAAGCAATTAAGTTGTCTAAAAACATTCCCAGCGGAAACCTTTGTTTAGCACATACACTCGAAAATGCCTGCGTCTTTGAGCTCCCAGTATCTAACACCAATTAGATTTTCCGCTTCGCTGCGTGGAAAAGTATACTGCAAAGGATTTGCCAACTTTCAGCGGGACTTACATGAATACTGAGAGGGTTGGCCTCACAGACGTTTCGACTTTCATCTTATTTACCTAAATACATTCTTTTGATGTTTATTTTTCTTTTATCTGGGTCTTTACGGATATTTAAACGTAGAGATTTACGAATAAATGCTTGCATAAACACTCTCTTGAGGCACCCTACTTTATACGATTTAAGCGTATTTATTAATACATTAAACGTGGGAAAAAATATCTTAATCGGAGTTTGGCATAATGGTCTATTTTACGATACAATTATGTTTGTAATATTAATTACTTAATCCTCAAGTAAATGTTTATTCTTATTGTTTTGAATGCCTATTCTTTTTAATTTTCTTGATTTCCATCAATGGCTATATAGTTCCAAAAAGTTATCAATCATACTGTCGAACGCCTTGTCTAAAACAAACATTTCTCTTTGTGCCGCGGCGGAGTAGGAAAGTACTTTGATATCTGATATTATTGGCAATTCGTTGGATTGAGTGACAGTTATCGACACAGTATGATAGTAAAGTGGGATCATTAGAGAGATTCACTCTGGATGAGGCGTCGTAATATTTTTATGCGTTGGCTATTAAATCGGTAACGTTGGAAGAGTATTGTATTTCATAAGAGGTCGTTCAATAACTATAAAAGGAATCACTTTATTTTCATATTTTTTCATAGAAAGAATCTACTTTGTCTATCTTAATAGCTAAAACATTATTAAATGCAATTTGAATTTTATCTATTCATTTTGTAAACGTTGTCGATGACTAGTATCTATAATTTTATCTAAAGGTAGATTATCTGGTATGAAAAATGAAAGATTCATTTGATTATCTATGTAAATAAAGTCAGAGATCAAGGTGTATGAAATATAAACACTACTTTTTGAGCTGTTTTAATATGATCTTCTTTCTCATAAAATAAATACTCCAAAGCTAAAACCCAAAGCATTCCAATCCCGTACAAAGTGCAAAATCTTCCGAAGAACGAAGTAACCGCCACTAATAATGCAAAGTCGATGCAGGAAGTTGTGGCCGATAATAGGGTTGGCGAGAACTCTCCCCATTAAGACATAGTTGGGAGTTCCGGAGTTCCGCCATTTAAGATTAAGTTCCGTACGGCGCCGTGGACACTCCGTGCATACTTACCACAGATTGTTTATAGTTCACAGTTTTTGGAGTTGTTAACTCCGTCTATTGGCTCTGTGTTGTAGGAATAAGTTTGATCTTTGTATATCTCTGTTTTGATATAACGCAAGTTATATATACAGATGTCAATATATGGGTATAGAGTCATATATTTTTGTTTTTTAAAAGCATCATCTGAATTCCCTTTTTCAAAAATGCCTCCGTAGTTACGCTGCTTGTTTGAAAAATCCCTCTCATCGCGAGAATTTGCTCACAAAGCACAATATGTTTAGCGCGCATGCCATTGAATTATGCAACAAAAACACGTCGCGACACCCCTTTGGAATAAAATTTTAAACAATACATGTCTCCCCTCATGGAAAACTTTAGAAGCAAAGCGTACCTGCGCGTCAATGTGCGGCGCAGGGAGTGAAAACACCCTCCGACCAGTGTTGAGATCAAAGCAGTGTCTCTTGTGTCTCTTGTCCCGACTTGCTTCCTCGGCTTGCTCTAAGTTTGTGCGGTTTTGCAATCCGTCTGCTGGGTCTTCTAGTTTGTTTGATGAGGTTAAATTTTCTAGAGCTTACTAAACTTGGAACCGTCCTTTTGTGTTGGTTTGGTTTCAAGCTCACTGCTATTTGTTTTTGTTACTTCTATAATTAGATTTGTACCTACTCCGAATAATAATTATTCTTTCAAAAATTGTCAGCTGTGTAGCTTTAATTTACTTTGTGATTGGGATCTTTTGTTCTTTCAGGATTGTCAACATTAACGAAACCCTTTCACGTCAAACTGTGTCTGAGTACAAAGCTATGCTCAACACAGACCAATTCATTACACCTAAATTGAGAAGGATCAGACACCAGCGCTTTGTTTTTTGGATTTTAATGACCATTAGCTATCATTTTCGCCAGAACAATTATAGTAGGGTTGTCGCGTCGGTGTCGAACCACATCGGAGCCGGCGGCTCTATTGTCCGCTTTTTACATTTTTCCAACATTTTCTATCGGGATGAATGTCCAATTATTCCCTCTGACACCGCGTCAGCAGTTTTATTGTATAGCTTTACGAATAGGGTTTGCGGGGTTAAGTCTTGATTCAATAACAACCTTTAAATTTTGATGCTGTGTCACGGGTAGAGTGGATTTACATGTATTTTATATGATCATTTTTTTTACTTTAATATCCAATATCTGTGACTAGTGACAATGTTTAAATCGGGTTTAAATGAAATACTTCACATGCTTTTCCGTCGTATCCTGAAAATTATAACAACGTTTGAAAATTTCTAGCGAAATTCTGTGATCCAATCTATCGTATCGATTTTTTATGTGTCCGATGTCATTTTTCATTTAGGATGTTATATTCTAGTAGGTCTTTAAGGCATCAAATATCACTCAGCTGATCATGAGCATGCCTCACACCTCACAATGGCCTCGCCTGACGGAGCGCCAGCCGCGTGCTGTTGCCGTACCGTGGTTATTTTTGCCTGCTCTCCCCACTGTTCCAGAGCACGGGTGCAAAGACTTCCGGTGCAAGCAGCGCGAGTTCTGCGTGCACGCTGACCTCGTGTGCGATGGCGTGGACCACTGCGCTGACGGATCCGACGAGGATAGCGCAGCGCTCTGCCCCGGTAAGTCGACTACTAATACTACTGATACCTACTCTCATAGTTTGACTAGGTGCTTGTTAGCGATCATCGAAGTTAAGCAACGTTCAGCATTGTCAGTCTTCGGACGGGTGACCGCGAGTGGCATTTATAACTGAGCGCAGCCGTAGCTCGAATGACACGTTAAATTGTAAGCCCCGGTTTATTTTAACCGTTTAGCCATGTCAGGCTTAAAAACTCTGACACCAGGGCTATCCACCCGGCCTATACGAACTTGGTTACTGGATAATATTAGTATAGCTGTAGTAGTATTAGTTGACCGAGCGTAAGTGAAGTCTCAGAGTCTATTAGGACGAGCCGGCACTTGGGCGTATGTTTGTATGTATATTTGTTCGACGATAACTCAAGTACCGCTCAACCGATATCCATGAAATTTAGCATGAACGTAGTTTATATTTATAGAATTTTTGAGTTCAAATATGAGAATTTTTTATTAAGTGGTTGCGAAGATACGAAGTCGTGGCAAAAAGATGCAAAACGGCGCCACTGTCTGCATGAGTTGCGGATGACTATTTTAAACAATTCACCGAATGTTATTTATGTCTTTCAACATTTGTTTAAAATAATTCGCCAACTTTCATACAAATATTGTTAATTTTTTTTAAATCCGCATTTATGATATAAAATAGGAATAGCGCAAGCGGAAGGTCCAAGCCCGGGGCGGACTACTAGTACTAGTATATTATGAAGCTTCGAGTAGATGGTTAGAGCCAAGTTGAAGAGTTGTTTTGTATCTCTTATTTTGTCGACAAGACGATGACATGCCTACAACACTCTAGATTTCACCCTCTAGATTTTTGTTATTTCATAGTGTTCAGGACGTAAGTTTGTATGGGTCGGTGGTTAGCCTTCATGTCAGGATACGTGACTGACTTTAGCCAGGATTCAAAACTTTCCTAAAAGCCGGGTAAAATGGAGCTCGCCAGATCCGAGCCTCGGTAGCGCATTGTACATATATTATGTGGGAAGCTTAGAACTAATTGATAACTTTAGGATTCACTACTTACAGGTGCGTAGGCAAAGTAAACGAATTGATTTAAAATAAAATTGATCAAATCGAGTTCATTATCAAAAATCCATGTTGTTATAATGACCGTGAAAAGTTATAGCATTCATTTTAAGTAAACCATGACGATAATAGGTAGATAGCCACCTACCTAAACCTACAAAAACGTAGATAGATTGGTGGCTGCGAAATGGTAAACGATTCGTGCGGCGCCTGAAAGCTCGTTGGCTCGACGATATTGTAAAGATCGTGGGTCCTACATGGGCAAGATTAGCGCAGGAGCGGGATGAGTGGCGTAGAAGAAGAGAGGCCTATGTATAGTAGTGGACGATTACTGGCTGAAGATGATGATGAAGATAATGTTGCTTTGTAAAATTTAACAGGATTTTGTTTACACTCTTTTATTTGTTGGATTAAAATTGTAACTATCATATTCCAGATGGCACAGGCGCGACGGGCGGCGGCCCGTGGGTTGCGGCGGTAGCGGCCGCAGCGTTGCTGGCCGCCACCGCGGCCGGCATCGCGGCCTGCTGCTACTGCCGCCGTCGAGCGCGCAACCAACGCACCCACCTACACTGTTAGTTGCTGTAACAACTTTAAATACTTTCTGCCACTACCTGTACCTCAAAGAAAATATCCTTTGTATTATAAATTACCGCAATCCAAACTGTTATTTTGGAAATCGATTTGAGAAGTATATTTACTTCAATGAAACTCCTATGACTACGAGTATAATAGATGATAGCTTGAAAATAACTGGATGCATGGCGGAATAGTTTTGTGTTGCAGTTCAGCCCCCCTACCGCCTAAAGCAATAGCAATCGTAATAGCAATCGTTTATGACTTCATTTTGTCATTTGGCACCGCCTATGTGACGTTAGCCATCAAAGTTGTTCATTCAACGATTGCTTTCACAATCCGCGCAAAGCAATTGATGGCTAACGTCACATAGGCGGTGCAAAATGACTAAAATGAAGTCATAAACGATTGCTATTACGATTGCTATTGCTTAGGCGGTAGGGGGGCAGGTTTTGACCGACGAACCACTGGAGGAGGAACAACAATTCGACGCGTATACTTTTTTTTTATGTATAACCACGCAAAGTTTTTTCGTATTAGTCCGATTTCAATAATTCTTTTTTTATTGGAAAGAGTTGGTCCCATTTAAATTTTATCGAAATTTGCTAAGCCATTTTTGATAAATCAACAATAATGTGAAAAATGCTGCATCGATCCGTGCAAAATATTCGCGAATTCTGTACACGGGTGAAATCGGTAATGCTAATTTTTGCAAAAAATAATCTTGTTGTAGAATAATTTCGTTTCGATGTATATTTTCCTATGTCTTAACAGTGTAATGGCTGGGTGTAGCAAGCAGAACCATCTTTCGTTAACTTAGAATGGTTATGATTTCCTAACTGATCTCCCTGGTTTGTCGAGTACCTATACAGATACAGCAAATAAAGTTCTCGAATGAACACCACGTATCGGCAACCGCAGAGTAGGTCATTCACCGACTAGTCGGACTAATGATTTAATTTAATTAAGGTGACGCATTGATAAACTATTGTTTCGAAAATTCTCCCTTCACTCGGACAAACTTTACGCGATCGCGCTCGACGGGCGGCAATGAGATTTTAATTATTTACTCATAATGTACACATTAAAAAAATAACTTTTCGGTTTATTTAATAAAATAGCGGTCAGGCTATTTTATTCGTAAAAAATAATGGGGTGTTGTCGCTTAAAATACTGAGCATTCGAATTATTAAATTTTTTTTTGGTGAGAAATTTGTAATTTTTTTTTAATAAAGTCTATTAGTTTTCAAAATTTTGTCCGGTTCATTAAATTTTTCAAGATTTTTCCTTATCTATGATATTTTTTTAAATTTGAATCAATATCATTCGTCCTCTCACATTGCGCATTCAAAAGTACTCGTTTTCGTGTCTCTCGGCCCGATGCCTCGTCTTAAAACCGCAGAAAGGCGCTGGATACAAGACGCTTCCAAACAAACTTATGGGAAATCCATAGGGTAGGCCTCTTTCCAGTAGTGGACATCCAACGGCAGATACATGGAAGTGAAATTAATTTTGCCTATGTGACTGCAACGACACGTTTTGGTGTGTCATTCGTGTCCGACTCTTGACTGTTTTCCGATGTTCCATTTGTTGAGGCTGTGTCGTGTTGCATTCCAGTGCAGCAGCTGGGCGCGGCGAGCAGCAACGGCGCGGGCGCTGGGGGCGCCGCGGCCGGCGCAGGCGTCGGGGCCACGCCGCTGCCGGGAAACTGGGTGCTCCCTGCGGGCCCGCGCGGGTACACGGCGGCGCGCCCGGGCCGCCTCCGGGCGCGGGCGGCGCGCTGAGCGCGGCCCCGCACAAGGACGAGTGGTTCGTCTGAGGCGGCCCGACGGGCCCGCAGGGCGGGGGCCCCCTTCGTACCGGCCCCCCTCCGCCGCAGTACACGGCGGACGACTATACACTATCTCCTCTGTTCGCAAACGTTCCATATCCGGATCTATCGACTGCTCCGCCTTCTCTCCTGAAGGCCTAGTGTTCAGGGCCTATAGTTTCTGGGGCCTATTTTCTAGAAGCAAACTTTTCTACTTACTCGATAGAGTTAAAACTACAATTTGTATGGAGTGTGTACTGTACAGCGCCATCTGTTAGAGCAGCTTCGTATGCATACGAATTGTTAACCTTAACACGATCGAGTCAGTAAAAACTTCGTGGTGATCGCGGAGCAGTCTTTAGTAGAATCGAGTTTAGCTATCGGGCGTTTCTGAATAGACCGTATATCTATGTATGTCCTACCTGGTTTAGCGAGGATTTTTTTAGGTGAATTTTTACTCGTTTAGTGGAAGGCGCGTGCGCCGCTCGCGTGTCGTGGGTGTCCAGTTTTTGGTGTTACGATAAACGCAATGTAAATTTATCGATATAAACATTAAACATTTTTGGCTTATTGTTCGTATGTTATTGGTTTCATTTATGAAATCCGATTCCTTAGTGTAAGTTTCTTATATCATTCTATAGCCAGCTATTTTTATGAAATATTATCCAAGAGCTAATAAAATAAAGATAATGTTCAATTCAGCCCTTCAATTATTACTAAGTAGAAACCTATATAATTCCTTTTTAATACGTTATATAATGCACTCACGGTTATTTTCATAGTCATTACACGATTATCACGTTATTTTCATTACGCGAGCGCTACGCGCTGCAGCGCACAGTATATTGCGAGTCGGCTCCGCGCGCCAGTACTCGCCTCAACTTGAGAAAGATCGCCGAATGTTATCGAAACTACAGTCGTGTGTGATGACTATAAAATCAAACGCGAGTGCATTTCCGTTATATAAAATATTAAAACTGTGTGGAAACCACGTTAGTTTCCATCATATTATAATATTCCTTTATATCCCGCCATTATATACGAACTTTCTTATACTGAGAGCCACACAAATTGAAGGATGGAAAGTTATGCGCAGCATTCTGCGGAAAAGCCGAAATATGGGTACGCGCGGGAGCCAGAGAGAAGAAACGCCGGGGCACACCCCCCGCCAACCTCATGTCCCCCGCGCGCTCCCTACGCCCGAGCTCACTACTTCGCCATTTGTATAGGCATTGTGCACACATGCGCAATAATTAACGAATCACGGTGAAGTAACTTCCCATCCTTCAATTTGTGTGACGCTCAGTATATCCAGTTTTAAAATAACATTGATCCTGGAGCTTTCGATAGAGTTATTCGACTAACGAGTTCAAGTTTAAAAAGATTCAAAGCCCTCAAAAGCAAAACTAATGCCTACATGTTTGTGTGACAAATATTTTTACACACTTGATTCCCTTCATTATTGGCCCTGCACTAGCTAGCTTTTATCCCCTTAAATGCCATGATGGGCATTCAAAGTTACTTTTAGCTAGGCACTTTTTGTCTTCAACAAGTGTATTAATAATTGTATCAGTTAGATGAGGACAATTGGATTCAAATCGTCATTCAGAAAGAAACAGACACGGACTACTAAAAACTTTGACATTGTAAAACGGTTAGAATCTTTATTTATTTTCAATTATTTTCGCACCAGAAATGATGAATTTACTATGAAAATATGGAAACACATAGGTAATGCAGACAGTGTGGGCGGTAAAATGTCCAATTATAGAGTTCAAAGAGCTGTGGCCACCTCCTTTTCTAGGTTGGTTGGTTAAAATCCATTTTCAAATAATTATTTTTCGCAAAAAATGGAAAAACCGCCTTCTATCGTGTACGAAATTCAAATATTTCACTTGAATTGTTATCGATTTTTCAAAAACGGCTGAGGCCATTTCTAGGACCACCTAGGGAGTTTTACCCTTTCGAATCAAAAAAGATTTTTTCGATTCAGTTCACAATTGGCGAAACAAAAGATAACATACACAAAAAAATACTCATACAGACGAACATAGAATCTTTTGAATGAATGAAAGTACCACAGCAAGAAGCAATTAGGTACGAATTTTACCACATCTGTCATCTTGCGGTAGTGACGATATTACGTCTGCGGGACTTTAACATATAGACGAACATAGTACCTCCTCCTTTTTGGAAGTCGGTAAAAATAGTAGCACCAATCAATGTCAGATTCTACCTTGACGAAATAAGGTACGTATATCGTACACCAGTTAGTAATGAATTTAGAAAATAAAATTATAGACTTAGTAGATCCGCTTTTTGATTTTCTGAAAGCTTTCAGATTCAGATTATTTTTTGTCAGAACATGGTTAAGTAGGTAACAACACGAAATACAAATAATACTCGTTAGAAATGGTGACCGCTCTTTGTCTCTGGCGTACTAATAAGTTTAATAAAATAGTTAATAATTAACTGTTATATAAATATAGAAATGTAAAATGAAGTTAAAAAAGATACATAAATAAATGAGTACTTACCCATTTCAAAATACATAAAATACGTTTAGTGAAATTTTTTGTGAGTATACCCTCGATATACCTACCTGTAGCGCCATCAAACGGTAAGTTACCGTACTAGGAGCCATTGTTAAAAGCTCATGCATGCAAAAAGCTTTCTTGTTCCGTCATTCGATTTGGGTTTCAAAGTGCCCACACTTCAGACGTTATCATATAAAAAACAATTTACATTTCGTCTGATGGATGAAATATTTTAAATTATATATACAACTCATAATAATGCTATTGAATAAAATTTAAAATTATTATACTTAGAACTATTTTATTTAACGTTTTTTATACATAATAGAGCTATCTACCGGCGAGTAGCTGAACTACGTGAGCATAAAAGCTTCCACGCTAGACAAATCAACGATACAACACGACTCTACCACAAACCAGCATCTATGCTGTATTTAGAAGTACTACGCGACTCCGATAGAGCTTTTACTTATTTTGTTGTTTTATAACCAAAACAACGCATGAAATCATTATCATGATTATTATCACTCCTAGAACCAACAATTGATTTGTTACCGTGATACTAACGAAAAATGGTGTTCTAAACAGCGGTTTGTCTGTAATGTTGTCTCAGGAAGCACAGCATCTCGATTTGTTTACTCCCGTGGCCGGTGACCGGCAAAGTCGCTTGACCGGTGGCTTGCCCGACGTCTACAACCCGCCAGTCGCGTTTCGACCGTGCTTTGAGAAGGCTGTACGTCGCGCTTACGAACATTCTCCCTCGAAGTTATTCCCGCACGAAAACTTTTACATAAATTAAAACATTGACTTCATGAATGAAATCAGACTTCAAATCATCAGTGCAGTGTTTTTTTAACTAATTTTACGTGATTTTCAGTGAAATGAGATGCAATTGTAAGTGTGTGAAGTAAAGATGCAGATTTTAGTGTTTCACTAGCTACGTTTATTACCATAATAGTCAGAAAACTAAATTTTGATTGGTAAAATAAGTGGGTACTTACTTGTGACACTTTTTGAATTGATTGTGCAATATCTGGATTAAGAATAATACGTATCAAGCATAAATAGTGATCAAGTGAGCTTTGACGTGTTTTCAGAAAAAATAAGTT
Source organism: Hypomecis punctinalis (assembly GCA_949316475.1). Classification (NCBI taxonomy): domain Eukaryota; kingdom Metazoa; phylum Arthropoda; class Insecta; order Lepidoptera; family Geometridae; genus Hypomecis; species Hypomecis punctinalis. Next base: position 25,749,133 of record OX438799.1, on the reverse strand, counting down.
TTCATACAAGTGACTAGTGTAAGTAGTGGTTTTAAATTACAAGTATTGTATATAAATAGGTTTAGGCAGTTACTTTATTTTAAAACTTTTCAGTTAAATTAACGCTCTTTTATTGAGGACTTTTGCTAGATAAAATAATCAAATACCTAGATAGTTTAATTGTTTGGGAAAAGGATTGAAAGACAGCTAGTGTTGTGTGATGGTACAGTGAGGAGTCTCCAGGATGCGGTGGTGGGTCTACCTGGCGGCGCTGCTGGTGCTGGCCCAGGGAAAGAAGCGGGCTAAGCATCAGAAACCTGGTGAGTTCAGAACTATATAGATATCGTATGCTTGTGGCATTCGCTTAATGCACCGAAACGATGTACCTATTAACTTAGGCTAAGATTTAAACTAACCCCTCTCTATGTATACCTTTATAGGTAGGTATTTAAAGTCACGTTCAATGAATTGTAAACTAACTTAACAAAAGGCACGGACCCTGGGCCAGGTACATACCTATATTGTTATACCCTAGGTAGGTATTGTACTTTCTAACTATCAAAATATAACAAATCTACCTTGCACTACCCCTTGAGTCAATTTATTGAGCATGATAATTACGCAGACCCACAATAAAGTCTATAACCATTCGTAGTTTTAGGTAGGTTCGATCTGTTAAATATGACAATGCTCTAAAGTTAGGTACCTAGGTATTTAATTTTAAGCTTTCGAACTTCTTCTTAAAAAAGAAAAATGACAACGGGAGGCCTGTAAATATATACCTATGCTAAATTTTACCCCGTGTGATATTTAAAGTTTTGTGCTATCCCATAGAATCTTTTATTATTTCGGGATGGAAAATAGCCTATGTCACTCTCCAACCTGTAAACCAAACCATATTCATGCCAAAAAAAAATCAAGCCGATCGATCGCTCTATCGCTGCGTGAAAGATTGACATCAACCAATACACTTTCGGATTTATAATACCTACCTATGTAAGGCAAGGATAAGTACCTACCTAGTAGATACCTAGTTTTAGTGTCAGAAAATAAAATGTGCTCTTCGACAATCGCTAACTCGTCATCCACAACTCTACAAGGTAGGTATTGTGTTTTTATCACAATAAGTACCTACCGCAGTCCGCAAGTGGAGTAGAATCTACTCAGACTGACTTGGCATTTTTTCTTTCCTGTTTCTACTGTAGAAACACAAGGCGATGGTAGAAACGCAAACCAAATTCGTCTAATATTCACCAGAATTCCTTTTCCCAAAGATCTTAAATAGGTATAGGTAGGTAAGCCGTGGTGGTCAAGGGGTAGTGACACCCGCCTTACAATCGTGAGGTCGTGGGTTCAAATCCCCGGTCCCGTACCAATGAGTTCTTTGGAATTTATGTACGGAATGTCACACCACTGGCTTTTCGGTGAAGGAAAACATCGTGAGGAAACCTGCATACGTCCGTAGAAGAAATTCGATGGCGTATGTGAATCCACCAACCCGCACTGGGCCAGCGTGGTGGATATGGCCCAATCACCCTTCGTGGGTAGGCCTACGTCCTGCAGTGGACTATTAAAAAGGCTGGTAGGTAGGTTTTTGGTATTTCTAACCATTGAATAAGTACCTACTGCCGAAAGTGAAGTAGATTTTACTATCTCAAACCAAATTCATCTAAAATTCCCTCGAATTCCTTCTTGCTGGAATCCAAAATAGAGATCTAAGTTGAAAGCTGTGTCAAATACACCCGACAGTTTATTGACGATAACTATTCCTAGAATTCGCTGCAAAGCTATCACACTTCATAAGGAAGGGGCAGAAGTGGGCAAATTGCCCGATGTGAGCACTGAGGGAATTGCGTCCAGGTGTGACTGAGGCAGTTAGCATACCGAATGGTTTCTACATGTGTGGCTAGAAGCAATCGGTTTTTATTTGGATGAAATACATATAGCTATGTACATAATATATGAAATATGTATGTAGGAAGCATTCCAAAATAAAGGAATCTTAACTAGGTATAGGCCTTATTAGTAACCTTTAAGTAACTCTACGAGCTATGCACAGTTTCTTTCAGTACGACATAGAATCGAAAATGAGGAATTTCGTAGAATAACCAAAGTTACAGATATAGCCCTGCACACTGGCAAGTTGAAATGCCCACTATAGCAGGGCACATAACATGGAGAATTGTTGACCGATAGAGTCGGAAAGTAGTCAAGTAGAATCCACGTCTCAGCAAGCGTAGCGCAGGATGGCCACTCGTACGATGGTCCGCAAGATAAAGTCGGATGCAAGCGCTACCAACCGATGTAATGGAATATCTATAAAAAAGTCTAAGTCCTGTTGTAGATGCTTTTTGCTGATATGGAATGGATGATGATGAAAAGATATACCACTACCGACCCCGCCCCGGCTTCGACAGGTGTATTATACATATAAACCTTCTTCTTAAATTACTCAATCTATTAAAAAAAACCGAGTCAAAATCCGTTGGGTATTTTTAAAGATATAAGAATACGTATAGGGACAGACAGACAGGGAAGCGACTTTGTTTTATACTATGTAGTGAAGAGAAAAACGTGAGAAACCAACTGAAATTCTATAGCTAAGTAATAGAAAGAAATCGATATTGCGTCGGTTCCATTTAATTAAAGAAAACATTCGATCCGAGCTATTTCCTTCTATTTACGTCGACTATCCATTACGAAACCTTACAGAAGCTGTAATTTACACCTTTTCCTAATTACTTTAATGAAGTGAACTTTAGAGATCCGTGCGCGATGCAGATAACCAATCCGTATTTTCCATCTCCGGGTGACCAGTGACCGCACAACGTTGCATTCCGGACGGGTCACTGCCGGGTGTCGGATGACCCTGACCTCTATAGCTAAAGGAACCGAGAACTAGAAAAGTTAACAGCTATTTAGTAGTTATTACTAATTACCTACGTTAATGAAGTGAACTTTAGAGATCCTCGCGCGATGGATATAACGAATCCGTATGTTCCGTGTCCGGTAGTTGCACGACGCTGCATTCCGGACGGGTCACTGCCGGGTATCGGATGACCCTGGCCTCTATAGCTATAGGAACACAGAACTAGAAGAGTTGATAGCTATTTAGTAGGTATTATTAATTAAGTTAATGAAGTGAACTTTAGAGATCCCCGCGCGATGCGAATAACGAATCAGTATGTTCGTGTCCGGGTTTCCGGTGACCGCACGACATTTTCATTAATCCTGATTCTTCTCCTCCCTATATACTGGTGAGAGTCAGGTATCAGTTTTAAGGTGTCTCTTCTTGCTGGGGCTGGACGCCCTGAGGCTCTACCAAGTTGGGCAATGTAGGGTGGTAGTCTGTAACTCTTCCCCCCTCAAACGATACGGTGTTTAATCCGTAACACGACGGTCTGGTGACTCCATTGGTCATCTAGGCTTAGATGGCCAATCGTGGCTTAGTTGTGCCCTGTAGGGACCTCATCTTAATGGCTGCCTATATTCACTCTTATTCATTCTCCTCCTCTTCCTCTGCATCGGCCAACAGGAGGTCTCTCGGGAGGGCGACCGCACGACGCTGCACTTCGGTCACTGCCGGGTATCGGAAAGCCCTGACCTCTATGGCTCTATGGCTATAGGAACACATAACTGGAAGAGTTAATACCTATTATTAATTACGTTAATGAAGTGAACTTAGAGATGCGGATAATATATCCAGAGATGCGGATAATAAATCCGTATATTCCATGTCCGGGTATCCGGTGGCAGCACGACGCTGCATTTCAGACGGATTACTTCCGGGTGTCGGATGAATCTCATCCCAATAGCTATGGGAAATTAGGACAATTACAGATAATAAATTTGAAATTTTTAGCAAAACTAACAACTAATTTCAGGCAACTGTGAGATTTTCTAAAGTCGCTCTTATAATGATCCTACGTGGTTATTACACAAATCCTCATAATGTACAACTAGGCCACTACCTACATTGATAAAAATAGTAAATTTATTAAATTATTATATATATTAAATAATAATATGTTACCTACCCCTTTAAAATTGTAATACATTTTGGATAAGTTATTTGTAAGCTTTCTTTTCATTATCATCTTTATCTGTATTAACTTGTGAAAATAATACATTTATGGAAGAGCCTGCAGCCCACGACACAGGCCACCCTAGTGTGGGTTCCAGTGCACACCTACTGTTTAAATAAAAAAGAATCTCCATAATACTTAAATTGTAAAATAGGTGTAATTTTTTAGAAATAACCTATTTTTCATAATAAAGAATTATATATTATATTATATATATTAGTAAGTTATTCATTATCACTGTCGAAAAAGCGCGGATTACCTGTTAATTACGTTTTATGGGACCATTTCATGTTTCTCCGAGAATTAACACAACAATCAGTTCACTAAAGGTACAGAAACTGCAATCGTTCGTCATTGTTGTGCTAATTCCCGGAGAAACATGTACACTATCTAAGTAAGTGCGTAGGTATATATATAGGCCGGGTGGCTAGCCCTGGTTTCAGAGTTGATAAGCCGCCTGAAGGCCTCTGACAGGTCTAAACGGTTAGAACAAACGGGACCAAAAATTTAACGTGTCATCCAAGCCACTGAAGCGCTCAGTTGTGAATGCCATCCGCGGTCACCCATCCGAATTGACTGACTGTGCCGAACGATGCTTACTTTGGTGTTCGCTGACAAACACCTATACTCTATAAAATTTAACTTGATCTCTGCGACAGCTGTCAGAAAAATCACGCCTATGAAGTCCTGAATGTCTTAATAGTACAGACAGTACCTGTCAATGTCATACTTTATGGGCATGCCGATTAGTGATGGGCGACGAATGATCTTGACCACAGAGTTTTAGATAGAGTTTTATTTTAAATATCGATAGTTTATACACGTGTAATTAAATTAAACTCAATTATATGTTACATTAGCATCGATAATAGTGAAAAACGTCAATAAATAATATCGTAACATTATTATGAGTATTTAATTAATATCATAACATTATTTACATGTGTACATACTTGATCTTAAATAATAGTAAGTAAATAAAATCCAATTTCTCACCTTCAACTACTCATTCGATTTCATTACAACATTGTTTGAAAATCTTTTTTTTTCACCACTATCTCAACTCTAAACATATCAATCTTCTATGTCAATGTCACTGTCGCAGAGATCAAGTTAAATTTTATATAGATTAGTCAAATTACTCTGTGTGCTACACACAAATACATACTTACAATAAAAAACTTTAAATAACATGCCACTATACCCATTAACTGGAATCAATGTTCCCCCTGCTCATGCCTGGCCGATCACGATCAGGATTACCCGTAATAGTGACCCCACAGATAGGACACATTGAATTTAAAATTCAAATCTTGGACTTGATTGTACAATAAGATTAGAGTAGTTAACTTTCTCTGATACTTTCCTACTGCTCCCAGAACTGGTGGAGACCATATCATATGTAGAATTGTAACTATAACCGTGTGGGTAAATAAATATGATTTCGACATACCACTTGCTCGTACTAAGCGATTCGCTTCTTCCTTCATAATGCGGACCGCCAGGGATTGTAATGCCTCCGTCATTATCCTATTATGATTATACGGGATTTATCGCGCAATAAAACTTGAGATATTAACTAATTAAGTACCTCTTTTCTTGTTTCGACCAAGTTGCATTGGTCGTGGGTAAGTCCCGTATAATATGATAATGGGCTCAAATCGCGAAAGTTTAAAAATAAAATTTGCCTCCGTCATTGTTTCGTGCTTTTAAAATTTGGATTTCTTCAAATCAAAAGTGAATCTTCTAGATCTACATACTCCATCTTCGGCTACAACTTCGCTTTCCATCAGGCCAAATGTAACCGAGGAGTTGGTGGCCCAATGTAATTCTAATTTGCATTTAAAATAAATAAATTTGGTTTATTCTAGGTATTGTGTGAAGTTGTACTTATTCCTGTAGATTTACAATCCAACAAAAACATTTTCATGTGAAATTTAGCCAAGACCACAGTTCCAACTTTCAAAAAGTTGTTAGATCTTATGTAGAGCCAAGCTTCTAACTCTACACGCCTTAACTCTACAAGTCCTTACTCCACAAACTCTACACCTTAGTCAATATATGTGACTTGGCTTTAATTATTTGTAACAAGGAGTCTTCATATCAATTTTTAGACTTCTGGCATGAAAATTAGTGAAAGTCTCATACAAGCTTTCATCCCCTAGCTTTTGGGATTGGGGGGTAAAAGTTAAAAGTTTTAGATTTTTTCCTTTGTATATGCGTAATAATCTACCATGATGCCAAATGTCAAGTTTCTAGGTCATCTGGAAGTGTGTTAGGTTTTTGGTCTAAAAGTCAGTGAGTAAATCAGTGAATAAGTCAATCAAACCCCGGTTTTTAAACGTTAATATGTCATTAACTGTTGATGCAAAATTTACGAAATTTTGTATTCTTGGCTAGTTTTAATAAATAAGCAAAATTTCAAATATTTACGATAAATCGTTTTCGAGTTATGGAGGGCTCAAAAGTGGCTCGAAATGGTTCGTGTAATATTACACACGTCGCGTCGCCAGTTCCTTTTTCTTTGTCTTGGCTGGACACTAGATAAAATTGTACTAGTTACATTACAAAATTATCACGATAACAAAATATGTTATTCTTTACGTAAATTACTTAGAACGACGCGTCTGTAAGCCTCATGAAAGCATGACATGGTAGAGATGTTAAAACTTTATAACAATTAATTCTTTGCAATTTGGGTATTTTCTCTAATTCTACCCTGCTTAAATATGTTCCCTCACTATCAGTGTTCTTATCGGTGGAGCAACTTCCATGTCTCGCGGTCTTTCGCCAGTGTTTTCACCTCCCTTTACGACATAACATATTCTACCTTTTATCTTTGTTCTGATCTAAAAATGCCCTACGTGGTCTTCCTCTCTTTATTTCTACTTTTCCTTCCATTATGAATTTCGTTAGATTGTCATGTCGTATAAGAGCTGCGCTCTTAAATTCTGAATGAATCAGTGTTAAAGCAAAAGACCTGTGGGACTATCGCATGTAAATAGCAAGTAGCCCAGCTGCGCGCGCGCATCCGACCGAGTATTTATAGCGGCCGCGGGAGATAGCGACGATGTGACGATGACTGATTGCTGCCACCGCCGATACCACGAACCATTATACTATCTCCGTACTCTATAACAATAGGTACTCTATAACTAGACAAGGAGGTAGAAGAAATACTCTTGTGAGACGATAAGATGAGACACGCATGCCACGCGTAGCCATGTCAGAGGCATTCAGGCGGCTTTAAAACTCTGATACCAGAGCCCTTAGTCCAGGTTTTGCGTAGTTTACTTAATCTTTCGCGTGCGCGTGTGGTTTCATTCATTTTGGTTAGTTTTTCCTCGATTCCGCCAGAGAGATTCCGCGCTGTACAGAAATGTGGGGGGCGAGGATGAAAAAAAAAACCGGGCAAGTGCGAATCAGGCTCACACATCGAGGGTTCCGTACAAACACGTTAAAATAATTTAAAACCTGTTTTAGCATGTGCTAATGATATAATGCATATTTTGTGAATTTTGAGGCCCTATTTTTTGATTTAAATAAAAAAGTACAGTTTTCAGATTTATTCCTATATGTGTACTCTGAGACAATGCTTCTCGCCAAATTTCATAGTTCTATGTCAACGGGAAGTACCCTGTAGGTTTTGATTATTGCAAAATTTTCGGTTTTTTACGACATAAACGGCTCTAATAAACGATAACTGAGAAGTTTTTCTTTTACACAATTGCAAGAAACCATCGATATACGTATACAGTTTAAATTTCAACTCGATATCTTTACGCGTTCCCGAAATAAAGAGTCTTGACATACACACAGACGGACAGACGGACAACAAAGTGATCCTATAAGGGTTCCGTTTTTTCCGTTTGAGGTACGGAACCCTAAAAATTCATCCCACTTTACATGTATGGGAGCTGCCCCTCGGAAAAACTTGTTCTAAATTGTACTAAAACGATCACAATCTCAACTTTCATGCAATTTGGTTCTTAAATGTATTCGTTATATGTATATAAGGCTTTGTTGGGACGGACGGACAGAACGAAGTTATATAGTTCCTCGTTTTACTGCGGAGCCTTAAAGAATCGGCGTAAAATATCGGTCCATGTGTCATATGACTAACATGTTAAAATTTTAACACTCCCCTTTTTACGCTAGAGGTTAAAAAGAAAGCGTGAATGCTCACGCGTCATTTCCATAAAAACCATGAGTTTTTGTGGTACCCTTACTTAACCACTTCACCCCAGATGAGTCGGCAAATCCACGCGACTTGTTGCGCTTATACAAGATGCTTTTTATCTTCTAAATTTCAAATTTTTTATCTTTTGATTTTACTAACCAAATACACGTTAGACGAATTTTTTTCAAGATATTTAAAAAATAATACCTAGTAAGCCGTTCCAATACTAATATGATAAAATTGTTGTTATTAAACTTTCGCGATTTGAAAACATTATTATTTTATACTACGGGACTAATCGCGCACTAAAATCACGAGATAAATAAATACCTCCTCATCCCGACGTTTCGGCCGTGTTGCATCGACCGTGGTCACGGGTAGACGTCGGGATGAGGAGGTATTTATTTATCTCGTAATTTTAGTGCGCTATTAGTCCCGTAGTTTATAATAATTATATAATAAAATTGCCATGTATACCCTCATAGGAGCATTTGTAGTACTATAGGTATAGGACATGTTACTTAAGAACCAAATGTAAATATTAGGTAGGTACATAATTATGTTGCAATAAATGATTGAGTTTAAGATGAGCAAGGGGAAGGTTTTATTAGAACGATAAATACGTGACTACATTACTAAACAATAGGTAGGTATTGATGATTACTTCGAGCGTTTCTATTTGTGCAGATTTCTGGATATAGTGCTTTATCACTGAATTCAAACGCGCTTTTTGATGATTCTTGTTTGTTCATACTTCGGAAATAGTCCCATTTATATTTTATCAAAGTAGGATGAGTGGTTTTTGAAAAATCAACAATTATGTTAAAAATTATTACATCGAACTATTCGGATTTTGTACACGGTTGAAGTCAGCTAAACCATTTCTTTTGAAAAATAAAAAAATTATGTGTTACATTATTGTTGTTTATCAAAATTTCTATTTCATAATTTTTGCGATGCGACATTTTTATGGGAATCTACCATAAGGCAATACTGTGCTGGAGTTGACTCCTTTAGAGTTTAGTTAAAAATGTAAAAAAGTTATTTTTAACTGAGAGAGCTTGTCTGCATTTCCTTCGCGTTCATACTTATAAAAATCGTATACCCTAATACTATATGTTTACAAAATTGCTCGACATCTGTCCTGGCCCGTTTAAAAATCACCTTGTACTACAAAATTCACTATCCTGTGAGTCGGGGTAGGTGGCAAACACAGTTGAAGTGATAGTTACACGCCAGGGCATGTGGCAGGTAGGCACTTCCCCGAAGTCACATTGTTTCACTCGATTACTCTGGTTACTGCATTCTACGATGGGACAATACAAGAATACGTTCTACGGTTCAGACAAAAAGAAAACCAAAAACTAAAATAGAATTTTTAATTTTTTTTGGCGTCACCTGACTTCTCATTTGTAAGAGTTAGGTTTTATTCCGAGTTCTCACCGCAAGAACATCCCAATATAAAAAAAAACTAATGAAGGAAATGTATTCCTATAATTTAATTAAACATTATAAAATTTCAAATACTTATTTGCGACCATATTTCGCAAGGCAACTCCTTTTAAATATATGAATTATTCCCCTATTCTTTTACATACTCGTAATTACGTAAAAAATAGTTTGATCCATGTACGCTATGAGCGGGATGTTCTTTCACTTCTTGCGGTGGGATCTCGGACTACGAGTATATTAGGTATGTTTTGACAAGATTAGGTATACTGTGCCATTAACGTTCATATAACGTACCTTAAAACAGTAATGTCTTTACAGCATTAATATTGTCATAATGTCTCAAACTTAATTTTTGACCGTCGATCCACCGGAGGAGGTATACAATTCGACGCGTATAAATATATTTTTTTTATGTATAACCACGCATAACTTTTTTCGTAGTTGTCCGATTCCAATAATTCTTTTTTTATTGGAAAGTGTATACTTCGAAATTGGTTTCATTTATATTTTATCGAAATCGACTGAGCTATTTTTGATAAATCAACTATAATGTGAAAAAAAAGAAAGAGTATACTTCGAAATTGGTTTCATTTAGATTTTATCGAAATCGGCTGAGCCATTTTTGATAAATCAACTATAATGTGAAAAATCCTACAATGATTCCGTGCGAAATATTTGCGAATTCTGTACACGGGTGAAGTCGGTCATGCTAATTTTAGCAAAAAATAATCTTGTTTAAAACAATATCCCTAATTTCCTGTACCTAAAACAATATTGTAATTTAGCTAATTAATAAAGTAACGCGATATGTACAGAGTGGGACATATTTTTTCACTTTATAGGGTTATGTTAAGGTTATCGCTGTTCTGAGGTTATCTCGGAGATCGCGTCTACGCCAAAAACCGATATTACGAATTTCAATTAGAAGATAGATAAATTCTTTACTATTCTACTAATATCGATTATTATATAACAAAACATTATCACAATTCACATATCAGTAAACCAAGGGACTACGTGAGGAACCAAGGCAAAATATTATGCAAGAGGGATTTCTGTATATCTTTATTGAATAGCCGTGGTGGTCTTGTGGTAATGACACCCGCCTTACAATCATGACGCTGTGGATTCAAATCCCGGTCCGGTACCAATGAATTTCTTGGAATTTATGTACGGATTTCACAACCTGCTTACGTCTGTAGAAGAAATTCGATAGCATATGTGAATCCACCAACCCACGCTAGGTCAGCGTGGTGGATGTGTCCGAACAACCGTGGATAGGCCTACGTCCTGCAGTGGAATATTAAAATGTCTGGTACAGTACAGTTATTTAAAAATAGGTTCGCGTTTGACCACATCTTGCTTGAGCTGGTAGGAACTAAAATGTCATTGTTTTTCGACAAAAACGGGACAAATATTTTTTACAATTTCTGAGTAGGTAAGTCATCGGCTAGCGCAGCGTAGGACGTCCACCCACAAGGTGGACGGATGATCTCCATTAAGAACACAGCATCGCTTTGAATGTAAGCCGTTCCCAACCGGCCTTATTGGAGATCTCTAGGAGAAGCCAATGTCCATCAAAGACATCGTTATTCATAATGACGAGTAAAACGACTTTTACAATAATTTCGGATTATTACTTTACATAGCAGCGTAACGCTTGTAGGGTTGTTTACTTGGTGTTTGTCCGCGATCACCGAAGCACCGCACGGTCAGTATTTGGATGGGTGACCGCGGTTTTCCATCTTAGCGCTACCGTGGCTCGGATGACGATAAATTTTGAGTCCCTGTTGTTTTAACCGTTTAGCCATGTCAGAGGCGTTCGAGAAGCTTATCAACTCTGACACCAGAGCGACTACGGTCTATACGAACTTACTTTATAGCTTTAAGTAGCTTTTCCCTGTAAATAAAACAGTCCGCTCAGACCTTGACTTGCAACACTCGAGTGCAACTGTCAATCGTCTGTCGAACAGCTGTCAAAACAGCCCGGCGCTGGCCGAGACGCGCGGTAATGGAGCGGAGTGGCGCATGGCGCGGAGCCGACACTATTTTATTTATTCTCGTTTAAAACATCTCTGTTTCTCGTCCCTCTTTCATCACTATTATTTGTGACTATTATTGTTCTTTTTTTCTTCGAGTAAAGATCGCTGTAGCGCAGATTTTTTGCGTACGCATGTTTTGTGTATTTTCCAGTGACAGCTATTCTACTTATGTAAATATTTCCAAACATTCATTTTACTATTGAAAATAAATTCAACAGATTTCATTATGATATGTTCAAGATTTCCAGTATTTGTTTTTGTTTTTGAGTAAAGTATGATGTGTTATATTTCTTTTACGAACTAAATAAGGTTAATGTAGAGAACTCTACTAATTTATTGGTTAAATAAGTAAGATATTCTTTCTTCGGCAGATTTCTTGGCCCACCCCGAAACGAGTCAGTACAGCATCTGTCAGTTTGTCTGTCGCGAGTTACATCCATGTTTATAATTTCACATCCTTCTATGTCCAAGGTAGAGCACGTGCAAAGACCTCAAAGCTCAGGATATGCCCTGCTTTCAAGATTTACATCAGAGCCAGAGTTACAAAAATGATCTTCACTCTAAATTTAGACTGATAGAGTACGGGAGAAACTAATAATCTCTGTAAGTTGCAGTAAAGAGTTTGAGAACCTTATGTGTCCGTGCTTCCTTGATGTATGTCAGCGTTTTCATTTTTATTTGTATTGAGTGTCTAGGGTATTATGCTATATTTATATTCAGCGTTGATGGACAAAAAACTGAGCAAGGAAGTAAAAAGAAGCACTGCAAAGTTACTTGCGCTGTGTTTGCCAGGAGTATCACTCGGTAGTAGAAGGAAGGCTGCGTGTGAACACTCACTTATGTCGATTACAGTAGGGACTGTAAACGCCAGATTGCCAGTATACCGATTACAGCAACCAATGGCCAGGGACAAGCACTTCACACGTTTTTTCGTACATTTTGTTAAAACGTTGGTGGCAGCCAATCGCTATAGTAGTGTCCGCGATACAAACAGATAGATGTAAAGGTAGCCCGCGGCTGGCCGGCCTCCACCGTTGCGGTTAGTGGCCTGTCTGCAATTTGAACTATATAAGACGTAGCCCACTTCTGAAAATATGTCATCCAGCACAATCCTCTCTTAATGAGGTCATCGATATATTTTGTATTCTACGTTGTACTTACCGGTTTTATTCGAAAACTTTTCAATTGTAAGTTTAGGTTTTCAGTCCTGCACTACGTACCCTGTTCACAGCCATTATATCCGGCCAATTCGCTGCACTATGTTAATTTGCTAGACTATATCCGAAGTACATTTAGGTTTATGGTAGAGCATTATAATCCTTCGGTGGAGCTACCGGAAGTTGACCAGACGTTCCCGAGCAGAGAGTTATGATTTCCCCCGTGGCCACGTTTGGCTCAATGGGCTGCTAATAGGGGTATGTATAGCATGAAAATGTCACAGTGTATAATATACTAAACAGTAAGGTGTCTTTAATGCTACGATCTACCTGCGTCTTAACGCGTAGATTATTGCGTCTCAACGCGTAGATTGTTGCGTCTCAACGCGTAGATTATAGCGTCTCAACGCGTAGATTATTGTGTCTCAACGCGTAAATAAAGCCGTTGAGTTACGTTTACATAAAGCGTTATGTAGCCTAAGAGAGTGTACAAAGCATGTCAACAAATGCGTTTGTTAAAAAAAAAATTACATACTTGAGTACTTAAAATAATGAAATTTTGGTAAAAATATTTTTTAAAGTGAAACTTCTAATGCGACTTCCAACAAGGTTGCGTTAAACGTTTAACGCTACCATGGAGGGGGTATGAAAGCACTGTTGCGTTAAACGTTGAACGCTCCTGGGGAGGGGAAATAGTTACGAAGTTTTACTTCGCGCGCGCGGACTCCACGCACAATTTTTTTTTGTTTTATTTTTTTGCAATTGCAAGACAATTTTTTTTTATTAATCGTCAAGAGCTTGTTACAGACAAGAAAATATGTCAAAGAAGCCCCTCGCGTGTGGATCGTGACCCAAACGTTCCCAACACACTAGCAGCATTTTCACGCTGCACGGCTAATGCAATTTGCTGGACCATCCCGCTCGAGGATGTCGAGTTCGACCCTTCTCACGCAAACTCTGTCCCAGTTCATAAGCAAATTTCTTGGCATCGGAGCCCCACGGTCCCGCCGTTTCAACAGCAAATATTATTTTTGTGTACTCACCAAATTATAAAGCTCCATTTCTTTCACTATTTTATTGCTTTTTAGTCTTAAAATTTTAATTAAAAAATCAGTACTTTGATACCATTTAGATGCAGAAGGTCCCTATTTTATTAAATTTACAAACTAAGGAAAGTCGAGACTTTGTAGAAATATTGACAGATAAATCTTACAGTTAATAAATTAAAAAGTGCTGAAATTTTTCTCCTTAGTCTATTATTGTTTGCACACAGCTCGCTAGTATGACATCCTACTTCCTACTAATATTATAAACGCGAAAGTTTGTGAGGATGGATGGATGTTTGTTACTCTTTCACGCAAAAACTACTGAACGGATTGAGATGAAACTTTGCAATAATATAGCTTATATATCAGAATAACACATAGGCTATAAATTATAATGATATTGCGTCAAAAATCAAAATATCATGCGGGCCAAGCCGCGGGTAAAAACTAGTGTTAAATAAGATAGTATTAATTCATAATGGGTTACCTCATAGTTTATCTACTACTAATTATACACTATGAAAGCAAAAGCACCGAGAAAAGGGGAAGCGGGGAGCTGCATTAAATATAGACTACGCCTTTGTCGCGTCTACTCTATCCATTATTTATGTCAACCGACTCCCAGCTTTATGCTAATTACTCTAAAGTGCCAATTTAATTGAGCTCCGTAGGGGAGATATGGCAAAATCGGACACTGAATCACCGGTCACTTACCCGTTGGGAAATGATTTTATTTGTTTCGATGAGATAGTGGGCTGATTTACTGCGGATGGCACTTTGATGTCGATAGCTGGGTATTAACTTGGTAATATTTTAATGTGGAGAGAAAGTGGGATGTTGCTATGATTGGTTCAGTGATTAATGTGTAGACATGGATCGTAACTGAATACAAGGTGGTGCATTGCCAAGTGCAGGGACTTTTAGGGTTATACAGGGTTATTTGAAGTTATTTCTAATCAATTAGCATCCTTTTACAGGCTTATTCTGTACAACAAAACTAACAACTTTTGTTTTGCAACTTTTGTCATAAATTAAAAAAAAATTGCTGTTCCATACATTTTGTCGCGGCTGAACGATATTTTTCTATGGAACAACATTTTTTTTTAGTTTTGACTAAAGGCGTAGAACAAAATTTGTTAGTTTTGATGTTACCCCTAACAGGATGCTAAATGATTAGAAATAACACTGTATAACTGTATACACTATATACAGGGTTATCCAGAACTCGTGTACTAAGCTAAAAGCATTTAAACCATCATTATGAACAGCTTTCTGAGTCACCATTTTGTATGGACCAGCAGATATTTTTTTTCTCGAATTCTGGGTTGGCCCCATATTAAAAAAAGTTGTTCTTTAAGATGTTACAATACTACTTTATATGCTAAAACTACCTACACTACTACTACATTGAAAACAATTGGATCATCTACAGACCCTGAAGGTCTAAAGATAATCCAAGTGCTCAAGCCCACTGCCAGTTGGCAGCGTGCCCAGCATGCTGGCAGCATTGCCACGCTAAATGGCAGTGCTTATACGTTGAGCCAAATAAACACCAGCATTTTGGTCACGCGTCGCATCCACCAGACGCTCAGAAAGACTTTTGAAAACAAGATGAGCTCCCGGGCCCCACGGACCCAAAGTCTCAACTCCAAATGGCTCAAATATGTAACCACTACCGAAAAATGTAGTATTGTATCATATTGTAGTTAATAAAGACACTTTAAAAAAAAGATGTTATAATGGTCTTAACGGCTTAGTGCAGGGTAAGCAGATATATACATGTATACATAATATATAATGTATTCTCATTTTATGAACAAAAAACGTTAATAAGTACTATGTACAAAGTCTAATCTAATCATCATAAAGATCAATGCAAATGTAAAACAAACCGAAAAAGACAAAGATTTACAACATTCGTATAAAAAACAATGCAAATAGGTTTATTATCCCCTAAAGTATCAATAAAACTGTAATGCGCCAGCTGACGCTGCGTACCTACTAATACGTTGGGTAATTCTAAAACAAAACTATTAAAATGATAATGTATTTAATACCATATAATTATATTTAATGTGTATTTATTATTAAAGTTCGTAAAAATATGGAAAAATATTAAACCAGATGAGTATGTTAATGAATCAATATTATGTTTTATTTTTTGTAATATTAGGTTCCATTACTAGCAATAATTATAGTTATCTTAAAAATCTTTGGATGCGCTGTTAGCCTGCCCGTCTAGCCCAAGCTACGAGTACTTCATAAAAGTAAATATTTTTTTATTGTTTTTAGACCGTGCCTGATTTGCACGTTTTAAAACAATGATTCCATACGCACTTCTAAAATGTTTATTTTATACTTCTGTAGGTATATTGTCACACATCGTTAAGAGGATTCTGAATGGACCAGAGTTTTCGCGTTTTCTTACAACTTTTGAGAAAATTCGCGGTACTATTTTGATCAATTTACGTACTGGGAGAAAACTTTGGTGTCAATCGCTTGAGTAAGAAATATTCCACTATCTACCAGTGACCACGGTCGATGCAACTCGGCCGAAACGTCGGGATGAGGAGGTATTTATTTATCTCGTAATTTTAGTGCGCGATTAGTCCCGTAATAATGTGTTCAAATCGCGAAAGTTTAAAAACATCATTCCACTATCGTACGTACGTCATATTTTTTCAGAATAGTTTTTTTTCACCGAAAAAACGATAGGAAAGTTTCATCTTGAGAGATAAAACTTTGCAATAGTAATGCATACACATCAAAATAACACACAGGCTATAATTTATCAAGATATCGCATGAAGCGAAGTTCATTGGATCAGATCAAAATAATTTATTAATTTATTTTTGTTCGTTTAACTATCATTTAGTTTTGTCATAAGCCATGATGTGGTCAAAAATAAAGTAGCTACGTAGGCTAACTAGCCTAACTAGGTAATCGTTTGTTTCGATCTAATTTATTAAATATGTCAATAAATAAGTAGCAGTATCTCCCATCGACTCTACGGAGTAGTGTAGAGTATTGTTCCTTCGAGACAGCTATTAATAGAGTGGCAGGAATCGGAGCACGCGACGGCGGTGATTCACCCGCTAATGACTAAGTGCACCCTGATTTAAATACGCGGGCTTTGGGATATTCCAATAGAAAGTTGTCTGAAACGCGGTCTCTTACTTATGGGCCTTATTCATCCGCAGCCTTCTTAAGAGGGAAGACCAGGCTCAAGGAATTTTAGAAATAGGTATTTGGACTAAACTATTGCCGTCGCGTTGCGCCCAAACCAATCTGTGGTCAAGCTTCAATGTGTGGTGTAATGCAATTATCCCACTGATTGGTATAAGCCTCTCTCTCGAAGTGCTATCTGCCTCCGTTCTTTGCCGATTGGCAAAGAACTGAGTACCTGGACTATACGACCCGCGCATGAGCCCTAATAGTAAGAGTAACAGTCTAAAGAAAGAACCATGTTTGGAAGATAATGAAGAGATAGGTAGATAAACCTAAGACGCTGATACAGCATAGGGTAAGAGTAAAGCACATATCATACTGAATTGGTGGCCGGAGAGGTCACAAAGTTTCAAAGTGGAGAGCACGTGCCGGCAATGCGCAGCGTATTATCGTAGATCCTCTCACAAGGTAGAATAGGTGACCAGAAGAAAAAAAAATCGCGCTGCACACAAGTTGCTGACCACAGGTCTTTTTGAAAGTCTTTGAGGATGGCCGGCCAGTGTCAGCCTATGTCTGGCAGTAGACATCGTAATTCGTATGGCAGCGATTATTATTATTTTTAGCACTGTGCCAAGGTTCTATGACAACCCTATTCAAACCTAAAACCTGCTTGCTTTTACATTGTTGATCAAATTATCCTGTTTTAAAAACATTCTAAAAGATAAAAGTGAAAGTCAAGAATCCGGGATCATTAAATTACTAAAAGACAGGCCAAGATGTTTTTGAAAAATAAGCTTATTGCTTTGAAATTACAACATTGTTTTAATTATAATAAAGTGGCCATTAAAATAATATCGTAGGGGAATATTACAGTAATTATGTGTCAGTTTATAACGCATAGCTCAGTATTTATGACTTTATTGGGAACAGAAGTAATTAAAGTTTCATGGGGTTCATAGGTAGAGCCATAAAAATAGATTTCCATTCGTTGTAAATGATTTAAATCAATGTTAAACACCGTTTGTAACAATAATTGGTAAACAGAATCTTCAGAAACTCAGACTAAGTCTAAGGAATTAGGTACAAAAGGCAGTGATCCATGATAAGGATTTTAAGTTTTAAGCATTGTATGTTTACTGACTTTCACAAAGAAGCTGTACATTTTGATTGTGTGTTATGCGATATATTCGCCATTTGTAGGCAGACCACGACAGACCTATTTATACGAGTGATTTTTTTTTTCAATCTGCAAAGTAAATTTGTGCATTCTGCAAAGTAAATTTGTGCATTCTGCAAAGTAAATTTAAGCATTCTGCAAAGTAAATTTATGCATTCTGCAAAGTAAATTTATGCATTCTGCAAAGTAAAGGAGTTGGTAAACTTTTTATATGGGAGGCGGTCCTTGAAAACCTGCAGCGATGCGAGCTGTATTAATGTTTAGTGCCATATTTAAGAATATTATTTCACGCAAAAACATATTTTTGTGTATCGCCGTTTTATTATAATATCTCTTTTTTATTTCCCTAAGTAGAAAATATTTAGACAGAACTGGTAATACTAAGAGGAGGTCTACGTATCAGACAGGAATCTTCAAACAACCAATAGCGGGCTGGTATTTTAGAGTTTGACATTTATTTATTTTTTAAAACATGGCGACCAGCCCTCTATTGGTTGTTCAATATTTGACAATGTCATTTCCTTTTGCTGTTTCATAATGTCACTGTCAGGTTTTTTTTTTCAATTTAGACTTAATGCAGTTATTTGGTGTAGCATATAGTTCATTTTTCTAATGTTTTTAGAACCCATTTAAAAATTAAATGGCGATGAAAAAAATTCTAAAGAATATGTGTTTGAAAAGATAATTATATAAGCTTTCTGTTGGTATATATTTTGTTTCTGCAAGATTTCAAAAACCGCATCTTTTCCATATCCTTTGTGCATTCTGCAAAGTAAACTTGTGCATTCTGCAAAGTGAATTTGTGCATTCTGCACAGTAAATTTGTGCTTTCCTTGAGCTAACTATTCAAATAGTACGCAACTATTTATTAATTTATTGTAGCTGCATTAAAATTATAAAAGAAATTTTAATGCAGTTCCAATAAATTGATGAACATTTCAAGAGAATTACAGTATAAAATATTATCATGATATCGCCGATATATTTTGATTATTCTATTCATTTTCAAGTGATTTCTTAGTACTTAAAATTTACCTTTACGCAGTTTATGCTAAACATTTTAATCAGGGATTAAGCAACCAGCAGTTAGTCCAGCGTTCCCTTTAACTTCTTGTTACTCCTTTTAAGGCTTTATAATAGACGATAATTGCTAAAAGTGTTTATTAACTGGCGACACTACACGACATTCTATCTAGCAGCTAGATTCTAGCTAGAGTTGGCCAGACATTTTAGTACTTGACTAGATTTTCTTGCAATCATTTGCCAATATTAATGTCGTTCTTCATCAGTATCAGTAAAATCTTTTAGAATCATGAATATGGATTAGTTATGCAGACTTATTTGTACTAAAGTTAAGTTATTTCGTATTAATTTGCCAAATGATTTGCCGTGGTGTCAGAGGTTTTTAGCCACCCGAATGAGTCTGACAAGGCTTAACGATTTTTTTAAGTACCTAGTACGGCGCATAAAGGGGTCTCTGATTTTGTCTGTAGTTCCGGTCAATTATAAGAAGAGTCTTCAAATGTATGGAAAACTTAATTTTCACAGAGATACCAGAAGGATAACGTGTTAGATCGAGAAAAGAAAGAAAGAGATGCAATGATTTAATATGGCACGAGTTAAAAAAAGACATAAAAAATATCTCGATTCAGTGACTAGTTGCCGTGTTTTTCTCTCAGTAGTGTCAAATTCCAATACATATTTGACAGTTTTGACAGCGCTGAGCCAGATTTTCCATACATTTTTGTGGTTGAGAATTGCCTCAAGCGACAACAGAGCTATCTCTCTAGTTGTAATAGCTCTGTGTTAATTTTAATTTGCAATATATACGTGTAAGCTAAACCTATTATATAGGCAGTGTTATACAACGTTACAAACTATACAGCATAACTGTTTAGGATCTGGCAAGACGTGGTCTCTCGCGAACCTACACGTATCTTGTATACTGAAACCACAGATCAGAGATTGTTCACTGATATGTGACTGTACTGTACAGGACGTAGGCCTACCTACGAAAGGTGATCGGGGCATATCCACCACACTGGCCCAGTGCGGATTAGTGGATTCCGATTCCCATACGCCATCCAATTTCTTCTATGGCCGTGTGCAGGTTGCCTCACGATGTTTTCCTTCACCGAAAAGCCAGTCGTGAGTAAATTCCGAAAAACTCATTGGTACGGGACCGAGATTTGAACCCACGGCCTCACTGACGATTTGTGATGAAACCTTTCAAAATATTAATTAATAAGAATTAGTATTACAAAGTTCCTTCTACTAGTCCTTATGATGGAAGTTTTATCAGCCGCTAGAACTATAGTTCGTTCGCGTACTCATTGAAGTTTTTTTTATTATTGTAAGTAACTATCAAAACTGGGTTTAACTATTAATCCATAGTGTAGGCCTACATATAACAATAGATATCCTTTGTCTAGTAATGATGATGATCAAAAAATAAACCGTTACTTTCCCCCATTGTTGTGGTTGAAAAGTTAACAATAAAGTATAACTGTGAGGTTTCCTCTAGACAGCTCGATATTTTTTGTCCTAATCCCATAATCCTCTTGGCGCAATACAATATGAGTTCCTGATTTGACGTTATTTCCGGGTTTTTATTTACATTTTCTTCACAAATGTCAGGTTGTTTTGTTCAACATAATTCAATCATGTTTCAAAAGGAAATAATTAGGCGTGTTGATGTCGTAATGGGCACGTTGCCATAATTCTGCACATGCACGCTGCATCGAAATTTCTTGAATATAATTGAGTTTGTTGAATAAGAAGGTGCGTACATTTATAAAACGAGCTTTAAAGTGGCATTTTACAGATCTAAGTGTATAATTTAATTGTTAAGCCAGAGTAGAGGAAACTTTTTGAACTAGGCTTAACTATCCGGAATTTCTTGAGAATTAGGCTATAAAATTTGTATTTTTTTAATCTGTATTATAAAAATATTTATGTGGTATATTCTTCCATCCATCAGGCATAAGAAGTCTACTGCTGGACATAGGCCTCTCCTATGGATCTCCAATAACACCGGTTGGAAGCGGCTTGCATCCAGCGCGATGCTGCGGTCTTAATGAAGTCATCCCTCCACCTTGTGGGTGGACATCCTACGGTATATTCTTACAAGTTTATTAATGTTTCTCATATCATCCTTTAGTATTTCCTCAATGATTTTCCATTGACACTGCGCATCACCTACATTTTATCACAGTGACTGTAATTTAAATAGGAGGGTCTCAAAGGACAACCTTGCACATCGACATACGTCGAATAATTTAATATATTTCCCGCACAGAATATAAAATTTTGATCTCAGCACCAGATCAAAAAGTCTCGATAAGCAAACACGCTTTTCAAAGATCTGTAACACATTTTATTCAAACGTCTCCAGTCCAGAGCACGCGGGGTCCTAAGCCCAGCAATGCCACACATCCTCGGCGCGCGAAGAACCCGCGTGGAACCGGTCCCACAATTACTCCCATCCCCCCTCCTATCCCCCCTTCCGGCTAATTGGGCGGCCACGCTCTAAAGGTAGCCTTTGTCGGCTTTATCACTGCACGGAATTGGAAGGAACGTAAAATTAATTTATTGCGTAACTTACTATCGGTAACAATGGAAGGCTTTTGTTAGTTTGAAACTGTAAGGCTGACACATCTTCCTTGTCAAAATTAAATCAAAATTGTGTTTATTGACTTAAAAATTAGCCTAATATTTGTCGTACTCTGGATCCTGAATCTGAATTATATTACTGTTTTTTTAAGTAGAATAGGTCTACATTTGGCCACCAACTCGCCTGATAGAAAGCGAAGCTGTAACTGAAGATAAAGTATGTAGACCTAGAAGATACCTATTCACGTATTACTGTATAAGATTGAGATTTATGACTTCTATTAGTCAAATTCTTGTAATACCTACTTGCAGTGTATACAATGAAAGCTACCTAAGATTAACATAGTTTTTGGGTCTACAAGGTAATTTTAATGAATGGAGAACATTTCCTATTAAATTATAACCAGATAGGTTAAGTTTAGAGTAGAATGCAAGCTAATTTAAACATTATGAATTACTTCAAAAATAGATTAGGAATTCTTGAATTCGTATGTTAGAGAGAAGTGGTGGTGGAAAAGATATGTCCTGTTAATTGGGTAGAAGGAGAATGGTGTTGTACTTCTCCAATTGCTCTATTTGTTCAAAATGTTTCGCGCCCCAAAATGGTTGGCGCCACAAAAACAAGCAAAATAGAAAGCAAAACCATTTTAGGACCTTCCGCTATTGTATACTGCCCTTCGAGATAGCTTTATCTGAAGAAAGTGACATAGTTATGGATTTCGTAAGCAGTCCAGTTCTCACGAACATTGGTAATGGTCAGACGCCGGGTGGCGGCGCTGGTATGTAGACAAACCGAAAAGAAAGTTGGTACAAGGGACAAGCGAAAGCAATAGTTTTTTTTTTCGTTCTCGTTAGCAATAGGTTCTTCTATCCCTTTTGTTCAAGTAGGGCTGAGGAAACAGTCGAGGTTTCTCTCCTGCTGGGACTGCACGCGCTAGTATACTGTCCACTTTTCAACACCTTCAAAACCAATTCGTTTCCTAGGCCGTCATGGTCAGCGACTACTTTGGCCATCTAAGTTTAGTTGGCCTCTCTTGGCTTAGTGGAGTCCTAGTTAGGGCCTAAACGCCGTCTTTATCTTCTTTCTCTTCCTCTGCGTCGGCTAGAAGTAGGTAAGTAGCAAGCTGGTACGAGGACTTGTGGTCAAACTCAAAGAAGGACTGTTGCAAGGGACAAACGAAATCATAGTATTATATAGTTTTTTTTGTTCTTGAGTTCTTCTCCCCCTTTGTGTAAATAGGAGTCAGGAACCTCTAGGTTCCCTTCTTTTTGGGGCTGGACGCCCTGTTCTGTGATAAGTCATGTGGCTTTTACCAACGTGACTTATGTCAATCCCATATAATCATCTCTGTCACGAGTTTACCTTACCTCACGAACTACGAAAAGCCTGGTCACAACGTCTATAGCTTGCGCCAACCGGTGTCTACCGTCCAGCACCCAGGCCGAGTGTTTGCTGACCAAACAGAATGTAATGGAGTCAGAGTCCGTGACTGCCCCGACGCCTGCCTCTAATTAACGCGCGTGTGGCCAACTCTCTTGTTAAATAAGGAGATACGCTTTATTCGAGCATTTCTTATTAATTAGGAACTTTTTGGAAATTAAATGCAGTTGATACCGTTAGGTTAAAGAGGACGCAGTGTCTGTTACTTGGTTGTTGTAACTGGCTGTTATTTGGAACTTTTTTTATAAAGCTTGCGCTTGAGCTTTTTAAGGTACGCTTGGCTAGAAAATACTTCTTAAACATATTTTATCTACTTAGCTAACTCTGCCATATTTTGAATTTTAAATTATTTCTTACATCATCATGGTAGTCCGTGACCATGGCTTGTGCTAAATTTTTGAAACGTTGGAAAATGTTTTTTTTTAGTCGTATGCTATTATATCCCGTTGCCGCTAACATAGATTTTTAGTTTTAGTGTTCGCTTCTGCTATGCGGTCCAAGACGCATACGTCCGAGCGGGCTATTGGTTCAAAAATAAGGACCCCGGGCGTAGATTTTCCTATGTTTATGCCATTCACCTCTGTCCCTTGCCAACTACATCCATTTACTACTCATTTGATATCATCAATTTCTTACTAACCAATGACAGTAGTTCTCAAGCAACTGAGAAGAAAGAAAGGTGTATTATATCATCCGTCTGAGCAGTTTACGAGCGAAGACCATTAGAGATTTGTCCCGTCGTAACTCCTCCATAAAAGCCGTATAACCAGCCACTGCCCAAAGGTTTTAAATATGCTCATTAAAGGCTAATTGTGAGCTTAAGGTATAATCTCACGAGAACGCAGGAAAAAAGCTCGGCAAGCAAGGGTCATGTTAACATTTTCTTTTTGAAAAACTTCATAATCCTATTAAAGGGTTAGCCATAATAATATGATAATTGATTAAGATCTCCGATCTTGTCAGGGATATTTCGCGATATACTACTTAATTTTATAAACGCGAAACTTTGTGAGGATGGATGGATGGACGTATGGATGTTTGTTACTCTTTCACGCAAAAACTACTGAACGGATTGAGATGTAACTTTGCAGTAATATAGCTTATATATCAGAATAACACATATGCTATAAATTACAATGATATTACTTTACAATGATATTGCGTCAAAAATCAAAATATCATGCGGGCGAAGCCGCGGGTAAATACTAGTAAATAATAATTATCTTTCGTGATATGATTTTTCGAAAACGGTCTAGCCTTATTTCGATAAAATTTAAATGAGTCCCTCTCTGAATTATGATCTAACAAACAAGAAAAGAATTATCAAAATCGTTTTATAATTGGCGAAGTAATCACGTAACATACATGTATACAAAAAACATACAGTATTTTTAAAGTCGGTTAAAAATATGATGTTCATGTGGAAATGTCGCGGTGTGTCTCTACCACCGTGCGACTCCCTTGATGTTGATTTAAAGCACCACGACTCCATCACTCAGATGAAAGTTCGGCCGGAGCCGGCTGTAAACCACGCCATAAAACTCTCACAACGGATAGTTTTGTAATCGGGAATCGACAGAAAAGCTACCTACTCGTGTGTAAAACTTTTAGTAAGTACATACTTTCTTTCCAAGTAATATATCTTTTGATTCAACCTTCGACGTAAAAAGGAAGGGTTATAAGGCTAAGTCTATATTTGAATGTGTGGCATCATAGCTTCCAAATGACTGGACCGATTCTGATGGGAGATCTGTTAAAAGGGTGATCAAGAGATGCTTGTAAGCTAAACCATAATACAGTTTTTGTTTGGGGACTGTAATATAAACATGTTCAATGTATTTCACTTACGTCTCATGTCATTTAGAATGTGTGCCTTAATACCCATTTATCTTTTCTTCTGACAAAACACTGTAAATATCGAACCGTTTCTTATTCATCATAGATAGTTTGATTTAGCCCACAGCAGAACATTAACTTCCCTGCGAAAGAGCAGGGAAGTTAATGTGCTGCTGTGTTCGCATCTGCCCCTTCTTGCGCCAGTTAGGTTCTGCACCCCAGCATAGCAAAGAGATTTAACTTTTAAATATCTTTATCAATCAATACTCTATCTATGATTATGCAAATTTTATTGATTTTGAAAAAATGTACGGACTAATTAATTTTTTCAAGTTTCATTGTTGGTCCCATAGTAAAAGTTGACCGATTCCATATACGATGGACATAACCTAGGATAATATTTAATTACTCATCACAATGACCAATGACCAACTAATTTGTTTTCTTTTCGAACGAGATAAAAGTTGGCGGAAATATATTTTGTTTAGTTTTTAAACTTTAGCAATTTGAACACATTATTATTATATACTACGGGACTAATAATAATATAAAATTACTACTACACTAAATTACACGCACTAAAATTACAAGATAAATAAATATCTCCTCATCCCGACGTTTCGGCCGAGTTGAATTGACCGTGGTCACGGTTGATGAAACTCGGCCGAAACGTAAGACAAAATTATTATTATGTACTACGGAACTAATCGCGCACTAAAATAACGATAGTTAGATAGGCAACTGCCTTGAAAAGGATGCTGGTGTTACCAATGGGCTTTTGGATATCGTTGCGCTGTCTTTGGACTGATCTTCCAGAGTAGTTTGGTTCTTATCGAGTCATGAAACAGATGCTAAACAAAAATAAGAAAGCATCGTCATTCTTTAAAGATAATAATATCGTTAAAAAGAGAATAAAATATGAATCCAATAAACAAACAAATAAAGAACGGAATACTAAAATTCTTATAAAAGACTTCAACACAAGCCAAATCATTAGCAATACTTTCAAAAGGTATAATATCAAATGCAGCTAATAAAATGCAACCGCCTTTATAACTTCATAAAAACATAAGTGTGCAATTTAAGGGGCGCTCCTTTAAGGTATGCGTCCACAGTCCCGCATCGTACCTAATTATCGGACACATCGCATCGAACAGATTCTTTGTATAGAAAAGTATACAAGTGCGTCCACTGATCCGCATTATCCGGCTCGAACAAATCTGTACTGTACTGTACTGTATCAGCCTTACAATAGTTCACTGCAGGACGTAGGCCTACCCACGCTGGCCCAGTGCGCGGGTGGTGTTGCGGGGTGTGGTTTCACGTGCGCCATCGAATTTCTTCTGCGGACGTATGCAAGTTGCCTCACGATGTTTTCTTTCACGGAAAAAGCCAGTGGTGTTAAATTCTGTACATAAATTCCGAAGAACTCATTGGTACGGGACCGGGATTTGAACGCACGACCTCACTATTGTAAGGCGAGTCATCATCATTCGGGTTCTTCGGGGTCCGAGGGCAGCGTGTACACAATTTCAACTGTAGATCTGCAGTTTTTTTGATATCTTCACAATTTTCATTTTAAGCTATGAAAAATAAAAACTGTAGGTAAATTGCGTGGAGACCTTATTGAGACCTTCAAGATTCTCAATGGCTTCTATAATCTTCCAGATATTAACGACATGTACACTTTGAAGGAAAATATGCGCGATAGCAGACGTCATAAGTTTCTCTTGCAGCCTACACCATCACAAACCAACACTGCACACCACATACTATGCAATAGAGTTGTCTACAATTGGAATAGGTTGCCTGAAGATGTCATCTCAGCAAGAACTATAAACACATTTAAGACTAGACTGGACCTTTGGATAAAGAAGGAAAACATTTCTTTGTCAGACAAATACTAATTTAATTCGACTCTGCTTGATATAGGCATATCAGTATACACTGCTCGCCTATAAACAAATAAATAAATTTACTGTAAAATGTAACTGTAGAATTTTATCCCTTTTTTAAGTTTGAACTTACAGTTTTCTACTGAATTTTATCTTTGAATTTTAACACTATACTATCCTAGGGGGAATTTTGCGATGCGTGCCGATGACGTCATAAGGTATGCCGATCGGCGGACGTATTCCGCGCGCTGCCGTGATTTGCAAATTTAAGTTTCCTAATTATTTAAAAAGAAAGTAGTTTCTAAAGTGTGTTGCAATCCATTTTCTGGTAGTCGGTGATCCGATCGGTGCTGAGGCAGCGGTCGAATGGTAGAAAAAAGTATCCGTTTGATACGATACGACGCGTCCGATACGATGCGGAACTGTGGACGTTTACCTTTAAATATTTATCTTGTATCAAACGTGGTACCTGTTTTGTCGGCTTCTTATCTCTGTGGCTCGTGGCATATGCTTCGACCAAAAGTTTGGAGCTACTCTGAAATCGCACCTGCTTATGAAATGTTGAATATTTATTTTGTTTTATTAAGCAGAAAATGTCGCAGTTGTAATGGTATAAGGGCGGCTATTAGTTTTATGAAATAAAGCCAAGCCATGGTGGCTTATGTAAATATAGATATAGACATGACCACAATAAGGAAGTTTCCCATTTTTAGTTTTATTTTCTTTAAATCACTAAGTCTGCAATAAATTATGGTGCTTATATTTTTAAATTTTCTTTAAAAATACGGAGTTATGAATTTTTACACTTTAATTTTTTCGTCGTAGACACGACACGATGCAAAAATCCGTCGCGGGGCTTTTTCATTTCGTGCGGTAATGAGAAAGGAAACTTCTTTATTGTACCTACTTACATACATTTTTCGTTGGAAAGTGTTTTTTTTAAATCGACCCAAGAAGAAAATGTTACTTAAGCCGAACTTGATTTGATTATTTTTGTACTGTACTGTACCAGCCTTTTCAATAGTCCACTGCAGGACGTAGGCCTACCCACTAAGGGTGATTGGGCCATATCCACCACGGTGGCCCAGTGCGGGTTGGTGGATTCACATACACCATCGAATTTCTTCTACGGACGTATGCAGGTTGCTTCCCGATGTTTTTCTTCACCGAAAAGCCAGTGGTGTGAAATTCCGTACATAAATTCCTAAGAACTCATTGGTACGGGACCGGGGAAACGAACCCACGACCTCACGATTGTAAGGAGGGTGTCACTACCTCTCGACCACCATGGATTATGATTTTTGTCTTCAAGGATGCTTTTTGTCGCATTTTTCAACGAATCTCGAGGGAACTTGGTACACAAGTCTTACATATTAATGTTTTGGCGATTTTAGGTTGGGGTTAGGGGGGTAACTGTTCTCTCTAAAAGGGGTGAAATTTGCTCTCACGCTATTCGTCAGCCGATTTCGATAATAATCAAATTGGTCAAGAGCTAGTCAAGATATAGGGATAATTATGAAAATTCAGTTAAAGAGAGGTGTCACGAGTGTTAATATTCAAAGAGCTACTAGTATAACCACGAGTGACCAAATCGAATTTCACGGTAGAGACGGTGATCGTGACACAGAAGGGACGTATAATTATGTGGTTAGGCTGGTGTTTCGGATAAGTTATTGCCGCCCAGCGGGGCATGTGATAGCAATAACATATTCCGAAAATAATTTCAAATATTTACCAAAGAATGTTCCAAGTTGCCATCGGGACCTTATGATGCAGTGTCTGAACGAGCACTTATGTTTTATAGCTTTCGAGAATTTTTAATACCATTATTTCATTTGAATTTTAAGTGATACTAGTTATATATTTTAAACCAACTTCCAAAAAGAAGGAGGTTCTATGTTCGTCTGTATGTATTTTCTTTAACCGATTTCCAAAAAGGAGGATGTTCTATGTTCGTTTGCTTTTGTTGTGTATATTCATCGATACTTTCGTCAATTGTGAACTGAATCAAAAAATCTTTTTAGTTCGAAAAAGTATACCTACTCCCGAAGTCGTCCCATTTAAGATTTATTGAAGTCGGCTAAGCCGCTTTTGAAAAATCAACACTAATGTAAGAATTGTGTACATTAATTCGAGTGAACTATTCGAATTTTATACACGATGGAAGTTGGTTTTGCCATTTTTTTGCGAAAACTAATTATTATTTAGTGTAAAGTTTTAGAAATGAGCTCACGTACCGGCAAGCGCAGCGTAGGACGTCCACCCATAAGGTATACATACGACACCGTGATCGCACTTTATGCAAGATACTTCATAGTTGACCTATTGATTTACTGATATTGTTTGGTAACGAAGCCCCCTATACAGCGAATTAAAAATTGCAAATATTACTTTGAAAACATTGTCGTTCACTTTATTTAGGTATGACTTGACAGCACAGCTGATCGACGCTAAGTTTTATTTTAGTGCAGTAGAAAATTTGCGGGTAGATTATAAAAACTCCTACATTCAAAATATATGTCGCTTTCTGAAGGAGACACAAAATAGTTTTTTAGCATAGTTTTATTTAGTTTTTATTTAATTATTATTTTTAATTGATGTTATTACCTAATTATTATGTTTTGTTTTATTATAATATCATGTTGGACGAGACCATAAATAGGAACATCGATGCTTATATTGAATTATTTGTTATCAGTGTAACTATTTTGTTAATAAATGATTTCATTTCATTATAAATAAATAAAATAATTTTGGCTCAGACCAATACAAACAAATTTTACACCCGAGTCACAATTCCGTAAAGGCCCCACTACACTACCCGCTACGACGCGACGCTCAGTCGGAGTCCTCGACGAAGTCACCCGGAGTTCGAAGTGTACGTCCACACACTCGGTCAACTTCGCCAAGTGCCCAGTCTCTCGGAGACCGCGTACGAGGCAACATAGACATTCAAGTGACAGCTGCCGTTGCAATGTGCACCCTACTACACAGTACGACGGACTACGACGTCTCGCGGCGAACTAGAGTGAGGCGAGTAGTGTGGCGAGACGCTTCGTATTCGAACTCCGGAGCTCTCCAAGTCCTTTGACTCGGATGATCGGAAGTCAGGCGAGGCGGAGCGAGGTAGCACGAAGCGGAGCGAAGTTAAGTCCACATTATTCGCTTCGATTAACTTCGCGAGTAGTGTAGTGGAGGCTTAATACTTATAAGCCGCGATAAAAACACTATCGTTATTATCTCGTAACACAAGCACGGTACAGAACAGGTTGCGAGCGGCGCCGGGCGCGGAAGGCTAGCAATCTGATCGCTATCTAACTCGCCGCTACTAAATTATGTATCATTCGCAATAATTGCCAGGAAGTTTTCT
This sequence comes from Hypomecis punctinalis, assembly GCA_949316475.1. Lineage (NCBI taxonomy): Eukaryota > Metazoa > Arthropoda > Insecta > Lepidoptera > Geometridae > Hypomecis > Hypomecis punctinalis. Next base: position 25,718,693 of record OX438799.1, on the reverse strand, counting down.
CATATTTTGCTGCAAGAAAATGTCTACTTTCCTAAGAAGAAATACAAAATGTACTATCTAGCTAGCACGTCCTCTTTTTTAATGATTTTATTACTTGACTTGATATATATTTTTAAGTGTTGTAAAGGCCCAACGAATAATACAAGTAACAACGGCGGCGGGTGTAAAGTTAGCTAGAAGCTGCGCGAGCGCAGCTTTATGTGAGCTTCAGTCAAAATTGTATATTGCGCAGATTGCAGCTATCTTAACATCTGCCGATTTTTATGATTCGGCTTATACAGGGTTATTTCTAATCAATTAGCACCCTTCAGAAGGGCATATTTTGTACATCAAAAATTTTGTTCTACGACTTTAGTCAAAACTCAAGAAAATGTTTGTTATTCCATAGAAAAAATAGTTCACCCGCGACAAAATGTATGGAACAGCTGATTTTTTTTGAGTTTTGACGAAAGTCGTAGAACAAAAGTTGTTAGTTTTGATGTACAGAATAAGCCCCTAGAAGGATGCTAATTGATTAGAAATAACCCTGTATTTTAAATGGTATTTATGGTATACTAGTTTTTACCCGCGGCTTCGCCCGCATACGCAATATAATTATCATTATAATTTATAGCCTATGTGTTATTCTGATATATAAGCTATATTATTGCAAAGTTTCATCTCAATCCGATCAGTAGTTTTTGCGTGAAAGAGTAACAAACATCCATACATCCATCCATCCATCCTTACAGACTTTCGCGTTTATAATATTAGTAGGATTTCAGGTCCCTTTATAGTAGTTAGCTTTCTTGTCATAAACAGATACCGAAGTGGCATCAGCTTCCTTAATATAAAGTTGAAAAATTAGTAACGTACCTAGTCAATTTGTTACACGTACTTCCATAGTTTCAAACCTCTCTAATTTTTAAATTTATTTTCTTGACTCTTTACCCAACTAGTCTAATTGTACAATAAATCACGTATTCATATGTATGTACGAGTACCTACACTACATCCAATATATAAGTAAGTACGTAATTCCCCTTTCAATGCGGCCGATTTGTGTGTATGGATTATTATGTTTTATCATAATCGAGTGAGAAATGAATGGCTTCCATACAAACGTCTAGCTACAGAGTAGAAAATCAGCAGATTATTAACTAACGTAAAGATTTGCCCTATTCCTTCGTGTATTATTTAACATTAATTATGATTTTTTGACGCGATAACGTCTTATGAATGATAACTGAAATAATGAAAGAATCTGAATAAATGAATGAACGCCGGCTGCACGCACTAACAAGTGTCACGTTTCGCCTGAACCGCGAACTAGCGATAGAGAGGCACAATCCGACTAAGCGTTCTGCTTGAATAAAAACTAAAGTCATTCTTCTGAGTATTCAACAATGTTTTCTTATGTCGTTATCACATAAAATAATTATCGTCCGTGAACCGACTTTACAGTGAACAATTTTTTTTTGTTTTTGTATGTATGTTACGCGATTATTCTTCCAATTATAAATTGATTTGCAACCGACTTAAATTAAATTATCGAGATAAAAAAGATTTTAAAAACATTTACATTCATGAAAAAAAAAATACAACATCAATGTCAAAATTACACTTGAAGAGCAAAAACATTTAATAAATAACACACATATACACACAATTGCCTGAACTAGGTTAAACCTGTGTTTCAGGCTGAAAAAGAGCAAAAAATGCAAAACATATATAAATAAAATAACTATTTGCTACCTAAAACTAAGTAAAATACTGCTAAAACTGATTACAGTGCAATCGTGTGACGTACTACCTTAAAACCTACCTAATGTTTTATACATTACTATAAAATTGAAGACTAAGCTATAAAATATATGTCTACATAATATTTAAAAATGTATTAATTCATCTCGCATTAATTACACCAGATTAAAAAAAATAATACAATTCAAACAGAAGTCATTACATCCATTAAGAAGTCAATGAAAAATAAAATAAAATATGTCAAAAATCATGCCGAATAAATTATAAAATGTCAAAATAAATGGTATGTAAAATTATAAAATGTCAAACTTCAATAATCAATCATGAATTTCTACAATGTCAATCGAGCTGTTAGCACGATTACTTTTGTCCCATTGGTCAGTAAGATTTTCACAATAGGTCCTAAAAATAGATATAACAGTTTTTCAATTATCAAACATAATGTCAAAATTAGTAACTTACAACTGACTTAAAAAAGGAAGTTCTAAATTCAACCGTATGTTTGATGAAAACCAACCATGAATTGATTTTGATGATTCTTTGTTTTGTTTAGTAGATTATTATATTAGAGGTGGACCCATTTAATTGTTATCGAAATTGGTAGTCTTTGAAATCATGCGATTTGCAAGTCACACGCTTTCATCTGGCGTATTTCGCGCGTACTCATTGATATAACTATACATTTACAGATTTTTGTATTTAGTGTCTCAGAGCAAATAAAAAATCAAGAGAGAACGTCGTTGAACAGTTAGTGAGGCCGGTTTTTTATACATGTAGTGAGTGCGTCGGTGTTGCGCAGCCATAGTTCAACTGTCAAGCCAAGGCGTAGTTTCCTTGTACGTGTGTAACCGTGTCTGCACACGGCAAGGCGTAGTTTTTCCGGCTTCACTTGTTTGTTTCTCAACATTCTGTCTTGATTTTTTAATTAGTCTGAGTTTAGTGTACAATAAGTCTTTCTATAGGCTGAATCATACAACTTGGCAGCTATGATGTTAGATACGCTGCGGATAGTCCAATTGTGACTGAAACTCACTTAACAGCAGCTACTTGTGCTATCCGCACTGCAACTTGAAGCTAACTGCACATACGCCTATACTTACGTGAGTATCGCAAGGTTGCGCTGTGTAATCGAATTATTTTTACACTCTCGAAACTGTTTCTCTGTCCAATGACTATTCTGTAGCATGGGAGCAAGGGAAGCCATTAGTGGGGCGGCCCTTTTGTCTGTGAAAAAAGAGTAAAGAAATACCATTATAGTGTCGTTAAAGGGAATTCTGTAGACGAGTTCTTATTTGTTTTGAAATGAACTTGGTGAGGCGATGGGGAGTGATAAGTGATTTGGTGTGGGAGCCAAACAGTCTCTACGCAAAGAAATATGAATAACAAGAAAACTACTCTCTAATATCATGGAATTTCACACGTGTACACATTCTTCAGATAATCTTCAGATAGAGAATTGGACTCTTTTTGTTACAGTAATTGTAAGTTCAGTTTTTGGAAGTAGCACTTCCAATTTCAAAAATATGCTCATATGTTACAAAGTAACGTTGAAACACACTTTTTTCTTCACAAACCGTAGTATGCGGCTCTTCAACGTTTCAACCATTTTAAGAGTATTTACCTACACATAGTCCGCGGAACACACATAATACCGAAGGAAATCAAGACAGAAAAACAAACCTTTCTATCCTGCTTTGGTTCATTTAACATATAGGTATGGCCACATTAAAGAGCAGCTTGGCCAAAACTGGCGCGTTTTAATCACACTTGAAACACATTTTATTCTTCAAGCACTTATTTTATAAGTAAGTATTGTCACGCTCACGAACTTGATGTAGCGCTCATAGTGTAGTTTGACTAGGTGTTCATTAGCGATCATGGAAGTTAAGCAACGTTCAGCACGCAGTCTTAGGAGAGGAGATCGCTGATGTCATTTACAACTGAGCGCTACCGACGCTCGGATGGCAAGTTAAATTGGAAGCCCCGGCTGTTTTAATAGTTTTGCCATGTCAGAGGTCTTCAAGCGGCTTCTTCCTCCTCAGGTCGTTTGCTCACTGCTGAGCGTCGTGATGTCCCGCCTCTGTATTACGTCATGACATATGTGTTTCCATCTCTGACGGTCTTCCGCTTGGTGTATGGCGTCAGATATGGTTATCTCAGCTCTTTGCCCACTTGGTCGGACCACCGTATTGGGCTACGCCCCCTGGGTCTTTTCCCTTCCACCTTCCCGGTCACCATCAGCTTCTCCAGGTTGTCGGAGGGCTTACGCGCAATGTGACCAAAGTATTGTAATACTCTTTGCAGACAAATGCTTGAGAGTCTCTTTGTTACTTTAAGCTCATTTAGAATTGAGATGTTTGTTCTATGAGCCGTCCACGGAATACGCAGCATGCGCCGCCAGCACCACATTTCGAAAGCGTCAATGCGTCGTCGGTCACCAGCTTTGATGGTCCATTACTCAGCCCCACAGAGAAAAATGGGAAACACCAGCGCGAATAATATACATTTTCGTCTTTCTCAGTATGTTACGGTCCTTACACACTTTGTCCAGGAGCGTCATCGCCGCTTTTGCCATTCCAATGCATCGTCTAATGTCACCTTCGGTCCCGCCATTGTTAGATATACTCGAACCTAAATAGACAAAATCTTGAACGACGTCATATTGGTCTAAAGCGGTTTAAAAACTCAAAAACCAGGACTAGCTACCCGGCCTGTTCATTTGTACAAACTTACTTACAAACTTCACAAGTCTAAAAGCCTTTATACATGGCCTGCAGGTTTTTGAATCTCGCGTCTGACAGAAGGAAACATAAGACAGAAAAACACTTTCACAAAGAAAAACCTTTTACCCTTGCTATCGTTCAGTTATCAGTGGTCCGCCGTATAGCCCACGGACCATGCGTATATATATAAAGGTAAACTGGTAGGCCTCACCCAACAGCCAACAAAACATCCATTAAGGGCTAACTGGCCAGCAATGCTTGGAATGCTTTCCTTTCATTACTTTTGCCAAAGCCGTCAGCCAGACGCGGGCGGCGCCAAATATGGCGGTCCTAACGAGCAGTCCGGCCAAATCTGGCGCAGTGTGGACACGTAGCACTTTGGTATTGAATTATTGAACTTGGAATAGTTCACCGGTTTCCCATATTCGCCAATCAGTACACTCGTGATTATAACCTATAGGCCTAAGGGGCTAGTTTTCCGCGCTACTAGAGAGGTGACAACGTAAGTGAATCTTAGAAAGAGAAAAGAAACCACAGTTTTAGTTTAGTTGTACTTATTTTTATCTGTATCTAAAAAGGGCCTCTAAATTGTCGCTCCATACTGGTACTAATATTTGAAAGTGAGTGTTGGTTTCTTTTGGAAACTATAACGACGCGCCCCGGCTTTGCACAAGTGTATTATATACATAAACCTTTATCTTGAAACACTCTATCTGTTTAAAAAAACCGCATCAAAATCTGTGGCGTAGTTTTAAAGATATAGCACATAAGACTTAGGAACAGACAGCGGGAAGCAACTTTGTTTTATATTATGTAGTGATAAGTTTGTTACTTATCACGCAGCAACAGAGGAAGGGATCGACTTGGTTTCTTTCACGGGTGTAGCTTAATGGTGGGAAAGTACTCCTTTATATCGCGGGAAAATAACATATTCTTATGGGATTGCACACAACAACACAGTCAACATACTTATCACGTGGGCGACGCTGCGGGAAAAGCTAATGTTTACATATTTCAGCAGATTCACAAATACTTAATCCTCTAATCCACTAATAGACATGCGATCCATAATACTGTGATTCCTCCGCTACTTGTTCTATACTTTTATCGTTTTCTCATGAAAACAGATGATAAGAACTAAGCAAAGGAAGTATTGCACTAAACGAGAGCGTAGTGAGCGCGATTTTTTCGATGTTGTTTTCGCATGTAGAGATCCGAAGCTTTGCCAATTGAGACTCGCTCTTAAATTAATGTTTTCTCAGTAAACATACTACTGCATTTTTTACTGAAGTTCTGCGATCCCTCTTTAAATACCCTGCGATCCCCTCAAGGGTCACGACCCATACTCTGAAAAATACTGCACTAAAGGACATGTCGAGCCGACGCGTTATTCATTCATCATTCCTGGCGCCATAATATTAACATAATATTTCAGCATTTTTACCAAACATTAAATCCTCCAATCCACTAAAGGACATTCGATCTACAATAATATTAGCATGTCAAGCCGATGCGTTATTCATTCAGTACGTGGCACCATATAAGGCGCGGGGCTGCGCGGGCGCAAGAACTGCCTCTAATGAGTGCGTCACAATGGCCTCGTTATTGGAGACGAGGTTCGACAAGCTCACCAAAAAAGATTAAGGAGCTGGTACTTTGTACCTCGTTTTATTTGGCTTTTTTGTACTACAGGGGTGCCTTTATTCTTGTCTTTTTCTAAGACTTTATTTTGGACAGAGACAGAGGACAGGCACGAACAGACTAGGGATAGAGGTCTTAATGAGGTCATCCATCTACCTTGTGGGTGGACGTCCTACGCTGCGCTTGCCGGTATGTGATCTCCACTCGAGAACTTTTTGACCCCTTCGGTCAGCAGTTCTTCCTGCTATGTAAAAAAAAAAATGAAAAAAAAAATATATATTGGGGGACATCTCACACACGGTCTCTGACCCCAAACTAAGCAAAGCTTGTGATATGGCTGTCAGAGACTGATACACTACATATACATACTTCAAATACATACCTGCTTATATAGATAGTACCTAAATAACACCCAGACACAGAGCAAACACCTATGTTCATCACAAAAATGCTTGCCCTGGTGGGAATCGAACCCACGCCTCTTTGATCCAGAAGTCAGGGTCACTAACCACTGAGCCACCGAGGCAGTCATGTGCTCTGCCTACTACCATTTCTACTTGGCAATCCGTTGTATCCGTATATTTGTACATCACCATTTCAACAATTGACATAAGTATTATTATTTCTGGCTGCTGTATTTACTATTATACATTTTTTTAAAGAATACGTATGGCAAAAAAATATGTATGACTAATTTTGCTAATATTAACGTCACCGATTTTTATACTCTAGGCTCTGGTCACAGTGTGGGAGGAATTAAATAAATAGGTTTAAAGTATCTTTCGTATCTACGAAAGTCCATATTTGGATTGGATCTATTCACGTTGGACATCTCATTAAAGACAAGAAAAATAAAGTTGCTAGGTAACTCAATGCTTCAATTGTTATTGTGGAACAAAAATAATAATTATAAACCTCTGGCGTCAAATTTTGGCGGAAGTCGAAGTGACAGTGGACACATAGCATGTAGGTAAATCTAAATTGACAATGGAATTTAGCTTTTAGAATGGAAATAATAGACACGTCTACCGACAAGGTCACCTATCACAACAACATGGTACCTATAAGCTTGTCGCATCCAAGCTGAAAAGCCACAGGCGTAAGTCTAGACACGCTAGTTTAACAGTTTTCTGTAGGCAAGTGTATGCACTTGAACTCCACCTAACCTAACCTTCACAACGCGGATGGTCAGGGATTGGAATTCTCTACTTCCGTCGTTGTTTCCTGACAATTAAAATCTGGATATCTTTGAGACAAAAGTAAATAGCTATCTTCTAAGTCTCCATACTCCATCTTAAGCTACAAGGCTACAACTTCGCTTTGTGCATCTGCGTCTGGACATGCTCCAATACACGTTGATGATGATATCAAGTCTGTGTGTTACATTTTATACTTGCTTCTTCCAGCATCGTCTCGTATCATCTCTTATAGGTCTAACCTGAACCTTAGGCCAGTCTCTTAACTATGCGCATATGATTTTAGTTTCAGTGACTAAAATCAAGAAATATCTTACTTAAATTTACTGGTAGGTATCGTAGTGTGCGAGTCTCCCTTTAAATCAATGTGAGATAAGTATTAACAACTCTTCGGAGACTATTCTCTGAACTAAGATGGTATGTGTCGTAATGAGGGACAGACCTTTACGATATCATGGGGCTTATACTTCGCGGTTCAACGAGAATCTTTATAATTTCCAATTAAAACCACACTCTCAACATCGCAAGATAACAGATAACATAAAATATTGATCGTTCCTATCAAGAGATCCAAAAAGCAGAAGCCTCTGCTATCACCACATACGGTTCATCTAAAACTGGTTTTACTGTGCTTTAACTACGAATTCTGAATTTAAGTGGCGTTCTGGCCATAACTCGTGATTAACCAACAATTGGCTTTGACAAAACATGTCGTCAAAGCATCGGTTTATGACCCTAGGGCTGATACGGAATCGTTGTGCCCATGAGAACTAATTTTACGAGCAGTTTCGAACACAGAGTAGAATATCGCCAGATGAATTAACTCTGCAGTCTGCTACTTGCAGTGAAGTTCAAATTACTTGCGTTAAATATAATATACCTAGCCATACGTATTTAAGTAAAAATGTACTGCAAATACAGAATACAAATTTTCAGTTTTCTCGTAATGTTTGAATGAAAGCTTTTATTACAACTAAATAAACAGACATTTACGAACTAGAACTGAGAATAAAATTGTAAGGAAATTAATCAGCTAACACGTAAAAAGTTAGGGGGCTCCATTTTACAAGTTTCGTTTCTATTATGAAAATCAACTTGAAGATAATATATTCGGAGACATAAACATACGAGAACACAGCGCTAGTATTTTTGCATTTCTTTTCCATCAGGCGTATAAAATCAGGTTGTTATTTAAAAATAATACACAATAAAACTGATTTAGGATATACATATATGTGCAGTAAAAGTACCTTCTCACGGACCATCAAATCTGAAGTAAAGTAGGAAGTATACCTACCTTTTATTATTATATACTACGGGACTAATCACGCACTAAAATTACGAGATAAATAAATACCTCCTCATCCCGACGTTTCGGCCGAGTTACATCGACCGTGGTCACGGGTAGACTGGTACTTTGGTCACTCAGTCCCGTGACCAGGGTCGATGGTCGATGGTCCGTGACCACGGTTGATGGTCGATGGTCCGTGACCACGGTTGATGGTCACGGGTAGACTGAGTGACCAGTGTACCAGTCTACCCGTGGCCACGGTCGACGTAACTCGGTAAAAAGTAATGTCGGGATGAGGAGGTATTTATTTATCTCGTAATTTTAGTGCGCGATTAGTCCCGTAGTATATAATAATAATGTTCAAATCGCGAAAGTTTAAAAACAACATTTACCTACTCTTTTTTCAAAACGGACAAAAATTATAAGGCTTGAAATGATTTCAAGCCTTATTATTTTTACGTAGGTAATTACCGAGTTTAATCTATTATTATTTAATATTATTTAATACATGATAAATACGCTTTATTCGTTACGAAAAACTACTCATGTCATTTGAGGACTCTAGTTCAATATTTTGCCATGTTGTTCTCAGCCTTGTAATGTACTTTCTCTGTAGATTTATTACTCTCTTCTAAATGTGCATTGGAGAGTGGTGATATGTGTGAAACAGCTCATCAGTGCAAGCTTGGATTAGTCGCTTTTACCTTATGTGGTGACATAAATATTTTGTGATCTCAATAACAAAACCAAATAGAAAATAATAATGAGATCAACTCATCAGCGATTATTAGAAAAGATTAATAAGGAATATAGTAATGTAACATATTGTATCGTGATTTTGTGCAATAAAGAGCAAAGTGAAAAATCGGCGTTTTAACTGATTATCCAAGAACCCATCTCGTAACAGCAATAAGGGTACAGCTGAATTTTATATGTATATTATGTATTTTGAATATTTGAGCTGTTAGGTATTGTAGAGTTTTTTGCTTTATTAGAATTGATTACAAAGATACTTTTATTTATTTAAGGTTATGATGATGACTGCAATGATGTCCTAAAATATGTGCAACGTTCACGGAAGCGAGTAGCATTGATAACATTTTTCTATCTGCAATAGTCTCAATATTAAGTAACAACTTTGAGTAACGTTCGGTACTTTCCGTCTTCGGATGGGTGGCCGCGGGTAGCATTTACAACTGAACGCAACTGTGGCTCGGATGACATGTTAAATTCTAGGTCCCGATTGTTTTAACCGTTTAGCCTCGTCAGAAGCCTTCAAGCGGTTTAAAAACTCTGAGACCTTAGTATATGTTCGCCCAGTAAACAAAACACATTATCGTTTTGTATGGCTCCACACATTTTTGTTAGAGCTTCCTCGTTTCCAGGCGCAACAGGGAAACAGCTGTAATTTCCGTTTACGCGTAAATCTCATGATATACGAACTTACTTATTCTCATAAATACCTCAGCGCGTGGTCCAGGAATAGCCAGCGTCCTCGGAGAAGGTCCCTGAGTAAGGCCAGTCCCGCAAAAAGCCCCCGACGTGGGAACGCGGCTCGGAGCGGGACCATCCAGCTCATTAGCCGAGGCCAAATATGGCACACACCGCGGTTTTTGTGGTCACCCTCTGAGAATGCTCTGATTGGGTATGAAGGTTGAGTCATAGGATAACGAAACATATTTTGTACGTCAAATTCCATCTCTCTCACGGCAATCCCACAATAATCTATTATATAAAAGGCTTCCCTGAGTGACTGACTGACATACAGCCTACAGCCCAAACCGCTTAAGATATGAGCTTGAAATTTGAAATATAGGTACATTGAACGACGTAATGGAGCACTAAGGACGAAAATTTTGAACTTTCGACCTCTAAGGGGGTAAAACGGGCCCTTTTCGTTTGTATGTAACTTTTTATTCCCTGTACCGATTGATTTGAAACTTTGTATACATGCTTTTCAAACAAAATAAAAGTTACGTTTTTTCCTGTTTTTCCGAATTTTCCTCATCTAAGGGGTCAAATAAGGTCCCAAAGTTGGTGAAAAAAGCGTCAATTACATCGAACCAGCTGAACGGTTATGGTTGAAAATTGGTATGAAGGAGGCACACAGCATGTTTTAATACAGGAACTAATAAAATCCAGGAAAATCTATAAGGTTCCTTAGGGATACGCAAAATTAATAAGTTTAGGCTACAGCCCAAACCGCTGAAGATATGAGCTTGAAATTTGGAATATACGTACATCGTACGACATAATGAAGCGCTAAGGATGAAAAACGTACCCAACTCTAACTTACGGGGTAAAACGGGCCCTTTTTGTTTGCATGTAACTTCTTATTCCCTGTACCGATTGACATGAAACTTTGTATAGATGCTTTTGAGACTAAATAAAAAATATGGCTGTACCTGTTTTTCTGAATTTTCCTTAAAAAAATATATAAAACTTCAATGCACTTTTTTAAATAATGTAGTATTTAGAATAGGATTATGATAATGATAGTTTATCTTTAAATGGGGCAAAATGGGTCCCCAAAAGTTTACGATTTTTTTTATTATGTGAGCGAATAGTCTTAAGCTTAGCGCACATATAGATCAATATAGGTATTTTACTATGGGATCAACCCTGACAAGCGAAAATTACCTACATTTTCCATACATTTTGTCGCGGGTCGATGAACTTTTTGTGTTGAACAGCTGATTTTATTCACGTGCTTTTGGGGTTGGTACCATTGTAAAAGTTAATCAAATTATGAGTATAATAGCATCCTAGAACATGCCTGACTAGAATTACGACTTGTGTGCCATTTTTTCATTTGCCTGGAAAATTAAATATCTAATAACTTAATGAAACATGTCAAATACCTGTACCGGCCTTAATTAATAGTGCACTACTGATAATAGGTACTACGGATAGCACTACGGATAAAAGAAACAGGTGGGTCTTAAGATGAACATGGACAAGACGAAAGTCATGTGTAATTCCCATATTTTACCTACACCCGATTTCTGTTGGAAACTCGGTTCTTGAAGTCGTTGACTCGTATGTCTACCTAGGACGAGTAGTCCAGGTCTGGACCTGAACTGGTCCAGTAGGTCCGACTTCAACAAAGAGGCCAATCGCCGTATTCAAGTAGCCCAACGAGCTATGGAGAGGGCTATGCTTGGAGTCTCTCTGCGAGATCGAATCATTAATGAGGAGATCCGTAGAATAACCAAAGTTACCGACATAGCCCAAGGGATTGGCAAGTTGAAATGGCAATGGGCAGGGCACATAGCGCGGAGGGCTGATGACCATTGGGGTCGAAACGTTCTCGAGTGGAGACCATGTACCGGCAAGCGCAGCGTAGGACGTCCACCCACAAGGTGGACGGATGACCTCATTAAGACCGCAGGATCGCGCTGGATGCAAGCAGCTTCCAACCGGTCTTATTGGAGATCCATAGGGGAGACCTATGTCCAGCAGTGGACGTCCTGCGGCTGATGGATGACTGAAAATAGGCCTATCCGCGAAGGGTAATTGGGCCATATCCATCACGCCGGCCGAGCACGGGTTGCTGAATTCACATACGACATTGATTTTTTCTACGTTCGTACAGGTTGCCTCAATGTTTTCCAGCAATGAAAAGTGAAATTTCTTATATATAGTTACTCATACAATTATTATTATTGGCTCCCTCGGTGGCTCAGTGGTTGACCCTGACTCCTGGGTCAAAAAGGCGTGGGTTCGATTCCCAGGGCAAATATTTATGTGATGTTCATATGTGTTTGCTCTGTGTCTGGGTGTTATTAATGTATTTTTATTTATTTATTTAACACTTTCTTGCACACTATTTGTACAAAAGGAGGACTTAACGTAGACGACTAAACAGCATTATCTGCCAGTCAACCTACATGTATATGTAGTATATCAGTCTCTGCCAGCCAAATCACAAACTTTGCTTAGTTTGGGATCAGAGACCGTGTGTGAGATGTTCCCCAATATTTATTTTATATATTTATTTATTATTGAGTTAATTTCAGAAATTCGGCAATTTATCATCCAAAAATTCACGTACTCCGTAATAAGCTTTAGATACAAGTAAATTAAATACCCAAATACTGAGACAATTCTGGCTAAGCCGTAGGCATTATTTTGCAAGTAATACAATAATAGGCTCCGTTATGAAGACGCCATAGTAAATATAATAACAACATAAAAAGTGTTCTCTCTATCGAATGCTTAAAGTGAAAATGAAACAGATATAATTATGATAATTAGCTATTATAATTACGATGGCGCATTCATAATCGAGCCTCATAATCATTTTAAGCAGTTACGAAAATAACGCGGGCCAGATCGTGGGCTATTATCATTACAAGTAATACAAAAACGCAGGCTAACGGCATGCTACTATAATGTTAAGGATTTATTAAGACAACACGGGCCAGACCGCGAACTATTAGATATTATTATAAGCAAATGCCAAAATAACGCGCGTTGAACCGCGGGCTGTTATTTTAATTAAGTAAGTATTAAAACAACGTGGGCCAAACTGTCGGTTATTATCATTGTAAGTACCTAATTATTAACACAACGCGAGCTAAACCGCGAGATTTTATCATTTTGAGCAAGTACTAAGACAATACGGGCCAGACCATGGGCTATTATCATTGTAAGTAATACGACAATGCAGGCCAAACGGCAAGCTTTTATAATTTTAAGCAAGTATTAAGACATCGCAGTCCATATGCTACGTGCTATAAATAACCATCTTAAGTAAAAATACTAACAATACGCGGACCAAACCGTGACCTATTATCATTATAGGCAAATACTGTTACAATTTTCACCAAACTGTGGGCATTATCCTTGCAAGTAATTTTAAGCAAGTATTAAGACAACGCGGGCCAAATCGCGGACTATTAGATATTATTATAAGCATGTACAAAGACATTGTAGATCAAACCGCGGGCTGTTTTCATTTTAAGTAAGTACCTATGTACTAAGACAACGCGGGCGAAGCCGTGGGTTTTAAGCTAGTCTATACATATAAAATGAATGTTTGTATGTATGTCTTTTATAGATTCGTAAACTATGCATTTGATCATATTGTGATGATCTTTAGCAAAGTTGTTATGCATGAGTCAAAGAAGGTTTCTGAGGTGGTTCGACCATTTTTTTTTATTTTAGTTAGAAGCGTAGCAACGCGCTCTGCTAGTACAAATTAGAGTATAAATCACAACATATGCGTTTCTAAAAAGTATATAAGGCATTTGTTGAATGTTCACGTTTTGTTGTATTTTACGTTTATAAATATAATAATTTGAGGTGTACATTTTGCAGTTTTTTAACAGTTTTGTGCTGCTAAAAATGTACAACTCGAAAAAGTCAGTCTTCGCTCTTTAGTCAATGTGATAGCTGGAAAACTGTTATTTTTGCCTTATAGATCTCCTAGGATTGGTAGTTATATATGATCCATTTATAGCCGGGTAAAACCAGGGCGAGCATTTAGCTCGTCTAGCATTCTAGAAGATCTGCAACCTAAAAAAACAGTGTGTCAGCTCTCATAAGAGTGAAGATATTAACTTACAGCAAGAATCCGCCAGCGCCACCCCTCATTGTGTATATTTGTAATCGCATTAGGGACTGGCGAGGAACGGCATGTGTATTATCGTAGCTGAGATCTAACTCCATACATGTTTGATGCACTCCTGCAGCAGCTAGGAAATATGGTACAGGCAGCAGCAACAAACAAGATTGGCTTCAGGGATATGTTACAGGCAGAGTGCGCCACCCCTACACATGTAATCTTATTAAAGGAGTGGCTAGGATCCACGGGTATAATGCCATTATCCTAGTTGATAATATATCTAACTCCATACAAATTTAATGCACTTCTATAACAACTAAGAACTGTGCGGTACAGATAGCAGAAACAATAAGTGACAGATAGAATGTGCCACCCCTACACATATAAGCGGGTTAGGGAGTAGCGAGGGTCAACGACTACACTATCTTGGATGAGATCTAACTCCATACAAGTTTGATGCACTCCTGCAACAGCTGGGAACTGTGGTACAGACAGCAGAAACAATAAACATATTATGTTACTAATAGAGTGCGCCACCACTACTCCTGTAGTCGCATTTATAGTGACAGCGATCGACTAATACATTGCCCTGTCTGAGATCTGACTCCGTGCTAGTCTGATACAATCCCGTTACAACTGTGACCTGTGGTACAGACAGCAACAACAGCTAACAGAGATAAGTTACAGATATAACTCCATACAAGTCTGATGCATCCCACAACAACTGATAATTGTGGGGTACATTACAGCAGAAACTTTATTGTTTCTGCTAGAACAGAGTATTGAGTACGCTACCCCTACTCGTCTAATGGCATTAAGGAGTGTCAAGGATCAACGGCTGCGCTATCCTGCCTGAGATCTAACCCCATACAAGTCTTATGGACTACATCTAAGAACTGTGGTATAGACAGCACAAACAGCGATAACTTACAGGTAGAGTGCGCCTCTCCTACTAGAGAAATCCCGAGCGGTGTGGATCAATCCTGAGTGAGATCTAACATAGTACAACCATAAAAGTCTGATGCATCCCAAAACAACTGAGAACTGTGGGGTACAGACAGAAGAAACAATAAACATTGGCCTAAAAGTTGAAGATAGAATGTGCTATCCTTCATAAATTAGTTTTAGCGAGTGTCGAGGATCGACAACTACACCATCCTGGCTAATATCCTTAAAAGTCTTATGCACAGTGCGACTACAGCTGGGAGTTATGGTACAGACAGCAGCAACACTAAAATTTAGTGTACACTTCCAACGTCGGAGACAAGGTCTTTCTGAGATGTAATAAAACGTTGTTATTATTTTCTTTGGTGTTTTTTTATTAATTTTATTTATCTAAAATATTAACTAACAAGGTAATTTATAAAAAGCTGGCAAAATATGATCCGTTTTAAGCAGAAGTGTTGGAGAAGGTTTGCAGGCAGAAGAAATAGAAGGACCTAAGATTGTTTTGCCAACTGTACTAAACAGAAAGAAATCCTAGTACACTTGGTACCGGTATGTGATGCTATACGTCCACGAATGGGACTACGAGGTGAGGACTGCTCGGTACCGGTTCGAATGTAATCACCATTTGTTATCGTCCCGGAACTCTCGGAAAACGGGTCCAGTTTTTTGAGTAAACAGGTACCCGTATTGTGTGTTCTATTTATGAACAGTTTTGATTCTGGCATTTTAAAAACTATGTACCTATATCCAGCACATGTCCAGCATCTGTGTGATTTCAGTGATGTAGAACTTTTGAAAACTGAAATGAATAAAACTAGTAGTTCTCCAAAAAACAGAAGTTCTCTCTCCTGTTAAACAGAGTCTTCATAAGTCTATTTATCTCGACTCTTCTTTTCTCTATATTGTTAGGACTTAAACACTAATCGATCTTGCCAAATATTATAAAAATCAGTACTCTCGGCAGATAAACAGAGCTACTGCAACTTTTCCCCCTTTTTGAGGGCAAACATACCAAGTTTTGTTGAAAAATGTGACAGAAAAAAGCTGATCAGAATGGTTTCCGGTTCAAACTTCTCTATTTTAGAATACTAGTTTCTCTTTGAGAGCGAAAGATTAGAATGCTCCACATTAGAATTTGTCGAAGGCAAGGAAAGTGCCACGGAACACATACCTACCAAGAAAAATAGCTAAATAAATACCTAGCATATGATTTGCTTTGTAAGTTACAATAATGTCATGATTAGCGTGATGCGTCGTTATAATTTCGTGCGAAATAAGGTCAATACCGAATAAAGACCGAGACAAGATAGATCGAGACAAGACAATATCTATAGTACATATTGTTTCGCCAGATCTATGGGTAGACCTAACCAGATAGAAGCTATTGCGTCAATCGATTCACAGAAGAGGCGCATTATAGCTCACCTCTAGTGGAACAGATTGGGTCCTCTTTGTCACGCTCAATTACCCGCCGACCGGTCAACTCCGGTCGGCCGCACTCGCATTGTTGGCGCCGGGGCAGGTAGGCGCCGCAGGCCTATTCGGCTCTTTGGTCAATATTATCTACTAAGTTCGTTATTAAGCCAATATTATCTAGTAAGTAAGTAAGTACCAGGACAAGACTTCACAGGACCGGGAGCAGTGCGTATAAGAAGAGAGACCTATCCTCGTCGACGATTGTGAGCTAGAACTATGGTTGATGATAATGAAGTATGTTTGTACATGCTTTTTTTTTTTTACTAGGGGGAAATCTTCCAAAGATGCCCGACCGCTTTGGGGTGCAGTCGGGTTATGTGGGATTGTACCCACTAAAACCCCCTCGGTGGCCAGCCTATGTGCCTTCTTGGGAGCCCCGGGATCTCCAAAAGGAAAGCACCGGTGCTCCCGGCACCGTTCCGGCCCGGCACGGCATGTTTGTACATGCTAGTTATTGATCTGCGGTACAGTCTATTCAACTAGCCCAGTACCCTTAGCATGGTAAAGGAATCAAACCATTTTATCCACTTACTGTATTATGTTTCCGCTTCGAAAGGATAAATAATTTATTATAATTATTGGTAGAAAGACAATTAGTCTATTTGATATAATTGGCGTGCTGAAGGTCTTTGACATGGCTAAACGATAAAACTACAAAGACTCACACTTCACCTACTCAAATAGGTATATCGAGCAACTATTTCATGAGTAGATTTGAAAAAAAAAAGTTTTTGGGTTAGAATGAGTAAATTAATTTAGAAAAAAATACACAATCTATTACAAAATTTCTAAGTTCTAGTGCTTATAACCCAATAATCTAACTGCCCGCCACAAATGCGCCCGCGCATGTTATATTGTGCAAGTTCTTACTGCAAGTTGCCGCCTCAGGCGCCGGCGCCGACGGCGACACGCACCTTGTCTCACAAGGATCCATGTACAACTGTTACTAAACGTATACAAGTATACAATACACAACTAAACCTCATTGTATACCAGAGGGTATCGAAGGATAACAGTCCTATTGTTATCAAAATCGGTAAGGGTGGCGTGACGAATCAACATTTGATAAATTGATATGAAGAGGTAGGCGTAACTTTCTTTTTGTTAAATGACGATCTTGACGCTTGGGTTCTGTTACGCGCCACGTCTGGCCGTAACTAATCAGTGCCACCTAAAAAAAATATTGAATTAAAATTCTGCCGGGCACAGCACTGCGCTTGTAAGCTTTACCTAATCAGGATGATGGTCATGTGATTTATTTTGTTGGTTCGTCAAGATTTCACGACACCCGGCAAATATTTTAGCAAACGTGGTTAGTGATCTACTTCTGGATCAAAGAGGCGTGGGTTCGATCCCCACCCAGGGCAAATATTTATGTGATGAACATAAGTATGAACTTAGGTATCTTCTAGGTAAGCGTGCTACATCCTAGACCGCATATCTGCTTAACATCAGGCAGTGTGTAGTCAAACGCAAACCTATTTGGAATAAAAAAAGTGTTTGCTCTGTATCTGGGTGTTATTTAGTTACTATCTATATAAGTATGTATTTAGAAATAAGTATATGTAGTATATCAGTCTCTGGCAGCCATATCACAAGCTTTGCTTAGTTTGGGCTCAGACGCCGTGTGTAAGATGTCCCAAAATATTTATTATTAAACATAGTATAAACAATTAGCCAGTAAGTCGGATTACGAACGATAATTTAATTTTAAGTGATAACGTCAGAAAAAAACATTGTCAATTCAACAACTGAAACAAGTCGAATCCTAAGCATTCGATCCTATGGTGCCTGTATCGCTTGTTTCGCTCTTGCTGGCACGTTCGGCTCAGGCGGCACGTGACACTTTTTCGTGCGTGCAGCCGACGTTCATCTCTTTATAATCTTAATACGTTATCACGGCAAAAATATTTAGGATACAATACTACTTTTAAAAAAGAAGCCGTGGCGGTCAAGAGGTAGTGACACCCACCTTGCAATCGTGTCGTGTCAGGTCGTGGATTCGAATCCCCGGTCCCGTACCAATGAGTTCTTTGGAATTTATGTACGGAATTTCACACCACAGGCTTTTCGGTGAAGGAAAACATCGTGAGGCAACCTGCATACGTCCGTAGAAGAAATTCGATATCGTACTATGTGAATCCACCAAGCCGCACTGGGCCCGCGTGGTGCATATGGCCCAATCACCCTTCGAGGGTAGGCCTACGTCCTGCAGTGGACTACTAAAAAGGCTGGTACAGTACAGTACTACTTTAAATGCTAAAACTACCTACACTACTACTACAATTAGGTAGGTGTCTAATATGCTATTATGTGAATATTTTCGTACAAATTAAAATAATCAAAATATCTCGATACCTACTGGAGCAACATGCAACACACACTGGAGTACAATCATTGCAAAGAAATGCGTCCCTCGTTGTCTTCAAGTTAACTCATTAACAACACAATGGTGCCCAAAAGTACCTGCGAAATCCCGCTGCGAGGGTGCTTGAGCAGCCTTAACGGCCTCTTAACAACCTTTTCATTGACAATTTACGACCGAATTCACTGCCAGCGAGCCTTTGACCGCCACCGGCCAGGCCGAGGACGTAGCTAGGACCTAGTTTCGTGGGGGTGTCTAATATGTATATCAAGGGTGGACCAAAGAGTAGGTACCTTTATATATAGAGCGGATATAGCTATTAAATCGGGAAATGTCATAAACAATTTGATACACAAAATTAATTTTTAATATGCGAACATTGACAGTGGTTACATATTTGAACCTTTTGGGGTCGAAACTTTAGGACCGTGGGGACCGGGAGCAAAAACATTTACAAAAATCATTCATTACGACTGGTCGACGCAACACGTGACAAAAATGGTGGCCTCTATTTTGCCCAAAGGATTAGTATTGCTATCTAATTCTAGCTTGGCCAGCATCTATACATACTCTTTTTTTTAGTTCAAGGGTTTTTTTTATTTGTTTAGGTTTGTACGTTTAGGCGTAGTAGTTATAAAATAGGTATAGTTAAGTTTATGGAATGTTATTAAAGTTTTGTGTAAATAAAATACTTTATAAAATAGAAAAAAAAATGTTTTATTTTATAATCAAACTGTATTTTGTTCAATATTAGATTTATTGTATTTTATTGTAGTTAATTATATCAATTACATCAACATGAACTTTCCTTAAAAAACATTAAAAGCCATTTTAGTTTCCTTTCCTTTTACTAAAGCGAACAGAGAGCGAATTTGCTTGATATTTTTTTAATTTAAATGAGAGTTAACCTTGAGTGCGCAAAGTTTGAGATGGTGATTTAAGGTAGATTTATACAAAGTGTTGCTTTGTAAAGTACAGGGACTGAGACGTGGTGTTTTTTTACGCGATTTTGCAGTTGTTCCTGAGTAAAAGTTGTTCATAATTATGAGAAATTACTAAATTATACACCTCTGAAAGTCTCTGCATTTTACAAAATAATACTTTGTACCAATATTAGCTTGTTTCTTCTATAGAAGTGCCATTACAGTATTGTAAACAGTACCTATATTTTTATTTGTAGTTTTAAGCTATTTTCTGTGTGTGATTAAGTGTAAAATAAGTAACGTTTTAGTATTGACTGTAAAGTTACTTATTAAGAAAATAAAGAAATTGAAATTTAAGATTAACATCTTCGGGGGTTCTTTTGGGGGCTCGAGCCCCCATGCGTCCTGACTCCGTCCCTGGCTAAGCCTATGTTACGGCTTGTGACAAACGCGCACTAAAACGGCCCAAACAGCCGATTGATAAGAGATCGACGTCGGCGCCCTTTGATTCCAACTAGCATGAGATGAGAAACGTGCTGTAAAGTAACTGGACGGTGATTGGTGGACCACACGGAGAGTGTGTGAGCCTGTGACTCATGTGGCTAGATTTTGGATAAATATCTATACTTTCGTAAAGTATAGATATTTATCCTATATTTATGTGTTTACGAAGAAATAACGTTTAATTAATTGTTTATTGATAAACGATACAATTCTATGCAAAGTCATACATTAGGTCTGACGACGAGCGAATCGAGGAGGAGGAATAAGTCACATGCGACTACAACGCACGAGCCGAGCGAGCGAAGCAACCGGTGCCACGCCGCGCCTCTTAAATCGGCCCTTATTCAGTTGTCTATATTTACTATTAGGTCATTTTTATACGAAGCACTTTCTTACAATTCCATCCTCTCCTCGGGTAACGACTCTCTGTAGAGACTAATATCTAGCTTGGGTGTAAAGCGGAAAACCCATTGATTTACACCTTAGAGTATAGTAACTATAGAGCGCTAGTACCGCACTAGACGCCCAGTGCGCGTCGTAGGCAGATGAAGTATAGCTACTTATATATGTATGTTGGCGATTACTAGGGATGGGCACGCGGGCAACGTAAACTCATTTTGTTGTCAATAGATGCAGGTTCAGCGCGGTACAAACAAGTACCTACAAATATATTTCGTGCGATAACATCTAAGAGAATAATATGAGTATAAGTTTTTCTACATGTTACTTACGACATTTATTCAGAAAAATTAAGTATTTATTGGATATGTACGTCAAAAAAATCAAGAAAGTGTACTGAACAAACTTTATTCCATATGTTTGGCTCAAAATTTGTTTGTTTTAAAGCGATAATCCATTTGTTCATCAAATTTTGGTCTTTTGGAAATCTGAAAAATAAAAAGATATTTTTATAAATTTCGACCTTTTTTTGGAATGTTGTTCAGTATTTTGGGTAAGTTTGTCCTTTACATATTTTATACTATATTTGTAGGAGCCTATATTTTCATTACAAAAATACAGTCAGGTATTATGTGGATCGGCGACTGTGGGTGGCATTTTCCAACTGAACGCTACCGTTGCTTGGATGACACAATATATTGTAAGTCCCGTTTAGCTATGTCAGAGGCATTCACGCGGCCTAATAACGCTGACACCAGGGCTAGCCACCAGCCACATACCTACGAACTTACTTATTACAAAAATGTATCTCTCACTATCATTTTTTTAAATTTAATTTAAGTCCATTCAATTATATTAAACCACTAAAATCTTCAAAATCAATTTAGCAGTGTAGACGTGATATCGTAACATTACATAATTATGTACCGCTATAATAATTTGACATTAAAAATATTAGAAAGTATATCGTACAAAACACACTATACAATTATTTATAATAAATTATAATAAGATTTTAACTTTTAAAGTTACAAAAATCTGTTATATGTAATATGCAGTACTTCTAGTAAACATTATATCGACTACAGCGTTGGTCACGTCCCATCTCTAAATCACGCGGCGGGAGTGCGGTGTGGTGCGGTGCACGGGCGAGCCTGTGCGTGCCCGCCTCCCACGTCTTCTTCACCCCCGCGATTCCGGATTTATTTTCATAAAAATAAGTATTATAATCGACTCACCGATGAAATGTGATACTGGATTTCAATTTCGTGTGTTTTCTAGTATCGTTTTTACAAGGTCGAACTGCACATTTCACCATTTTAATACATCAATTTGAAAAAAGTTGCTCGAGAAACGCACGTTCCTAGTACTCTGCTACGACTACAAGCGCTCGCGGCGGGAACGTCGTTTTGTTCTCACTTGTACCTAATGTTCCCACTTCGTCGTGCGCGCTCTATAGTTATTTATATACTCTAAGATTTACACTGTCAAGTACAAACGATTCTGCTGTTGAATACAGGAGCCACTAAAGTAATTTCTATTAAAGTAATATTGGAAGTAGTAGTTTTCTCATTTGACCGAGTGTACAGTAAATTAGTCTGTGAAGTGAAGTGCATTTCTATTGTTCGAGTCTCAGTGCCATGCCATGCCGGTACAATTTGTTCGACATTTATTGATGCACACGAGCTTATTCCATTATGCTGCCGTGAGTTAGTTGTTGCTATTGATTTATTTATCACTATTGTTTTGACGTGACATGACTGACTATAACTTGCTTACGAGTTAGTCAATTGGAGGTTATTATTAGCTTGAAAGTTTTGAGTGAAATTAAAAACGTTGTTTTTAAACTTTCGCGATTTGAACACATTGTTATTATACACTATCCTCATCCCGACGTTTCGGCCGAGTTGCATCGTGGCCTTGACCACGGTCGATGCAACTCGGCCGAAACGTCGGGATGAGGAGGTATTTATTTATCTCGTAATTTTAGTGCGCGATTAGTCCCGTAGTGTATAATAATAATGAAATTTGAAATAAATGACATTAGCTAGTACACAACGTAGGAAAAGTTGCTAATAATACCTGGGTATTATAATTACCTGATTATTATTAGCAACTTTTGCTAGGTGCAAAAACAAAAAAAAATCCTTGTAAAGCCGTGGTGGTCTAGAGGTAGTAATATCCGCCTTACATTCGTGAGGTCGTAGGTTTAAATCCCGGTCCCGTAACAATGAGTTCTTTGAAATTTTTGTACGGAATTTCCCACCACTGGCTTTTCGGCGAATGAAAACGTCGTGAGAAAACCTGCTTACGTCCGTAGAAGAAATTGGATGGCGTATGTGAATCCGCCAACCCGCACTGGGTGCGTGGTGGATATGACCCAATACTTTGTGGGTAGACCTACGTCATGCAGTGGACTATTAAAAAAAGGCTGGAAGGTACTTGACTAATTACGTTTTATCCGAATATTCGCAGTTCTCTCTGCAACGTTAATTGATTACTGTTATATAAACAACACATACAGTAGGGGTCGTAACGTAGTTTGACTGGGAGTTTATCAACGATCACCAAAGTTAAGCAACGTTCGGCACGGTCAGTCTTCGGATGAGTGACCGCGGGTGGCATTTGCAATTGAGCCCTACCGTGGCTCGGATGATACGTTAAATTGTAGGTCACGGTTTAGCCATGTCAGAGGCCTTCAGACGACTTAAAATCTCTGACACCAGGGCTAGCCATCCGGCCTATGCGAACTTCTCAGAAAACTGAAGCCTCTTATCAATATACGCTCCACCATCCTATCCTATCCTATCCTACTAATATTATAAACGCGAAAGTTTGTGAGGATGGATGGATGGATGTATGGATGTTTGTTACTCTTTCACGCAAAAACTACTCAACGGATTGAGATGAAACTTTGCAATAATATAGCTTATAATTATATCAGAATAACACATAGTCTATTAATTATAATGATATTGCGTCAAAAGTCAAAATATCATGCGGGCGAAGCCGGGGGTAAAAACTAGTGGTACAATAAGGCCAAAGGCATTGACTTGGCATTTTTTCTTAGGCCAAATGATTAAATCATTTTATCCACTTTTAATATCAGTTGTCAATGCCAGTCACTACTGACTTTGTTTCCACTACGAGGGAATAAAGACAATTTGTGTAATTGCCATCATACTGGTAGCGGTTTTGTATATTGTTTTCAAAAACTTAATCTTTAGCATTCCGCCTTTACTCCACTACGTGGCATGGGTACGGGACAACTGTAGCTGTACCTTTACCTCTCCCTCCTTTGTTTTCCCTGTTTTACTTTACCACACGTTACCTCAATATCAACTACTTTCTCTGGCATATTATCTTTCATATACACACTTTTATGGTCTCCTCTCCCGCTGCTAAACCTTCAAAAGCATGTTAAGTTCAAAAAAATATCGAATTCCATCCATCAATATCAGTGAAATAAGTTAATTAGTCTTGCATTCTCTCAATACATTTTGTTCAATCGTCCGAAATGCAATGAGTGTTACAGTACAAAGAACATACATGCCACGGGGCATGTCACGCCGGCGTGTGGCATTAAACACCGATAGTGCAGAATCCAAGCTTCATACAATGCCCGTCCGAGAAACGCATTACGCACACATTGATGTCGCTCAGATACGAAATCTCGGAACTATTGTCAAAACACTCCCTCTCGAACTATTCCGCACAACAGGTTTCTAAATATGAGTCTGTGTGTATGTTTGGATTACCCAAATGGAGCGCATTTAAAGTAGGTATGTAAGTAACCTAGATTAAGTCGAAGCTGCAACGTCTCGAGCATCTGCGTAGGGTGGCGTGTTTATCAGCTTTTTATCGGATAGACTTCGGTGAGTGCGCCCAGGAGCTGCACTATCTGGTCCCACCTACCCCTTACTTCTATCGTACGGCTAGACAGACGCGACCAAAGGGCCACCCTTTTATGGTGGACATCCCGCGCGTTAGAACCAAGCGTTTGGAGTCCACATTCCTCATGCGAACTGCCAGAATGTGGAACATTTTGCCTGGGTCTGTCTTCCCCAAGGAGCATATTAACCAGAACTGTTGTCATTGCGTCATTTTGGCGTCAGCCAATTACAGCCAGCGGAGCTTACCTCTCCCCCCGCTTAAAATCGGTGACCTAATTGTTTCAACAAAAACGGGGCCCACGCGCTTTCCAGTCTCCTCCATGGTTTTCTCGCTAAAGTACAATGTAGGTGTCTTCAAACCCCGTATAAATAAATAGGTATCTTCAAGGTAAGCGTGCTACACCGTAGACCGCATATTTGCTTAACATCAGGCAGTGTGTAGTCAAACGCAAACCTAAATGAAATACAAAATATGTTCTCAACTGTAGTTTAGTTGGCCACAACACCAGTCACTTTATTTATTAATGATTCTAAAACAGTTTTATTAGAGTACACGATTGGCGTATTTTTTTTAGATATCTTAAAATATAATTCTTGCCATTTTAACACCAAATTTCTCTTGGCTTTTACTGCCCTTCTGAGATCTATCCTTCCGAGCGGTCTTCATTGGAGATCCATAAGGGAGGTCTATGTCCAACAGTAGATGCCCTATGGCTGATGGGTGGATGGGTGGATCGACATGATTTTTTTGGTTTCACATTGAATTTGGGAACCTACCAAGTTTGACTGCTGTCCAATCAATGTTCTGTGTACGCGCGACCACACGCAGCGCCGCAACACCTGGCCAGCGAGATATCCCATTTGCATAGAGATGCTGCGATAATTGAACCGCGGGGAACGAGAGCAATTCTCCACTAGCCTCGTGTCAAACTCAAGCTTGATTTGGTTTTAGTCCCGTCTGAGCGAGGTATAGTTGGTAATGGTTGGTGGAAATCTGTACTTCATGGCATGTTTGCTATAATAAGGCACAGATACTATATCTAATTACGGAAACTGCGACAGGCCAAAATCAAAACCGCATTTCATATGATAAACATCGTACCTATGTGTTTTGCGACGTGATCTGTATGCGCAACCTTCTGACTCTATTCAGAATGTCCAGATTGCAGGTCATGGTACCTAGGTTTTGATTATGGGCAATCGTGCGGGAGAATAAGAAGTAAGTAAAGTAAGTTCGTAGGCCGGGTGGCTAGCCCTGGAGTTAGAGTATTTAAGCCGCCTGAAGGCTTCTGACATGGCTAAACGGTTAAAACAAGCCGGGCCTATAATTTGACGTGTCATCCGAGCCACGGTAGCGCTCAGTGGTACCATTTAGTTACTCATCCGAAGACTGACCGTGCCGTTTGCAATGAGAGATATTTTTGTCAAATCTATAATTTCATCGTTTCACTAGATTCACATGTAGATAAAGTAAAAGTAAAGCTGATTTAATTACGTTCCATTAACTTCGTCATTACTATTCCACTTGATCGTATTTCACGCTGCAGCCGCGCCGCCAGCGCCGAGTGATCCACATTGCCTGCGCCATAGACATAATAAATAAAAAGACCTGAAATACCTACAAGTTAGGGCCTACATGTACATGTGCATATTGTTCTCACAATATGGCCGCCATTACAGAGTTTGCATCATGCACTATATTTTTAAGATTATCGCAATATAAATGAAAAATTAGAAGAGAATTAGTCTCTGTTTGGGAACAAATATGAAGAACATGCGGGTGGCAAATTGTCAAATGATAAAATAATTAATTATAGCCAAAAATGGCACAACCGACTTTAACTAACCTAAGTGACATTTTTTTTACTGTCTGTACTATATTAGCCTCTACACGCACACTAAGGCGTTGTGTACAAACGAGGTCTACGCGTATAAATGCAAACCAATAATTTACTGTGGAGGGGCGCGACTTCGTGGGTGAAACGGTCTGTACAGAATTCGAATAGTTCGTACGAAGCAATGTGTCATCCATGTAGTAATATTTACATTATTGTTGATTTTTTTTAAATGGCTCAGCCATTTTGATAAAATTTAAATGGAAACGTCTGAAGTAAATATAAGATATACTTACCAAACAAAGAAAACATCATCGATCGCGTAACATGCATACAAAAAAAAATAATGCCTGGAGTCCCTCCGCGCGGAAGAAGTGAAACTTCGTAACGTTGAACGTTTAATGAAACAAGGTGCTTTTATACCCCCTCCATGGTAGCGTTAAACGTTTAACGCAACCTTGTTGGAAGTCGCATTAGATGTTTCACAAAAAAAAACATTTAGTTGAATTGAGAACCTCCTCTTTTGTAGTCAGTTAAAAAGCGATGGTCGTCTCCCCTGCTTTTTTATCTCGTTGGCCTGCGCCGACGCTGCATGTCATTTGCATTGAAATGCCTCGCCTTCAAGGGGCGAAGTTTGATTAAACTGCGTGATAAGACTGTAGAGCAAATGGGGGATTTTGATTGGAATGTAGTTGAAGGATATTTTGCTCAAAACATGAGGGAGAGGTCGTTAGTTTCGTGATGTAGATTTTGTTTTCGTTTTTTAATCTGTACCTATATGTAAGTACACTAGTATCTGGAGGCACGCGCCAAGACGAGCCAAGCGAAGCGCAAGGGCACTACCTACCTTTTCTCGAAACGATTTTTTGATTTTTTGAACCCTTAAACCTTGAGTTTGGAGTAGGTATAATAGTTAAACGAAATTTTCTAAATTTTCTAGAGTGGGCTTGAGCACTTGGATTATCTTTAGACCTTCAAGAGTCTGTTGATGATCCAATTGCTTTCTATGTAGTAGTAGTGTAGGTAGTTTTAGCATATAAAGTAGTATTGTATCATATTGTAGTAAATAAAGGCACTTTTGCCCGTAAAAAAAAAATAGATTGACATTTCGTAACTGTATGATTATATTTAGAATCACATATTACAGATGAGGTACTTATTAGTCTATGTTACAGACAAATAAGTTCCTTAAACCACCGTGATGCTGCTTTACTCGTAACAACCTGTAGATATGTCTAAAAGCTTATGATGTCAAATGTAGGTCGATCGAAGTGTGATCCATTTCTGATTTTGATAATCCGCATCTTCCGCTCCTCGTTTTCTGTGATCTTACAATATTATAGGTTAGACAATAATATTGAATAAATTTCTCAAGTTAAGTTTATGTTATCATCGTAGGTTTTGATTTTATCTTCTGATCGCGGTGTGTTAAAAATATTTAACAGTTTTTTCATTTTTAGGTTTCAGCTTTATGGAAATGTGCAATAATGCGGTTTCTCAGAGTTAACTCTGTGGTCAGAGGCTGTGGTTAGGAAAGGCGATTCTGAACTTTCCAGATTACTTCCGTCTCTTTCATTTAAATGAACCTTTCAATATGGGAAAGAGTGACGGAGTGTTTTCAACCTGAGAGTAGGTACCCCTCCAGGCCTTGTAGGCGCTTCTGACTTTACATCAGTTCTTTGACCTTTGTATTGTACAAAGTGTGGTATTTCTATTTGAGGACTAGAATTGCCTCTTACTACATACTGTGGCAAGGAAACAGCATTGTTTGTGAACTTTGTCTTTGTTTGGTGTTTTAGAACCCTAGGGTACAAAGACAGGTAAGTGCTAATTGGTGGATTGCTTTTGTTAAAGTTTTATGTGTAGGAAAAATAACTTTAACAAAGCTTTATGTATCTGTAGGTATTCTCTTGTTTAGGGTTTATTTGTGAAAGATATTACAGCATCCTAGGGGAAAATATAAAGATATAAATGTTTAAAGAAAAAATCCTATTAAAGCTCGTTCTCAATACTGAAATTCCATTTAGATTGTTAAAGATATTTAGATAAACCATGAAATATCTTTAAGACGGATAAAACAACAGGTAAGTTTTGGAACAAACTTTCATTTCTTATTCTGCATTTCTTCTTATTTATTAAACTTTGGTCCGCTACATCTCCGTTAATCCAACTGTATTTTTTTATCAGGGTTCCTCAAAAAGAAAAAACGGAACTCTTATAGGATCACTTTGTTGTCCGTCTGTCCGTCGGTCCGTCTGTCCGTCTGTCCGTCTGTGTGTATGTCAAGACTCTTTATCTCGGGAACGCGTAAAGATATCGAGTTGAAATTTAAACTGTATACGTAAGCCTATGAATTCTTGCAGTTGTGTAAAATAAAAGCTTTTCTCCGTTACCGTATAAAAAAGTTAGAGCCGTTTATGTCGTAAAAAAACGCATATTTCAACGCTCACAAAAATCAAAACCTACAGGGTACTTCCCGTTAATATAGAACTATGAAATTTGGTGAAAAGCATTGTCTTAGATTACACATATAGGAATAAATCTGAAAACTGTACATTTTTATTTAAATCACATAAAAATAGGGCCTCAAAATTCACAAAATATGAGTTCAAAATTCAAAGTGAGTAAATCATATCATGTAAGGTATCATATAGAATAACTTCATTAGCAAATGCTAAAACAGGTTTTTAATTATTTTAACAATATGTTTGTACGGAACCCTCGATGTGCGACCCTGACTCGCACTTGTCCGGTTTTTTTATTTTTTGACGGTCACAAGTAGATAAACAAAATTTGTACTATCCATGTAAAAAATTAATAAAATTTATTAAGAGGACTGTGAATCGACCATTGTTTTCGCGTTTTCTGATGAACATCAAGAGAATTTTCAGCACATTTTTGATAAAATTTACATTCCTAGAGAAAATTCTTTTCACCCCTTAAATTGTACTTAACGAAATGTTATGTTTTTAGTGTCAATCGCTTTACGCCTTATTTTTTCAGAAAAGTTCTTAGTTTCTTTAGGTACACTTTTCCAGTCAAGTTTTGCGTAAAATATGGCTTTAAAGAGAACTTTAAGGTCATTTTAGAAAACTGTTAAAACAAAGATGTTTAACCCTAGCGATATAAGTACTAATTACATGAAAAAAATCACTCTAATCGGATACCTAATAGGTACTTAGAAGTAGATAACAGCTTATTGTTTTTGTATGGCCAAGTTCGCGGTTCACACAGTACCTAATTAAATGAGAGATGAGAGAGAACAGGTGTACGATATCTAATAGGTACAATACCATAGCTTCCTACCTACACTAACATAGTCGGTAGCTGTGTACGCGCTATCGATACAAAGCACCTTATCTTTTTAGTATCTATCAAGTTACCTCCACACACACGCACAAGCACGAGTAAGCTATGATCACGTCTCGGCCACTGTAGCTTTCAATCGACACTTGTTCCGGGTAGCGTCGGGTTACCGTCGACACTTTGTAAACAATCCTGAGCTTGAGTGTTTTAAGTAGTCGGTAAAAGTACCTAAGTAAGTTCGTAGGTATAAGCCATTTGGTATAAGCAGTGTGCCTTATAGATATAAACTGAATCAAAGTTCTTAGCGGCTGTGAAATGAGTTACAAGCTATACAGGGTTATTGGTAGTCAATAAGCACCCTTTTAGGGGCTTATTCTGTACAACAAATCTTAAAAAAAAATGCTGTACCATAGAAAAACATCGTTCACCCTCGACAAAATGTATGGAACAGCTGTTTTTTAGGGTTCCGTACCTCAAAAGGAAAAAAACGGAACCCTTATAGGATCACTTTGTTGTCCGTCTGTCCGTCTGTGTGTATGTCAAGACCCTTTATCTCAGGAACGCGTAAAGATATCGAGATGAAATTTAAATTATATACGTAAACCTGTGAATTCTTGCCAGTTGTGTGAAAGAAAAGCTTCTCAGTTACCGTATAAAAAAGTTAGAGCCGTTTATGTAGTAAAAAACGCATATTTCAATGCTCACAAAAATCAAAACCTACCGGGTACTTCCCGTTGATATAGAACTATGAAATTTGGCGAGAAGCATTGTCTCAGAGTACACATATAGGAATAAATCTGAAAACTGTACATTTTTATTTAAATCACATAAAAATGGGGCCTCAAAATTCACAAAATATGGGTTCAAAATTCAAAGTGAGTAAATCATATCATGTAAGGTATCATATAAAATAACTTCATTAGTACCTACATGCTAAAAGAGGTTTTTAATTATTTTAACAATATGTTTGTACGGAACCCTCGATATGCGACCTGACTCGCACTTGTCCGGTTTTTTTTTTTAGTTTTGACAAAAGTCGCAGAACAAGATGTTAGTTTTGATGTACAGAATAAGCGCCTAAAAAGATGCTTATTGATTACCTATAGTAACTCGGTATATGCGCAAAACTTAATCCTGGTTGAGGCACACATATGTAACAACTGCGCGGGGACTGAATTTCGTGTAGCTTGGAGCTAACTTTACAGCCGCCAGAAAGTTTAATTCGGCCTATACATGGTAGAGTATTTAAATGTTCACCCTTCTTTAGCAATCTTACTTGATAATTTGTTGGCTGGGGCTGCTTATTGATGGGTTTAGGGGACCCAGGGTTGACTAAAACGACTGATGAAAGAAGATTAAGTTTATTAACCACAATATTATGATACAAGATGGCACATACTATTTAATTAACTCGCTATCGATATATTATAACTTAATACGAGCACGATCACAGGTCACAGGATAAAGAGAACGAAATGTCAAAACGTCAGAGCTTTTATAATAAGACCACAGAGTATACAATCATAGAGTAATAAAGGCTCGCACTCATGGGCAGGTACAAATCTAAAGAGGGACATTCACAATCCACAGCACTTATGAAGACGAACTACTCGAACAAGGACATTTTCAAGCTATAAGTATACTCGTAGCCTGCAAAAGGCTCGTGTCAGAATTTCTGAGCAGCGTTATTTTTCTTAACACGGCAAAAATAACCGGAACCTTTAATTTCATGTGTCATCCGAGACACACCAGCGCTCAGCTGTAAACGCATGCGGTCAAAAGTTGTAAAAAGCAGACTGAAACCGCTTTTAACCGGTTTTTTAGTGATATCATTTATTTGACAGTATATCATGTAGGTATTACGAGTATGTATAGCTGAAGTATTTTAATTATTTCCTTTTATACGATCAAGTTATAAGATAAGATTACTACAATCTTGAAGAAAACTTTGATAACACAAAATTCAACTACAAAATCATAATGTCCAGATATTTAATCTGAATTAATTTACTAATAAAAAAAACCCAAACGTGTGTTACTTGATGTGTTGCTTTGTTTGTTACTCTTTCACGCAGCAACAGAGACAGGGATCGACGTCATTTTTGACCGAGGAGGTACTCAATTCAAAACGTAGGATATATATTATTTATGTATAATCACGCATATTTTTTTACGTAGTAGTCCGATTTCGATAATTATTTTTTTATACTTACTCCGAAGTTGGTTCCATTTAAATTTCATCGAAATCGGCT
Source organism: Hypomecis punctinalis (assembly GCA_949316475.1). Lineage (NCBI taxonomy): Eukaryota > Metazoa > Arthropoda > Insecta > Lepidoptera > Geometridae > Hypomecis > Hypomecis punctinalis. The sequence continues at coordinate 25,686,629 of OX438799.1, read as the reverse complement.
GAGCCATTTTTATATGATAAATCAACAATAGTGTGAAAAATGCTACATCCATCCGTGGGAAACATTTTTTGCAAACAAATAATTATTAAGTGACGAAATAACGGAGGAGATTCTAAAGACGACGTGTATATAATTACATTTTTTAATGGATGATCTTGCATAACGTTTTACAGAGTAGTCTGATTTTACTATGGAAATTAACGTGGTTTTCACACATTTTATACTATATATAACGGGACTGAACTCACGTGTGGGGATAGTCGTAACGACTATAGTTTCGGTCGCATTCGGCGACCTTTATCAATTTGGCGAGTGCTTTGCGAGACGGCTCCACGTGCTAGCACTCGCCAACTTGATAAAGGTCGCCGAATGCGACCGAAACTATAGTCGTTACGACTATCCCCACACGTGAGTTCAGTCCCGTTATATATACTCTGATTTTGATATTTTTTCTTTGGTAGATCATATTTCAGAGGTGTTTTCATTTAAATTTTATCTTTGATAAATCAACAGTACTGTGAAAATTGCTAAGAATTTTGTACACAGTTGAAGGCGGATATGCCATTTTTTGTGGAAAAAAAATATTGCATGGGTAGGTATGGTTTAAAAGTTGAAGAGTGTTGAGTTCATAGACAACTTTTTTTCCCGGAAAAAGGAAAGGTTCGCTATGGGACAGGACAAAAACCGAAATATTCTGCGGGCGAAGCCGCGATCAAAACCTCTCACCGTCACCTATTATACAGGGTCATCCAGAACTGGTTTACTAAGCCAAAAGGGGGTAATTCGGACCATTATTATGAACAAATTTTGCTATGGATGCCAATTCAGAATTCGAGAAAAATAATCAGCTTTCTCATACCTTTTGTCGGTTCCTAGTTGCATCTTTTTGTGGAACAGCTGATATTTATTTGTCCAATTCCTGCTGAATGGCTCCATAGTCAAAGTTGTTCATAATAATGATCCGAACCCTTACGACTTGCAACTAAATTCGGACTTATCCATTTGGTGTCAAACCGCTGTCTACGAATAGCTCCAAAATAAACTAAACTGCAAACAGGATGTTGTGTGAACTTGTGTGGTGTTAGACTTTAGTAGTTGAGTGTGGATACAGTTGAGTGTGGATATAGAGTACGCGCAAGGTAACTTTGCGCACGGCCAAAATCGGGAACTAATTCAATACTGTACTGAACTGTACCAGCCTTTTTGATAGTCCACTGTAGGACGTAGGCCTACCCACGGTGATTAGGCCATATTCACCACGATAGCCTACTGCAGGCTGGTAGATTTACACCCTCTATCGAATTTCTTCTACGGACGTATGCAGATTGCCTCACGAAGTATTCCTTCACCGATAAGCCAGTGGTGTGAAATTCCGTACATAATTTCCAAATAAACTCATTAGTACGGAACCGAGACTAATACAATGAAAGAGAACTAATTCAATGCTGCCAGGGAATTCAAAATACTAGCAACGTTACGTACGTGGTGCCGCCACTCGAGCGCATAGTTATCTGGCGTGCACTCTAGACAGAAGCTAGAAATGTCATAGGAAGCGGTGACCGTACCACAAACAGTCGAAGTGGTTGTCTACACATAGCCGTAATTTGTCTGCAAATAGATATGGAATTCCGTTTGTTTAGCTGACAGAGATAGAAAATGTTCTGGTGTCCTAAGGACATGGACATTCTGCACGAAATGTTTGAAACGTCCGCGTCCTATCAACCCTTTTACTATTCCTTTATTTAGAAGCCGATTCTTCAGGTAGTCTTTGGAATCTGAAAAGCTTGTTCTAATCTAGCTGAATGAAAGATACACAAGCTTTCACAGTTACATCACAGAACAAAATTAATTTTATACAAGTGTAATTGATTTCCCTAGTATCAAATTATCGAACTAGAAAGAAACCAGCAGGAAATTACCTTTAATTTTTTTATTTATTTCCATTTACAATTTTAATTTCTTAATAAATAATTAGGTGCCGCAAAACTATAGCAAGTTTGTCGCGGCACTCTCGTTCCCACACACGCTGACCAATATTTTATAACTAATATGTGCTAAAATAGTATTTTGACAATATCATGCATCCGTTATAGTATTGTGTGTAACATAAATGGGCAGTAGTACCCATGTATGTATAGACAAACAACAAACAAGCATCAATTCATCACGTAAAGTCAACCAAGTGAACCTAAATTATAGGATTATTATAAAGATGCATTTGAATAAATTGAGCTCAATTTATTTAGTGTCCAAAATTGCATTGACAACACCCGTCATTCCGTTTTAAAAGAAAGAAAAAGATTAGTTTTTTGGATTCAAACCACAGTAAATAAGTTTTTTGCGGCATTACTTTTTGCGTTTGAAAAGTTTGGCGCAGAAGTCTTTCTAAGTAGGTATATTTTTCCATGTTGGAAGTACATAAATACTTGGCTGCCCTAAAAAATAAGTTGGTAACATAAAACTGAAGTTCCCAGAAGTGAGGAAGCGTGGTGATGTAAACAAGAGGAAGCCGCTAAGTGCCGCGGCGTGACGAGGGATGTTTACGTGAGTACCTGATGCTGCATTGTTTGGGATATTTTTAGAGCCAAGAGCCAAGCTTGGAGAGCGGGAAGTGGTTGGAAAGTGACGCGGAAGGTGGCAATTTGATCGTAAAGGCTCAGGCTCAGGCTGGATAAGCGGGAAAGAGAGGTACAATTATTTGGGACATAAGTAGCGCATTTATAGATCAAATAAAAACGTAGAGTCATGTCTTATAATGTGAAAACACTGGCAGATGACCGCGTGCTTCATCTTCCACCACAACGTCGCTTACCATCAGGCGAGTTGGTGGTCAAGCTCGAACTTATTCGTGATAAAAAAAAAACCGGACAAGTGCAAGTCAGGCTCGCACGACGCACACCGAGGGTTCCGTACAAATCCAGAAAATTTCACAAAATTGGGAAGTGCGTTGTTAAAATTTAAATACTCATCATCATCATTGACAAAAGTTTTTTTTTACTTTTCTCGTCATTCATCAAAAATTGTTAAAATAATTAAAAACCTGTTTTAGCATGTGCTAATGAAGCTCTTTTATATGATACCTTACATGATACGATTTACTCACTTTGAATTTTGAACCCATATTTTGCGAATTTTGAGGTCCTATTTTTTTGTGATTTAAATATAAATGTACAATTTTCAGATTTATTCCTATATATGTACTCTAGGACAATGCTTCTCGCCAAAATTCATAGTTCTATGTCAACGTATCCTGTAGGTTTTGATTTTTGTGAGTGTCGAAATATGCGGTTTTTTACGACATAAACGGCTCTAACTTTTTATATGATAACTGAGAAGTTTTTCCTTTACACAACTGTAAGAGATCATAAATATACGTATATAGTTTAAATTTCAACTCGATATCTTTACGCGTTCTCGAGATAAAGTGTCTTGACATATACACAGACGGACAGACGGACAACAAAGTGATCCTATAAGGGTTCCGTTTTTTCCGTTTGAGGTACGGAACCCTAAAAAGAACTTGAAGTTACTCCACCGACAAAAACCTAGCTCTTAAGTTTTTAAAGAAGAAGATTTTACGGTACTAACGGTACAATCGACTATACAACCCTTTGCATACAAAATTGCTTTATTAAAAGAAGAGATTTTTGGTTAACGTTTTGGCAGACGCTGAATTTCCCATCAATTTTCTCAGATTGCTTAACCGAAAATGGTGTCATATTTACAAAACTTTTACCAGTGTAATACCAAAATATAGAAAATAATATATCAGTATTTGGATGGGTGACCGCGGGTGGCATTTTCCAACTGAGCGCTACCGTGGCTCGGATGACACGTTAAATTGTAGGTCCCGGTTGTTTTAACCGTTTAGCCATGTCAGAGGCCATCAGGCGGCCTAAAAAACTCTGACACCAGGGCTAGCCACCCGGCCTATACGAACTTACTTACTTACTTATAGAAAATAAGCGGATGATCACATCTTGCTTGATGTTGTGAACACACAGAAATGTGCTTTTAATATTGATTTGAAGAAACTACAAAACTACATTTTATTTTCCTATCGAAGTTCTCGTCGAAGTTTGATTGGTTCTGTCAAATGAAACTGCTATTTACGATGGTTTTACAAAAATAAACTAGTTAAAATCAATGATGTTAAAATGAACAAAAGACGAAATGAGCAAAAGAGTGAGTAAGGAAAGGTAATGTTTCAGAGCAAAGCGTTTCGTCTCAGTCTCTAGATTAATCTTCTCCAAGTTTATTTGGTCAATAACTTACATAGTTAGGAGTTGGTAAATGTTGATGTTGCTTAGACTAGTGTTACTCGTAGATTTTTTTTATTTAATTTAAATGACAATACTACACTACTACTACATAGAAAGCAATTGGATCATCCACAGACCCTTGAAGGTCTAAAGATAATCCAAGTGCTCAAGCCCACTGCCAATTGGCAGCGTGCCCATCATGCTGGCAGCATTGCCACGCTGAATGGCAATGCTTATACGTTGAGCCAAATAAACTCCAGCATTTTGGTCACGCGTCGCGTCCACCAGACGCTCAGAAAGACTTTTGAAAACGAGATGAGCTCCCGGCCCCCACGGACCCAAAGTCTCAACTCCAAATGGCTCAAATATGTAACCACTACCGAGGTTAGCATATTTGCGCCGCTTGTGCTGCTCAGCCGAATTGGCCGCCGCTCCAGCCCTACTCTGAGTCTCCGGAAGATGTGACGGTGCCAAAGTATCGACGCAAGTTGCGTCCCATACTAAGGGCCGTCCACACTTCCATGGGACCAGCGTCATGTCGTCAGGCCTTTTGCCATCACCACGCGCCAACCCACTCGGTTCGAGTACGGCTGCGATATTGGCGGTGACAAAAGCCCTGCGTATGACATCGTTAAGGCCGGCGTGGCGTCCAATCCGACCAGCGCTTCTTGAGCAAGAGAGACCGTGGTGACCGAGCTGGTCAACTGCAGTACCACACTGACAGCGATGGGCCTCACAACACCTTGCACCTAAGCTAGACGATATGCAGTTGGGTCTAAAAGGTTACCAGTATTGAAAGAGGGCAATGCTTGCAACCAAAGACCGGACTCCCATACAGAGACTGCAAGGATACGAGCGCGATCCGCGACGCTAGGACACGTATCTAGAAGAGATTTCCGTGCTAGTTCGCAGATCGGCCGATCCCACAGTCTCTGTGACGATAAAGTCTTTGGAAGCTCGGTATTTGGGCAAGCGACCCTCCAAGCATTCGTTGCCTCATTCAAATGAGCTACATCTATGCCAGAATGGCCTAAAGAAGGTGCGAGGATTTGTCAATCAAGTTCTGAGTACTATGAATGGAGGACAAGAAAGCTCGTAGATTAAAGGTGACGTCCACATGTGGTATATTATTCAGAGAAAAATCAAACCCAGATGATATATACGAGTACATCATTTGAAAGCTTCATTTATGGGCTTTTCAAAAATATTTAATTTAGATTTTTTATCCCTCCATTTTTTTGTAAATGTGAAAAATAAATTGTATGAAAAATAATAATACAGTTTTGTATTTTTTTCCAGTTTAGCAATAATAAGTGCTTATATCGTTATTTTACTGTGTGACCAGTTAGTAGGTACTAACTGGTCACACTGGTAGGTTATAATATTTAATTTTAGCAAATTAAGAGATGAATGTTGAAGAATCAGCTACGAATGCAAGTAAAATAACGTTATAAGACAATAACGAATACAAATAATAATAATATAACGATACAATGTGACAAAAAACACTTAAAAACTACGTCTAATTGGTAAAATGCTTCTATTTAACAATTTAGAGGTTACTTAATTAGGGTTGCTAGAGACCTATTAATAAACTACCTATTGAGCCAAATATATTTATTTATCATAATAGTTTCAAAATTAATTTAAAAAAAACGGAGGTCTCTTTTTTGATTTTAATCAATGTCTCAGAAAAATATGAACTTTCTCGAAATGTAACGAGTGTTGTGGTTACAATTTTTGATTATTATTATACCAGCCTCCATACATTTTGTGGACATGTTCTTTATAGACTTCCAGAGTGGAACCCTAAATCTCACACTAGGGTGGTCCTGTGTAGTGAGTTTCTTCCGCTTTTAAAAAAGACAAGTTGTTTTAAAACGAGTCATCCCAATAGTGGAATAAATGAATCTTTATTCAGCTGAGCAGTGTTCACTAACGTAATGTCCCACACTTCAATATTTATTCCCGCCCCACTGGGATTTGATAATGAAGTGGCTATTACTGAGGCATAGTGGGCCACAGTGGAACCAGCGGGTCTAGTCTGCTGGATCAGTCGTGTGAAATAGTTTGGTGACATAATAAAATTAATATCTTCCACCAACAATATCTACCACGGTGTAGATGGTGTGTTTTCTCTGTCAATAGTCGGTAAGAGTAATATATATTTACTTCCTTTATTACCAAAAAATAAATTGGAGAAATTAGTAAGATTATAGAAAAAGAAGTATTGAGAGCAAGTGAATTAGTGTAATGTAAGATATTTCCCGGAAAATGTAAGGTTATTTACGAGTCTTGTTTTGTTTTTGGTCTTGTATTGTCTCGTCTAATAGGTATTTGTAAATCTTATGAAAATGAAAGTTTAGTCTTCAACGTTAGCGAAAGTACCAACCTCCTTCAAATCGAGTGTGTGAAGACATTCTGACATGCAGGTTTCAGGTTTTTCTTCACCGATTGAAGATGCAAATTAATGTTTATGACTTTATGTAATTGATAAATATCTGAAAAAAAACTACAAGGACAAGTGCGAGTCAGGCTCGCACATCGAGGGTTCCTTACAAACGCGTTGTTAAAATAATTATAAACTTGTTTTAGCATTGCAATTGAAGTTCTTTATATAATGATACTTCCCTCACTTTGAATTTGTTCGAGTCAGGAAATGGATTTATATTATGTTTGCAAAAACTCAACATCTCCGGAACGCATAAGCACCTCGTACATCGACGGAGAAAGTTAATACCGCGGGCTAACTTGACGCCAACGCCATCTAGTTTATATATGAGTAAATACTGAGATTTAAACTGTTGCTTTAGGAATTGATTTTATAACTTATTTGATTTGATTTGATTGCTATTAAGTTTGATGTTTTATATTTATACAATTATACATATACATTTATATTTGAACTTATTTTCAGTTTAGACAGAATTTTGAACCAATTTTTTGTGAATTTTGAGGCCCTATTTTTTGTGATGTAAATAAAAATTTACAGTTTTCAGATTTATTCCTATATGTCTACTCTGAGACAATGCTTCTCGCCAAATTTCATAGTTCTATGTCAACGGGAAGTACCCTGTAGGTTTTGATTTTTGTGAGTGCAAAATATGCGGTTTTTTACGACATAAACGGCTCTAACTTTTTTATACGGTAATTGAGAAGCTTTTCTTTTACACAACTACAAGAATTCATAGGTTTACGTACGAGTATATAGTTTAGATTTCAACTCGATATCTTTACGCGTTCCCGAGATAAAGAGTCTTGACATACACACAGACGGACAGACGGACAACAAAGGGTTAGGGTAAGGGTTCCGTTTTTTCCTTTTGAGGTACGGAACCCTAAAAAGGAATAATGTATGTCTTTCAATTTTTGTAAAACGTTACATTTTAAGAAAATCTTTTTGTTAGTGACTGTAGATTGAGTCTTACTGTATTCTATATGCTATGTCTCGACAACCGTGAGAGTGTCCGTTTAACGCAATTACACATTTCCACTTCTACATGTTACTTCTCTGATTTGTTTTGATAAAGTATTATTAGCTCTCTGTCTCTCTCCGACCTCAGGTGTAACCTGAGACAGCTATACGAAGAATGTTTCTCAGGAAACGGTAAAATGTACGCCGGGAAATTAGGCAACTTTATTATTTGTTTATATCTTCGAAATCTATTTTGTATGATTTACGTAGGAGATATTAATGTTGATAACTTGTTATCGGATTATGAATCCAATCAATTTGGTAAAATTCAAGATAATTAATATGTAGCTTAATTGCTAGATAAAATATGGATCAGAAGAGTTACGTCGTGAGTCTGTATCTGATTAAATATCCCAACGAAATTGAAACTGATTAAATAGATTGAAAAATAAGTATTGCATAACTGTACCAGCCTTTTTAATAGTCCACTGCAGGACGTAGACCTACCCACAAAGCATGATTGGGCCATATCCACCAAGCTGGCCCAGTGCGGCTTGGTGGATTCACATATGCCATCGAATTTCTTCTATGGACGTATGCAGGTTTCACGATGTTTTCCTTCACCGAAAAGCCGGCGGTAACTTATTGGTACGGGACTGGGATTTGAACTCACGACCTTAAGATTGTAAGGCGAGTGTTACTACCTCTAGACCACCACGGGGTATTACATAAACATCGAACACCCACCAGTGGGTTAGCCAGTGGGTGGACGGGTAGCGAGCCAATTACGTTTAACATAGAATATTGAAATGTAATGCAGTTTCAAACACTGTCCTGAGCTCATCAATCTAGGATGATTACTGACATATATGTATTAGAATCTCCAATTCATTGACTTGATTAGCTAAATATTCTTTCTAAGGAGCCAGCTGCCTAAGCCCACCCAGGAAAAATTGAATGTGTTCACATTCAAGTTTACTGGGGCAAAAATCTTTCTAGGGTGGACATAACCTTAGTTACGTTCATCCTTATCTTTACTTAATATTATAATTCCGAAAGTTGGTTTATTGGTTTCTTCCTCTTTCACGCAGCTTCGTAGCAACAGACTGACTTTATTTACGGCGTGGATATAGTTTGAAATAGGAAAAGTGACAGGCTACTTTTTATCCCGAAAAAATATATGGTTACCGTGGGATTTGCAATACACTTATTTATTAGCTTACTAACTTATTGACATGTGAAGCAAGCGAAGCCGCGGGTAAAAGCTAGGGTTCCTATAACTCTGATTGTTCTTATAGAAATACTTTTATTTCCCTTCAATCTTTGATCGTGAACGTTTCACAGTAAGCTCTGTCAAGCAGTGCCAATGTGCAACGTTGGTTGGTCCAAAAGTTAAACAGTTGAATTAACTGTTAAAAGTGCTTCCTTCTAAAGGTGAAATAAAATAACTCTACATTAAAAAAACATGGCTCGACTACAAAGCCTGACCAGACACGTGTAATTTGTGAAACAAATACCCGTAATCAGCAGCGGTTTCCTTAAACCAGGTGGTCCATGAGCGCCTTAATGAGCGCCTGTCGGCTGTCCATGGATGTGAGAAATGTAAAGAACCTGGAGCCCAATTTTTCGAAATATTAGAATCCTTCGTAACGTTCACTGAGGATCGCATGCTATGCTCTTCCATTCGCTCAAGCATAGAGCATAATTTTCATTACTAGCTTCTGCTCTTACTCGGTCTTGTAACCCATTGTAGAACCCATGGTCACGTGACCATACCCTAAAGACCTATGCGTTTCTCCTGATATTCGCCTTACATATCAGGCCAAGTTATAATAGGTGCAAAATCCTGAGAGGCTCATCACTACTCTCGTTTCTCTAAGATAGTGTTATAAAGATCTTAAATCTCATGTCGCCCAGAAATTTCGCTCGAAACATTGCCCTTCAATCCGAAACACCGTAGTTAATTCTTGCACACTTGCTTAGTAAGGTAAACGGTATTTCCCCAAGGGTTCTACAGATGAGCTCTACCATAGCAAAACTGAACTGAAAAAAGGGGTGCACTGTCCACAGCGAATATAAAATAATTTAGTCTTTGGTCTATGTTTGTGTCATTTGTGATAACGTTTTAATTACTTTTTAAACGTCAGCAAGATTTTCCTCTTAAATGGCCGACAGTTTCAAAGTGGTGTTTACTGAGTGTCCTCTGGGCCGATCCTCTCATTTCTTTACATCCATGATGCTGTCGGCTGTCGGCTGTGGGCCGCGGGCGCCGACTGACCACTTAATTACCATCATCCGATCTGCGCTCTGATTACGCTAGCTGTCACACGTAATAGTATTTAATCACACGACAGTAAAGTGTGAATGACATCGCCAATATGATTCCAAATAGGATATTGACTTAATTTTAATTTAAAAAAAATTGAAAGTTAAGCTAGATTTTGTAGCAAAACTATGTACTACATAGCTTTTTAGGCTTAGCTATCAATAGACAAGCCCGTTGGGCAAGCAATACGCATTTTTTTATAATTTAGCGGTTGGTTCTACAGTAAAAATAGTTCCTAATGATGAATGTATACCTACATTTCTATGTATACCTTGTAAAACAACGTCTTTTAATTTTCTCTGTTCCTTGTCTCAACAGTTTAATGTTAAAAAGTAGACTCCCTTTAAACTCATCTATGAGGTAAACACGTAATTTAATTCCACATTTAACCACTATAAACAGCTCTAAGCCGCCGACACCAAGTTTCAGCTGAACAGTAACATAAAGCCCGAACATGCGTCTCTCTCATAACTTGCCACTGCAAGCCGTAAAGCCGGCAATTTATTCCCTCACTAAACTCTTATGAAGTGTTAAGTTTACCGAAGTAGTCAGCTTGCAGATTTAGATTAGCTTCGTTGGCTAACTTGGGTGTTTGAATTTGAGCTTGACTGAGATATAGCTTTGAAATACTTTCATATTTAGGTAACTTAGCTATTTAGTTTTTGTGCTGTCCTGTAGGAACCTTTTATTATTGCGAGATAAAAAGTAGCCCATGTCACCAAAAATCAAATCTATCGGTTGCTCTGTTTCTGCCTGAACAAGTAACAAACCAACAGACACACTTACATTTATAATATTAGTAAGGAAGGAAGGATCATAAGCTAGTGCTTCTAGACTAGTCTAGACTAGGTAGTCCTAGTGTGATTTTAGAACATACAATGTTGGGGCGTTATTCCACGAGTTCAGTTTATGGTAAAGTATTTTATATGTTTATGTATTTTTACACGTTATTAGTATATTTATAAGATATATAGGTATATTTGTCACAGTATGTATACACCGCCGACCGTATTTCTATTATTTAATTTTTAAATCGCCAAAGGCGATAAGGCCGCCATTATACAACATTTATAAAAATCTACATTAATGTATTTGTTATATGGTGTACAATAAAGATATTGTTTGTTTGTTTGTTTGTAAAGATTCTAGAAACAAAAAGCAGGAGACGTATGGCCGACCACTAGAATGGAGTCGCAATGTTCTCGAATAAAGATTAAGTAACAAAAACAACGTAAGACACCTGATGGTTGAATAATTCAAGCTCAAAAATATCTATATATTTCAAACTAAAAACTATATTCCTTCTGCATTACTTGTTAATTCGCATTATTTCTCAATTCAGTAGTGCAACGAGTAATGTCTGAGTTCACGGGTAATTAGATTGTATGTATAGACTAATCAGCTACAAGAAATTGGTCGTGTCACAGGAGAGAGAAATTTCCTTTAGGACTACTAGTTGAGCCAAGCAGTAAAGCCACGAGGGGTAGACGTATTTATTTGCGTTTTCTTTGCTTAAAAACACTTAGGAGCCTCGCTGGATGCAAAAGAGTCCTAACTGGTCTTATTGGAAATTTAAAATAAAAGGCATCCAGCTAATGAGTTAGGATGCCACGGCCTGATGATGATACGAGTGCAAAAGAAATACTAGAAAATGAAATAGCTCTGGCACGACTGAAGGATTTAAAAGCCTTTAGATTACGTAGAGCCAGACAAACTAGGCGACAAAGCCGCGGGCCTGATAATTTATTCGTGATTGCTCGTGGACGCGAGTTCCCAGTACCCACATGCTCAAGGAATGGACATTATGGACACAAAACACACAGAGTATGAAAGTAAAGCTTTGAACAAAGCGCGTTCGAGCAAAACCAGCAACACGCACACATATAACATTATGTACATACGTCGCTTACTCACAGACATGGATGAGGGCTGGGAGAAGAGGATGGTTGTCGAATTGATCGCTCAAATAGATATGAGTTTATTGTCATTTTTGTATAAAAAAACCGTACAAGTGCGAGTCAGGCTCGCACATCGAGGGTTCCGTACAAACATATCGTTAAAATAATCAAAAACCTGTGCTAATGAAGTTATTTTATATGATACCATATATGATACGATTTACTCACTTTGAATTTTGAACCCATATTTTGTGAATTTGAGGCCCTATTTTTATGTGTTTTAAATAAAAATGTACAGTTTTCAGATTTATTCCTATATGTGTACTCTGAGACAATGCTCTTCGCCAAATTTCATAGTTCTATGTCAACGGGAAGTACCCTGTAGGTTTTGATTTTTGTCAGCGTTGAAATATGCGTTTTTTACGACATAAACGGTTCTAACTTTTTTATACGGTAACTGAGAAGCTTTTCTTTTACACAACTGCAAGAATTCATAGGTTTACGTACGAGTATATAGTTTAGATTTCAACTCGATATCTTTACGCGTTCCCGAGATAAAGAGTCTTGACATACACACAGACGGACAGACGGACAACAAAGTGATCCTATAAGGGTTCCGTTTTTTCCTTTTGAGGTACGGAACCCTAAAAAGTGACGACGGAGAGGTATATCGGTCAGTAATTAAATTCGGCTTTAGTGCCATCACCAAGTTTCGCCTCGGAGCACTAGATGTTGTGATCGCTGCAATAGTTTTTGAAATGGAGAAAGTACTCAATTCGACGCGTATATATATATATACATATTTTTTTAAGTATAACCACGCATAACTTTTCACATAGTAGTCTGATTTCGCTTTCTCTTTTCTGTTAGAAAGAGTATATTTCGAAGTTGGTCCCATTTAAATTGTATTGAAATCAGCTGAGCCATTTCTGATAAACCAACAATAATGTGAAAATTGCTACATCGATCCGTGCGAATTATTCGCGAATTCTGTACACGGCTAAAGGTCATGCCAGTTTTTGCGAATAATAATTATGTTGTATACCTTTTTCGCATGCAAGAGATGATAGTCATAACTCTACCGCCTCTCTCTGCCGCTGTACAAGATGTGTGTTGTTTCGCAATGCACAAGATAAAAAATCTGATGATCCACACAATCAAGCTTACTGATTTCCGTCTAACTGAATGAAACAAATGATTTAATTTTTTCGCAATTTTGCCATGAGTTATTTGGTCCCATAGTAAAAGTAACTCACAATTATGAGCATATACACTTTGGAAGTCCCTACAGTTTGATAAAAAAAACTGTGTATTAGCTAATGAGGTATAGATAAAAGAGTTTTACTTCTGTACCCTCGACGTTTTGTGTCATGGGCTTGCTTCGATCACCGCGAGTGTTTCAGCGTGTCGGCATTTAGTTATAGTATCAGTTTTACGATCGCTGGTTACATCAAAGGTCTCTTTGTTATGGCATAAAGTTATTTGGTATTTAGAGTACGTGGTTTATCTGGGAAATTAAGGAAATACCAGTGAAAATACTTAGTCTAGTTTAGTCTAGTCTGTTTTGTGGAGGTGAATCGAGCAGTTAGCAACCAGACAACATAATTTATTACTGTCCATCGTTATCATATCTTGAAAGGCGCGAGCGAAACGTAACACCTCTACATTATCTATGATTCATACAGCACTAATAATATATGAAAACATATATGTACCTAACTAATCTACATAATCCGTCCAGTCATATTTGCTAATGTAGGATGGTAAAATAGGAAAATCATCTCAAATTTTTTCTCGAAAAAAAAATTTAATAGGTACGTTTAGTAGTAAATATTAGTTACAAAAATGCATCTTATACTTTAAAATGATTGTAACTCCATTTCCACAATTCACTTAAAAAAATACGTTTAGTAGTTAATATTTGTTACAAAAATACATCATAAACTTGAAAATGACTGTAACTCCAATCCAGATAACATTCTTTCGACAATCTTTATTCCAAAATGAAACATGAAGTTTTTAATTTTCGTTTTTAAATCCCATTACGATCTTGTCAGGAAGCACATGTAATCGTATTTAATACCCAGTTATATTCTATTACGATGTTAATTTCAATAAATTTTCCTTTGCGACAGCTTATTTTAATAATGATAAAATGCTTTCGAAGATGAATTGATATTTTATAACTAACAAAATATAGACATTCATAAATTATATTCGGCTACAAAAGTGCGGGATGTGAAATCGTTTTCCATTAGAAGTTTTTCAGTAGGCTAGACTTTGGGACCTTATTAACGTGTACATAATCATCACACTGAAGAGTAACAACGCTTTTTGGTGAGGCAGCCAAAAGCCAAAAGCAGTAGCGTTTTCTTACCTATCTACTAAAGAGCGGTTGTTTTCTTTATCATTTTACTATACTTACAAACAAAATATTAATCAGAGTGTGTGTTTGTCCTCAGGGCGAGCGCTTCTAGACCGGTTAAGCAGCACGACGCTAAGCGAAGTATCTGTAGCAAGCGAAACGAGCGGCAGCCTGCACCCCGCTCCGCTCGACATCGCTCCCTACTCCAAAATCACCGCCAATGCGACCTGTGGCGGTGATGGTGGAGAAGAGTACTGCAGAGAAACGCCCGGCAAGTAAGTAGAAAATATTCTGAACTGGTTGAAGCATCGTGAAACTGAATGAAGTGTCGGTGGTGAGCGAGATGACCGGTAGCCTGCTCCCCGCTCCGCTCGACGTCGCTCCCTACTACACGATCACCGCACCGCTAACGCGGCTTGTGGCAGTGGGGTGGGGCAGACTTGCTGAGGATAGCCTTGAGCGAAGCGTCAGCAGCGAGCGAGACAAGCAGTATTCCTCTCCAGTCAGTCCGCTCGATGTCGCTCTCTACTCTACGCTCAAATAGAACTTTTCCTAGACTGGACAGCTCTGAGCGAAGGTTTAGTGGCAACGAGACAAACCGCAGCCTGCTTCTCGATTCGCTTGTGTCGACTGGTTGCGCAACGAAGTTGATATTCTGAGGATAGTGGCGCCCAGGTGTGGAATAGGGGCCATGCTATGCAAATGGTTACCTAATATTTTTTCTGTCCATCAGACGCGGGGTGGTATGCGAGATGTGCGAGGGCGCGGACGGCCCGGCGTCTCGAAGACACCCCGCTGCCCACGTCACCGACGGAGATGCCGCCACCTGGTGGCAGAGCCCCTCGCTGGCCGCTGGGGACTTCCAGCACGTCGAGCTGACGGCCGTATTGCCTGATGTAAGTCACTGTACACTAGATATCAATTTTTAAAAACTAAGACTAAATCTGTATTTGAAGTTTGGAACCATTTTATACACAGTCTTCTGTCAGTCGGTATCTGCTTCCTTAACGCATCCATATTGTAACTGTTTTACTAAGATTCTTAATTTGTCAAAACGTGGTAACTAAAGAAAAGTTTTGATTAAGTATTTGATAAGACAGCTTCGTTTGTAGATCCCGATCAGCCCCCCTACCGCCTAAGCAATAGCAATCGTAATAGCAATAGTTTATGACTTCATATTAGTCATTTGGCACCGCCTATGTGACGTTAGCCACATATTCAGTTCAATTGCTTTGTGCGGATTGCGAAAGCAATCGTTGAATGAACAACTTTGATGGCTAACGTCACATAGGCGGTGCCAAATGACTAAAATGAAGTCATAAACTATTGCTATTACGATTGCTATTGCTTAGGCGGTAGGGCTGAACTCCCTTGCTCGAATGCTTTGTTATCCCTTAGGAAATCAAAGCTTATTCGGAAAGCATTCATTGCAAAATCTCACATTTTGCACACAATAGTCGACTAAACAATTTAAAACATTAGGTTATTATCAGAGCAAACACCAACGCTGGTACGCGTTAGTAGTATCATAAAATAAATGTGATATAGTTATTAAGAGCGATCCGTCCCGTCTTCGCACAGGTGTATTATACATAAGTATAAACACTCCTCTTGAATCGCTCTGTCTATTAAAAAAACCGCATCAAAATCCGTTGCGTAGTTTTAAAGATATAAGCATACAAAAGGACAGACAGAAAGCGAGAAGCGACTTAGTTTTATACTATGTAGTGTTTTCCCGAAATCAGAAGTTTGCCAGTTAAAGGTAGTATGAGATTATGCCCACTAGGCCGTTCCGTCATTGACCAGCACCGTCGCGTGCCATGCACGGAGCGTTTCAGCAGCGTCAAGATATTCTATAACGTACGTTGATGGCACGTTGTAGTGGGCATAGCAGAGCGCATCGTGACGTTTCCGTGCCTGATACGTTCCTAGCACGGTCATGGCGTGGTAAGTTATAGTGAGCAGGCACCTTAATGCGGCTAAGCGCAGGCAGAACTAGTTAAGTCTACTTTGCCTTACGCGGCGCTTCATAAATCCATGTTGTAACACCAATCACTCACAAGTCTTGTCGGCTTTGGGCCCTTATCATGAACTCTTGCGCTACACGTTTACATTTTTATTTTTTATTCTTCTCATTTGGTATAGGGACGATACATATTGCACTGACGTCCAACATAGCATGTTTTGTGTATAAACTGTTTTTTGATTTAATTTCGCGTAGTAAGCACTGATACAACTGCACTGCATTTGCTTCATCCGCTGCAACACTTTTGCGGCATTATCTATGCTACTACCAAACGACCAGTGACATTTACCAAGAGTTAAAAATTAAAATGGAATATAAAATATCACAATATGACCTCCTCATTACCTACGTACTCACGCTGCCCACTGCATTATCTAACAGAGGCAAATGTATACTGTGAACAAACGTACAAATGTGACCCTAACTTTTGGATCAAAGAGGCGTGGGTTCGATCCCCACCCAGGGCAAATATTTTATGTGATGAACATAAGTGTTTGCCCTGTGTCTGGGTATGATTTAGTTACTATCTATATAAGTATGTATATGTATTATATCAGTCTCTGGCAGCCATATCACAAGCTTTGCTTAGTTTGGGGTCAGAGGCCGTGTGTAAGATGTCCCCAAAATATTTATTTATTTATACCTGCATTGCATTATTTAGTTTGTCTATTTTATTTTCACCTTCTGCTACAAGCCCATACTGCGAGCCTAAATCTTTATCACCATGACTACTGTCCTGTCTTTTGCCAATGTAGTAATATTCAAGTTCATATAGGGCAGCCGGGCTAGCACCACGACATCATTTTATCGACGTGTCAGAAAAAGACAGAGTTGTGGTGAAGTAAGTATTGTTACGAGATGGGTTCTTGGATAGTCAGTTAAAACGCCGATTATTCACTTTGCACTTTATTGCACACAATCACTTCACAAAAATCACAAAAACACACGACACAACTGGTTCGCACAAACACTTTACACTGGCACTGATATTCACACAAGCTAGTCACTTTACAATCACTGGTATCGCACTCTAACCCGAGTAGTTATCGCTTCGACGGTAAACGAATAAACAACCGATCCCCAAGGGTCGGCCGGCGTATTTATATTCGTTATTTCCTACAGTCTCGAACCTACGAGATATTTCGCAACATTACTCGATCTCAATTAACGCCATTGTGTTAACAAGTAAACAACTTGAAAGTTCGAGAATCCCTATTGTTTTTCAAATACGTAAACACCAAACAAATAAACTCGAGTCATTAAGCCATAAAACCGAATACAAAAGGCACCAATAAAAACACAATAAAGCTTCACAGAACAATAGGGCTTCCCAGAACCGGATTACGTAAACACCGCACTCCATACCTACAACGGGCGTCTACTGCGTTACACTACCCCCTCCTAAGACATGCTCGTCCCGAGCATCGTTGCACCCGTAATATCGCGCCAATTGATCCACATGAACTATCTTGGGAGCACCTCGATGTCCCTTCTGTATGCGGAACGTCACGTCGTTGATCTTGGTCACCACTCGGTATGGTCCATCCCATTTGGCTTGTAGCTTTGGAGATTTCCCTTTTTTGCGTATAGGGTTGTGTAGCCATACTAGCGAGCCTTCCTCGAACCCAGGGTTGTTAGTCCTTCTGTCGTATCTAGTCTTCATTCTTTCTGATGTTTGCTGGCCATACTCTCTAATGTGCTCATAGATGTCGTTCATCTTGTTCCGGAGGTCACTGGCGTACTCAGTTATGGGTTGTGGAGAATCCGGTGGGACACCAGTTATTAAGTCGGCGGGTAGCCGTAATTCGCGTCCAAAATTGGCAAAAGCAGGAGTGACATTGGTGCTCTCATGAACAGCACTTCGGTATGACAGCAAAAATGGCTGGATATGCTTGTCCCAATCCCGTTGTTTGCTTTCGACTACTTTTGCCAGGTATCTCTCCAGAGTTTGGTTGAATCGCTCCACCATTCCATCTGATTGCGGGTGGTATGACGTTGTCCTTGTTTTGTGTGCACCCATTAGCCGACACGTCTCTTGAAACAGTTGAGATTCAAAATTTCTTCCTTGGTCACTATGGATTTCCAATGGTACTCCAAAACGACAGAATACCTCATGGACCAATTTGTCTGCTATCGTCGATGCCTCTTGGTTTGGAATTGCGAAGACTTCCGGCCACTTGGTGAAGTAATCCATGACGACAAGGAAGTACTTGTTGCCACTTTCGCTCACAGGAAATGGTCCGGCCACATCCAGTGCGATTCGCTCCCATGGTGCTCCAACATTATACAGCTTTAGTGCTCCTCTGCTGCGGGTATGTGGACCTTTCACTGATGCACAGCTCGTGCATTTCCGTACCCAGTCTTCTACATCATCTCTGCAGTTGATCCAGTAAAACCTTTCTCGAATCTTCAACAGTGTCCGTTTCACACCCAGATGTCCTCCCGAAAATCCTTCGTGGTACAGCTTCAAAACTTCGGGAACTTTTGCTCTGGGTACAACCATTTGGAGATGGCACTGGTTTCCTCGAGCATTTTCCCATTTTCGGCACAGCACTCCCTCTTGAAGCACCAGGCTATCCCATTGCGCCCAATAACTCTTTGTCGTAACACTCAGTGAAGCAATAGCACTCCAGTCAGGCTTACGGGCATCTGATTCCATCCATTCAAGAATCGGCTTGATGTCGACATCTTCTTTTTGTTCAGCCTGAAGGGTTTCTTTCCATTCGTCGCCGATGTCAGCTTTGAGCATTCTGACAGGTACTGGATCTTTCGACTCTTGTCTTGAGCAATGCTTGCAGTCCTCTGAGCAAGGCCTTCTTGACAGTGCATCTGCGTTGCCATGAGATTTTCCACTGCGATGTTCCGTGGTAAAGTCGAACTCTTGTAGTTGCTCAATCCATCTTGCCACTTGGCCTTCGGGATCTTTAAACTGCAGTAGCCACTTTAGAGCAGCGTGGTCGGTCCTCAGATGGAATTTTCGCCCAAGCAGGTATTTGCTAAAATGACGCAATGTCTTCACCACTGCAAGTAGCTCCTTTCTTGTCACACAGTAGTTCCTTTCTGGCTTGGACAGGGATTTGCTGAAATACGCAATCACCACTTCTTGGTCTCCTTTTCTTTGCGACAATACTCCTCCGATGCCGGTGTTGCTGGCGTCAGTGTCCACGATAAACTCGTTCTCGGTGTCCGGAAAGCCGAGAATAGGCGTATTGCAAAGTCGCTCCTTTAGTCCTCGAAAAGCTGCGTCGCAATTTTCATCCCAGAGAAAGGGCCGTTTTTCCTCAGTCAGTCTATGCAACGGCTTAGCGATATCAGCAAAGTTCTTCACGAATCGCCTGTAATAGGAGCATAATCCCAAGAATGCTCTGACTTCCGTCTTGTCTTTTGGCACAGGCCAATCCTTCACAGCACTGACTTTACCTGGATCCGTCTGTACACCAGCTTCGGAAATCACATGTCCCAAGAAATTCACTTGCCTCTTGAAGAAGGAACATTTCTTCGGACTCAGCTTAAGATTGGCAGCACGTATTTTTGTTAGGACTCGTTCCAGGTTTTGCAAGTGGTCTTCGAAGGTTTTTCCCACAATTATGATGTCGTCTAAGTAGACAAGGCATGCGTCACCAATTAGTCCCGCAAGAACTAACTCCATTAACCTTTCGAACGTAGCGGGGGCGTTGCACAACCCAAACGGCATCACTTTAAATTGCCACAGGCCTTTTCCCGTAGAAAATGCGGTCTTCTCCTTATCTTTAGGGTCTATTTCCACTTGCCAGTACCCGCTCTTTAAGTCCAACGTAGTAAACCACTTCATGCCCGTCAGTGTATCCAACGTGTCATCAATCCTCGGCAAAGGGTAGCTGTCCTTCTTCGTTACGTCGTTGAGTCGTCGATAATCAACACAAAACCGCATACTGCCGTCCTTCTTTTTCACTAGAACCACTGGCGAACACCACGGACTGGATGAAGGTTCTATCACACCATTTTTCGCCATGTCTTCAATCATTGACACAACTTCTTTTTCTCGAGCCACTGGTATCCTTCTTGGCCGCTGTCGTATCGGTGGCACGTTTCCTGTATTTATCGTGTGCTTCACTAAGCCAGTCTTCCCGTTGACAGCATCATCGAGGGCAAATATGTCGGTAAAGCACTGTAGCATCTTCTTCGCCATCTGAAGTTCTTTTTCAGAGAGATCTTTACGGGAATCTTCCAATAGTGTTGACACGTTGCAACTCCCAGCACAGTTGTATTTCTCCTTTGGTTGTTCTTGGCATCTGCGCATCCAGTCTACTTCTTCGCATGAACCAATCGGAGTACCTCCTTTGATGAGTTGTTCCTCGTTACTTGTGTTGAGCACACGTACCACAGCAGTATTAGTAGTCCTCACCAGAGTTCGGGCCACTAACCATGGTTGATCACCTTCCGATTGTTCTATTAGAACACATCGTTGTTGATGTCCCAACTTTGGCGGTAATCTAACTGCCACAATGGTTTCCGATCTAGGTGGAAGGACTGTTTTCTGCAGACAATAAACCTTTCCTGATATGGCGCCTTCCATAAAGATTTCTTCTCTTCCACACTTCAAGATTCCTTGGTTGACGTCAATCTCACAATGATGTTCTCGCATGAAGTCAAGACCCAGAATGCAATCGTCAACTATATCTGCCACAATGACTTTATGTTGGAAGGTTTTCTCACCCAACTTTAACTCCACCAGCTTCTCTCCTTGGACGGATATGTGCTGACCGGTCGCTGTCAGAAGTTGAACTGTTTTGCAGCTTTCGAAGTTCGGAAGAAAGCGCTTAGCCAAACGGGAACTGATGATAGTGCGAGAAGCTCCAGTATCCAATGTCAGCTTGCACGAAGTTCCGTTAATGGCACCATTGATGATCAGGCTGTTCCCATCGTGAGCTTGTGATATCAAAATCTTTGGCTTTTCTGACCCGGTTAACACTCGCCAATTTCTGTTTTCTTCAGCAGGTCGTTTATTCCTCCATAGTGAATGCGTCGCCTCACGATCCGTTCGTTCTTCCAATAGTCGATCGTCCCTGGTTCGGCATGGCTTTGGGCAATTCCGCCATAAATGGCCTCTTTCGTCGCAGTTGTAGCATCTAGGGCCAAACCTTGTACGAAGTGATGCGTCCTTTACCTCCCTTATATGTTGGATATCCTTCGCTGGGTTTCGTACAGCCTCGACTTCTAAGGCTTGAGCCAAAGCTTCCTTTAGTGTCTTATGATGCCCGAGTTTCACTGCAGTTCGTACTTCGAAGTCTGCTATCCCGTTAGCAAACGCTTCCACTAGATGCTCGTCGTTGGGTAATGGCGCGGACTGATAAGCTTTCCGGAATAGTTTCTCCACCTCGACGGCCCACTGTTGAAGACTTTCATAACGACGTTGCACCCTGTTCTTCAACTGCGCTCGGTACACACGTTCCAGGTGCTCATCACCATAGCGACTCTCCAGCGTTTCCATTAATTTATCGTAGGTCACTTCCTTACCCACGGCATCCAGAATACTCAGGGCTTCGTCACGAAGGCTCATGATGAGGGCGTTTTTGGCTTGGTCCTTGTTCCATCCATTGGTTTGAACGGCGGCGTCAAATTGAATTTTGTAGGCTGACCATGATGATGTCCCGTCGTAAGGCGTCACTTTAATCTTTTGTGGGGCTGGCGAGTAGGTTGTAGATGCAGCAGTTCCACCTCCTAACTTTATGACGTTGAGGGCTTTCCTTACATCGGCGATTTGTGCTTCCGCATCAACAATTCGGGATTCATGCTCCTTTACGCTGGTATCAAGCTGCTTAACCGTGTCCTTGACCTCTTTTATCTCACTGCCCAAGGTCGCCTGCAAGCTTGTAAGGAGTTCTTCTCTGTTGTTGCGGGCCTGTTCTTCCAGTAGGCGAGCCTGGTCTTCTTTGTTGCGATCGAACATCGACTGCATCATGGACATCAAAGCAGCCATATCAAATGCCACAGGGACAGCAGGTGATGTAGCAGGTGCCACAGCAGGTGGTGCAGCAGGTACCACAGAAGGTGCCGCAGCAGGTGCTCCTAGGTTTCTGGAGTCGTCGTTGGTTGCCTCGGACTCACTGCCTTCCATTAACAGCGAATTATTTCCAAAGCGCCTGTGGTCGATCTCCTCCTGGCGGCGCTCCTGCTCCTCTTGTCGGCGCGCTTCCTCCTGTCGGCGCTGACTCCTTGTGCGAGGGGTCTCTTCGTCGTATGGTGTTACCGGCATTTTCAACTATCCACCCTTCTGACACCAAATGTTACGAGATGGGTTCTTGGATAGTCAGTTAAAACGCCGATTATTCACTTTGCACTTTATTGCACACAATCACTTCACAAAAATCACAAAAACACACGACACAACTGGTTCACACAAACACTTTACACTGGCACTGATATTCACACAAGCTAGTCACTTTACAATCACTGGTATCGCACTCTAACCCGAGTAGTTATCGCTTCGACGGTAAACGAATAAACAACCGATCCCCAAGGGTCGGCCGGCGTATTTATATTCGTTATTTCCTACAGTCTCGAACCTACGAGATATTTCGCAACATTACTCGATCTCAATTAACGCCATTGTGTTAACAAGTAAACAACTTGAAAGTTCGAGAATCCCTATTGTTTTTCAAATACGTAAACACCAAACAAATAAACTCGAGTCATTAAGCCATAAAACCGAATACAAAAGGCACCAATAAAAACACAATAAAGCTTCACAGAACAATAGGGCTTCCCAGAACCGGATTACGTAAACACCGCACTCCATACCTACAACGGGCGTCTACTGCGTTACAGTATATATCTGTCACTTTTTCACACGTCGACAAAAAATTGTGGTGGTCTTATGCTAAGCTAGCTGGTGGCTAGGCTTGATGTCGGAGTTTTTAAACCGATTTTAAGTTTTTTTTTTAAATCTAGCTAAGAGAGTAAGACAAAACTTAAAACAATTGAATTGTGGCTCGTACTAAGAGCTTACGGTTTGTGTCCAGAGCGTTTGTAAAAGACAGACAGATATGTGTCTTCGGGCCTGCGAGACCGGTAGCAATTTGTTTATAAGATCACTGACAAGTAACAACTTTTTTGTTATACGTATACTGTAAAACCTGTGGTAATCGGTAAAACTTAAGTGTCCCAATGTAAGTCTGCAACATAAATGTGTTAACTTTACATAAGTACCTAAAAGTATAGATACAGTTATACAACAGAGATGTTAGTTTATTTATTATATCTTTATATTTTTTGTCTAATTTTGTCCGTTAATGGAGAGCAAAAAGATTATAACTAGTTATAAAGAAATAACTTGGATTCGAGCTCGACTTCTGATTTGCTTCCGCTACTCGATACTAGATGGCGCCTTAACTTGTAACATTAAAATTTTAACCGACTTCAAAAAAGTAGGTTCTCAAATCGACTACCTACGTGTACCTATCTATATTTTTAGGGTTCCGTACCCAAAGGGTAAAAACGGGACCCTATTACTAAGACTCCGCTGTCCGTCCGTCTGTCGGTCTGTCACCAGGCTGTATCTCATGAACCGTGATAGCTAGACAGTTGAAATT
Organism: Hypomecis punctinalis; assembly: GCA_949316475.1. Classification (NCBI taxonomy): domain Eukaryota; kingdom Metazoa; phylum Arthropoda; class Insecta; order Lepidoptera; family Geometridae; genus Hypomecis; species Hypomecis punctinalis. Next base: position 25,662,766 of record OX438799.1, on the reverse strand, counting down.
TTCACAGATGCTGTATTTCTATTGCAGCTATAACAGCAAATACTAAAATCACAATAAAATTATTATTTAACAAACCTGATTTTTTAACCGTTTTTCGTTTGAAATTAATAACGGTAACAGATAAACGCTTGAAATATTCACAAAATATTTAATTGCTTTAATAATTAATTATTTAATTAACATAAATATTAAAGGGGGCTCCAGTACAGTACGGGACCCTTAGTGCGCGAGTTCGACTCGCACTTGGCTGATTATTTTTTGTATGTTACGCAATTATTCCGATTAATCAATTATGGATCGATTTGATGTTTTTAGGGTTCCGTACCTCAAAAGGAAAAAACGGAACCCTTATAGGATCACTTTGTTGTCCGTCCGTCTGTGTGTATGTCAAGACTCATTATCTCGGGAACGCGTAAAGATATCGAGTTTAAATTTAAACTATATACGTAAACCTATAAATTCTTGTAATTGAGTAAAAAAAAGCTTCTCGGTTACCGTATAAAAAAGTTACAGCCGTTTATGTCGTAAAAAAAACGCATATTTCAACGCTCACAAAAATCAAAACCTACAGGGTACTTCCCGTTGACATAGAACTATGAAATTTGGCGAGAAGCATCGTCTTAGAGTACACATATAGGAATAAATCTGAAAACTGTACATTATTATTTACATCACAAAAAATAGGGACTCAAAATTCACAAAATATTGGTTTAAAATTCAAAGTGAGTCTCTGGCAGCCATATCACAAGCTTTGCTTAGTTTGGGGTTAGATGCCGTGTGTAAGATGTCCCAAAAAATATTAATTAATATATTTATATGTGAGGTGTCATATAAAAAAACTTCCCTAGCACATGCTGGTTTTTAATTATTTTAACAATGTGTTTGTACGGAACCCTCGATGTGCGAGCCTGACTCGCACTTGTCCGGTTTTTTTTTTGTTGTTGATACTTCAGAGGTCCCATTTAAATTTTATCGAAATCGGTTGAATGACTTTTTCTAGATCAATAATACACTAATCAATAAATAAAGGTCAGCTGTATGTGTCCCAATTTTGGCGAATATTCGTAGATTTCATATACACATTATCATCCATCTATCAGCCATAAGAAGTTCACTGCTGGACATAGGCCTCCCCTATGGATCTCCAATAAGACCGGTTGGAAGCGGCTTGCATCCAGCGCGATCCTGCGGTCTTAATGAGGTCATCCGTACACCTTGTGGGTGGACGTCCTACGCTGCGCTAGCCGGTGCGTGGTCTCTACTCAAGAAATTTTCGACCCTATCGGTCATCAGTCCTCCGCGCTAAGTGCCCTGCCTATTGCCATTTCAACTTGCCAATCCATTGGGGTATGTCGGTAATATTGGTTCATCTCCTCAGTTCTGATTCGATCTCGCAGAGAGACTCATAATAGCTCGTTGAGCTACTTAAATTGGAGCTTACTAATAAGGCCCATAGTGAGAGACCACGTTTCACATTATGTTATACCTATATTATTTTAGTGAAATTTTCTAAAGCTTTTTCGTTTTGTCATTTAAGTCACAGTAACTCCAAAATAAATAACGAAAATAAAAATACACATGTAATAACAAAAAATATTTACTAAGAATCCTCAAGCTAATTATAATTAAATTTCAAGAAATTATCTAAATCACCTCACGTGATCCACCAACCCGCACTGGACCAGCATGGCATGCATTGGACTATTAAAAAAGGCTGATACAGTACAGTACACAGTACCTCACGCAATCAATCATAAACTTGTCGTTTTTTTTGTTTCAATTAATGGACACTTCATGGAGTTTATAGCCACGTACCATAGGATAACTCCTCTATTTACTAAATTATTTAATCTAGAAGTATAAAATAAAGCCTATTCATATCATTTACACAGATGAATCACTTCATTATCATCGCGAATAGAGATATCAATATTTTTATAAGTCTTGGTTTAAATGCCGATAAAGTGCGTTACGTGGGATGAGTCATTGATAATACGGTTATATCAGCTTATCAGTCAACTCGTGCCAGTCTGCGTAGGTACCTATTTTTCACTGATATATATATGTTAAAATAATTTGATGCTTATTTTGAATAGGTAGGTAACTATATTTTTTACTGATTCTTTTTTACTAAATAGATACTATTGTTAGCCGCACACTCGACTCGCCAAATCGAGTGATAGCGGTACAACACTAACGCGCGACGGACGCGCTGCACAACACTAGCGACGCGACAGTTTGAACAGGGAACGCGCAATGGCTCGCGACCGTATTTTGTAATATTAATAACGATTGGATTAGAAAGTGTAATTGGTGCTATATCAGAGTTAATAATACGCCCACGATCGACCACTAACTAAATTAGGGGAAGCAGGCACATCCCCTTACACTATAGAAATAAATCAAGTCAATCAATGTACCTAGATCATTATCGTCATAATTATCTACCACAACTCGTGATATTCCACAGCTGAGCGTAGCTCTCTCCTCTCGTAGGTATGCCTCCTCAGCTCTCGCATAATATTCAGTTTAGACCCGCGAGTCGACTCTACGAATCGGCGTCCTGCATTTTTTGACCGACGAACCACCGGAGGAGGTATACAATTCGACGCATAGGTATATTTTTTCTATGTATAACCACGCATAATTTTTTTCATAGTGGTCCGATTTCAATAATTCTTTTTTTATTGGAAAGAGTATACTTCCAAATTGGTCTTATTTAAATTTTATTGAAATCGGCTGAGCCATTTTTGATAAATTAACTGTAATGTGAAAAATGCTACATCGATCCGTGCGAATTATTCGCGAATTCTGTACATGGGTAAAGTAGGTCATGCTAATTTTTGCAAAAAATAATCTTGTTGTTCTGTTGCACGGCTACGAATGAGTAGATATACATAGATGGTTAGTAAGCCAGAAGTAGCTCAGTAAATAAGCAAGTTAAAGACAGTGGGAAGCTACATAGCTGACGAAACTGATGACCAGCAATGGGGTTGTAAAGTTCTCCAATGGAAATAACGAACTATATAGTCTTAGAGTATAAATAACTAAAATGGTACCACCTCGGGAGGTGGAGCCATTTAAATTCTATCGGAATCAGCTGAGCCGTTTTCGAAAAATCAACAGCAGTGGTCGTTCTTCGGTTGATGGATAGATGGTTGTTACATAGTGTACCATACAGGCTTTTATTAGCTTCTACACCTGTTTGAAAGTAAAGTGCCCAACATCACAACATCGTTATTAATGGTTATTAATGGCAGCGTAACATAACTGCACGAAACCCGCTATTTATCGACTATTTATGACATGTTAAACCCTGTAAAATGGCAATTTAATTGCCCTCGTGAAATATGCGGCGATAAATGAGTTGGAAACATTTGCGGTGTTCGATATACGGGATTTGTTTAATCGCTCGTTAATAAGATAATATTTGTGTCAAAAATATAAATTTTAATGAAAAAAATCTAGTACACGGCATCAATTTTTATTAAGTACCTAAATGTAAGTTCGTATCAGCCGGGTGGCTAGCCCTGGTGTCAAAGTTTTTCAGCCGCCTTGAAGCCTCTGACATGGCTAAACTGTTAAAACAACCGGGGCCTACAATTTAACGTGTCATCTGAGCCACGCTAGCGCTCACTTGTAAATGTCACCCGCGGTTACCCACCCGAAGACGGACCGTGCCGAACGTCGCTTAACTTTGGTGATCGCTTACAAACTGACGCTGTAGAGTTTATGCAAAAACAGAAACGTCGTAGGTGAGGTCGCCCGTGTGCCATTTTACTAATTTTATACGTTGACAACACTGCTCTGTCATTGCTATTTTCATCAGTACCTACTCGCGTCTACCAAGTATAGTCGGAACCAAAAATGTGGTCGAGGAGGACGATGGCTGGCACGTGCGTCAACTCGTGAACGGGTGCTGCTTGCGGGGGCAGGACTGCTCGGTGCATATAACGTAACGTAGATTAGTAAAATATATTGTCTTCTTAGGAAAAAAAAAGTCGAAACACTGTTAATAAAAAGTGCAGGCCCCGGAGCCAGTAGAGTGTAAAAAAAAAAAGTATAGTCTGTACCTTGGCTGCTGATTAAAATAATTTTGTTAGTTCACCGTAAAGCCACGACGGTTCTCTTTTTGCACATACTCTTTTTTTTTTCTTTTTTTGTGTATGTTCATAGATATTGTCACCAATTATGAACCAATTTAATAAAAATAGGTTCCGAGGCTCAGCCGATTTCGATAAAATTTGAATCGGCTTAGCCGTTTTTGATTAATCAACAATAATGTACATGGATGTCACATCGATACGTGCAAACTATTCGGATTCTGTAGACGGTGGAAGTCGGTATTGCGATTTTTTGAGAAAAAATATTATTTATTAAAAAATAATAGTAGAGGCCTCTATTACTACGTAAGTTACGTAGCAATGGCCTATTACTTTTTTGCATTTGTACTGGATTCTGTTTTATTCAACACTAGCGACCCGCCCCGGCTTCGCACAGGTGTATTATATCTACATATAAACCTTCCTCTTGAATCACTCTTGTAATGTATTGAATGAAAGACGGTCGATCGCAGAATGAGTGTTTATTGTTCTCGCACAAAGATATATATGCTACGTACTAAATGTGGGTACTTAATTAAATAATACTACCCCGAATCATACTGAATACATTACAACTGTATTAAAAAAAAACGCATCTAAATCCGTTGCATAGTTTGAAAATATAAGCATACTTAAGGGCAGACAACGGGGAGCGACTTTGTTTGTACTATGTAGTGATGTCCAATTGTTTTAACGTGTGCCAATTGAAATAAACTTTTATGATTATGTACAGAAGTGATCGTCCCAAAGCTGATGGAGGGATGGATATTGAATTTTTTTTTTGTAAGTAATAAATTTTTAATTTTCAGACTGTAAAATTAATATACAAAATAGCAAAACTCTGTGGCCTCTGTGGTAGTAGTAATGTACTAATAGAAGTAATCTAATAGATGAATATTAGATATATTCACCTTGGTGTAATATTAACCTAATCATTTTGATGCGCGTTTATTACCTAGTACTGATATTAAAATAATACTTATCAATTTTAAGTATTCGATAAGAATAGGTAATAAGTAGACTTGTAATGATGACTGAGCTAGACTTTAGCTTAATATTTGACTTTTGGTCAGTCACGGTTATTTTACAAAGAAAACCAAATAATCGTATATTTAATTGGCATTTAATTGTTGTAATAATATAGTTTTATTTATACTGATAAATCGATTGCGCTAGATTGCAAGCCACTTCCTACCGGCTTTATAGAAGTCCATAGGAGAGGCTTATTTTTAACACTGAATGTCACGGCTGATAATGAAATAATGATAATAATATTTCAAAAAACGAGTTGCTCTTTAAAAAAAGCCAAATATGGAGAGTATGTTTTGTAACTTTAGTTTCTCACGAGCTGGCATTCTCGTTTATAAGCGCATCAACTTTCAGTCTCTTGTAGTATTCGAATCGCCTGAAGCCATAGTCCCAATATCCAAAAGGTATCTGACCTTTGGTGGCGTTGACGAACGACCACAAAGACCAGAACAAGTGGCTTGCTAGGGCGAACGCGTCCACTTCTTCCCGAAGTTGGTCTACTGCCTGCTGCGTTGGGAGGGGGGGATCCTCTGAAATGTTTGCCTCGTAGTGCTTCAGGTATTGATAAATAAATAGATTTTTCTGGTCGGTCGTAGGCAAGTGCTCCTCACTCGCATAATAGAAAGGATTGTCCCGGTTGGTGTAATCAAACATCCACTCTTGGAAGTGGTTAGCGATGTCGAAGCCCCGGTAGTTGTATGCACAGTACTCGAAGTCTATAAGAAACAGTTGAGGGTCCCACTCGCAAGTGTTAGACAGGAGACTATCGCACATATCAGATTCTTCAACCGCTGATTCATTGGCGTCAGGACAGGTCTTTAAGTGTATGGCAGACTCGCTCACTGGTGAGGAGGGGTTTTCGTCGAATGTTGCAGGCTTATCGTCTAGAACGAGGATGTTGCCTTCTTGTAAATCATTATGGCAGAACACGATCACCGAGTTAAACTTGTTTAGATATTTTTTTAGCCACTCAACTTCGGCAGCGAGATCAATATTTTTGAGTTCTTGGAGTATACGATTCTCTTCGTCGGTTTTTGGCTGATACTTATCAAAATTTTTTTCTTCTTTCAGAGTTTTTATCCGGTTTTTGAAGTTATTCCAAATCCAAGTAGGTTCTTTGTTTAGTGGTACGTCCATTGAATGTATTGCAGCCATTTTTTCAGCAATTTTCATAGAGAGGGTCTTTTCTCGAAGTTCTTTGGCTTTAAGGGACCGAGCCGGTAAGAATTCTTCGATTCTTCCACCACTAAACACACCATGTAGTTTTGGACCTAGTCGTCTTTCTGAGAGGAGTGTGAATATCACAGATTCTGTTACTATAGAGTCCATGGCTTTCTCACCGGAGACCTGGCCATATATCCTGAGCAAGACGATCCTCGGTTCCTCAATAATTGAGAAAGAGCTGGATCGTAGTATCCGAGCGTTGGTTGTGGAGGCTTTAGAGTCGGTGCTCACCGTGGATTCTCGCGCGGGGCTCGTTAATGTAACGTTTTCAGGTAACGCTATGAAGTATAAAATATTTGATAGTCCGCCACTCATTCTTCTAAACAGAAGCAAGTTAGGGTCTATAGTTTTCCATGCCCCGTGCAAATAGTTTCTGCAGATTCTGGCAGCGACTTCGCGCTTTTCCTCTTGTGTCGTGCACATTTGGAGCTTTTTAGCGTCTTCTAGGGTTATGTGAGATAGTTTCTTGTTTTTCTGTATTATCGCTGAGTAGTTACTTACATTTCGCGTTACTAGTTGCGTCCTTTCTAGTTGTAGTAACCGTCTTTCCATATTATTTAGCTTAGCCTTGAAATCGCTCGCGATACAGCGACAAAGGTTCAAAGATTCCCCAAATATTTTCATTTTACATTTCAATTCGTCGAAGTCACTACGGAAGTCGATTATAGAAGAAGTTAAAGAAAGTTTGGATGCAGAGATGTTTGAATCAGATGTAGCCGGAGATATTGTACTATGTTCGATTCTGACCCGTGGTCTTGCGTGCTCTTGTTGTGTGTACACGGTGTCGGAAACTTGCTCACTGGAATCTGTGCTTTCTTCATCGTATACCCTTAGTTTTGCTTTAGAAATTATTTGGCTTTTTGCTCCAGGCATGTTTTCCTATTTTTTTTTTGTGAATTTTACAGAGAAATCTTACCAGAATTTTGACATTTTGACTCAAAGATAATATTTTGACTTTACCGTTACCACCACAGAGCATTGAACCACAGAGTTGTAATAGCTCTATGGTTACCACAGACAGCTTACGAACAATATAATTTAAGGAAAGGTTCTACTACGATTTCCGCATATGCACTTTATGTACAATTACGTGGGTTTGAAATGGAGCAAAATATGGTTTAGAATTCAAATTGGGATGAAGTAATACGAGTATAACTATTTATATTTTATTATGAAAGAAGGGAGTTCCTAAAATCGCTTTTCGCTCAAGTTTTACCTACGTAGCACGAGCTATATGGGCTGCACTTACTTACCTGATGTCCTTATCTGGTCAATTAATTCTCGATCCTTCCTCGCTATACTCAGGGCTAGGGCTACCTCCTATGGCGACGTTTTTGTGGAGGAGAGGAGCCTCTAAAATAAGTAATAAATTATATTTAATGTCTAATTTTCTCACATGAACACTTTTTTTTCAAGCGACTTCCTCTATTTGTCTGCATGGTTTATTTTAATGAATTTTTAAAATCCAATTTCATCTATTTTTTTCGCTATTAGTGGGCTGATTCAAGATAATCCCATAAAATTGAATTTACTTTGATCTATTGGTTTTGAACTGTTTTAGAAAATGACTAAAATCCATCGCCCTACCAAACACATAGCAAAAGTCGCCACTACCGGTAAAGCAATTTCATTCGGGGAACTTTTATAGAAAGATTTTATTGATTTTTCGTAAGTTCTAAAATCTAATGATTTTCAAACCATGTGGCCACCCTATCTAGCCATACCAAAGTTACTTATTGACCATCGCCCATAAATAGCTTAACTTTTAGGGTTCCGTGCCATATCGCTCAGTGTAAGCTTGTCAAAATTGTGTCCACATATTCAGTACTTGAAGAAAGAAATAGAAAGCTTTGAAGCAATTGCTTTTAGCAATAAGGCCGCCCATTGTGGCACTTTTTTTAAGGTTTGATTTGTATTTTTTTAATTGTTTACATACCTATTTTAAAAAGCATGTACCTAATATTATTCTTAAAATACACTAATAGCAGTATTAATATGAATTACTTACAAAAGAAATGAAAATGAAATGAAATAAAATATCTTTATTCGACACATGCATAACACGTACAAAAACAAAACTTATAATACTTAACTAATGAAAAAAAAAAACAAAAGTGTCGAAAGGGACTCAACTCAGCTATAAAATATTGAGTGCTGGAAGGACCCAACACTCAACGCTGGTATTCTGATCCCTGACAAAAAAGAATTGACACCAACAGGCAAATTATCTCACTAATATAAACGCGAAAGTTTGTGAGTAGGTATGGATGTTAGTTACTCTTTCACGAACAAAGGGCTGAACGGATTCATATGAAATTTAGTATGGAGGTAGCTTAGACCTTGGATTAACACATAGGCTTTTTTTATCTCGAGCTAACGCGGGTAACGCCGCGGGGCGATGGAAGTCTCACAGTGAAACAAGACAAATAAATTAGACGAGTTCAGTTATAGAGATTTCTTTTAGTTGGTCAACCACGCTTGCATTACTAAAAATATGCCTACTAAAATGTCATTTTTTGTCAACATTTTAATTACACGATTTGAATTTTTTTTTCTGCATGTGTCAAACAAATAAATTTCTTTTGTCTTTCTGAATTTAACTTTGTTAAAAACTTGTATAATATCAGTTGTTTATTTGTATTGTAATCTTTTTTTGTGACATAATAGGAGAAGCCATTGGCTCCTGACATACAGTCTCTGACTAGTTTGGGAGCCTTTGGAACAATGTATCTGCACATATTTATAATTATGCCAAATAAATGATTTATGAAATGAATTAAGTAGGTAAGGTATATTTTGTACGGAACCTTCAATAGGTACGTAAATCCAACTTGCATTTGGCTGGCTCTTACTAAGTAACATCTTAGATTAAAAAAGAGTAGCAGTAGCCGTATCGATATCAGGCTGCTCTGATAACGAGGGTAGGTAATAAATTACTCTCTATTGTGCGCAAGCGCATTCCACGCTCACTAAAATAGATTTTTAAATAAAAGCGAAGCAATTTATAGATAAGTTTATTTTTTATTTCGGGTCGTTTTTGTGTGAAAAATATTTCTCCTTCTAGGCGGGACAGAAACAGATGCTATACAGATCTTTTAGAAACAGATCTTTTAGTATTTTTCACCGACTTCGAAAACGTGGTTCTTCATTCGACTGTACGTCTTTAAATTACAATATGCATATACTGAATGTAGAATTTACAGATTTCCGTAAATCTATTCTTCATAAGTACCTATTTATTAAACTATCGTTGCACTAAAACTTTAAAATAGAGCTGTTTTATAAACAAACAATAAATATACAAGAATTGCTCGCTTTTTACAGGTATATGAATATATTTAGAAAAGAAAATGAGGAGGAAAGGATGCTTCTTGCTCGGCAATGCAATATCGCAATAGGCCCAATTATAAAGGCGCTATCGTAATTATAATAGTAAATTAGACTATTTCTGTTTCTTTTTCACTTAGCGCGTTCGATAGAGATAACACTTTTTACGTTGCTATTAAATTTACAATGGCACCATCGTAATTGGGCCTATTACATATAGGGACGAAAACATAACATAATACCTAGACATATATGCCGAAAGCAAGTTGCTTAACTTTGTTATAGATCGAATCACACAAGTCGGCGGATGTGAAGTTAGCTACTAGCTGTGCAACAACCAATCAGCGCACAGATTTTTGTGAGTTGGGATTGGATATTACGCAGCTTGTAGAGCTAACTTTACATCCGCCAACTTGTATGATTCGATCTATAACAAAGTTAAGCAACTTGCTTTTAAACAGCTCTTTGCTCACTCTGTTTAGGTTTAATCTTCATCAAGCAATTAAACTAACTGTAATGCTTCTAGTATCCTCGTCAATTAACGCGATTCAGTTCTCATTGAAATTGAAACTTTGTGGGTAAAGTACCGTTTCAATTGAAGTGATGCTTCAGACAAGACTTCGTATTACTCCATAAGGGCTTTATCTAATAGTTTTCTGTTCGTATATGACGTTGGTAAGTGGTCTATCTACGCCATTATCACAGAACAGGTGTGCTACCTAACTTTATCGATCTTGTATTTTAGAGCAGCGATAACTGCGGACGTATATGAAGTAACTGTTATACAACTATGTAGGTATTATTGTACAACGTATGAAAACTATACCAGCATTCCTAGTTCCTTAAAAACTGTACTAGTCCACTGCAGAACGTATGCCTATCCACGAACCGTGATTGAGCCATACTCGTATCTTCTTTAAAACTGAACAGATAAACAGATAAACATTTTATTGATAATTTTGGTTTAACAATTATACGTCAGTTTACATAGATGGTAATAATCAGTTCACGAATACATTGTATTAGGTACAATAAGTACTAATTATTTATCAGTATAATAGACAAATATCACTCAATTAAATTAAATTACATTCAATCAAATTCAATAAATCACATTAACTTCCGTAACTTTCCATAATTAAACATGTTAAATTTTCGTTCATTCGTAAAGAATTCGTCAATTGAGTAAAATTTTCTTGAAACAAGCCAGTTTTTAAGTTTGTTTTTGAAAATGTTATCGCTAAGGGCGTCAGTGATGTTTGCCGGCAAGCAATTATACACTGCTGGTCCCAACACGTGAGTCAGTTTTTTGGATCGCGTGAGCCTCACACGAACCGATGCGAGATTGTTCACATTACGGAGGTTGTGTTTGAACGAGTGACTCTCTCCCCTCATCGGATACTGGTCCAGGTTCTGCCTCACGTACACAGCAGTCTGCAGTATGACGAGCGAAGGCAACGTCATTATCCCGAGCGAGCCAAAGAATGGTTTCGCCGAAGTCCTGCGCGATACCTGAACAATTGTTCTTATCGCACGTTTTTGCATTCGGAATGCACGCAGTCTATCGGCAGCGTCTCCCCAAATTTTAGCTCCGTATTCTAAGACTGAGTGCACAGTTGCAAAGTAACAATTGCGCATTATATCGGCAGAAACCACCTTCGCCAGTCTACTCAGGGCACGTACGTAGCAAGCGCTACCCAGCTTGGCGCAGAGTCTGTCTATATGTGAAGCCCAAGTCAGACCACGGTCTATGACAAACCCGAGGAACACAGTCGAATCCACCTGATTAATTAGCTCTCCGTCTATGACTACTCGTAGTTTTTTATGAGCTCGACTTGTTATGGAGAATTGCATGTAATGGGTCTTCTTCAAGTTCAGAACTAGCCCATTCATGGTAAACCACTGTGCTAATTCTCTGGCCGTGTCATTTAGACGTTTTTGCAAATCGTCATGGTTACCAGCGGTGACGATAGCGGCAACGTCATCTGCCTACATTAGAATTTCAGCGGATGCGATGAAGCCGGGCAAATCATTTAGAAGCAAGGAAAAGGCGATATTAGATACCGAAGATCCCTGGGCCACACCCATTACTGTGTTCAATGGGTCCGATCTGGTCTCACCACCATCACCGACCACCACCTGGGATCTACTTTCCATCATATTTGTCAGCAGTGCATGGGTAGGTCCACGTAATCCATAGTGATCATATTTCACAGCAAGCACGCCGTGGTCCGCGACATCAAAAGCTTTTGATAAGTCGCAGCACAAAACGGCGACCTGCTGCTTTTTCTCACAAGATTCCAAAGCTCGACGGATTACTTCACGTGCAAGTGCCGTGGTCGATCTGCCCGCACGGTACGCGTATTGACGATCAGAAAGTGCCCCTGAGGAGGCCAGATAATCGGTGAGTCGAGAGCTTAGGCCGTTTTCAAATATTTTGGCCACTGCTGGAATGATCGAAACGGGTCTATAAGTATCCATATCTTCTTGTTTACCTTTTCCCTTAAACAAGGGAGATATTTTGCTCACCTTCAACGCACTCGGATATGTTCCAGCACTGATGCAGCCATTGTAGAGATCGGCCAGATATGGCGCTAGAACTATTCGAGTCAAATAAATAAGTTCCATTGACATATTATATATGTCTTTCGATGGCTTCCAGGGTATGCGCGACGTTATAATCTGCAGGACCTCGTCAGCTGTAAATCTCTTGAATCTTAAGCTGGTATCAGCGGGAGGGCACGCGGCAGCAAGTGCGGCGGCGACCCGCGGCACGTCTGCGGTCGGCGCCCCACACCCCCGCGCTGAACCCACAAATTTACAGTTCATTGCATTTGCTGCAGCTTTTTTTGTACGGAACCTATTTCCTGTTTCGTCTTGCACCACATCCGTGAAACTTACCGCAGACTTCTTACTAGTACCTCTCTCTTTATTAACGATTCTCCATATTGTTTTGTGTTTATTAGGATCACTTGAAATCATTTTGGAATACATACTAGCTTTCTGCTCCAACAAAGCTCTGTCGTAGGCAGCATTTAACTTCAGACAAAAATTCATGAGCTGATCGTTATCTTTGAATTTTTTTGTGAGCTGGGTTGTTTCGTACAGCAAACTTTTGAGTCTAATTACTTCGTCGCTAAGCCGAGCAGTTCTTTTCATGTTTTTTAATTTTAATGGAAAGCACGTATCAAAAGTATTTGATAAAATATTAATTATAGATGTAGCTAATCCATCAGGTGTGCTCTGATATTTCGCGGATATGTGTTCCCAGTCAACACTCATTACCGACAGCACGAAGTTAGAGCAATTTATCTCTGAAAAATCCCTCACACGACAAATGCGCGGCGCTGGTAGTCGCGCCTCACAGGTGACCGCAACTCGCACCGCCTTGTGATCACTCAGAGGGTCGTCAGGGGTGGGAACTTTTAACTATCCACTAGTTCGGAAATTAGCGATTTTTGATACCACTCTAAGTATAATCCTTACGTTAATTGTAAATTGAATTAAATTTTTTTGCATCCCCCAATCTCAGAAAGAGTATGTACTTTTACTCTTCGAAATCTGAGTGCAAAAGCCATTTTATTCGCTAAAGGGGAAAGTAAAATTGAATTTAGAACATCGTGTGCACTAATTTTGTGAATTTAAAACATCATTAAACTTATTTATTTCTACCTCCATGGTGCCGAATTTATCAAACAACCTTTTATTTGATTGTTAAAATCTTAGACTCGGAACCTTATTGGTGTACATTTTTTTAATCTGCTTTGCGAGCGCCATTTTCTTTTGACGTCATATTTAAAAAAAAAAACAATACACTCGAAAACAAGTAACAAGCCTAAAATTAGTGATTCTAGCGACGAGGAAATTTATTTGACGCACTAACAGAAATAGCCCGGACAATTTAGACATTCGAAGCTACATAAATTCACAACAAGCTGAAAATTGGTGAAATCGTTCAAAATATGACTATAAATAGATTTGAAAGTTCCCCAGTATGTTTTGATTTATTCTAGGTCAAAGGTCAAAAAATGAGATTTTCGCGGTTTTCAGCAAAACGGTAAGTTTATCAAATACCTGGGACAAAATTGTAGATCATAAAATTACCCATATTAAAAACTCCTTCATCAAAATATTTGTCGCTCTCTGACGCAGACACAAAAGAGGTTTTAAGCATAGTTTTATTTATATTTTTATTAAATTAATTATTAATTATTACGTTTTGTTTTATTATGATATACTCGTATGTTGGACGAGTCCATAAATAGGAACATCGATGCTAATATTTAATTATTAGTTATCAGTGTCACTATTTTGACAATAAACATAATTTTTTTCCTATGAGCCACCGTTCCTGAGATATAACGATTTAAAAATTCGAAAAAGCTGTAATCGTCATAATATGCATGAGTACGCCTCGTATATACATCTCCAGAGCTGTAATCACAGAACAGCAGAACTATATTAGAAAAGCGACTCTAGATAATAGTAAAAACCTGCATAATACGAAAAAGAGTGATAGAAAATAGACAATTGTTCGTAAAATATGTTGATTTATGACTAAAACTTTTAATCATGCTCAAATGAGTTTTCTACTTCAACAATCACTCGAGAAGTATTTGAAACAGTACGTAGATATGTGGACTGCGTACTTTAGTCATTTCCTCGCTGAGGTGGAATAAAATATTTTTTATTGTAAAATAGTGTACAAAGATCAGAGATAATATGAAAATTTTAGCGTTTCGAATGTTCAAATGCCTATGTATATGTACTTACTGTCCAGCTTCTAAGTGGCAACCGTCGGGGCAACTCTACCTTAAAAAACTTAGCCATTTAAATCCTTCCCATTTGAGAACATGATAATTTATCATGATTTATTGCATCCTTTCAAAATACATGGCGTTTCTTTGTTTATCCTGTCCAAAGCACGGTATGTGGTCACCCTAGCATTCCTTTGTCTATCCGGTGTATGGCGCGGTCGGTGGTCACCCCGCAGTTGATTTAAGAGGCGCCCCACGGTTGCGTTTCGTAGATAATCTTAAGTAATGCACCCGCCTTAGTAACTGTTAACTAATCTGTAGTCATTCAGGTCGTAGATAATAATATGACTGTATGAAACGTGGACCTTATTATGAACGAAAAAATATATTTTACATCTCTCATGTTACTTATTACCTCCAAATGGGGCTTTTAAGTGACTAATTAGCGCTCTAGGGTGATAATGTACTAGCTAGAAAATCCCTAGGGCGGTAAGTAATCTACTATTAAAGGTCGATGAAACGTTATCGTCAGCATTATGTAGAGTGAGAGAACTCGTAACTTCGTAAGTGAATAAAAGGTGAGATTTGACGATGTTTAAATTGATCTTGTCCTATATACCTCTCAATTACAATAAAATGTTTTATTCTTGTAATGCCGGTTTTTTTTACTTACCTCACAACCGAGATGTAAAGCAGAATAGTTAGCTCGGGTGTAAGCACCAATTGCACCCTCGAACTATAGGAGCCCTCGCTGCGCTCGTGCGCCTAAATATCTCGGGCTGCAATTGATGCCTTACAGCCCTTGGCTACTAATCTACTATTTCAACACACTTGCTCATAAATTGGCTCTAATTTCACCGCAATTAGGCGCATAATGACACCTGTAATCAAACTGTGACTTTGTCATTCCTATATTTCACAAGTGAGTTATAGAGGTTATTTTTATTTTATTGATTGAGTTGCTTTGTTCTTAGAAAAGTTTAGATACAAAAAAGATCGTGTTCAATCGTACGTACAAATAAATTAATGTACCTATCAAACCTCATTCTTTTAGTCTATTGCCGACTGTCGTTGCGCGCGCATAGGAAAACTGATTAATTTTTCCCGCTATTTCGAAACATTTTTCACAACTCGTTTTCACTGTTGAAAATATATTTTTAGTATTATTTTTTTCACAAATGTGTTGAAAAACTTCATAAGCTACACGTATGTATTGATGATTACCGTCTTCGGCTCTCTTAAGACTGGCGCCTCAGCGGTAATCACCAACATTACACGTTTGTCCCACAATGTACTAATATAGGCTCATAGTAATCATGTGTGTTTCACATAGACACATACGCGTGGGTCATACATGGATTGAAACATTCTTGGTGTCATAACAATGCATCGACTTGTGGCATCGACAGTTCCACTATCTGTCTGAAATATTATAAAGCGAAAATTAAAGTTTTACTTTTGAGGAAAAGTAATTAAAGAGTAAAGTTTTACTTTGCATCGTGATAATGAGGCGTTAAAGCATAGACTTGGCATTTTTTCTGTTTTAAAAGGGAGTTTGTCGGGAGTTCGAGAAATTAAGCTGATTAAAATTTTAATACAGTTTTAAAGGTCAATTTTGGGATTTTATCGACATGATTGATGATATTCTGGCTCGGAATTAACTGCATAAAGGCTGTAATAAGTATATAGCAGCTGGATTCCTTTAGCGATAATTAATGTTGAAATATCGACTTTTTGTGAAGCGACCGCGAATTTAAATCGAGAATTTTAAGAGGTTAATTGAATTGCACTTGTGAAATGTGAACCCGTCTTCTTCTTTTTAGAGCGTAGCACGTTTATTATAGTAGACGACCAAGTGCGAGTCGAACTCGCCCACGTAGGGTTCCGCACCGTATGGTATTAATATTTTATTTTAATTTCTTAATTATTTTTGAGAGGAATATACTTACCACTTAATATTTCCAGCATCTTCCTGTTGCCGTTATAAATATCGAGCAAAAAAATCACGTTACTTTTATGGGACCCTTTAAATATTTATTTCATTTTAATTTATTTATTTATTAGTGCATATATAAGTAAATATTGCGTAAATATAAATAATAAGGGGTGCGTGCGGTGTGCCGGGCGAAGACCTCGACATCACGCGCTTAATGATATTTTGAGGCGTGCCCTGGTATCAGCTGGAGTACCTTGTGTCCTGGAGCCCCCCGGATTGTGCCGTTCTGATGGCAAGCGCCCGGATGGTCTGAACTTGATTCCATGGCAGAAGGGACGTTGCCTCGTGTGGGATGCGACGTGTGTAAGCACATTTGCTTCTTGTCACATCCCAGCTACCCAGGTGTCGGCAGGCGCGGGTGCAGAGGCGGCGGCCCGAGGGAAACGCCTCAAATACTCCTGCATGGAATCGACGTACGACTTCGTTCCGTTTGCCGTTGAGACGGCGGGTTCGTGGTGCTCCGATGCAAAAACATTTGTGCGCGATCTTGGTCGGCGGCTCAGAGAGAGGGGACAGGATCCGCGGTCGGGGGCGTACTTCGCGCAGCACATCTCTCTTGCTATTCAGAGGGGCAACGCCGCGAGCATAATGGGGACATTTGGGCGGAATGCACTTTGTGGGGGCTTGTTTGACTAGGGAGTTGTTGACTCTGGTCAATAACTCTCTTGAATAGACATATTAGTGTTTTTGTATTGCATTGTATAATTTTATGTTGACATTAGTTTAAAGAATGAGAGTAAATATTTATTAATTCTATTTTGAGTATTTGTTCTGATAGCGGCAACAGAAGTACGTCACCAACATTGAGCTCCAGTGAAAATTTCAACGTTCTAGCTATTACGGTTCATGAGATACAGCCTGGTGACAGACAGACGGACAGCGGAGTCTTAGTAATAGAGTTTCGTTTTTACCCTTTGGGTACGGAACCCTAAAAAATGGACTAAACGATTGCGCTAGAATGCTTCCCCATGATCTTATTGGAAATCTAGAGATCGTGTAACGGCTGAAACGATGACGATATTGAAAACTTATTGAGCCTTTTTTTCCACAAGTAGTAAGATTTATAAATCTACTCGTACCGCTGGTTCAAAATGAGGGCAATATTGTTCACGTTTAATGTTTTTTAGGGTTTCGTACCTCAAATGGAAAATACGGAACCCTTATAGGATCACTTTGTTGTCCGTCTGTCCGTCTTTGTGTATGTCAAGATTCTTTATCTCGGGAACGCGTAAAGGTATCGAGTTGAAATTTAAACTGTATACGTATATCTATGGTCTCTTGCAGTTGTGTAAAAAAAATACTTCCCAGTTATCGTTTGAAAAAGTTAGAGCCGTTTATGTCGTAAAAAACCGCATACTTCGACGCTCTGTACATTTTTATTTTAAAAAAAAACTGAACATTTTTATTTAAATCACAAAAAATAGGGCCTCGAAATTCACAAAATATGGGTTCAAAATTCAAAGTGAGTAATCGTATCATGTAAGGTATCATATAAAAGAACTTCATAAGCACATACTTTTTTGTGGATGGTTATAGTATAGAGATTTTAACAAATTACTTCCCAATTTTGTGAAATCTGGATTTGTACGGAACCCTCGGTGTGCGAGCCTGACTCGCACTTGTCCGGTTTTTTTCTCATTGGTGTGACATAATTAAATGACACACGTCAGTATGAACTTTAGAGTGAATCTATCTCACCAGGACTTTAAGGAGATTCTTAATTCTTTCGTATTCATTTAGATGTAGAATAAATAAAATACAAACATATTTTAATAAAGAGGTTTATTTGATTTACGACAAAAGTTGGAAAATAAATTGACCTTTCTTAAATAATAGGGAGGTATGTACATAATATATTTATTTAATTAAACTTATGTGTCACTTGGGGATTTATCACATGCTTTACATTATTACACGTTCGCATTTGTGTCTGTTTTTTTACTGAACAAAGAATGAGATAAAGCAATTGTGAGCTTTCTGGGAGTAAGAAAGATAAATGAACAGAAGTTCTTTTGGATTATTTGTACTTTTTTCCTAAAATAGTGGGTATGTGGGTTATAATTTACGTAAATATTCATGCATTTTTTTTATTCAAATTGTAGGCACTTTCCCACTTCTGGGCAGTAGCTTTCTCCATTTTTTCCCAGTCTTTTTTATTTCATAAACCATAATAATACATCGAACAAATTGCACAATTGATATGAACAGTTGAAGCGTTGTTGTCGTATCTTTCTTTATTGCCTAAACTCTAACCACCGTAAATAAATGTAGAGTCACTTCGGAGTAGTATGTCTATGTTTTGTCTTTTACACTTCAATTAAATTTGTCAAAAAAAGCATGAGAGAAAAACACTAACCAACTGCTCCGAAGTAACTCTGCGTTTATTATAAGGCGGTAGGTTATCAAACTATTCTTATTTTAGAATCAGTAATAAAATATCTTCAAAATAATTTTAAACCTTAAATAGAAAAGAAAAACAGTGTCATATAATTAATCGAACATACAATATTAATTGGTAAATATTGTTAGGTAATTCTTACTAATTTATTAATTAATTACTGATAAAATAACTACTTAATCAATAGGCTAGGCCCAGCAACCAATCACAGATAAAAAATATAACTATGAATATATAGATAAAATCGTAATAATAGAAATGTAATCAATAGAAAAACAAAATCTTATCAACTTACCAAATCGTGTTTTTTTTGCAATAGATTTATTTAGCTATTTTACTTTGAATCAATTAAAATCGTGATATATTTTGTATGTTATTGTTAGATTATATTCATGTTAACAATTTGACGCTTTCTGAAAGTTGAGTCAGAATTTGAAGAACGTGATTGAATTAATATAAAAGAATATCCAAATTGTTTGTCGCATATAAGAACGATATGTAATTACATTATAAAAATATTCCAAATTAACCTACATACAATTCGCCGAAGTTAGTGTTTTTGACAGATAAAATAATATTACCTTTTTTCATGGAAAATAAAAAAAAACATTATGAACCAGCTCTGCTAAAATATGAACTCTATGTCCTATATCTGAAAGTTCATTTTTCAGTGTACACAAGACAAATATTGTAGTGATGTGGTACTGTCCGATACGATACGAGTTATCTTATCTGACGATCGATTTCAGCTACTCCTCTATCTTTTGGTTTTTGCAAACACTTGTGTAGAGAATTTGGATGAGACGACCTTTGTCGTGATAATTTTCGCAATAGCGACATTTTTGTTCTTATTTGTTGTGAGGGCGATAGGTTTTGGGCATAGACTTGGCATTTTTAGGGTTCCGTACCTCAACAGAAAAAAAACGGAACCCTTATAGGATCACTTTGTTGTCCGGCTGTCCGTCTGTGTGTATGTAAAGACTCTTTATCTCGGGAACGCGTAAAGATATCGAGTTGAAATTTAAACTGTATACGTATATATCTATGGTCTCTTGCAGTTGTATAAAAGAAAAACTTCTCAGTTATCGTTTAAAAAAGTTAGAGCCGTTTATGTCGTAAAAAAACGCATATTTCAACGCTCACAAAAATCAAAACCTACCGTGTATTTCCCGTTGACATAGAACTATAAAATTTGGCGAAAAGCATTGTCTCAGAGTACATATATAGGAATAAATCTGATAACTCTACATTTTTATTAAAATCACATAAAAATAGGGCCTCAAAATTCACAAAATATAGGTTCGAAATTCAAAGTGAGTAAATCGTATCATGTATGGTATCATATAAAATAACTTCATTAGCACATGCTAAAACTGGTTTTTAATTATTTTAACAATATATTTGTACGGAACCCTCGATGTGCGAGCCTGAATCGCACTTGTCCGGGTTTTTTAGAATAGTTTCAAGTTTTTTTCTGTTCTGGGGCATCCCAGAACAAGATGGACAGTGAAATCGTCGGCTAGGAACGTATGGACGACTTTTATTACGAAATTTATTTAAAATTATCTATTTCACGCAGCACTTTAGTACTGGGCTATTTTAAAAGAAACTGTAACGGCAAACGGGAAAATCGTGAAATGGAAAGTTAATTGGAAATGGAAAAAAAAACTACCAAAACTAATACGGCGAATGGTTATCGAACTGTCAAGGTTCCGTATACGTTTGTAGACGGTCAAAAGACAAAAATAATGTAATAAGTCAAAAATAAATGACTACTATGCTCTGACCCCCTTATGTCTAGGGTTTTTTATGCATTTCTCCCGTGTGCGCCTACAGGATGTTCAGTGAAGAGTGGATAATACTTCACTGGCGGGCGGGGGAGGTCACTACTAACCGAATTCACAAATTTGCTACGGTTTTCGAGATATTTAACATTTTCTAAATTTTAAGAACAGGCACATCCTTGGTCTCTTTTTACAATCCTGCGACCTGAATTCTAGTTTTTTTGTGTTTGTTTTTGTGTCTGTAAGCTTGATTTGGCCTATATATGCTAAATATCCCGCAAGGCAAATTAGTAAGAATAATAAATGGTTTTTTTAACTTACGTTTGCCGTAAAATATGACTAAATTAATTAATTAAATTATATATCTAACCTAATACACACAGTTATTAACTAGTTATATCTACAAATAAGTACACGTTTTATATATCACGACCAGCGTAGATAAAAACGTTATAAATTAGATTTAATACGAACTAAAAATAGAAATATACACTATACAGTACATTTTAATAAATACATAATATTTCCAATACTAAAACGTATCTACTTTTACTTTCGCTTTACTTATGCGAAATTCAAATAAGAATTTGCTTTTATTTTAAAATAATAAATATAAATATACTTTTCTAGATTTTTTTATAACTTAGCAATATTAATGGCTAAGTTATAAAAACCATGAAACCTTTTATTGTACTTAGAAATGCCAAGTTTACGAAACGCATTTAGGTACCTATAGATATTTTTAGTTAAAAAATAATTTAATATTATATTATAAATATTATATTATAAACAACACTTTATAGTTATGATTGGCGTATTACAAATTAGTACTTACACTATTTTTTCAATTTGAGCACTTTAATTGAGACTTGTTGCTTCATTCTGGGTCTCCAGTAATGTTGGCATATACTGTACTTACTGCTGAAGTGCTTGCATATTCTACAAAATACGAGTATATTATAAATGCAAGATCCTAACCGATAAATTAGTTTTTGAACAGAACATTGCCCAGAAATTTCGAAGATGAGCCCTATGGCAGTGGGACATCCTTAACACTCCCATGATTTTGTAATTTACTCTACTCTGCTTCCTATATCTTTAGTCTTATAACAAGTCATTTCATTAATCGGGCGCACTGTGCTGTCTGGTGAAGATGGGACCGATGACATTGGGGTCATCCTCGTCTCGCAGCAGCAGCGATACGACAAGGCCGATGAGGGCTCCCAGCAGGACTCCCACGGTGATGGCCAGCACTCGCTGCGTGTAGGGCCAGCGGGAACATGCCCAGTACTGCTCTCGGTACACCCTGGAAGAAATTTCATCCATAAGTCAAGAGAAAGAGAGAAGGAACCAGATAAGCAGTCAATTGATTTGTTTGAGTTTTCTAGAATTTATTGCCGTTAATTTTTATAAACACGTTACAATTTCAGCCGTCAATTAGAGCCGTGGTGGTCTAGTGGCCTTACAATCGTGAGGTCGTGGGTCCTAATCCCGGTCCCGTACCAATGAGTTCTTCGGAATTTACGTACGGAATTTCACACCACAGGCTTTTCGGTGAAGGAAAACATAGTGAGGCAACCTGCGTACGTCCGTTGAAGAAATTCGATGGCGTATGTGAATTTTCAACCCGCACTGGGCCAGCGTGGTGGATATTGCCCAGTCACCCTTCGTAGATAGGCCTACGTCCTGCAGTGGACTGTTAAAAAGGCTGGTACAGGTACAATTTCAGAGTTCTTAGAAAAACTGGATTTCAGTTTTCTATTTGAATGCTAGTTTGTAATATTCAATAGATTAGGAAGGTTATTCAAATATGTGAATTCAATGTAAAAGTCTGGGGTCAATCTATAGATCCCAAATGCAGTGTTAATTTTGTTTGTTCACTTTATATGTTCCATCTGGATATTTTTATTAATAAATTTAAAGATTGAAACGAATTATATCTAATAGGATTCCGTTTAACTGTTTGTCGCCCGAAACTGAAATCTTCACGATTACTGCTACTATTTCGAAAGTCTCGCTATGGAAATTGTAATGAAAAACGTGCCACAAATTCTAGTCAACAATAACAAAAACACCTGAACGTAATTTTATCATGTTTTGCTAAAGTGATCAATATCTATATCAATAATATCTGATACCGTCATACTTCGAAGCTTATTTTTTTCTTTATACAAGATTTAGGCCATCGCATAATGTGCTGAAAATAAGCCAGTGCATTTTTATCATCGGCATCAATAAAAAAAAACAAAAGCACGCCTACTTTGTTTAATTTTATAGAACAAGTTACAATATAAAGATTATATCATTGTATTTGATAAATGCAGGCACTCGACTGCCTAAAGATAATCCGTCTTACCACAAAAGTTTTACACACGCTTAGACATGTTTAACAGTACAAATTGCACGGTTGAACAGTGTTTAAAGCGTGCTTAAAACTTTTGTGGTAAGGCGGAATGTTTATTGAATTAGAAATTCGTCTAAAGTTGAGATTGTGCAATATGCCGTTTATACACGACCAAGGCCTATAAATTATAATAATTATTAAGTACATAACATCACGTGACACTTCTATGTAAGTAATTGTAATTAGACAATAGTCATATGTTACACTATTACTCCGTCAATTATTTATTTATTTATTACCATTTACCTAAATTTTATCCAAAACGGTAGAGTAGTTTTTAAAAATCCTATTCTATCCTACTAGTCCTACTAATATTATAAACGTGAAAGTTTGTGAGGATGGATGGATGTATGGATGTTTGTTACTCTTTCACGCAAAAACTACTGAACGGATTGACGGATTGAGATGAAACTTTGCAATAATATAGATTATATATCAGAATAACACAAAGGCTATAAATTTTAATGATATATTGCGTATGCGGGCAAAGCTGCGGGTAAAAACTAGTTAACAATAATTTACAAATGCTTTACGATGGATGTATAGCATCAAGCGATCAATCCGAATTTTTAACCGACGAAACGGAGGAGGTACCTACTCAATTCGACGCGTATATACATACCTATATATACTTTTATGTATATAACCACGCATTTATTTATTATTCGAAAGAGCAAAATCGGTCCTATTTAAATTTTATCGAAATCGACTGAGCCATTTTTGATAAATCAACAATAATGTGAAAAATTATACATACATCAACCCGCTCGAAATATTCGCGAATTTCGTACACGGTTGAAGTAAGTCATGCCATTTTTTTGCAAAAAAATATTTATGTACCGCAATGTCGCAAGTCGGCTGTGCCATTTTCGGCGACAAATAATAATTTGGATCAGAGAGCACTGAGTCTTTTCAATATGCTAGTATTGGTTAATGAAAATGTCCAATTTTATTTTCATTCGTGAGCAAAGTTCTTCGTCACGTCAATTAGAAACCATAATTTGATCCAAGATCCAAGTTTAACATAAAATTTCTTTGATGACCTTTCATTACCATAAATTAATTTATATTGGTTCTAGTTAGTTCGATTTAGTTCAGTTCATTTTTATTTAACATTTTTTGTTGTGAGTAAATCCAGTTACAAAAGCAAAATAAAATTAAAAACTGAAACAAATACTAGATGAGTCAATTGTAATTCTTCTTATTAAATTTCAATATAGTCTGCTCTATAGGTATGCAATACTCTAGGATATACTTAGTTGAATATTGCTAATGAATTTGCAGTCACCTCGTACACATAATAAGTAAGTTCGTATATGCCGGGGGCTAGCCCTGGTGTCAGAGATTTTAAGCTGCCTGTTGAAACAACCGGAACCTACAATTTAACGTTTCATACGTGCCACGGTACCGTTCAGTTTCAAATGTCACCCGCGTCCACCCATCCGAAAACTGACCCTGCTGAACGTTGCTTTCGATGATCAGATCAGTAACGAACACCTAGTCAAACTATGTTATGAGCGCTACTGTATACTTAATGAAAAAAATACAAGTAAAAGGCAAAGGTGTACTGTACTGTATCAGCCTTTTAATAGACCACTGCAGGACGTGGGCCAACCTACGAAGGGTGTTTGGGCTATATCCACCACGCTGGCTCAGTGCGCGTTGGTGAATTCACATACGCCGTCGCGTTTCTTCTACCGAGACTTATGAAAGTTGCCTCACTAATCACTATGTTTTCTTTCACCGAAAAGAAATAATATATGAAAAAAAGCTAGGGGTAAACAAAAATACACTTGAAAGAAAGGAAATTCTGAAAATTATTTCATCGATATAAGCAGGGAAGTTTTTTCTCTAGCCGGTCTACTCTACTTTTACACTTACATTAAGACATTTAGCTTTGTTTACAAAAAGACGTGAATTTGGAAAACAAGGTTTTGTATGCGATACAAAATATTGTACCTATCTAATTTGTGGGAAATCTGAGCGTGTACAAATACCTACACCTCTAATGACAGGTGTTATACAGGCACGTAGCATTATGTTTAATCTTTATAATATTCTATATTAACTAATAAATTCTCGCTAAAAGCATTTTTATGTACCCTTCAATGTTCCCAAGACGTGGATTATGGCTCATACTATCAAAAATATAACAGATTTCATTAGAACTACGCTTACAACTCTACTGACTCTACAAGCCCTAACTTGTCGAGCAAAGATATTATATGGCATGGCTGTAACGAACAATACTAGCACACTTAGTACGAAACGGTAGAAGTTGATGGGTTAAAGGGCAAGGGAAGAGAGTTACTTCTATAAATTAACAGGAGCACAGAAGCAGTTGTTTATAATTTAGCTGTAACATTTATACTGCGACTCCCTATTTAACTAAAATTATATGACTACACAGATCAACACATGATTGTAGTAATTGCTTTATTCTAATATTCTGTTTCCAGGGAAACAGTTTTTTTTCTTTGTAGGTTGGACTGTATCACCTGATGGATGTTAACCTTAAGTTACATAATACAAATAAAAAACAAAACACTAACTCAGTAATGGGCGCCGCGGGCGCAGCAGAAGACCTGGTGTTCCTCCGGTTCCCACTCATATTGTTTACGTTATTAACACTATTCACATTATTTACATTGTTCACACTGCCCACAAACGCAGAGTTCACATACACAAATTCACTCTCCCTCCCAGAAGACATTCTCCCATTTCTTCCGTGTACTTTCACTGGTATTAAATTTGGCGTTCTCTTACTGTCCTGGAACTTCACTTCTGTCAAATTTGGCTCCTGTTTTTTCTCTCGCGGTTTGACATCTGTCAAATTTGGGACCTTCCTATTGGCCTCCACTTTCACTTGTGTCAAAGTTAGGTCGCGTTGTTTAGTCATTATACTAGACCTATCATGATAAACTTTGGCGAACGACTGAGGCACATCCTTCTGTTATCAACGAAGATAACACTATCTGATAAGCGCCAGGTTCGATATTATTGTTAGGTAGTTTTATTTTATGGGCGGTGTTATTTTCAATTCAGGATGTGGAAATGGTTTATGTTTGTCGTAAATTATTTTGATTGTGATTGTTTGCATCATTTAATACGTGACCTTAGACTTAGACGTTTGAGACAGATAAACAATATCTGCTATTGTTAAGGCCAGTTTTGTTTATGTTTTAAAAATAGCTTTATTGGTAAATATTTCATATTTACCAATAAAGCTATTTAATTAGCTGACCTCTAGACCGCAGAATCGCGCCGAATGCGCTTGCATTTTTTCATTTTCTTGCGTTTTCAACCGGTCTTATTGCAAATTGATAAGCGAAGCCTATGTCTAGCAGTTAATCCTATGTTTAATGAATGGATAGTTTCTTAAATGATCAAAAAATATCATGAAACTTGTTGAAACGATCAACGTGTCAGAATTGAAACCAGTTGAACGTCAATGTAATTTTAGAAAATTAAACTAAACAAATCCGAAGTATCAAGTTATTTTATATTTATGTAGTCAGATGAGTATAAGGCAGCATACATAATAAATCTCCAGTCGCAAGACTTAGAAACATCCCTACATCGAATCAGTCCAAACAAGACACAGCTTCCAATAAAGCAGTCTCATTATTTCTCGACCGAAAGGGTCAGACAATGGTAAAAACGGTAATGGTGAATGATAAAAACGTCTCCGAGCGTACCTCAGCGTCCCCGGCTCATTAGAGCGGCCATATTTGGGCTCTGGCGCTGGGTCCGTGGCTCACGCGCCATATTTGAGCCTCTAGGACCTCGTTCGGTACAATTAGCGAAGAAATGCAGCTAGGGTTGCTCAAGTCGCCACTTTTAAGTATATATATTTTTCGAATAAAAAAATCAACATTTATTTATTTAACCCTATAATATACCTGCTATTACTAAGTACCTAGTGCTAATTTGTTATATATGATCACGGAAAACTTTTTATAGATTAGTCCGACTTTGATTGAAGAAAAATATTGGAAAAGGTGCGCTCCGACGTTGGTCCCAAACATATTTTATCGAAACTGGTTAGTTGAGTTTTGAAAAATAAAAATAATCTAAAAATGCCATTCATCGATTCGAGTGAACTATTCGAATTTTGTACTTTTTTGTGTGTAGTCAAACGCAAACCTATTCGAAATAAAAAAAAAACTAGACTAATGACTTCATATGAAGTCGTAAAATTGTCGTGTGGAGACTACGTATCGGCAAGCGCAGCGTAGGATGTCCGAGGTGGATAAATGATTCACGCCGCTTCCAACCAGTCTTATTGGGAATCCACAGGTTCGACCTATGTCCAACAGTGGATGTCCTATGGCTGGTAGATGATGGTGAAGATATGGTCAACCCTAAATGCAGTCTGCGATTATGGTATTTCTTAGGAGCCGTGTTGCGTAAGGATGAGCTAGGGCTTGTTTGTGATGTAATTATGAGTAGTTGTTGCTTTTTGTCCGACTTTGACGAGAAGTTAAGTATTTACAACTATGCTTTACGTAGATACTGTAAGCACTGTACAATTTGAAGCAAACCTTATGAAATTTAACTTTTATTTTAAATCAATAGTAAAAATGTTGCTGCTCTGAAAGCAGCATAAAAAATTATAGATGTAGCGTCTGCAAAATTAGTACTTATCAGAAATCAGCTCTCCCAAATCAGAAAACATCGACTTGATGTTTATAGATAGTGCTACC
Organism: Hypomecis punctinalis; assembly: GCA_949316475.1. Lineage (NCBI taxonomy): Eukaryota > Metazoa > Arthropoda > Insecta > Lepidoptera > Geometridae > Hypomecis > Hypomecis punctinalis. The sequence goes on along the minus strand of OX438799.1, from coordinate 25,635,038 downwards.
TTGCTATGATACTTTTAAAGCACTTTAGTTTGGTGTCACATAATAAAGTTTCTGTGGTTTCTTTGTTTTGTCTCAGTAAAGATCTACTGGGGAGGAACATAAATAGGTACAACTTTAGCTCATACTTGTCCCATATGTCCCATATTATATGAGACAAGTATGACCTAGAATTGTATTTATGTGAGATTTTTATATATTTAATTCTAGTTAGTATAAAAAAGACAGCGTGCTATTTTCAGACTCTAGGTCATACTTGTCCCATATGTCACATATTATATGAGACAAGTATGACCTAGAGTTGTATTTATGTGAGATTTTTATATTTTTAATTCTAGTTAGTATAAACAAGACAGCGTGCTATTTTCAGATCAAAGGCTAAGTTTTGTAATAGCTTCGCTTCTCTACATAATTCATGTCACGTCACATAGAGCCACGTTTTGGTCCATGAACCGTTTTAACTCACATTGGCTGCTGTTTAGATTATCATAATAAGCGAAGAAGATTAAAAAAATTGATATCCTTCTTATATTTTCTTTTCTGTGGGATTAATAACGCGCTGAAAAATCGAAATAAATATAATAAAACACCTCGTCTCGACGTTTCAACCGAGTAGTATTGGTCGTGGACGTAACGTACCCATACCTACCGTGTATATGTTGAATCATATAAGTCGGCGGATGTGAAGTTGGCTACAAGCTGCGCAATATCCAATCATGACTGAAGCTCGGATAAAGCTGCGCGTTGACTTATACTTAGTGGGCGTGTCGAGAAATATGTGATCAAAAGTATTGGATTAATATTGAACGATTAAAAGCTGAAGCCGTAGACCGGCTGGGTTGTATCAAAGCCTTTAAACACCACGAGGTTGTCGTATATGAGGACAGAGGAGAAAATCTGAGTTTTCTGAAGTCCCCAAGTAACGACCCTAGTAATGCAACAAACAGCTGGGGCCATCCCATTCCAAGTTCAGCCACCTTATCTGGTTCAGAAAGAGCAGAGCTTAAAGCAGCTTCTGAAAGAACTGTATTCCGCCCAAGTGGTAACTGTGGCACTATATCAGGTTTTTTCAGTGCTGCAGCGCAGAGTTTGTTCCGATTCACACCCAAAATTCCACCTCCACAGACAGCGGTGACCTCGAGAGTGGTTTCACAACCTCAGGTAACCCGAACGAGAGCCGACATGGGACAGGTCGATTCGCCCCGTTATATCTTGACCTCGGCCCCGCGAGACCACGCAAGAAACGCCTTTATCGAATACCTGGCCTTATTGAGAGCGACAAAACTTGTCAATCTCAAGAACTGCGACAACATTCTGGAGTTCTTTAGGCTAGGCGGTCCGGTAAGTGAGAGTCTACTAAAATCGAGACTCGAAGAGGCAGAAGCAGCCATATACAATAACGTCACTTCCCAAGTCATCAGAGGGACCATGAAAGGACAGCATATGGCAGCTTACATTGCAGAAAGTGGTTTCGTGGAGCAGAATGAGAGAGAGACGGAACGAATAAGAAGACCGAAATACGCGATACCATCGAACGACCCAATTGTAGCCACCGCGAAGTGCACCAAGATAATGCTGGACGACAGAATCCTTGAGATGGCTAAAACCATTGAAAAAAGGCTCGGACGTCGAGGCAGACTGGGAACCTGGGTGGTACCAAAGATATAATGGGTCAACGGGGTACCAGGTTGTGGCAAGACAACATGGGTGATTCGACACTTTGATGTGGACAAGGACGCTATCATCACTACAACAACAGAGGCAGCAAAAGACTTGAGAGAGAAGCTATCGCACAGAATAGGAGATTTGGTAAAATCCAGAGTGCGAACCATGGCTTCATCCCTCGTCAATGGTTTTGGAAAAGAGAGCTTCAGCCACCTTTTGGTAGATGAAGCTCTAATAAACCACTTCGGAGCCATAATAATGGCTGCAAGGCTGTCTGGTGCTAGCGATCTTGTCCTCATTGGAGATGTCAATCAGCTGTCTTATATCGACAGAGAAAATCTCTTCGAGATGAGGTACCATCGCCCGACCCTGGTTGCGAACATTACCCAGGAGTTGCTCTGCACACATAGGAACCCAATGGATGTCGCGTATGCGTTGAGGGAAATATACTCTGGTATATATTCCTCAGCTCCCCGTATTAGGTCTCTTGAGCATAAAAGGTTCAAGGGGGCTCAAATATTCAAAACCCTCCCCAACACCCTTTTCTTAATGCATACACAGGAAGAAAAGGAGATCCTCACCAGCCAGGGTTATGGAGAGGGCGCAGGATCACGTACCCTTACCATCCACGAAGCTCAGGGACTAACGTACGAGTCGGTAATCGCCATCAAAACTAAGCCTGGAATGAAGCTACACGAGAGCGTGTCACACGCTGTCGTTGCATTATCACGGCACACTGGAACTTTCATTTACTACGCCGACGACATCAAAGATGATGCCATTAGCCGATTCGTGCGGCGAGCATCTTCCGCGTCATTGAGGGCCATCAATGAGTACAACCTGCAGATGGCCATCAGAGATCGGAACGATGCGGTAATGGAGGCTCTGGGCCGGGAGGAGGCAACAGAGTTGTTATAGAAGGACATGGGAGTGATCACAAGCAGAGTTGAAACCACCGAGTAACACAGAGTCGTAGCCTCGGACTCTGCGAATGATCGCTTTCACAAAATAAATCATAGCAAGTGTGTAATATCTAGAGTTTAGCATTGCGTGCATGCCTTGAGCATTTATTCTCGCCATCGATGGCTCCTTCTTGCGGCGGCGTCGTGTGTCGGGTCGTTCTCTTCCCTAAAATATGGTCGAGGAGAGCGATGGCTGGCACATGCGTCATACTCGTGATCGGGTGCTGCATGCGGGTCGCCGGTCTGCTTGTGGCATTCACGCAATGCACCGAAACTACTAACTTAGGCTAAAATTTAAACTAACCCATCTCTATTGTACTAACTCTTTTTCTACAGTAAAATCGAATAATTGAATATTTTAGTAAACAAAAGGCACAGACCCTGGAGTCTGTGGTTTGTAATTTCCCAACAAAAAAAAAAAAGTATTGGATATTATAACATATCACTGTCTCTCTCTATCCGAAGCAAGATTGAGAGAGGCAAAGTTTGTTACCTATTCATTGCCGCAACCAAAGAAGTGTGTGCTGTTCTAAAAAGGTTAATCTTGCGTCAATGCCCCGATAACACCTATCTTGATTCTCCTGCAGTGGCCTGACGACATGAACTAAATATACATTCAACAACAAATGGCATACAAACAGCAATTCACTTGGATTTATAAGTAAACGAGCGAGGTTTTTTACGGTACAGTCATTAATTTTTGTTGTAGACGGGGCCAGCAAATTAGCAAGTTGAAAAGGTAGCAAGAGGGGCACGAATAGCGCGTGAAACTGTAGCACTCTACTCCCTTAGAGGGAAAAATCAAAAATCAAAATTTTTCTATATTTGGACATATTGACATGCGCTTAGAATCGTCTTTTTACAAATGTTTTAGATAACATAATTACTAATTATAATTTAATTAATTACCTAAAATAACTTATTACAAATTAGAACACCCTGACATAAAATAATCTAAAAAAAATAAAAATAATATAGTAGGTATCTGCAATAGCATCGTCATAAAAAGATCAAAATTAAAATAGCATTCAGTCATATTACGAAATTTAAATAATCCTAACCTAAAAAAGTTTATCAGAAATAGCATCTGCTAATTTATAGTAGCTATTGTCCAGAAGATGGCTCTTTACATAGCTTAATACATAATTTTTTGGCCTGATTTTAATACCTACATTCCGGAATCTTTTTGTAGAATTCGATTCCCAAGCAGTAGAAACTGTTTGAAGTTTTAATGAGCCGTCGAGACGGCCACATTATATGACTTTTATGCCTACTATCTCGATCACTATACGCACCATTTTTTTCCATCCGGTCTATATTGTCAAGTACATATTAAGGTGCATTTTGGTACACAAGTTCACCAGTTAAATTCATGATACCCAATTCCTTAAACTCCTCCCTACAAGAATCTAATCGCTTAAAGGCATTGGATATAGCGTAGTGCCCGTTTCTGTAAAATGAATACTCTTCTGTTGTGACGATCAGCTGCTGATCCCCAGAAGAGCACTCCATATGTTAAGAGAGAGTGAAAATAGGCAAAATACACTGTTCTAGCTGCTGACGCTCCTGCTAGCTCCCAAATCTTTTTTATGGCGTAGGTCGCAGAACAAAACTTTTTACATAGCTCATAAATATATGTTGACCACTTAAGTTTTCTGGGATCTCAACTTTATATCACTTAATAAATGCTTTGCAGCACTTTAGAATCGCTCGGCGATGTAGTCGGCTTGCAATCGGCTTACGTCTAACTAAGCTTGTGACTCTATAGATATATTTTGTTCGAAGATCGCACCATGAAAACGAGCGGGAAGAAAAGTAAAACCGAACCTCAAATGCGTACACAACACGGCCGCTGCTCCAGTATTGTCTATGCGTTGGGCTCCGCTCATCCTCCAGCTCACTCTCGTGGCGCGAGTAACTAGCGCGAGCAGGAGAAAAAGCAAAGCCGAACGTCAAATGCGTACGCAATACGAGGACGCGTACACAACACGGCCACTGCTCCAGTATTGTCTATGCGTTGGGCTCCGCTTATCCTCCAGCGCACTCTCGTGGCGCGAGTAACTAGCGCGAGCAGGAGAAAAAGCAAAGCCGAACGTCAAATGCGTACGCAATACGGGGGCGCGTACACAACACGGCGACTGCTCCAGTATCGTCTATGCGTTCGGCTTCGCTTATCCTCTAGCGCGCTTTCGTGGCGCGAGTAACTAGCGCGAGCAGGAGAAAAAGCAAAACCGAACATCAAATGCGTACGCAATACGAGGGCGTATACAACACGGCCACTGCTCCAGTATTGTCTATGCGTTCGGCTTCACTTATCCTCTAGCGCGCTTTCGTGGCGCGAGTAACTGAGGCGCGAGCAGGAGAAATAGCGAAGCTGAACGTCAGTTCAGCTCCTCAGTCAGTTCAGTGCTCCTGCTGGAGCAGTGGCCGTGTTGTGTACGCGCCCCAGTATTGCGTACGCATTTGACGTTTGGCTTTGCTTTTCCTCCTGCTCGCGCTAGTTACTCGCGCCAGGAGAGTGCGCTGGAACGCGTACACAATACGGCCGCAGTTGCTGAATCTAATGATGATGATCATTGTTCTCATATAAGCTGATTCATTTGAGTTGTTATCATTTAAGCTGAAATTGTCTTAGCTAATACTCTCGGGAAATACACCATCTTTTACCTCCAGTAAAAGAGAGTAATTCCTAATGAAATGTCACACAAAACCATTATCAGATTAGATAACTTTTGATAACAATATCTCGTATTATGTATTTGTGTTTTTAAATATTCTGGATCCTTCCAATCTTCAAATTTTGTGTAGGTAGGCTCTAGATCTCTACAGTCTACGTTGCCGCGTTGTAGTGAGTGATAAGTTAAACAGGGTTATCCAGAACTTGTGTACTATGCCGAAAGGAGGAGATTCAGACCATCCTTGTAAACATAATGTACTATGAAAAACCGGAATACAAAAAAAGATCGGCTATTTTATATTGTGTCGATTTCGATTTGCAATTTTTTTTACGGATTGTATTTATTTTCTGTTGAAATTATTTCTGTCATATATCAGGACGTCCACTGCTGGACATAAGCCTCCCCTATGGATATTTATCAACCAGCGCGTTCCTGTATATATTATCATCCAGCGCGTTCCTGTGGTCTTAATAATCACCCCGTCCCCCCTTTATTTCCCCCGAATATTATTTCTGTATTTGAATGAAATAAATGAGGGTGGGTTCTTGGTTCATTTTACTTGGTATAGGTCCTATACTACGGACAGACGGACAAAGGGACAAACGGACAGACGGACAGACAGACGGACACAACGAAATTATAAGGGTTCCACGTTTTACTCCGGAGCCCTAAAAAGAGACAGCTTAATGGTACAATGCCGTGGGTAGCCGACTTCACATAGCAGTTGCAAATTAGAGTCTATACCATACTGGTAGGACAAGCAGATACGAGTAACCATGTACGTACAAAACAAAAATAGATAAACAGGTGTCCTATCATGTCACTGATCAAAGTCTGAAAAGCAGTATGATTTATACATGAGTACGTACCTATCTACCCACTCGTATTTATCTATACGAGTAAGGTGTTGTTTCCGAATTTTTCAATGCTGATAAAAATCCATTTATCCACGTTTATCTTTATTTTGCTATCCAAAGCAAAAATAGAGGATTTTTCTAAAATAAATTACGCAATGCATCCACCTGTATGATTTTCTGTGACATCTTGGCAATTTTTTACCTACTTCCAAAAAGGAGAAGGTTCTATGTTCGTCTGTATGTATTTTTTTATAGGTCGTAACGAAAAATAAAATTACACTTTATCTATATTTTACAGAAGATGGAACTTCTCCACGTGATCATCAAGTCGGGTCCCTCGCCGCGCCCGCTCGCCTGGTCTCTCGAAGTTTCCACCACAGACAGCGGCGAGGACTGGCGGTTGATACGAGCTTTTGGAGACAGGGACCACTGCAGGAAGCTGTGGGATCTGCGGCCGGAGAGGCGACGGAGGAAGGCCAGGGGGGTGAGGAAGACCCTGGGGGTGAGGAGGACTCGAGGGGTGAGGAAGAGCCGTGCGGAGAAAGTGACATGCTCTACACAGTTTGCTAGCCCGAGACCGCTGGAGAACGGGGAGGTAAGCTTAAATAATATGAATCTGGAGAATATTTTTATAGAAGTACTGTAGATATGTATGGTAGGTGATTCAAGGTAAAGAAAATAATGGCTAATAAAATATAGAAGTCGGATTCGGAATCAAATCGAAACGAATGATAAGCCTACTCAAATTATAGAAAATCATGGAAACATGGACCTGTGTTAACATACTAAAATTGGAACGGATGATCAACCAAAGTCAAAGTCAAAGTCAAAGTTATTTATTTGCCAGAATATAGGTATGCACAAGGTACAGGTCTTAAAATCTTAAATGTTTCACTATATTCTATCCGCCTTGGACATGCAAATATGTAATGTCATAATAATAATTGAAGAATTTAATAATATGTTACAAAATATAATTACAAATGTCAAAATTCAAACAAATAACACACACATTAACACAGACAGCCATGGATAGGGTTGCAGCCGCAAGTTTTACATTTATAAAAGTCAAAGTTGGCCTTCTGTTTTACCGTTTTAACATTTTGTCATCTAAATATTCCTGAATATTGTAGTAAGCCTTTTCTATTAGAAACCCCTTTAGTTTACTTTTGAATACGTGGTAAGAGCTAGCATCTTTAATTACTTGTGGAAGCTTGTTATATATTTGTACACCCATGCAAAAAATACTCTTACTGTAAAGTTGGGTTCTGGCTGTAATATTACAAAGTATGTTCTTATGCCTAGCTGCTTTAAGAGTTTTATATTTGTTGACTTCAGATCGTACTAAAACTGATGCTTCATAGATATATATTGAAGGAAGAGTTAAAATTTTGAGCTTTTCAAAATATGGCTTGCATGAATCAGTTTGTCGTAAACCACATATTGATCTAAGGCACTTTTTTTGGGCTTTGAAAGCATTTTCTTTTTCCGTAGAATTTGCCCAGAAGAGAACACCATACCTTAGTATAGAACCTACATTTGCATGATAAGCAGTCAACAGTGTTTCTTGACTAGTAACTTTTCTTAGCATGTACAGTGCGTATGAATATTGACTTAGTTTCGTGCAAACATGGTCAATGTGAGTCTTCCAATTCAAATTAGCGTCAATAAAGATACCCAAAAATTTTGTGCAATTAGTTTCTTCAATAAGTCTACCATTATATTCTATTTTAAGCGGGTTCATTTTTGAGTTTTTATTCCTAAATGTAGTATACATGGTTTTCCCCAGGTTTATCTTAAGATTATTGCTGTCAAGCCAATTAATTATATTAGCAAGCGACTCATTAATTTTTTGTTCATGATCTATATCACCACTTGTAAAAAGTGCTGTGCTGTCATCTGCAAATAGTACCATAGGTTGAGATATAGCATTAGGAAGATCATTAATATAGACCAGAAACAAAAGTGGACCCAATATGCTCCCTTGAGGTACTCCATATTTCACTACTCTGAGGCCAGACTTAAACTTACATTGCATATTAGTTTTAGGACACAATTTTGTTATTTCAGTATACTGCTGCCTTTCACTGAGATAAGATTCTATCAGATCTAGTGCAACACCTCGGACCCCATATTTACTAAGTTTGTTGAGGAGTGTGCTATGTTTTACATGATCAAACGCCTTTGTCATGTCCATGTATAATGCTGTTACTTGTTTTTTATTATCTAGCCCCGTCATTACTTTTTCTAAACATTGGTGTATTGCCATATTTATTGATTTCCCTTTTCGAAACCCAAGCTGGTTTTCAACAAATATGCTGTTTTTTTCAAAATAACTACTTAAGTTGTTGTAGACTACCCTTTCAAATATTTTAGCTATGACAGGTATTAGAGTTATAGGTCTGTAGCATTGCACATTCTGTTTATCTAGTTTTTTAAAGATCGGGGAGACAACTGATATCTTTAATTTATTTGGAAAACATCAACGTTCTAAGCATCGATTTACTAAAAAGCTGATCACTGGAGCTATAACATTACTTACTCGTTTGATAACTTTAGTGCAAATGTCGTCATAGCCTGTACTATTAGTATTCTTCAGTTCATTTATTATTTTCACAATGTCAGAGGGATTTGTCGGAGCCATAAAACAGGACTTAGAATTATTATATGTCAAAGTATTGGTGTCATTAAGTATTTTATTTTTGTTATTATCAGAAATGTCGTCAATGAAAAAATAATTCTCATTTACTTACTTTTTTTAATGAAAAAATTATTAAATGTCTGTGCTATAGATGCTGGGTCAGTTAAAATTTGATTTTCGTGTTTTATTGAATTAATTTCCTCTGGGGGCGTATTATTTTTGTATTTATTTATTACTTGCCAGACAGCTTTAGATTTATTATTTGAATTTTGTATACGATAGTTATTTTGTGCTCTCTGAGTAAGTTTAATAATTTTTCTAAATCTTTTTGTGTATTGTTTAAAGTTGTTTTTATCTGTATCTATACCTGATAGTCTATATTTCCAAAGAAGTCTTCTTTTACGAGCTGAGCAAATCTTTATACCCTTACTAATCCATTTTGTAGTTTTAGTGATTGGAATTTTGAATTTTATATTTGGGAAACATAAATCGTAGTAAAGTTTAAATATTGAATGAAATTCATCAAATGCACTGTCGGGATTCTCATTATTATTATATATTTCATTAAAAGAGAGGCTTTGCAAACATTCAAGAAATTTTTGTATATTTTCTTCGCTATAATCTCTTACTAATTTGAACCAATGTTTGATGGTATATAACCTAATCAAATTATAAAAAATCTTATGATGACCTGTGTTAGCTTTACAGTCCTAATCAGCTCCTCTGTCCATTTCCCACAATGCTCGAATTTATAGTTTCAGCACTATCATAACTAAATACAATTGACAAGTTTTCATATTTCACAAGGCTATGAAATCCCAAAACCATTTCGACATATCGGGATGCTGATCATTATGCTTATTTTGTCAAAATTTTTAGTGCAGTAACTGCTAAGATATTAGATAAAAACTCTCACCCAAGCCGTTTCGGGATTTATACTAAAAGTTCAGTTGCCAATGATAAAAAAATACTAGCAATATAAAATGACAGTTTACACTGACAGTGTTGACACATAAAATGTAGTTTAAAAATAAAATGTCAGTATCTTTTTCAAATTACTTATTTTGCTTTAGTCCGAGAGGTAAACGCAAAAAATGCAAATACTTTCCAAAAGCTGAATTATTGCTATTAAGTTATCAAAATGGTGTACATCAATACCCTGGAGTCAGTCAGCTAGGTTCCCTAGCATTTGGTGGAAGAATCCGTTTGAATTTTATAAGTATCTTGGAACTAGTACTACTTATTCTTCTTCTTTTAAGTGGTGCTAATTTAAAGCCTGTATGGCAGATCCTGTTATATATTTCAGGTGATTGGCAGTTTTTAAACTTTTTTTATATTTTTCTTCCCCTAGTATACCGCGGTACATAGTGGACTTTTTACGCTGACCTCCCGGCCTATTTGTTATGAATTGTGACCGATTGATTGTCATTGATAGTGACAGCAACGCTAGCACCTATTTTTTTCTAATGTGGCTTCAGTAAAATTGTTTATGAGTCCTAAATTTTGCAGTTACGTCCTTTTAGAATAAGCTACTTTTCAAAACTTAATATTACGGAAAATATATATGTCGTATTGGAAAAAAAAAATACGTATATACGTATGTTATTTTGCAATATTCTTTCAGATAATAAATAAATATAACTATGTTAAAAATTTGAAATGTTGTCAACTGTCACTTACAGATGCACGTAGCAATCGGCGAGGGTGTGTCGGCTCGACGGGTGCGCGTGTCATTCCGCGCAGCGCACGCGTCGTCCCCGCGCCAGCAGTACTATTCGGTGCGCGCGATCACTTTGGCGGCACGCTGCCTGTGCCACGGACACGCTGCTAGCTGCAACGTTGATGCCGAAGTAAGTGGCCTTCTCCATGTAGTTTTCGGTTTTTCCACGCAGCGAAGCGTGCTTCGTCGCCCCCATCGACTTGGCATTTTTTCTTTCCTAGTCGCCCCGCAGTAGATGCTATGAATTAAACACACAAATATGAGGTACCATCGTCCAACACTAGTTGCAAATATAGTCAGGAGTTACTCTGCACACACAGAAACCCAATGGATGTCGCGTATGCGTTGAGGGAAATATACTCAGGTATATATTCCTCAGCCCCTCGTATTAGGTCTCTTGAGCAGAAAAGGTTCAAGGGGGCTCAAATATCCAAAACCCTACCTAACACCCTTTTCTTAGTGCATACACAGGAAGAAAAGGAGACCCTCATAAGTCTAGGTTATGGGGGAGGCTCAGGATCACGCACCCTTACCATTCACGAAGCTCAGGGTCTAACGTACGAGTCGGTAATCATCATAAAAACAAAGCCGAAAATGAGACTTCACCAGAGCGTCTCACACGCAGTCGTTGCACTATCGCGGCACACCGGGACCTTCATCTATTAGGTACGCCGACGACATCGAAAATGATGCCATCAGTTGATTCGTGCGGCGTCGTCATCGTCTGTGTCATCGGAGACCATCAAGAAGTACAACCTGCCGATGGCTGTCAGAGATTGGAACGAGGCGGTGATGGAGGCTTTGGGCCGGGAGAAGGCAACTAAATTGGCATAGGACGTGAAAAATGTGTATTTGTAATTTATAAGAAATAAGCATTATGTGCATGCCCCAAGCATTCATGCTCGCTATCGAATACTCCTTCTTGCGGCGGCATCATGTGTCGGGTCGTTCTCCTCCCTCAAATATGGGCGAGGAGAACGATGGCTGGCACGTGTGTCACACTCGTGATCGGGTGCTGCTTGCGGGTCGCCGGTCTGCTCGTGGCATTCACGCAGTGCATTGACTAACTTAGGCTAATATTTCTAGTACCTACTCTTTGTACAGTAACTATAATAAAATAATTGTAAATTTACGACAACGAAATACTCAGACTCAGAACAGATCGCTGTTGATCGACGTCTGAATATTCTGCTTAAAAATCTGAACTACTACTTACTAAGCCAGAAAATTATAGTATTTACCTAACAGTATTATGTGGTAACTTACGAAATATTTCCAGGGTGCCAAATGCGAGTGCCAGCACGGCACATGCGGCGCGCACTGCCACCGGTGCTGCGGTGGCGGGCGCTGGACGGCGCACCGGCCCTGTGAGGAAGGCTGCGGCTGTGGCGCGCGCGGCGCCTGCGCGCTCGACCCCTCCGGCGTAGAGCTCTGTGTTAACTGTACGGTTGGTACATATCCCCTCCACATCTACCTCTACCACCAATGTGAACAGATAGTGCCTGCAAGGAAGAGTGCGGCAGCGGCGCGGCCTGAGCCCTCGACCCAACCAATGCCATGCTCTGTACGGTTTGTACATATTCCCACTACATCTATCTTGGAGCCTGCAAGGAATGCTGCGGATGTGGCACGCGGCGCCTGCGCGCTCGTCGCAATTGGCACTGAACTCTGTTAATTGTTACAGTTGGTACATATCTCCCCACCTACTTACACAGCTTTCTTTCTCGCTATACGTTTGATAGATGATGACAACTCTACTCACAAGATGAACAGATAACTGCAGAATCGCGGACCGCTGGTTGGTACATAATATCCCCACCAAATAATATAAGGCTATTGTTTGTGTTTCGATTTCATATTAATTTAATGGCTTTTGCTATCTTAAATATATTTCCTATTAAAATTTGTGAGCATAGTATACCTTTATTGTAATGTATTTTTTTAATCCTCATGAAAATCAATCTGTATAATGTTCCAGGAAAACCGAGCTGGCCCTCTGTGCGACCACTGCCTGAATGGTTTTTTCAGCGCCGTGCCCGACGGGCCATGTCTGCCCTGTGACTGCGATCCGGAAGGCTCAGACGGTAAATAAAATGACCACTATCATAGCCATAGAAAAGAACGAATTCGTTCGAAGTAATTCGCGTCTAGCACAATCCTAATCAGGCCTTCTGGATGAACTACTTACGCTGCGCTTGCTAGTACGTGATCACCGTCTAAAAACATCGCAACCTCATCAGTGAGACGGAATAGTCGTCAGCTACTCCCCATATAGCCCCACAGTCACTCAATATGCGAAGACTTGGAAACCAGCGCTGGGTGTTCGATATCTACCTGCAGTAGATACCTGCACTCAGCATTAATACTGAGGTGATCCCTTTTCGACATTTCTATATTTCTTATTTTTCTTTCTTTACGTATTTATCCCGATGTAATGTCGAATAACGTTTTATTAATTTCAATTTAAGAAACAAAATGGTCTCATTTTCTTTAATTTCTCTAAATCACATTTCAGGGTCCTGCAAATGGGACAGAAAGCACCATCGAGTCCAATGCAACTGCAACCCGGGCGTGACGGGACACCTGTGCGACTCCTGCGCCGACAATACTCTTACCTTTCCAAACTGCGAGGCGGCAACGTGCAAGTGTGACCCGCGGGGCGTGGTGGACCCCGCCAGGACTTGCGACGACCACTGCGAGTGTAAAGTTAGTACTTCTGATTTGCTTATTTTCTACAAAGCTTTTATTTTTGCTACACGTGTCTTAGGCCGGGGCCACACAATGGCTATGTTGGCTAAAACTATAGTCTTGGTGCCAACTTGGTGGATCTGTCTTGGACTCATACCGATCGTTCAATGTCAATCCAAGACCGATCCACACATTGGTGTGTTAGAACCAAGACTCCAATTTGTAGCCAACATAGCCAAGGTGGGGCCTCGGCTTTATCGAAGTGATGCTAGTCTCGAATTCCGTCCTATTTGCTCATGAGCAACCAGTAATTAATGTGAGTAGGATATACAGCCATCCTGATTAATAGATAAAGGGGTGGAAGTCAGTTGGCAGCTGGATGTGAATTTTCTGAATTATTCCCTAATATCTTATTGAGAAACACTGGGTAGTAACGTGTCATAATTACCAGACTCTTTCTGATTATTGGACTAGGTGGTCGTTCTAGAAACTGCATACGTAATGTTATTATTATAGGGAGATTTAAGTATACTAAAATCAAGTGTCCCTGTTAGGTACGGAGGGTACCTAACAGGGACCCACTAAGTTCGTGTAAGCCGGCGGCTAGGCTTGGTGTCGTGGCTAATAATTTAGTGCTTATATCATTGGTTTCCATTACAGGCTAACGTGGTAGGCGAGAGATGTGATGCGTGCGCTCCCGGGCATTATGGTCTGAGCGCGGCCCTGGTGGCTGGCTGCCGGCCCTGCTACTGCTCGCACATCACCGACTCCTGTCAGCTGGCGCCTGAAGTCACGCTCAAAGACGTAAGTCCTCATATTCCTCATGATGTGACCGTAGAACGTCCAATACTGGATATACAATTAGCTTTCTCTACTGTTAAGCGACTTGCATACAGTAGGTACATCACCATCATCATTCTATGGCTAAGTTTCTCTACTATGAAAAATTGTTTTTCGATGTCGTCCTCGCTCCGTTGCTTTTAGTATTTTCGTAAAATTTTCCAACTGCATGCCGTAGCCAGTATTAGCTCTTGGTAAGTTCACTGCAACTTTGTAATAGTTTATATGAATTATTTCTTTTTCGTTCTAGATTCCGTTACCGCTCGGCGAAGCTTGGTTGGTGTCGGACTCGAGAGGGAACGAGACAGTTGAGCCGTCCGTGGATGACCAGGGGAAGCCGTTCGTCATCAGTTTCGAGGTGAGACTTAGATCGACGAGCATGATTGCAAACTTTGGCAAGAGTTTTGTTGTTTTTAGGGTTCCGTACCTCAAAAGGAAAAAACGGAACCCTTATAGGATCACTTTGTTGTCCGTCTGTTCGTCTGTCCGTATGTCAAGACTCTTTATGCGTAAAGATATCGAGTTGAAACTTAAACCATATACATATATCTATGGTCTATTGTACTGTGTAAAAGAAAAAATTCTCAGTTATTAGAGCCGTTAATGTCGTAAAAAATCGCATATTTCGACACTCACAAGAATCAAAACCTACAGGCTACTCCCCTTTGACATAGAACTAGACATTTTTATCTAAATCACAAAGTAAAGTAAATTTTATTGCTTTAAACTGTGTCATTACAAAGGTGTTAAAAGTACATTATTGGTTTAACAGTTTGTCCGAGCGGACATGCAATAAGCAATATGGTAGCCACCCTAAGACTCGGACTAGAGTCGTAATAGATGGTTACCTACCATAAGCATTACTTACATTAATTAATAATAATAATCAGCTATTTACATCATTATTATTTAACACGTTCACTGTCCAATGACTCCAAAAGGAGTCACATCTATACCATGTCACACGTCCACGACTCTAGTTGGAGTCACAATTTATAAGTAAAATTGATGATTTTGATTTGACTGGACGTATGAACAAGAACAAAAAGAGTCTCATGGACGTATGGTTATGTAATTAGGCTACCAAAAATTTTAAAAGAGTCTCCGTAAAATGTTGCCAGTTTTTTCAAGCTAGAGTGAGATTGTAGGTGTACGTATGAATACAGTTCGTAACTTTGTACTGGGACTGTGAAAGTGTTAAAATATTCGTATGTATGTTTGGGATCAACCGTTTATAAATTATACAATTTATAACAATAATACCTATCTAATATTAACTTTATCTTATGCTTAAAATATGTTATTCTATAAACCTGAGATCATCCATGAATAAATACAAAATCATTATGGCAGAAATGGATTATCTGATGACAAAAAAAAACAAAGTGCGTAAACCGTATCATATAAGGTATCATATAAAAAAGCTTCATTAGCACATGATAAAACAGGTTTTTAATTATTTTAACAATGTGTAATTTTCGAAGTATGACGAGAAAAGTGAAAAAAAAAATTTGACCATGATTATAGTATAGAGATTTTAACAACTTACTTCCCTATTATTTGAAATTTACTAAATTTGTGCGGAACCCTCGTTGTGCGAGCCTGACTCGCACTTGTCCGGTTTTTTATTACTTGTTATGATGTTTTTATGAGATTTCAAGAAATGCATTTTTAAAGGGTGTATCATGTGTATGCAATGTTTGTGTCAATGTCTCTATATTTTATATTTTCTGTTATATTATTTCACACACTATTCCCCCCTCTTCCCAGGTAGAAGGCTGGGAGCACTTCTACTGGCTGACGTCATCATTCAGCGGGGAGCAGTTCCAAGCCTACGGTGGAGAAATCAGGGCCAATCTGTACTGGGGGGTGGTGAGGGGGGACACCGGGGGGAACCCTACCGTCGGGCCGGATGTGATACTCATCGGAGCTGGTAAGTTATCTACTTGTATTTTGTTCGATAGTATCCTTACAGTAGAAAAATCAGAACTAACCTGTATTGGGGGTGGTGAGAAACCGGGGGAGCTCTACGGTCGGGCCAGACGTGGTGCTCATTGGAGCTGGTACGTCTTAAATAAGCTATGATGTGAAAAATACTCTTATAAGCGATGGCTAATGGAGTCATAAAGTTATCTGTAGGAGACCAAATACGGTACGTGCCAGTGCAGCGTAGAATGTCCACCGACGAAGTTGACCGACGATTTAATCAAGACGGCAAGAACACGCTGGAAGCATGCCGCTTCCAAGCGGTCTTAACCGTAATTTATAAGGGAGGCCTACGCACAGTAGGTGACGTACTGGACTGATAATGATGATGAAAGACCTTTATTATGGGTTCAAACCTGAAATTGAGGAAAAATCAGCTATGAAAAAATGGCATTGACCTTCGGCAAAATGTACATAGACACATTTAAACGTAGATGTAGGCCTAATCATACAAGTCAGCGGTTGTGAAGTTAGCTATATGCTGCGCGAAACCCAATCAACGCGCAGCTTTATTTGCATGAACTTCAGTCAGGATTTGATATTACGCAGCTTGTCGCTAACAATTCAATTCAATTCTTTATTTCCTTAATAAATAACATTACAGTTTACACCAGTACGTTACTAACTTCACATCCTCTGACTTGTATGATTGAGCATACCTTTTATGTTTTCAGTCATAGTCAGAATTGACCCTAACATGCATCGTACATTTTTTAGATGGCACAAAGTTGGTGTGTGCTAACACAAGTTACGAGACTCCAGGGGCGCTGACTATATCCGCACCTATCATAGAAGGCAGCTGGTACATCCTGGGCGAGGAGCCTGAGCTGGCCAGCAGGATCCAGCTGATGGATGTGCTCAGCGACGTCAGAGGAATGATGATCAGGGCGCATTACCATTTTGATCAGGATGAGGCAAGTTAGATGTGTATATCTAATGTTGTAATCAACGTATTTTAATTCAATTTATTTGTTTACAGTAAGTACATTATAGCCTTACGGATAACAAGAAGTCCAATACGACACATTTTATTCCAATCCAGATATAAATCATCTATAAGTATGTGTATATATAAAATCGTGATTCACTGACTCATCTATCACGAAATCTCAAAAACTACAAGTGCTAGGAGTCTCAAATTTTACATGGGGGTTCGTTTAAGGATATAGGTGCTCACTAAGAACGGATTTTGTGAAATTAAAGCCCTAAGTGGGTGAAATAGCGAGGTAAAGTTAGTATGGGATATGGGAGGTCACGATTCCATGGGCCGATTGACTTGAAATTTGGCATAGACATATTTAAACAAAATTAATTGACCACGTGTTTCGTATTTTTCTTAATTGTATCGCCTACGGGAAAAAAGCACAGAATAGGCCCTATTACACAGGGTCGAAGGTCGCTGGAAAAAAGCTATTTTTGGGACGAATGATTTTAACGTCGGAATTGAAACTTTTTAGTGTATTTGATTGATTCAATGAAGTAGGATTGATTATTAAAAATTTTGACAAAATAATTATTGTGTCTAAATGACATGTTGACATGTTTGAAATCCAGATTTATTGAAACCAATGAGTCAAGAACATAGAAGAGGCGGACACAGCTTTTTTGTCACTTTTCTGATTTCACTTTCTTTATAATGTGTTCCCATATTTCTTTGCTAAATTAATACTTACTGCGAAAATAGTTGGTTTAATAGTGATCATTTATTTACCTTAGAAAGTGAGGAAATTGTATTCTCATTATGCTTGAGTGCATCGGTATACATATACCGATGCTTTTTAACCGACTTCAAAAAAGAAGAAAAGGGCGCAGCTAGTAGAATAATAAAGTCTATATCTTAGACGTTCGTCTTACACTAGAAATATAATTGTATATGAATAATATAAATATAGTTTATAAAAAAAACTAAAAGATACGCTTAGAAACCATTTTTTTTTTCATAAATGCGTTGTCATCGGTCTTTGATAGGTGTGCAAAGTTTAAAGAAAATCTGATCGCTCAAAGTAGGTCAAAATCGAGTTCAAAGGGGTTGGTTACATTATTATTTTATACTACGGGACTAATCGCGCACTAAAATTACGAGATAAATAAATACCTCCTCATTCCGACGTTTCGGCCGAGTTGCATCGACCGTGATAGACTGGAATGTGCAACAGCTGGTACCGCCAATTCAATTTGAACTTGAAAAATTGTCATTACGACACACCACACTGACGGTATCTAACAACGTCCTTCTACCTACACTACGCGATTTGCATTTGTTGACAACAGGATTCCACGACGCCGATAACTTAAATCCATCCTCCCGGTTGAAATTCTTATGTTTTTTGATTTTTGATTGGGTTGGTTACAAGCAAGCATGCAAACATACAGGTGAAACTAATAAAAGCGTGTTAAAAATGCGACAAGTTTGAGGTATGAACACGATTGATGGACGGGTGAGTCACACTTATTTACACGCGCCAGCTTTAGTTGCAGCACTTTAGATTATGTAGCACAAAATTACTACCCACCTCCCTAACTTTACAGCTGACATATCGATTGATGCTTTAGTTGGGAGAGTTCAGTCATATTTAGCTTTGAATGACTATGTCCTTAACTCTACAACTGGCGGCTTATTGATTGATGCTTTAACTGCAACAGTGTAGGGCATATTTAGCAAAATAAATGATTCTGCCTGTAACAACTAAGTAATCGATGCTTTAGTTTATTTTGGGGCATATCTAGAAGGAAAAAAATTAGGACATTATTTCCTGTAAAGAACCTCTTTTCTGTCATCTGCGATTTCTCCCTCATTTTTTATTTTGCTTATATTATATTTTGGTATCTGCTAATACCTATTATGTTTCGTTTTTTCCACTTATCAGGCAAGTTCTTAAAACAACATTTCTTGTAAAACATTACACTTACAAGATTTATATCGGTGCAAGCAAATATCCCGACCGGTTTCGAGGCAGTTATGGAGGTGTTACATGGCAAGGATAAAAATAAATTGGTAGGGTCAGTTTTCAAATTAGATTAAAAAGATAACCTAAAATAAAAATTTGCGCTTTATGCTCTGTACTTTGTCAGAGGTCCGAATACTTTTCTATGTATGTGACCATAGTGATAGTATTGTTAACTAACGGGATGTAATTGAATTAATACGTCTACGATCAGTTTTTTAGCGTTATATTTCAAGAGACATGAACAAGGCAAGGTGACATATTGTCAAGGCGCGACGTTCCAATACAAAATACAAATGATCCGATTCGTATCGAAAAGAAATGTTATGTATAACTAGTCGTATCAAAAGCTTTACCATACCTTTAAACCGATCAACTGACTAAAAACTCACGACAATTCGCTTCTTGACGACGGCTTTTGTTTCTTTTTTAGCGTAATCCAAGATAATCCATCAGTTGGCACGAACCCCCTCGTTTGGGCCGCGCTGCCACAGATAATCGAGGTGGTGTTGCAAGTTAAAAGCACGTAATTTCTAACAGCTCGGCCATCCTGCAGAAGCGAGTCCTCGCGCTTTATAAAGACATTTATACAGAGGACTAAAACTGATAACAGATTAATTTTACTGACAAGTGTTACGAAAATGTTGCAAATTGTTATAATTATACAGTTTTATACATAACATAGTAGTCCACACTTAAAATGTATACGTGTGGTAATAATAGCAAAATTAGCATCAATATTAAATAAGCTTTAGAAACATTGTATTGCAATAGATACCTGTATAGTTCAGTCTTTCATTTTAAAGTAATCTAAATTTATATAATAATAAAAATTTTAAATACTAACTGCTGGAGTAGTCAAATAGCTACTTTACTCTTACGATATTATTTTTTTTCATCTACATACACTTTAACATAACATCAGTAAATTCACGCCAAAATAGTAGGTAAAATATTAAAAAAAAACAAAACCAAATTGTCTGATTTATACGTAGGCATCATTATATAATATGGAGTGCTTTTACAGTTTGATGTAATACTTCACTATAATCAAAATGCAGTAAAGAATCCTACTAAAAAAAAAACATTAATTGAAATGGTCAACAATCAAATCACCTTAAAATGATATATGATATCGAGTCATTTTACAGTCTTAATGTAAGTCACAACACAGAAAAAAGAAACCTAATAGCAACGCACATCAGTTAAAATTATCGTTGCTAAATTCACACCAAAATGATAATGTAATTTAAGTTAAGAAAAGTAATTATTATAAGAAAAGTATTATTAGTGACAATATCGCTAATTCTAGTAAGTACTTTAACTTATCTTAAATTAATTTAAGATATAATGCCTAACTGACAGGCCAATATCTGCTAATGGCATACATATTGTTTTAACACTCCTCTTCTGAATCCGACGCAGACGACGTATCTAAATCCCTACTAAATGCAAGCCAAGGTTTTAGTTTATCTACAGCCACTATGTTTTCATACCTACCGCGGCCGGGTTTGCGAGTTAGCGGAGTGTCTTCAATTACATATCTGTCATTTGGCAGTATTTTAGAGATACGATATGGACCCTGATATTTAATAGATAGTTTCTTAGACTTTCCGTCACTAGGTACTTCGCGCCTAACGCTAACCAACTCTCCCTCTTTGAACTTGTTAGGTGATGTATGTTTTGCATCAAACCGAGATTTATCTTTTGCTTGTTGGTCCGCTAATTTATCACTTGCTTCAGATCTCATTTGTTGCAGTGTGTCAGCTGATACATGATTTCTGGTTTGATCGATGATCTCATGCAAAAGGTTGTCTGTGTTGCTATTTATATTAAAGCCGAATAAAAGCTCGGATGGGCTTTTTCCAGTCGCTTTATGAATCGTGGTATTTATGCCGACTTGAATGTCTGGTATATATTCATCCCAGCTCTTATCGTCTTTGCTGTGGGTTTTCGTGGATAGAGCATTAAGTATAGTTCTATTAAACCGCTCTACTTGACCGTTTGCTCTTGGGGTGGCCACGGCATTTAGTATGTGTTTGATTCCTGAATTTTTCACAAACGACCGAAAGGTGTTGCTTGTGAATGAAGTGCCCTGGTCCGTTATCAGTCTAGCCGGTGCACCAAAGTAACTTATGTGATCGCGAAACACTTTGATAGTTGTCGTGCTCTTTGTGTTTCTAACAGGCGTAATATTGATGTACTTGGTGAAGCCATCTATGATAACAAAGAGGTACGAGTTGCCTTTCTTGCTGCGGACAAATGGCCCTAAATGGTCGGCGTGGATGGTGTGGAAGGGCACGTCTGATTTGGGTATCGGATGTAATTCTCCTGGGGTCTTTCCGGCGGGTATTTTATGGTGAGCGCATTCTAAACATGATCTCACGTACTTAGTTACAAATCTCCTCATTTTGGGAAACCAAAATGACTGTTTAATGCGAGACAAGGTTTTATCTAAACCGAAATGGCCCACATCATCATGGTTCATCTTAGTTACTTGCCACCGAACCCCTTTTGGAACTAACCATCTCATTTCGTTACTAGTTTCATTGGTTACCCTATAAATCTTACCATTCTTTAAACGGTAATTTTTGCAGATTTCCATGGTTTTTTCTGAATCTGGGTCACTTAATACTTCTTTAATTCTAACTATCTCCGGATCATTAGACTGGACAGTAGATATCCAATCCTCAGTGTTAACCGATAAAACGTCTAAAACGTGAGACTCGATCACAGCTTCTCCTACCGGGTTTCTGCTCAGAGCGTCGACGTGTGCCATGCCTGACCCAGCGCGGTATTCAATGTCACAATCATATTCTTGGAGCTGTACCCACCAACGAGCTATACGCGGCACGAGGTCTCTTTTGGTAAGGGTCGTCCTAAGAGCATTGCAATCTGTCAAGATCTTGAACGGGATCCCTAAGAGGTACACTCTGAATTTACTAAGGGATGATACAACTGCGAGAGTTTCAAGTTCGAACGAGTGCAATCTCTGTTCTTCTGGGGTCGTCTTCCTACTGTAGTAAGAAACTGCCCTAAAGATCCCATCGTCGGCCTCCTGTAATAAAATTCCCGCGACCCCGTATTTGCACGCATCGGTGTGAACCTGGGTGTTTCTTTTGGGATCGTATAGTGCAAGTACAGGTCTTTCGATCAAAGTGGATTTGATAGCTTGAAAAGCTTTATCTTGTTGCTCAGTCCATTTCCACACGGAATCCTTCTTGAGAAGATCAGACAACGGTCTAGCTTTTACTGCAAACCCCTGTACGAATCTACGAAAGAACGACGCCAGTCCAAGGAATTGCCGTAATTCATGATGATTCTTCGGGATAGGGAATTTAGTGACTGCATCGATCTTCCTGAGACCGGGTTTAATTCCGTTAGCATTGACTTCGAATCCCAGAAAGTCTATTGTCTCGCGGAAGAAATGGCATTTTGCTAACTTGAGAGTCAAACCACCCTTTTTTAGCAGAGTTAGTACTTCCTCTAGTCTAGTCATCCCTTCCTCAAACGTTTTTGCCGGTATAAGGACGTCGTCCATATATACTAATGCATATTTAACCTTTGCCTCTGCTAGTATTTTGTTTATAGTTCTTTGAAATACTGACGGGGCATTCACTAAGCCAAAGGGCATGCGCGTATACTGGTATTGACCGTCAGGTGTTACAAATGCAGTTTTATCCTGGGAGTTCTGTTCGATCGGAATTTGGTAGTAGCCAGAAGCTAAATCTAGGGTAATAAAAAGTCTATTTCCCGCTAATTGGTCGAGTTGATCTTCAATCCTCGGTAAAGGGTAGTGGTCTTTTTTTGTTCGACGGTTAAGCGCTCGATAATCGACGCAAAGTCTTTTCTCGCCAGTTTTCTTGTTGACTAGTACAATTGGACTGGCATATGGGGAAGAAGAATCTTTTACTATCCCGGCGTCAAGCATTTCTTGTATAATTTCCCTAACTTGAACCCTCTCACCGTGCGACATTCGGTAAGGCCTGTAAACGACCGGCTCCGCGTTTTCTAGTTCTATTTTCATCTCACCGGCTGTGGTGAAACCTAAATCTTTAAGGCCTGATGAGAAACAGTCACTGTATTTAGCGAGCAAATCGTGCAATACGGATCTTTGTTCCTGCGTGAGTTGTTCTCCACAATTGATTGGCTGTTCCTCATCTTTGTCTAGTGCTACGGACAGTACGTTATGATGGCCATGAACGGGTGTTGCTCTGGTAATTAAAGATCCCCTTTTAAATAAAATATCATCGTCACTCAAATTTTGAACGAAGATGCTACCCTGACTATTATCGATTATGCATTCTCCAGGGAGAAGGTAATGACGTTTGCGTAAATCACCGCGGATAGAGCCATTTACGTAAACTGGGCCTTTGTAATTTGCTTGCGATTTAACTGAGACTGCAGCAAATTGTCCCTTGCCAATTGTAAGATCATCGCGTACTCTTAGAAACAGTTTTACTTCAGAAGTTCTCTCAAAAATCAATTCGTTTGGCGTCTTTGTGATAGTGATATTTGGCATTTCCGTGAAACTGTGACCGAGTAAAACTGGGTAGTTCAAGACCAAATCATCGACAATATAGACTTCGACAGTTTCCGATATATCTTGAACAGTTATTTCTACATTGGCTTTACCTAAAGGTTTCACTGGGTAACCTCCTATCCCACGGAGAACCGGTAACATATCCTTGCCCAAATCTAGACCCAATTTCGTAAATTCGGAGTATCTGATTAATGTGCATTGACTGCCCAAATCTACATGGCTTAACATAGGTATGCTATTGACCTCAACCTCAACAAGATACTTCTGATTAGTGTCGTCTGGCTTGTCTAAAAGAGCTATATGTTTTTCAGATTTCATGACGTTTAACTCACCGTTGTTTTCTTTGTTTCTTTGTTTTAGTCTACAATGTTCGTCTAAATGCCCGAGATTACCACAAGAAACGCATTTATTTGAAGGTTTACTGCAATTAAAACTTTTATGCCCTTCTTCGTTACAGTTATAGCACTTAGTTTTAAATGCACGTTCAGTCTTTTGTCTGTTAGGGTTTGCCATTCGTGTTTGAGGCCTGTCTTGACGCTGCCTATCATTACGGGTCGTGGTATAAATTTTAATGGTTTTGAGGTATTTAAGCACATCTTCGGGTTCGTTAAATTGTGCCGCTTGCGCGCCTACTCGTACGGCACGATCATCTATTCCGTTCAATAGGCAATCTACAGCCTTGCGACCTTTAATACCGCAACGATTGAGAAGATTAATTTTGGAATAGTAATATTGTTCCAAAGATTCACCGAAGCGTACGCGTTTTGCAAGCATTAAGGTAAGCAATTCTGCGTAATCATCCCTACTAGGAAATGACTCATTAAGCTTTCCCTTCCATTCGCTCCAGCTATAAAGCACCGTGTCTAACCCTTGATACCAAGTTTTAGCAACCCCTGCAAGTTTTGGCAGGGCAAAATGAATTATTTCGCGTTCACTCCAACCATAAATTTTTGCACATTCCTCTACCTTTGATATCCAAGTTTTAACAGTCTGTTCTTTAGACATCGGGTCGAATTCTGGTATGACGTTTGTCAGGGAAAGCTTAGTAGTCGATTGTCCTTTGACTTCCTTCAATACGTCTAAAAACTTATGTAGCATATCGGTAGATAATCCGTGAACATTATTTTGACCCCTATCCGGTGACGAGGTGTTAGACTGAGAGCGAGAGTGATGCCGCTGAATTCTAGATCGCTTTCTTTTATTCTTACGATATTTCCAATAATCTTCATCACTCTCACTATCGTCGTAATGCCTCTTTCGAGATGTCTTACGCACTGGTTCAGAAGAGTCGCTGGTTTCCCGACGGCGTCGCCGCGTCTTCGTACTGGAACCACGAGTCCTTTTCTTACTGCGACTAGCTCGCCTTTCACTGGATCGTGATCTGTCGTATTCGTCAGTTGAACTCTGGCGCCGTTTACTACGAGATGCTTTTGCCCGGCGTGAGTCCGTAGTCGACCTACGGTATCTTCTATAGTTGACTTTGTTTCGAGAGCGCGACGCTCTAGATTCGCCGCTCTCGCTTGACTTGGTGCTGTCGTGTTTTGGGCTTTGTCGCCTTGGCGACTCCCTGCCCTTTCGTTTCTCGTTCATTTTACTAGTGATGTTATAGTTATGGCGTTTGTGGAGTTGCCTCTTAAGCGGGCTACCTTCCACTCCCTCGCCGCGGTCATGAGGTAGTGGTGGAGTGCCCCCTCTACGAGCGCTGCCTTCGCTGCGCTCGGTCTCTGAGTCACTCCCACCAATCACTTTACAATTTGTGACGCTGCCTCTGCGTCTCCGTTTCGATTCTGGCTCTTCCATGGCGTCTGAAACTTGCATTCGATAAGTTAGTAGCTGTGCAAACAATATTACAGCGTAGACAAGGTATTATCGATTCAAGTCTAATGCACCAATAATGCACAGTCCTAACCAAACATTCCATGGCCATAAATAAAAGAATAACATCTTCATATACAGTAACCAAATTTTCATCGACAGAGATAAGAGAAAGAAAATAAATCCCTATCACTCAACCAAAGTTATTAATTATCGAAGTATGTTTTTACAAGAGTTGATTTCCATTTAACGATAATTAAGAAAATACAACTATAAATGACTGGATGAAAATTTATTAAGTATTAGTTTAACTCATTCGTTATTTTTATTTTTTTTATTTACTTGTTTTTTTTTATTTCAAATCTGCATGTGTCTAACCCACAAATGACATTGTACAAATTATCATATATGAAAATATACATAGCACATTTATGATGATCACCAAATGGAAGTAAAATATATATATATATTTTTTTTAATTTTAATTTAAAAAAATATCAATGCATTGATTAATAAAACAAATTCCTGCTAATTGTCCTATAATGTGAAAAATGTTAAAAAGAAAAGTAGGGCTTGTATCCAGGCAGCCGGTGTTTGACTGGGTATGCCAATAATTTGACCATTTAATGTTAATTGATCATATTATCTAATTATCATGTTGTTAAGTACATTTTATTATGGTAGTATATTTAAATCGATTCATTACGATGTATTTGAATTACCCAAAATTACATCGAGTGCATTTTTTTATTTACGGCCATTATCACATTATTTTTTTTTTTTTTGGGCTGATATATCACTGCTACAAAAAAAATAATGGTGAAATCGTCTTGTAAAACAAACACAGTAAGTTATCTGATACTGTACTTGACGAATACAAACGTGGTCCAAGCTCCATACATTTTCAAAAAGGTGTCCTTTAGAAGTTCACGTCAAAACAAAAATATTGAATTGTTATCATTGCTAAATCTCTTAACTGTACTATTTTGACCTGATCATAGCGTTTTCTAGTAAATCAATAAGTGTATTAATAATGAGAAGAAAGCAATAGGTACGAGAAAAAGAAAAATAAATATGTCGTGGGCTGGATCGACGGTAAGATTTAGATTTATCTTATTCGCCAATCCCAATTCTGATATGTTAACTAACGGGATGTAATTGAATTAATACGTCTACGATCAGTTTTTTAGCGTTATATTTCAAGAGACATGAACAAGGCAAGGTGACATATTGTCAAGGCGCGACGTTCCAATACAAAATACAAATGATCCGATTCGTATCGAAAAGAAATGTTATGTATAACTAGTCGTATCAAAAGCTTTACCATACCTTTAAACCGATCAACTGACTAAAAACTCACGACAATTCGCTTCTTGACGACGGCTTTTGTTTCTTTTTTAGCGTAATCCAAGATAATCCATCAGTTGGCACGAACCCCCTCGTTTGGGCCGCGCTGCCACAGATAATCGAGGTGGTGTTGCAAGTTAAAAGCACGTAATTTCTAACAGTATGAATAATATTATTCGTTTATAATCTAATCTTGTTTATTATTTCAATACAAGTGTGTGATATCTGTTGTGACTCATAACTACGGGAGCGATTATCGATACATGAGTAATAGTAGCCTTGGGCGAAAGGGGCAATGAATCATCTAAATACAGATCATCTAGATAGGTACCTAGGGTACTTCTCATTAGATATTTTACTGAGGAACCACATGTTATATTAAGTAGGTATGCTCAGATACGTCTCATCTGAAAAGAGCATCTTGACAATAAGCATGTTTACTAGGTGTGAAAATCATAATTACAATTAAGGCCAAAACACACATATGGCGGGCGCGGGTTGGGCGCGGTGCGGGTCGGGAGTACGGCGTGTCTGTTTGTACCTGTTTCAATGGACGACAACACACAGAACGCGTGCGCGGGTCGGGCGCGGGGCGGGCGCGTTCTGTGTGTGGTCGTCCATTGAAACAGGTACAAACAGACACGCCGTACTCCCGACCCGCACCGCGCCCAACCCGCGCCCGCCATATGTGTGTTTTGGCCTTAATTGTAATTATGATTTTCACGCCGTATGTGTGAATCGGCCTTTAGTCTAGTTGGGTAGATTATTAAAAAATATGAGACACGTGTTTTCTCTTTTGCTAATCAAAGAATTAATGGCGAATATAAACCAAGTCAAAGTTTGCGAGTGGGGGTGGTGACGTCGCCTCTCTTACAGAAGTCTATACATTTGTATGGCACTTGTGACGTCATGCGGAATTTGAATGGGCTATAACTTCATATTTTTTTGTTAAAATGACAAAAGAAAAAATACGTGTCTAATGTTATTGATAGTCTATCTGACGGACTAATTATATTTGTTTAGTCAACATGCCTAACGCATCCGTTAAAAAATAAAATGTGGCCACCAAGTGGCGGCTAGTTCCGTGTGCACTGAATTTAATAACATGACATTTTTTGATCCATATTGAAAGATAAACTCATAAAACGAATAATACGGAGTCTGTAGACTAATCATAATATGGTGCTCGTGACACACTAAAACGCAGTGGCACTAAACGCTTATAACTTTATTCAGGTTCGACTAGAAAGCGTGGAGATCGTCGGACCACCGGAGCCTGTCTCCGAACAATGTCTGTGCCCGCGCGGGTACGCCGGGGCACAATGTTCGCGGTGCGCGTGGTCACATGCACGCGTGCCGCACGCGCCGCGTGTCGAGTGCGTGCCGTGCGGGTGCAACGAGCACGCTACTTGTGACGCAGGTCAGTATAGTGTGATATACTAAGCGCCACACAAGTCGGTTTGTACTTTTTTTGAAATTGTAAACACGGCGGATGGGAAGTTATGCGCAGAACGCTGTGCAAAAGCCGAAATATAGGTATGCGCGGGAGCCAAGGAGTCAAAACGCCTGGACACACCCGCAATCTAACCTCATGCCTCCCAAGCGCGCTCTACAATCGTGCTTAACACTACGCCACGCGGCGTAGGCACTGTGCACACTTGCGCAATAATTAGCGAATCACGGCGAAGTGTCATCTGCGGCTAACTTCTCATCCGCCGACTTGTGTGACTTAGTATACAGGTCATTGTATTGTGATTTAAGTCAGTCTCGAAAGTGTGGAAGTTGTCGGTCCATCGGAGCCTATCTCCGAAAAATATATTCTGTGTCCGGGTGTGTTTTGATAACAGTAAAAGTTATTATAAATAACAACTAACAGAGACTTTAGTCTGCATTGGATATTGCGCACCTTGTAGCTAACTTCACATCCGCGCACTTGTATAAATCGGCCTATTAATTGGCTTAACAACATGTGCTAGAAGTAGTATTTGTTTTACAGTAGACGGGCCGTGCGGGTCGTGCCAGCATAACACGACGGGGCCAACCTGTGAGCGATGCTTGCCGGGGCACTACGGCAATCCTGTGCAGGTAAGAAATAGCGTTGCCGTATTTTCATACTTCAGAAACATTTAACTCAAAATAATATAAATAAAGTTTATAAATACGCTATGGAGACCTCATTTTTTTTTAATGTATTGTCATTGGTGTTTGATAGGTGTGCAAAGTTTAAAGAAAGTCTGATCGCTCAAAGTAGGTAAAAATCAAGGTCAAAGGGGTTGGTTACAAGCAAGTTAACAAACATACAGGTGAAACTAATAAATACGTGTTAAAAAAACCAAGTACCACAAAAGACAAGACCAATGAAATACGCTAAAGTGGAGCAATGCCATGTGGTGCGAAATTAGATGCAGCGTTGGACTGTAGACTGGACTGTAGACAGAAGTTGTATTTGCTTAGCAAA
This sequence comes from Hypomecis punctinalis, assembly GCA_949316475.1. Taxonomy (NCBI): domain Eukaryota; kingdom Metazoa; phylum Arthropoda; class Insecta; order Lepidoptera; family Geometridae; genus Hypomecis; species Hypomecis punctinalis. The sequence continues at coordinate 25,605,896 of OX438799.1, read as the reverse complement.
GAGCAAAATAGCTTCCTTCTTCTCATGACTGTGTTTTATTCTTCACTAAGCAAATAAATGGTCATTAACGATTTCGAGGTCTATCACCGCTCTATTTTGGTGTAAGATTGTAACTATTTATAGCCTTGCCCGTGTTATTTCTTGCTATAGTTTGCTTGTAACATTTTTTTTCAGGGTGCATGCAAGCCTTGTGCTTGTCCTCTGTTTGAAGCTTCTAACAACTTCAGTCCGAACTGTATGATGGCGACCTCTGAAGGGGACGAGTACGTTTGCACCCAGTGTCCCGACGGATACAGTGGAGATCATTGTGAGAAGTAAGGATAAATAGCGTTTAATTGGATAATAGTTCGTAGTTTCAATTAAATTTAGTCCGAATTGCATGATAGTGACCTCTGAAGGAGACGAGTACGTCTGCACTCAGTGCCCCGATGGATATAACGGGGATCATTGTGGAAAGTAAGGATCTACTAAAAGTGTTATACAGTAATTAATAGTACCTACTATTTCAGTCCGAATTGCATGAAGATGGAAGAAACGAGTAGGCATGCGACGTTGAGCAGTTGCTAAATCATATGTCAGCTGGGGTAAGGAGTGGGGTTTTAGAATAGAATAGAAAACGCTTTATTGTTCACACAATTTACAATAAAAGAGTACAATATAATTAAAATAGTGCGACAACCGGCGGCCTTATCGCTTAGAGCGATTTCTTCCAGGCAACCTGATTAAGAGAGGAAAGGATTATAGAGGAAGGTAAGGGACGGGGTGTACAATAATGGCGAATTAATTAATATTAAGTTTTGCGCAGCTTGTACTCGTATCTAACTTCAGAGGTTTGATTCGACCTATATAAGTTTAATATTAGAATTTTTGCAGTCCATCAATTCTTAAAAAGTGGCATCTTTGGTAAGGGGAGTGCGAGGAAGTCAAAACTCTATCATGAGAACAGTGGCGGAGGACTGTCGAGCGCCATTGATGAGGCATCTTGTGCGGTGTGTGGGTGAGGAACCCGTAACCGCATAGAATGCCTCTCAATGTCGCTATTCATATAATTATTTCAGGTTACTGCAATAGAATTTAAGTACTAATATAGTCTATAAGTTTCGTTACTAACACCATGCATTGTTATCTGAATAAAAAAACTTTTGAAATTTGAATTTGAAATTTGAATTCTGCTGCTCTAGGCTTCAGCCTACTCATCCTAGTGGTAAATCCATTACTGAATAGTGATTATGAACTATGTTCAAAATACTAATTGTTTCAGCTGTGACTTCGGGTACTGGGGCTCACCGACTACGCCCGGCAGCTCCTGCAAACCGTGCGAGTGCGGGGGCTCCCCGTGCCACCCCACCACGGGCCAGTGCCTGACTTGCCCCGCCAATGCCGAGGGCGCGAGGTGCGACCTCTGCAAGGTACTATACCTACTACATTATGTAACTAGATACGTTTAAAATAGTAGATCTCACAGCTAGCCACATAAAGTAAAAACTGCACGTAAGTCGATTTTTAGAACACCATTGACTTGTAATGGAGAAGATTGTTTCACTGCACATTAGCAATTGAATTCTTTTCTTGCTGGTCGTATTGTTATATTAGATGAGCTGAGCGCCTGATGGTTTTAGTTGAGTCGAGCTGAAGTTGCGTAACCTTCGAGGCTGAAAGTACTTAACGATGTTGTAATAGTAAATAATTAATAACAAATCTATAGTCAAATATTTTAATTTATGCTATGTACAGTTTGTCGTGATACCCATCATCAATAAATCCTTTCTACTTATCGAATGGTGGATTTATGAAACCTTTTATAATAACTGTGTTTTGCCTTTATCAAGATTTTGTAGCCGTAAGTTTTTGTAGAGCCATTTAATGGATTATTCTATTAATTTCAGGAAGGCTTCTGGTTCGGCCCTGGCGGCTGGTCAGGTGCTGGCTGCGTGCCTTGCGCGTGCGGCGCGGGCGCGCTCTCTAACGCGTGTGACGCCAGGACCGGTCAGTGTGCGTGCCGCGACGGGTGGACGGGGAGGGCTTGTGATAGCTGCAAGCAAGGGTTCGGAGGTTAGTACAAATTGCAATAGGAATCATTGTCTAACGAAACGAGTGATACGCCAGCACCTTTTAAGGAGAGTTTTAACTTGTTGTTAATGGGCCCATCGCCTGAAAGATTTGGTGTTTCTAATATTAGAGATATTTCAGAGTACTGTTACGTTATTTTTGACTTTAACTACTATTGTGTTTTTTGATTGTTTTAAACTGTTATTTTTGACGATGCTATTGCAGATATTTCTATTACAGTATTTCTGACATTTTTTTTTTTGTAATATTGTATTTTTATGTAAAGTACCGAATTTTAATTAATTTATTGTAATATTATGACTAATAATTCAATTCAATAGAGTACATAATTAATAATTGTTATTTTGACGATTCGTAGGGTGTTGTTCATCGTATATTTTTGTATACCAATGTATGTAATTATCCCTACTGAAAATAAATGATTATCTATCTATTCAAATACCTACCTTCTTGATGCGGTAAGCTTATCTAGAGTATTCTAGAGTCAAGATATTTTATAGTGCTGATTTTGTTATCTTTGTACAATTTGTGTGTGCACAAACAATGCGCGTTGGAGATTAATTTCTGTAATGTTAGCAATTATAATCACATGCTACGCTCTCTCATTTGCACGTAAGTAAGTTGTAAGTATGTACTAAAAAGTTCTTCGTTTACTAACTTAGTTATCAACCTCAGGTGTAGCTGCCGGGTGTCCACCGTGCCGCTGCGGAACGGGTTCCATCTCTTCCATTTGCGATCCAGTGACGGGCGAGTGCGCGTGCGCGGCGGGCGCGGCGCCGCCATCTTGCGACAACTGCCTTGAACTGCACTACGGTATCGACATCACCGGCTGTAAAGGTAAGTGGTTCAACGGACGCTGGATAGATGCCATTATTTTCAATTAACTGTTACATTTTTCATGATTTTTTGCAGAATGCGTAAATCGACACGTTGTTATTCGTAATTTAAATTTAAAAGTATGTACGGCGATGTTCAACTTGTTCGATATCGTTCCACTGATAAACATTATAGTATGGTCCAGTTTTTCTTATTTTGTGGATTTGTGGAAACATAAGATAATATTGAATGTAGGTACCTAGGTACTTATGTTCACCATGTTTTCAATGAATTTTCTTTTCAGACCTCTTTTTACTGTAATTCAACAACTCGCCTACCTTAAATAATTTGAACAAAATACAAACATTCAAAATGACATATTCTTCAACTTAACCACAAGTATCTATCCACACACTATAATAATGGTTTGCTACTACTAGTAAAGTACTAATAAGCATGTAAAGTCATTTTATAGGACTGCTAGTACCAGTACTAGCAGGCTTATAAAATTGCTTTACATCGCCACACGTGCTTTCAAGTGGTAATCTTGAACAATAACCCATTATGCGTTATGAGATGTGCATTACACTACCATGCACATTGCACATACTGCACTGGAGCATGTATATATGCTTGTCTGATGTACAATGCTCGTATGTAACATATGTCGTTTGGTTTCTCGTTTATGAAGCAAGCGATGTATACAAAATAGCTGCAAGCAACGCACGGTAACTTGGCTAGGGCTGTCTCGGACTTTGAAACATGATGAAACAAGCTTAGTACTTTTGAGCATAAGATTTTTGTAAATGTGATACTTGTACTAGGTACGTTGGTGGTGAGGTAGTTTTTGATTGCATCATATGCTTGAGTATAATGAGCTCCACACAAATTGAAAGATGGGAAGTTAGCCGCAGATGACACTTCGCCGTGATTCGCTAATTATTGCGCATGCATGTACAATGCCTATACAAATGGCGAAGTAGTGAGCTCGGGCGTAGGGAGCGCGCGGGAGGCATGAGGTTGGCGGACGGGTGTGCCCCGGTGTTTCATCTCTCTGGCTCCCGCGCGTACCCATATTTCGGCTTTTGCGCAGAACGCTGCGCATAACTTCCCATCTTTCAATTTGTGTGGCGCTCACTATACTTAGTTACTTATCTAGTTTACTTTTACTACTTTCAGCTATCTGAAAGAACATTTATGTTTTTGTCATTTTATTATTTTATCTTATCATCAATTAAATTAAAGAATTAATTACTATTATGAAAAGTACTGCGCCGAAAATAACACGTTATCAATAAACTTAATAATCGTGTAATTCCGTACCTATTCCAAATTTTATTTACAAACGTCGCTTACCATCAGGCTACTTGTTGGTCCAAGGCGCACTTATTCCCAATAAAAAACCTGCGATCTCGCAGCCCTGGGTTACCAAGACAATGTCTCATGTAAAACATAGTAGGTATGAATTAAGCCTCATCATACGAGTACATTACGCAAATTGTAGAGCGCCAGCTTCCATAACCACACTGCATTCGACTCTACATGTTTGTAGAGCGTAGCTCGCGGGGAACGTAGAGTTCACGACCGCACTTTGCTTTGATTTTTACAAAACACAAGTGAGTACATCTATACACATTTCAGCTACGTATAATACTTCTTTCATCGAAAAAACAAGTAGTTCTGCAACCGATAAACTTAAAGATCGAAAACTTTTATCTATTTTATTGATTGTTGTTTGAGTGCGTGTAATCAGTAATTTTCGGACAGGATCAAACTCTACTATAAGTAAATGCTTCTACGTACCTACTCATGCAGTCCTGATTCAAAGAAGATATTTCACTGTAAACCCCGACTTTACTAGAAAATACGGATCGCAAAAAATCGGCATTTGGAAAATATTTACTCGAACCTATATCGAAAGTTACTAAAGGCGTATAATACAGTGAAATCATTTTACAAAACAAATAAAGCTAAGTAATATTCATGTACATACTCGTACCTATGTATGATACATAGTCATGGCGTAAGCTTCATACATTTATGTCTGTGTCTTTTTTTAACACATGTTCCTATCAAATATAATAATCGGCTAGTGAATGACACCTTACTTATAGCAAACTCCTCTAGTCCTTTTACTCAATATCTAGGCGATTTGCTCGAAGAATTAACAAACAAAAATCTCATTTATTTCTTCATTTTCGAAACTGACCTGCCTTCTATTATTACTGCATATGTTATTCCCGCACCTATTTTACGGCGGTAAAGTCAATATTCCGGCAGAGGCGAGCGTTGCAACATGCGCGGGCGCACCGGCCGCTTTGATGAAGGTGCAATATAAGCAAAGGTGCAGGCAAACAGCACTGGGATACCGCGCCTTGTTTGTTTGCTCTGCTCGCGAACTGACTGAAATCAAACAGAATTCGGGGTTTTAGAATATACGTACCTACAGTGTTAGACTTATAGCGCTTATTGCATAGTTTGACTAAGGTGTTTGTTAGCGATCATCGAAGTCAAGCAACGTTCAGGATGGTAAGTAGTAGGATGGGTGACCGCGGGTGGCATTTACATCAAAGCGGTACCGTGGCTCGCATGACACGTATTATTGTAGGTCCCAGTTGTTTTAACCGTTTAGCCATGTCAGAGGCCTTCAGGCGGCTTAAAACTCTAACACTAGGGTTAGCCAACCGGTTCTATATGAACTTACTTACTTACTATGCTCTATACTAACACGTTTTAAAAAATAGGCTCCAGGGGTGCGTTTTTTAAACTTCGAAAGCCTAGGAACGTAGGAACGTAGGAAAAGGAGTATACGTAACTTTGACAGATTGTATGGACAATTCCTATGTTGTCTATGGAAGTTGCCAGTGCTCCATACAAGTCCCGTAGGTATACAACCAACCGTGCGAAGTTCGAAAAACGCTCCCCAGTCAAACAGTACTGAGAAATTATTATTGCACCTTGTTTGTTTGCTCTGCGCGCGATCTGACGGATATTGAACATAATTTAGGATTTCAGAATATACGCGGCTTATCTGCTTCCTCTGCTACCATCCGTGCCATTAAGCCGTGGTGGCCTGGTGGTACCTAGTAAGGCTCACGTAGCAATCGTGAGGTTGAGGGATCAAATCGCGGTCCTGTACCGATGAGTTATTTGGAACTTAGGCATATTTTATTTGGCTTTTTGGTGAAGGAAAACATCGTGAATTTGTGAGGCAACCTACACGTCCGCGTACCTAATAAACATGTAGAAAACCGTTCAAGCTTAATATAGCTTACAATGTAAAACGAGCAATGCAACACAGTCCCTGTGGTCTTGTTGTGAACTATTCCGGTCGCAGGACGGATCCGGAATTCCGAACCCGGCTCGTGGCGGCCGGCGCAGACACGCGGGCGCTGCCAAACTACAATGTTAGCTTAGAATATAAATACAATCAACTATTTCGAAGTGGCATTCGGTGTAACTTTCCTGAAACAAGAAAAGAAAACTTTTTCATAACCGTCTATCTATCTCTCGAATCACTGCTTCAACTTATGGAGAACCAGTCGGGGTGGTATGCGTCCTTAGGTCCTTTCCATATGTTCGTAGTAGCGGCGAAGGTGGAAAAAAACCAGGTATTTTTCGGGTGGTTCGGAAAACCGAACGCCACAAACTCTATGTTACATGGCTTACTTATTGGTCAGCAAAAAGCCGCTTAATCCGTTTCTAAAAGCTAAGATGCGACAGAAAGGCATATAGATACACAACCACACAAGAACTACGTTAAAACACTAAAAGCTATCCTTACTAATATTATATCCAGATTATTAAAAATTCGAAAGTGTGTTTGTTGGTTTGTGGAAGTGATATAGGCTACTTTTCATCTCGGAAAAATAAAAGGTTTCTATGAGATAGCACAAAAGTCAAAACGTAACGTGGGTGAAGCCGCGGGCAGCAGCTAGTGTTACATAAATAAGCAACGTTACATAATAGGAGCCAAAATGATAAAAATATAGTAATAATAAGTACACTATAAAAAAAATTTTACAATATATTTTCAACATACAATGCTAGACACAAAACTGTACTTGAAAGATTCTGTTCTCGTTTAGGTAGACAGGTTAAAACATTCAATGAGATCAGTCATTTATCATCAAATGCTGAGGAACGAGCGCACTGGTATAATTTAATCAAGAGCACTTATTGGAAGTTGTTCGAATCTAAATCGATCGTTAGTTGATTGCTTTATGGATGGTGTCAATTGTTTGGGAGAGTTTGATTGCGGCAGGCGATCGACAAAATTGATTGAATTTTTATATATTTAATATTTATTCACGTAATAACATCTTATAAATCGATGAACGCCGGATGCACGCACGAAAAAGTGTCACGTTCCGCCTGAGCCGAGCGTGCAAGCGAGAGCGCTGAACAAGACATAGAGATGCATGATCGGCCTAAGCGTTCAGCTTGTTTCAGTTGTTGATTCTACAATGTTTTCTTAAGAAGTTATCATGAACAATTATCGTCTGTAAACCGACTTTACAGACACCCAATTTTTCGTTTATGAATGGACTTAGTCTGAAAAAAATAGCAAAATCAGGGGAATGACGTCGTGTAGTTTTGAAAATTGGTACGGGTATACCTTGCGGTATCCAGATGAACATACTAAAAGTCTTCAAGGTTGGGAGTGTGCTAAGGGTGTGAAGGGGGATTGAAGGAACCTTTTTTCAGATTTTTGGTCATATCTCGAATATCTTTATGAATAGCAGTATGATTACTTCTGACAAAAGCTTTAACATAAAAAAAATCGACAAATTAAATCATCATCATTTGTGCTCTACGATCAATACTTTACTTACGAGCTACAGGGTGTGTAAGTTTTAATAATAAGTAAGTTTGTATAGGCCGGGTGGCTAGCTCTGGTGTCAGAGTTTTTAGACCGCCTAAAGGCCTCTGACATGGGTAAACGGTTAAAACAACCGGGACCTACAATTTAACGTGTCATCCGAGCCGCGGTAGCGCTCAGTTGGAAATGCCACCCGCGGTCGCCCATCCAAATACTGACCGTGCGCAACGTTGCTTAAGTTTCAATAGAGAGACGATTTGAAAAAAACGGCGTCCGTTTTCTAAATTTCGTACTTTGAAAGGAAAAAATAGAACCCTTATAAGATCCCTTTGTCGTCCGTCTGTCCGTTGGTCAGTCTATCCATCAGTCTGTCTGTCCGTTTGTCGGTGCGTGTGTCAAGATCTCAAAAACGCGTAAAGGTATCAAGCTGAAATTAAAACCATACACGACGTTTTTCCCCTGATCGCTAATTTTCGCCTTTATTTTCTTACACTAACTGTACTAGTAGGTTCCATGTATAGAATATTCACCAACAAGCGAGTCTCACTAAATAGGCAGGTACTTGGCAACCAATTGTACGAAAATAACCTGTTAAAAGAAATCCAGGGCAGTTAGCATGAAATCGGCGTCGGAAGGCACTTAATGATTGGATCGCGATGCAATTTGATGTATTGCTGTGGGAATTAACAACTCGAAACGGGGACGGCCGTGGAGGTAATTAGATGCTGCCTAATTTGCACTCTTTCATTATTGTGTCGATAATTTTGTTCAACGCTTGTTTATCATCATCAGCCGAAGGATATCCCATCTATTGGCATCAAAAATCGCGACCTCTATACTATACGAGAAGACCTGTTAGAACCAGCTATATAGAAGCATTTTCTTGAGTTCTTAAGCAGAACATTCCTCCAAATTAACAGAAAACGTCTTATGCTGGGTCACTTTCATCATCATCATCTTAGCTGTTGAACAGGATTGCCGGATATAGGTGGTCAAGAGGTAGTGACACCCGCCTTACAATCGTGAGGTCGTGGGTAAGTACAAATCCTCGGTCCCGTACCAATGAGTTCTTTGGAATTTATGTACGGAATTTCACACCACTGGCTTTTCGGTGAAGGAAAACATCGTGAGGCAACCTGCATACGTCCGTAGAAGAAATTCGATGGCGTATGTGAATCCACCAACCCGCACTGGGCCAGCGTGGTGGATATGGCCCAATCACACCCTTCGTGGGTAGGCCTACGTCCTGCAGTGGACTATTAAAAAGGCTGGTACAGCTGGATATAGATTTCCCCTATGAGATTTATTACATAGTAAGTAGGTAAGTTCATATAGGCCGGGTATAGCTAGCTATTTATTACATGTAACTTATATTATGGGATTTTTCCGCATTTCGGTCATGCATGAATTTTTGTAGACCGTATAGCGACACTTGTAGACCTTGAGACACCATACAACCCTCGTTTTGTTTTGATTGAGATGTAAGAGACACACATGTACCTACCTATGTATGCAGGGTGCTATTAATACTCCTATGAATGAAAATTTCATAAACCATACTTTATAAATCTTGAAATTATGTCCCTGGTATCTATTTATAAATTTGAAATATGCAAATTTGTAAAAAAGCATCCTGCAAAGCGTCTGATAAATCGCACAAAATTAGATCACAATATAGACATAAACTCTTAGAACCAAAGTCTAACTTAGCAATGCACAGTTCTAGCCTAAATTGTATGGCTATAAAAATATTCAATAAATTGCCAAATAATCTAAAAGATATCGAAAGAGAAAACTGTTTCATAAAACAACTAAAAATAATCCTTTTATCGAAATTAATGCTATTACACATTAGACGAAATTTTTAACGATAATCTATAAAACATAATAATAAATCGTTCCAATACAAATAATAAAATTGCCATACCCTTATAGGGACATATTATTATGTATCACTATACAAAACATGTTAACTAAGAACCACATGTAAATTTCGTATGTTGCAATAAATGATTTGACTTTGAATGTCAGCGCAGGGAACGCTTTAAAGGTGTGGTTGCATCTGAAAACTAGGTTGTTACAGTAGTTGACAAAACTTTTGCAGAAACTAGGTATATCAGTGGGCTAATTTTAATTGTAGATATTTATTATCTAATTTTAATTGTAGTTTCTACCGGGATAAAGATCTGTGCTCAACAGAATGTAATATAGTGAGTCACAGTTAGTCCAATGAAACCGCACCCTAAGACTTAGCTGGTGATAATTGCCTTAAAGCTGGAAGCTAATTACTAAAGGTTACTTTATATTACTGGTATAAAATCTAACGCGTGCCTATAGAGCCGTCCAACGCAGTGGGTAGTAATTGGTAAAGTTCAACGACGGTTTAACATTAAATTTTATGTCTTTATCATTATATGTCTGACCTTTACGTTGATTAGAGGAATTCTGTGGCGAATTGACTCACAAGTTACGATATTCATATTCATATTCATTTATTTCATAAAATTAATTTACATGTCAACATACGAGTAATTCATAGTACATATTTGTAAGTCATATAAAATAAAATTCAATCATTAACATTACTTCATACCTGTTTGGTAACATTAATTATACATAATTACTTTATATATTTATAAAAATCATTAAAATGATAGAAGGCTTGCTCAACAAGCCAACGATTCAGGCGAGTTCTATAACTCTGCTGAGTAGGGGCTCCAGTAATATGTTCTGGTAAGTGGTTGTACACATCGGGGCCCATGACGTGAGTAAGCTTGTCTGACTTTGCCAGTGCTCTCTTCACACTTGCCAGTTGATGCGCGGTTCTTGTGGGGTAGCCATGGTTCCTTCCGCGCACCTCGTAGGAGTCCAGGTTCATCCTTACGTACATCGCTACTTGTTGTATAATTATAGACGGTAGAGTCAGGATGCCTAAGCTCCTGAAATAGGGTTTGACGGATGTTTCCTGACTCAACCCCACAATCGCTCGAATGGCACGTTTCTGCAGGCGAAACACTTTTTCCCACTCTGCGCACCTTCCCCATAGTTCAGCACCATATTGACACAACTCGTGCTACACGCCGTAGCGCAAAACAAGCACATCCGACTCTTCCTCTTAACTTATTCACATGACTCTCCCATGTCATCCCAGCATCGAACTCGAAGCCAAGAAATGTGGTAGCACTTCCTTGACTTAGTGTTATTGGTCCAACCTTGACCGTTAGGAGCCTAGTCTTATGACCTGAGAGATTCACGTGTAGATAATGAGTCTTTTTAAGATTCAGAGCCAGTCCGTTAGCACTGAACCAGTCAGCGATCTGCGCCACCGTGTCATTTAACTTCTGTTCTAAATTGTTAATAGATGTCGCTATAACTATCGCTGCTACATCGTCCGCGTACAACAGGATTTCAGCTGCTTTTACTGCATCTGGCAGGTCATTAAGCAGTAAAGAGAAGAGCTGGTTTGACGCAGACGATCCCTGGGCTACACCCATGGTAGAGCGCAATGGATCCGACCTTACTTTATATATTACGATATATCTTAGATACTATCTGATTTTTAAATGTTCTGATAGAGTATATATATAGTATTATCTTCACTACATAGTATAAAACAAAGTCGCTTCCATGTATGTCTGTGCCTATGTATGCTTATGTCTTTAAAACTACGCAACTGATTTTATTGCGTTTTTTTTTAAATATATTAGGTTTATATGTATAAAACACCCGTGTAAAGCCGGGGCGGGTCGCTAGTTAAGACATAATCGGGAAAAGAAATTCAGTTGATTTTGATTTGCATTTATTTTATTTTGATTGGGACAACAAAAGATCGAATTCAAAATGTCGCCTTATTATCATGGGGTCAATTGCATTGGGTTCAATTGCATTGGTGCCAAAGCTCGTTTTGGCACCAATGCAATGGAATCTTTGGAATTGACTACTAGTAGCTTTTCGGTGAAAAAAATGGTAAGAAAAGCTGCATCACGGATCTGAATTTTCCCCAGTATTCTATGAGCTGCCTCATATTAGGGGCAGACACTCGAACGTTAAGGTGTGGTAGGCCGTATGAACTGGGCCAAAGATGCAATAGCCTTTTTATGTCTGCTTATGTTTAGAAACGGTCCGGAAAGTGTTGTTTATTTATTAACTTATTCTATCTTGCAAAAACCGAACAGGATGAAAGTTCTACATTCACAATGTTAACATAAATATGTGAAATCGAATCGCGTTGTGTGTAGTCGGGAACTCTCAACCATTTCCATTCTTACTTATTATACTTTTTGCACCATTGATCATTCTTTTATGTGTAGCACTCAGAAATTATTCCAATTTATCTTGAATCAAAGTACATTTTCTAAGAACAGTCTTTATCTTTTGCTAACTAAAGCATTCATGTCGGCTCTACGAAATCTCACCATACCTTCTACTATTAACTACTTTTTACACATTCAAATATACACTCTATCTGTACAAGAATAAAGTTAAAATTAATAAAAGCCAGTGAAGCAAAGGAGCCAACTGAATCGAAAATAAATGAAAAAGCCGAGAAAGCCGATTCAAATGGGACTAGATTAGAACAGCTGTGCGAAATAATTGCAAAACAAGAAATACATTAGACCTGTAGGTACTAATATTATTTATGGGTTGTGAAAGTGGCGTAGGACTAAAATTACAAGCTATATTTGTAGATATAGTACAGAATAGACGATTAGTGAGAACGGTGTTCATACGTCGCCGGATATCGACTTAGATTCAAACTCCCACGGCAAATTTTAATCGCAAAAAATCGCGACAATAATCTCATATGGTAAATTTCAATGCTCACATAGCTAACACGTACTAGCAAACACAATAGGTACCAGCCCCTCTACCGCCTAAGCAATAGCAATCGTAATAGCAATCGTTTATGACTTCATTTTAGTCATTTGGCGCCGCCTATGTGACGTTAGCCATCAATTGCTTTGTGCGGATTGCGAAAACAATCGTTGAATGAACAACTTTGATGGCTAACGTCACATAAGCGGTGCCAAATGACTAAAATGAAGTCATAAACGATTGCTATTACGATTGCTATTGCTTAGGCGGTAGGGGGGCAGATATAATGGTATATGTTAAAAGTTTCACAAGTATGAACACAAATAGGTAGAAACGCAGAACAGGAGACTTCAGCCAACGGCCAACCAGACACTGGTGCGGTGCAATGAATTTTTTTTATAGGAAAAGACACGTTGGTGCGGCGACGTCCCAAAAAGCTTTGCCATACAACTGCTTTGTTGACTGACACCGATCATGTGTTATACTGTCGATCAAAGCATTGTGCAGACTTTTATCTCCACCACTTCAGCGCTGTACCAAACCGTGTGGCCGGTCCATATCAATCTCCATGTTACTTTTTATACAGGAAACAATGCGATACTTGAAAAACTCGCGAGCAAAACCGCGCCGCGCAGTTAGTTCTCGAATAATATGCATGAATGCCATTGCAGTAGCGAATTTCGTAGGCGAGCGTTCATTATGTGGAAGTCTGGAGGTAGAAAGGAGTGATTAGTTGTCTCCCGAGGGATTTATGGTCGCGTGCGTGTTATTGGTGTAGATAATTGATTGAACCTTGATTTAAATTATTTGCTTATTCTATGAAAGCGTTTGACATGCTTGTGTAAACACATAAATAACTGTGTTTATTGAATATTAAATTCGATGCAGATTAATATATTATTTTATTTAAGTACTACCATCATCATTGATACAATAGTTTAGTTCACTGCATAATTAAGTCAAAAAAAACAACAGCAATATTTTGAGTCCTTTTTCCAACACATCGTCAATTTCGTTTTTTGTTCACGGACACAGTTCACAATAATAATAAATTAGCAAAGATATCACGTAACATTTACATTTAGAAAATCTGTAATAAATTAAAGTATTAACCTCTTCCCAATCTCTTACATTTCAGAAATCTCTAAAGAAAAAAAGAAGTTAAGCAATTTTTTCGCTTTTATTTTCGCAATTATGTTGTTTTGTATTTTTATCAAGAACGATGATTATAATATATGTATCCTAGCGATCAAATAGAAGAGCTTTAATCGTCGATTTGAAATTGTAATCTGGTCGATAAAAATCAGTAATTGCAACAGCTGTAGGCTGGGTTATGCTAATGAGATGCTGCAGCGTGATGGATGCGACGGGTTCCTAGGAAGCCTCGCTGTGCGCTCAGATTCAGGTCGACAGTTTATTTTGATATATTTATTTGAGATTTTATATGTTTTAATAGCTGGTGTGATCTATAGATGAGCAGTTAACCACGCCATTTTAGCGAACGTTTATACACAATCATAGTACATTATTGACCACTCATCCCTTTAAATAGATAATATTAAAATTATCATAGATTGAGTCGTTATTGATCCCAATAGCCTACTTGCATAATGTCTGATTTTGAAGCTGAATTTCTTGGATTTAAAACTCGGCTATGGACATAGTTCAGCTAGATTTTTTTTTTAATTTGAATATCTATTCTGAGTGTGGGTGTTAGTTATCTCCGTTTTAGTGTGTGGTCCATGGTGCTTTCATTTCCCGTGTGCATATTACGTCATGTCCCAGTGTACATAGGGAATCCTAGTAAAGTGCTATGAACTATTATTTATTTAGGCGAATAAAATAATAATATAAACTTTCAAGTTGGTTTAAAAGCACTTGTTCCAAATACTTTCCATCGCAATAGACCTGCAACAGTGAGGCTAATAAAAAAGGTTTCAACACCGGCCCAGCTGCATACTGACATTGTAGACATAGCTGCCAACAGAAGTAGCAAAACTGGTAGAGTGTGCAGCGTTGCCCATGCCCATGTCCCAAATTCCCCAAAAACCGAAGGCAAATTCCCTATAACGGGGATAAAAATTACCCACGCAAAATCCCTACTGTAGTTTTTATGTCTGAAATAAGTAATTTTATGCATATTTTACGTGAGATTTGCTTTTCGTATCGCCAAAATCGCAATTCTAGGGAGGGATTGGTCCCAGCGCGAAGTCTGGCTTCACCAAATGCATCTTGCCAAATAGCAATTCACCACCAAAATACGTCGACAAATAGCAATTCTGGGGGATATTTGCGTTTTTTAATTGGATTTTTGGCTTTTTTCATTGGGTTTGTCCATTTTAATCTCTACAACAATTCCCACTGGAGATAGAATTTCCCGCAATTTGGGGAATTCCCCACAAATCGGCAACCCTGAGAGTGTGTGCGGCGAGAGGTGCGGAAGCGTGCGACCACCCGCGTGTTATCTCGCTATCGGAGGCCATCTCGAGGCCTCCAGTGGCCTAATTAGGCCTCGCGTGCCACTCGTCCGACAGGTAAGATGCAGTTGATACACATAGTTTATAACAGGCTTAGATAAGGAATCGTGGGGATAGGGAATCTGCGCCTTTGAACAGGTATGATAACATCAGTTGATATGATTTTGTAGTGCCTAGTGTAGCGGAGGTGTTATTTTCTGACAATGGATGAAAGTTTTTTTGTTCTAATTCTATTGGATTCGTGTTTATGACGTGTAATGTTACCCAGGATTGGATAAAAAATTAAAGGGACAGGGAAACTATATTTTATACGCCTTTAAACAAGTATGATTAGATCAGTTGATATGACTTGGTAATGCTAGTCTAGCGGAGTAGTTATTTTCAGACAGTGGACAAAATATTTTTGTTCTAATTTAATTGGATTCTATATGATGCTTGGACCCAGACTTGGATAAGGAATCGGTATAGGGAATCTGCTTATGATCGAGTAGGTATATCAGATCACTTGATGTGATTTTATAAAATGCTGTTGTTGCGGAGGTGTTATTTTCTGACAACTTTCGGAAGTTTTTCGATCTTATTTTATTACTTACACTCGTATTCTACAATGTACTACTATAGTGACTATAGTCTAGAACTAGCGCAGGATCTTATTGGAAATCCATATGTCACGGGTGCCATCGCAGTAGATTTGTTGTTATTTTTTGTTATTATTTATTGCTATGTTTATATTTTTATTATTACCAATTGTTATTAATTGTGTGTATTAATTTAGTTCATCTTAAATTATTTTTATTTGTGTATTATAATATAGATACTAAGCCCTGAGTTCATCAACGCTTGTTTAAGTTAAACGTGTGATTACTGTATTTAATCAACGGTTTTTGCTTGCTGAACATCAAAATTTCGCTAAAAAGCTATTTAATTTTTAACTCACGGTTGATAAATTAAACATCTGTTGGTGAACTAGGGTCTAAAACCAGATTTTAATCATTGTTTAAATACAATCACACGTTTAACTTAATCAAGCGTTGTTGAACTTGGGTCTAAATGTATTCGATTTTTTACTTGTTATGTATTTATTATATGTAAAAGTTTTTTTTGTCCTTTCTCCTTTACTGCTTACCCCGTTTTTCTGTGTTTATTATTTTCTCTCTAGATCAAAGGGTTGCCTGGAAGTGATGCCAGCAATAATGCCGTCCTCTGTTGCACTAGTTTTAAGTTGTTTTTTTTTTCCTTTCTGTGTATTTTTCTGTATTTACAGTAAAGTGTTCATTCATTCATTCATTCATATGTCCAGCAGTAGACTCCTTATGGTTGATTTAGTATTAATTTTCACATTATTGTTGATTTACTAAAAATAGCTTAACTGATTTCGATAAAATTTAAAAGGAAACCTTTTTGAAGTATGATCTACCAAACAAAAAAGAATCATCAAAATTGAACCAACATGTGAAAAGTTCTGAGTGGTCAAACATAAAAAAACGCGTCAATTTGTGAAAAAATGTCAAGTGCTTGTCAATCTTAGGTATAGTCTAGAGAAACAAAGGTCTAAAAAAAAGGTTATAATTATGTTGTAATAAAACTGGTTATATTTTGAGCTATTTCTCGATAAGTAAAAATAGATCAGTAGGTCAGAGCTACCTGCTAAATAAGTCTTGTATGTCTACCGAAAAGAAATGTTTTCTTTTATACGTGCGTGACAGTAAAATATTAACTGTCAGACATCTGTCAGAACTTGAAATAACGAACTAGTCCGAACTTTAAGCAAACCGGCTTGGCCACTAAATTCTTCAAATACGTTAACTTTACGCATATCATTCACCATGTAATTCTTAATGGCCACTCTTTCATAAAGTTAATTTTATGAGTGTACGTGTTTCTGCAAGCTACACTAACCAGTCTTTTAAAAAGGTTACGTTTTTGAATTTGGAGCTTTGTGTTCCTACAATCAGCAATTTTTTTTCTTAGTTGCCTTAGCAGTAATTTTTCGAAAGAGTTTTCCATAAATCAATTTTCGATTATAGAAGCGCGTGTTTATTCTACACCAATCTTTCAAAACGGCCAGTGCTTCAAAATGTTACCTACTTTTCGAACGCACAAGGGTTAAGCTCGAAACATACTATCGGACGCGGCCTACGGACGCGACTGACAGCCGCGACTGATAGGTATCTAGATAATTAATGTCCACTGAGCCCTGAGCCGTGCACACTATCAGACATAAGTCGCGGACGTCACCTTGGGCTGACCTTGAGCGTTCGGACGTCCGAGAGAGATCTGGTGCGTGACGTGCACACTGTTGTCGCGGCTCAAGTCGCGAAGTTAAATTTTCACCAGCCGATATAATCAATAATATATTTGAATTAAGCAAAGTGTGTTCATACAAAAAAATCTACACTAATTGTTTTTAGTGGCCAATTGTTCGAAAAGTAAATTTTCCATTGCACAAACAATGTCTACCATTTCCACTAGCCGGTCGTCCATCATATTTTTGAATTTATCAAAACGTGTTTTTACAATCTACGCTAATTATTGTTTTTAGTTTCAGTCTTTATAAAACAAATATTATGAACTTTTTAACTAAACTTTCTTAAAGAACTAGACAGTTCTTCAAAAAGTGAGTTCCAGGTCATTCATTATTGAATTAAGACGCCTGATTTCCGGCTATTGATCTAGAATATTAAACACTACTACTCTAACCATTCTTTCAAAAACTAAATTTTCAAATTCAGAAGCGCGTGTTCCTGCGATCTACAGTCTACAGACAGTCTAAAGTAAAGTCTAAAAGGCTAGCGGCCGGGCAGTCGTCGCGTCTGTGCCGGCGTGACCACACGCTTCGGCTGCTATCTGTACCTGTCCCGTAACATCTCGTTCCCATCGTGAGGTGAATGCCTGATAGCTGATAGTGAATCTTGGATTGCTGTGATTGTCAGGAAACTGTGGGAATTGCCGAGTCGATCCTGAGTTTTGGTTGTTTTGCTCCCGGTGTTTTGTGATCGTTAGTGTTTCTGTGTTATCATTATTTTGATAGTTTGATTTGCGATTATATTCGGTTATCCTTTTTCGACTATAAGTTTTATGTGAGAAGAGTATCAAAATATATAATTTTATTCTTATGATAAAAAAATATTTTGTCAAATAAAGAAATAAGTACTACGTAAACATGTTTGCAAAAACAAAAGTTTTAGACAATTATGCGGAACCGTAAAAATGACACGACAACAGACAAAGACAATCAGCAAAGTTACTAGATGAACTAGAAATGCGTTGGAGAGCGGTGGTATGGTTGGCGGTGGTGTCGCTCGCTGCTGCCGCCACCACCGGGCCCAGCGGTTCCACCGGGCTCACCGGGCCGCGCCGATGCTCCGGCCGGCTGGCCCGGGAGCGGCTCAAGGCGGCCGAGAAGATCCGGGACAAGAGGTACTTCCTCCTGTGCTGTGTGCCGGCCTGCGCCACCCCACCGCAGAGGAGTCCTCGACCCACAACCACTAGGAAATACCAGCCGTATCACAAAACTTGGTGGGGGCTGAAATACGGTACGATATTTTCAAAAATCTCTATTACCTAAAGCACAGATGTGATATTATATATTAAAGTTTAGAATGGAATAACTAGCATTACTATACAGGGTTATTTGCTTGCCCTGAGCTAAACCGAAATTAAGTGATTCAGACTATCATTATAAAAAACTTTTACTATGAGACCAACCTGGATTTCGAAGAAAAAAAATCAGCTGTTTCATATTTTGTCGATACCGAGTTGCAATTTTGTATGGGACAGCTGACTTTTTTTCTGGAATTCTGAGTTGGCTCTATAGTAAAAGTTATTCATAATGTTAGTCTGAATCTCTTCCTTTCCTCGGCCACTCTTCTTGGCTTAATACAGGGCAAAGAGATAATAACCGTAGTAATTTGGTAATTTACTCATTTAACTTGCAGTTTATAAACTTACAAGATAAGCCAAACTAGTCTAAGCCTGTCTTGAACGCTTGGATTTATCAGTAACCAAAACGCAGTGACGTAGTACACGTGATTAAAACTTCACTGACCCGATATTTCCGATTCACACGCATCGACTCTTGTAACACTTAGTGTTCTGCGAAGTCGAACGACCTTTCGACCACCTTAAACTCGTCCAAAAATTCATAACTGTTCTCGAAAGTTTTAAAATTACACGGCTTATCGAAAATTAGTGTTTACGTACCTTCCCATATACCTGCGCCCATTCCGCGCCTTTGCAAACAGGGTTTATTATCAACAAGCAATTTTATGCAAATGTGAAGGTGTGTACATACCGACCGGCGCGCGGTATCGTTCGCGACGAGCGTGATACGTTACGATGTGTACTGAAGTCTGTGTAACGTTGTGTTCGAACTTTTTGCTCGCCTGTGCTTAAGATACGCCGTCAGCACAATGGATGACTAGTGATCGCCCTAGTATAGGCCTAATTTCTTAGTGGCTGTGTTGTGAGCTCCAAGCTGCGCCAAGCCCAATCCTGACTGATGCTCACTCAACAGCTGCGCGAGGATTGGGTTTCGAGCAGCTTGTAGCTAACTTTACACCCGCCAAGAAGTTTGATTCGCCACTCCTCTCAGTCCTGTGATAATCTTGTCCGGTTCGATCCGTAATTTTTACGTTATCTTCAACTGATTTGTATAGGATTATTTTGACTTACAGTCTCAGAGCAAATAAAAAAATCCAGAGGGAACGTTGTTGAACAGTCAAGTGAAGCCGGTTTTTTTATACATGTGTGAGTGCGTCGCTGTTGCGCCGCCATAGTTTGACTGACAAGCCAAGGAGTAGTGTCATAGTTACCTGGATGTGTGTGTAATTGTCTGTACACGGCGAGGCGTAGTTTTGGTTGGCTTCACTTGTTTGTTCACAACTTTCTCTTTTGATTTTTTTATTTGCTCTGTGCTTACAGTAAAAAATATCAGGCGATTAAGTTAGATCCAGACAGAAACGCTACGAGACGCGGTTTGCTTGTTGCAAACCATCGACAGTCATACCTATCTATTGAAAAGATTTGTTCCCTTTATAATGACAAAACGAACTCTCGCTGTGTAGTACTTAGGTACCTTGCGAACTGACTTGACTTTTCGAGCGTACTTGATACGTTGCGCTGCGCTGCGTCCTCTGTGTTGCTACTACGCTTCGAGCGCCTTACTGACTGCTCGTACTTTCGGCGTGTAACACGTAACACCACACCCCGTAACGTCAGTCAGTACCCACCTTCGAGACCGCAGGCGAGTTGGATCCAGATCGTGACCTTTAGATCGGGGTCGCTGCTTCCGGCCACTTCCCGACGGCCTCTCTACCTCGGCTGGAGTGTCGGGTTACTTGAGAGGGCACGCTCATTTGTTTAATATAATGGGCTAATTTATGGCGCTACTTAAACATACCACGCTACCAAGAGCAGGGTACTTACTTATTTTTTTACGTATCAAGGTTTAACATATACCTATATCGCGGGTCGAACCTGGACATGATTGGCAAAGGACCTAAGCAGATGGCACTATAAGAGAGAGGCCTATACCCAGCAGTGGGATAAAGAAGGCTGTGGATGATGATGATGAAAGCTTAACAACTTAATGAGTAGCGCGAAAAGTTTGACTAGGTGTTCGTTAGCGATTATCGATGTTAAGCAACGTTCAGCACGGTCAGTCTTCGGATGAGTGACCGCGGGTGGCATTTATGTCATGAAATGCTTATTCTAATATCCAAGCTATTTGAATACATTCATCTTTATGCCCTTTGTATGGATTTCTTAATGAGAAATCTATTTCATTTCATCAGTCCATCTATCATTTGCGTCAAGATGGATGGTTCCTAATAGAATCACAGCAAAATAGACCGCATTAGGGTCAGTATCGACTTCGTGCGTCAGCTTGCGAAAATTTACTAACACACTAGCGTATAAAACGAGCTATACGCGCGTATAAGTTCGTTTTTGGAAGCACTTATATAATTGTGCGCAACTCGTACGAGCGTTGACCTGCATCTAAGTTCGTATGAACTCGTATATTGACAGGACACCACTAGAGATTAGAACGAACTCGCCAATATACGCCCGTTTACTTTAGTCCGGTTTCTTGAAAGGCTTATGCCAAAACGACCGCTTACGTGCAGAGAAATACGCTAATTTGAAACCGCTCAAACAAAACCATTTATTCGGCATAGATTTATCAATGTAGTGGTTTTTCCGATCGCCATCACGGATGTCGTAGACAATATAAGATGATTCATCTCAGAGCTAGACGCTCGTCAAAGACAATATTGCTGTATTGTGGCACTTTTTCTTAAACCTTTTTACTGTAGCTTTTTTATTCTTTTGATTGATTGAGAAATGGAGAATGTATAGCCCAGCGGATTATCAGGTTATTGTGTAGACAGGGCAGGACAGTGCCGTGGTGATTTAGAGGTAGTGACACCCGCCTTGCAGTCGTGAAACTGTGAAGTTGTGGGTTCAAATTTAGATCCTGTCCCAATGAGTTCTTTGAAATGTATGTTCGGAATTTCTCACGTCTAGCTTTTCGTGAAGGCAAACATCGTGAGGTAACTTGCATACGTCCGTAGAAGATATGCAATGGCGTATGTGAATCCACCAATCCACACAGGGCCAGCGTGGTAGAAATGGCCCAATCACACCTGACCTCGTGGGTAGGCCTACGTCCTACTGTGGACTATTAAAAAGACTGGTACAGTACAGTTCAGACAGGGCACATAACACTAATGGCCGATGGGAATGTAAAGTTATCGAACAGACACTATGGGCCAGCAAATGCAGCGTAGGACTCCTAACCAGAAGGTATATAGAGCTCTTTTTCGAGACAAAGAGCCAAATACGTTGGATACAACCGCTTCTAATAAAAGTATATGGACAAGGTCTCTCTATCTACCTGTGGTACATCTGATTTGATTATGATGGTTCTATTGACTTTAAGTGTACATAATAAAGAGTTTCGATCTATATAATTGTCTGTGTAAGCGTATAGTTAACTGATCCTTAGTAATAGATATCATAAATCCGAAAGTATATTTGTTAGTTTGTTCCTCTTTCACGTAACGGCGAAGCAAGGGATTAACTTGATGTTTGGCATGGACATAGTTTGACAGACGGAAAGTGACAAAGGCTACTTTTATCCCTATAAAATAAAAGGTGGGATAGCACAAAAATCAAAATATTACGCGTGCGAAGCCGCGGGCGAAAACTAATTAATAATATTGCAGTTCATGATGATAAATACATTGATTGATTAAGGTCTCAGACCCGTAGAGAAGAGTTCAAAGTTTCAAGGTATGAATGTTGACGTTGTGAGTTAAACGAGTCTATAGTGGGTCTGTTCCGCTCGCAGTGGAAGGAGGATAATTATTTATTATAAATGTAAATATTGTCTGTCTAACTCACAGATCTATTACAACCAGAGGGATAATGTGGTCGATCGAGAAAATCTGAAGAATTGATTTAATATGGCATGAGTGGGAAAGAGACATTAAAAATATCTCTATTCAGTGGCTGTTGTCGTGTTTTTCTCCCGATAGTGTCAAATTTCAATTCATATTTGACAGATTTGACAGCTCTAGGCAAAATTTTCCATACATTTTTGTGGTCGAAAATTGTCTCAAGCGACAACAGCGCTATCTCTCTGATTGTATTAGCTCTGTGGTTTAACTCTATCGCCTCTATATTTGCTTATATTCTAAGTTATCAACAACTGAATGCAGTCAGTTGATTACGAAAGCTTCATTGAGGAGTTTTACAGCCG
Organism: Hypomecis punctinalis; assembly: GCA_949316475.1. Lineage (NCBI taxonomy): Eukaryota > Metazoa > Arthropoda > Insecta > Lepidoptera > Geometridae > Hypomecis > Hypomecis punctinalis. The sequence continues at coordinate 25,583,131 of OX438799.1, read as the reverse complement.
CCTTGGCCCGCGGGTTATCGCTCACGATTGACATCGGTTCGACGACCGAGTTGCCAAATCTCTGAAAGGTGATAAGATTGTTAGCTGGACTTCCTCCGTTTCTGGGTCAGCGGAACGGATTTATAGATAAGCTTGGACAGTGCGTCACGCTGGCTAGCGGGAGTGGATAATGGATGGTTTACACGAGCCGATTTTCGCCGCGCGGCTAGTCGCTTCACAAATCGCCTCAGCAAACCGTATCGCTAGCTCTTCTACACAGGGGGTATATTTTTGAACTTCGCAGGCTTGGGAACGTATACGACACCTTTTTTTTCTCGTCATTTATTTGAAATTATCAATTTCACGCAAAACTTTAGTACTGGACATGGCAATTTTAAAAGAAAATGTAGATAGCAAAGGGAAAAATCGTGAAAGGGACGTTAATCAAGAAGAAAACATAATAAAAAATAAGGTAAATGGATTTAGAGCTGTCACTGTCAAAGTCCCGTATACGTTTCGAGGCATTCGAAGTTGAAAAATAGGTCCCCAGGTGACTAAAATCGCATACCGCACAGTCATTCCCATGCGCACAACATGAGCAGAACACTCCTTCATGCGGAGGGTGATCGCCTGCAACCACAGAGATAGCGCTGTTGTCGCTTGAGGCCATTCTCAACCACAAAAATGTATGAAAAACCTTGCCCAGAGCTGACGAAACTGTCAAATATTAATGGAATTCGACACTTTTGGGAGAAAAACACGGCAACTAGCCACTTAATCAATATATTTGTCATGTCTTTTTCTAACTCATGTCATATTAAATCAAAGCATATCCTTCGGATCTTCTCGATCGACCTCATTATCCCTCCGGTTGTTACAGCGTTGTGCCTGTAACGGATCGTTTACAGGTCGACAGGTCAGGTCTTTAGTCACCAGCCGCATATTGTGGCCAAAGTCGGATACCACCCAATTTTAGGACTTGCACATTTAGTCATTTGCGACCTAGTCGAATTGCATTTTAGATGGTCGATTTTCGCCGCGCGGCAAATATCGTGCGGCTATAGTCACCCGTGTAAACCCCACATTACGGTCAGTTCGGACCGAGACACGGGCGTAACAGATAGTTCATATTCCTTCAATATCGATTTTATTTACTGCACAAGAAGGTACACATTTTTATGATCGAACTCGAGAATACGCTGTAAGAATTCGTAAAAACGACACTACGGGGGTTCTAGTGCGTGGTAAATGGAGTTTTTCACGCGGTTTTATGTTTTTATATGCTGTGGGTCTTTCAGTGATGTCGCCCTATGCTGCGGCGCTGCTCGAAATGCCTTCTTCAACTATTGTGGGCCGTGTCAGTGTCTATCTGAGCTGACACTTAGACTAAATTAAATACACGTTAGTATTGCTAAAATATTGAAGTAGGTAGACAGTAGAAGCTTATTATGACCTGCTATTTGTAGGCGATTATAGAACACTGAGATTTTTCTGCTTTTATCATTTTATACCTCTTATTTACAAAGTTTTAAGTTTTTTCCCTCAGTCTCTCAATCATTGTTTTCAGTTAGATGATTTGTATTAAATAAAAAATAATTTATTTTACTGCGATTTTAAGCTGAGATTATTCAAAGTATGTACCTACGTACGTCCATCAAGAAACTTTCTGTTAACACTACCTTTTAAAAATAAAGACCAAAACAAAAAAAAGATCTTATAATTTTTCAAGTTTTCAACATGAGTTTTATTCGGTTATTTTATATAGAACGTATGAACTTACTTGATTCTCCGACTCAATTCGATTATTTTGTACACATGTATACCTATGTACCTACGTACTACTCGAGTCGCGAGTGGAGTCGATAACTCGATACTCTCGATACATCATCGGAAAGCGGTCATCCATCTCGATTGCGCGATGCAAATCCGTCGAACAATGAGGTGCGTTCCCCGACTCGTACAACGGGACTTATTTCCCGACACAATAACCGGACTATTTTTAAACTGATTTCAAAAATAAGAGGCTATCAATCCAACCTGTATAAACTAAAATATTATAAACGTGCGGTTTTAAAAGTAATATTAATTTACAACGTTGGCGCAACTAGTCCACATTTGAGGCTGACATTGACCTCAAAAGTTTAGTTAGGTTTTAATTTGTATTTTCAAAACATAAAATATTATTTCCCCTTTTAAACGGACTTCAAAAAAGGAGGTTCTGAATTAGCCTCTATGTATTTTATTTGCTAATTTAATAATAGATTACATTTATTGTGAGATCGTTTTTTTAGGGTTCCGTACCTCAAACGGAAAAAACGAAACCCTTATAGGATCACTTTGTTGTCCGTCTGTCCGTCTGTGTGTATGTCAAGACTCTTTATCTCGGGAACACGTATATCTATAATTTCTTGCAGTTGCGTAAAAGAAAAACTTTTCAGTTGTCGTATAAAAAAGTTAGAGCCGTTTATATCGCAAAAAACTCACTCACAAGAATCAAAACCTACAGGGTACTTCCCGTTGACATAGAACTATGAAATTTGGCGAGAAGCATCGTCTCAGAGTACAAATATAGGAATAAATCTGAAAACTGTACATTTTTATTTAAATCACAAAAAAAAATAGGGCTTCAACATTCACAAAATATGGGTTCAAAATTCAAAGTGAGTAAATCGTATCATGTAAGGTATCATATAATAAAAGCTTCATTAGCACATGCTAAAACAGGTTTTTAATTATTTTAACAAAGTATTTGTACGGAACCCTCGATGTGCGAGCTGACTCGCACTTGTCCGGTTTTTTTAACTGAGTAATTCTTGTTATTCATCATAATTAAGTACCTACCTATGTCGCTCTATAGAATAGTGATAAATATGCTAAAAGCCTTCCTAAAAAAAAAGAATAAAAAAGAATTCCTCTCACAAGGTAAGCACATTCCTAATTTGTTGAAAAATATGGTTTATTCCTATTGTTGAGAGAATTTGACATTTAAAACAAAAAGTAAGAAAAAACATTTTGAATACGTTTTTACTTTCGTGCAAATTAAATCCTAGAAAATATTTCCTTGCATTAGTCTTGCAAATAAGCCCTAATGCCCGAGTTACACGGCTCCCGCATTAATAAAGCTGTAATCAACCGCACAAGACGCATATTTTATTTCAATATCAAACGATAATCTAGCGTCTCTAATGACGCGCATAATATTGTCATCACGTTACCGTAACTCGATAACACCGTAATAACAGTCTCTGAATTAAAGTCTCAATCAGCCGCACGCATTTATCAATCACTCCTCCCATATTTACGGAGCCGGGTCCGCATTACGGAACCGGGCAGGACCGGTCGCCGTCACTGCCTGACCCAACTGCATCACTCAACGGGACCTATTATCGATGCACCACATCACTATTAATGCATTGTCTCAATCGCGAGCTAGTGCGGCGCGCTGTCGATAAATCACGAGATTCATTCATGTCGACGTGCATCAGCGGTCAGCGCGCCGGCGGCTTCGATCATTCATCATTGTTCTGTTGCGTTCGTTATACTAATTCAAATAGGATGAACCGTATTACTTCATTTTGAGTGTTACTGTTACGGTCACAACTGATAGCTCAATCGAGTCTGAATCAGAGATCTCCGGCGCGTCTTTGAGTCGGTCCGCTGACCGCGGGTCATTCCTATCCACAGAATCATTCGGTAATTTCCTCGGTAATTACACAACAAAGCGTTTTGATCGTGTAGATAAGCGGAAAAAAATGAGGAGTGGATCCGTTTTGACAGGACCACCTCCTGCCGCGAGGTCAACGCTCCAGGAGCGAGGCCGCCTAGACGCGCGCAGGTTCTACGGTGACGTCATCCTGAATAATCGAACACGAGGCCGTCGATTTGTATCGCCAAATTGAATTATAATCAAATAATGTTATGAAGTCATTAAATAATTGAAATTCGTATTTTTTGTCCATTGTCTTATTCACGAGTCGAACTTGTATGGTCACGATTGTGCTGTTACGATTACGAAACATCGAGTTACTTATAAAGTTATTTCAAGTATTCGTGAGGCAACAATGTGAACAGTTTTCTTGTATTCTCAATGATAAGATACAATGGCATCTTTTACCTCATGAATAATTCCTCGCCCATCGTGCCCATCACACCATCTTGAGTATCGATTTCTTGACTTGATTGATCGATTTATTATTCAATCGATTTTGGATATTTGCGGCGAGAATCATTAATTCCCGTTCCTGGTGTTAAAATTCGTTTTGTTTATTGAACACTTTGCAATTCGATATGCGTGTAGCGAGTAAGCGTTTTAACGCTGCACTTAATTTTGTAGTTTTCATTTCGTTACATTAATAACAACAATTTATTGCAAAGACATTTACAGCTTCAGATTTAATTTATTAATATTATATTGAAACTAGATATGAATTTATGACGCTTAAATATGTCTCTGTCATCTATTTTAATGATATTATTGTGTTACAAATCGTATAATATGAATGCAAATTTATACGATAATTTAAACATTTTATTGAGTTGTAATTTGCTTAAATTCAGTGCTTATCAGAAAGCAAATTTAATCAGACTGATTTAATAAGCAATAGCTACTGTAACTCTTCTGACCAACCTAAAATTTTGATTTCAATTTAGAACAATTTTCTCATATTTTTTGGGTTTCCACTTACTGTTTTCACAGACAATGGCACTGACTTTTCATCTCACACGTTCTATTTTCCTAGGACTCTATTTTGGCTTGCACGTACTTATACGGAACTTTGACAGATTGTATGGATAATCTGTAAAGTTGCGTATACGACCTAGCAGTCTCCATACAATTTCCGTATATGACCAAGCCGTGCGAAGTTCAAAAATCATGCCCTCAAGCTTTACTTAGATATTTTAAAGCCTGCTTGATTGCCCAGCAACAAAGTGACAGACATAATAGTGAAAAATTCGTGACACAAATCATCATTTGTCCAGAGTTGAGGAGATGGTTATCTCCTCCGGCGAAATGTCGACATAGCATACCAAATCCATACCTCGTTTGTAACATGTTGGTTGCTCAACAACTTGGCGCCTCATTGTTGGATACAATGCATGGATGTACAAAAAAATGGGAATCCTTACTAATATCAAAGATTATTAAAACTTGAGGTACTTTTTAGTCTATACTAATATTATGAATCCGAAAGTGTTTTAGTTGGTTTGTTTGCTTCTATTTCACGCAACAATAGGGCAACGGATCGACTTGTTGGCATGAATTTAATTCAAACATTGGATTGGAGAGCGTCAGAGATTTTTTTATTTAGGGATCCCGCGCTAAGCCACCGATAAAGCTAGTCGAATATATAGCAGGATCACGGTGTCCTTTAACTAAATATAGATCGAATCATACAAGTCGGCGGATGTGAAGTTAGTTACAAGCTGCGCAATATCCAATCCGTACTGAAGCTCACATAAAGCTGCGCGTCACTCAATCATTTTTGACCGACAAACCACCAGAGGAGGTATACAATTCGACACGTATATATATATTTTTTTATGTATAACCACGCATAACTTTTTTCATAGTAGTCCGATTTCAATAATTTTTATTGGAAAGATTATATTTCGAAATTGGTCCCATTTAAATTTTATCGAAATTGGCTGCGCCATTTTTGATAAATCAACAATAATGTGAAAAATGTTACATCGATCCGTGCATAATATTTGCGTTCTAGCGATGCGCCCCGGCTTCGCACAAGTGTATTGTACATATAAATATTTCTCTTGAATTACTTTATCTATTAAAACAAACTGCATCAAAATCCGTTGCGTAGTTTTAAAAATATAAGCATACATGGGAACAGACAGCGGAAAGCGATTTTGTTTTATACTATGTAATGATTCTGTACACGGGTGAAGTCGGTCATGCTATTTTTTGTAAAAAATAATTACATATATTTTATTGCTACATATGTAATTGTTACATGTTAATCATAACATGTTCTATATAGTGACCTTATGAGGGTATGGCAATTTTATCGCTTGTATTGTATTCCTTGATTAGATTTCACGCATATTGTTGCTAACTTCACATCCGCCGACTTGTATGATTTGGCCTATGCATATTAGCCATTTATCTAATCTATGGCCAAGTATTTACCTAACTTGGCGTTAACTTCACTCAGAACGAATAGTAAAAAAATCATTTTATCATAAAACGTCATCATCATTATCAGCCGTCGAACGTCCACTGCTGGACATAGGCCTCCCCTATAGATTTCCTACGCTTGCCGGTAGGTACGTGGTCTCTATTCGAGAAGATTACAGCCTGTCACAAAAAAGTCTTCCTAAAATGATAAATAAGTTCACGATAGTGTTTGCCGCTTGATATTACAGCTGATCCTCTATATTTCTGACATCCATAGTACAATGTCCCATGCAGAGCCATACAATCGCTGTCATTTGTTCTTTTGAATGGTTTTTTTGCAGATCATAACCCAAAGGCTTAAAGTTCAAAATGGTGTGCTTATATAACAATGGCACTTTGAAGATAGCACGTGACACAAGCCGCAAATAACGAGTGTTTTTTCCGTAAAACCGGTGGAAAACTATTTTGTTTGGAACGCATTAGGAATCGCAAACTATTGTATGTATTAAACTAATTGTTGTATGTATTTTATAGTTAAAAATCACTAGTCATTTTAAAGGACTTGCCCAAAATTAGATTAGTACATAAGATAAAATTCGTGAGGTAGGTACTTTTTAAAAAAAATCAGCTCAATTGGTTCAAGATATCTGCTTCAAAATTGAATTGCAAGATTCCACCCGAACAAACATACATACATACATCGCAAGTTAAATAAAATCTTGTGATATATCTATTTACGCTAATTGTCAAAAGTATACATTTTTTTTTATTGCCTTTATTTGACTTTTCACAGATTTTATGAGTAGGTATTATTTTATACAGGTACCTACCTGTACTATCGCCGTGGAACTATGGGAAACATAAACGGTCAGTTACACCGTGAAATTAATTTCTACGGAAGATTACCTATTTCTAATGCTTCACGTAAATATTTTACCAGCTAAACAGTGGCTTTTATACATTGTGAGGCAACTTAACATCAATATTTAGAACAGAACAAATGCCAAGTCGATGCAACTTACAGTGCCCTGTATCAAAACGCGCCCGTTACGTGCTTATGATTTTATTTTTAAGAATTCCGGAAGAAATGTTCCTATAGATTTTATGTATAGTAGAATTTTATACTCAGTTTTTATTTAATTTTTTTACGTATGTACCTATATCGTATTATTTCAAAAGCATAAATATATACGTAGCATGTTACGTTAACATATTGTTGATAGAAAATCTATGATTTGTGCCTTTGGAGAAGAAATTCGTTCATTTATAATAATTTTTTTTTTTCAAAAAATAGCATGACCGACTTTACCCGTGTACAGAATGCGCGAATATTTCGCACGGATCGATGTAACATTTTTCACAATATTGTTGATTTATCAAAAATAACTCAGCCGATTTCGATAAAATTTAAATATGACCAATTTCGAAGTATACTCTTTCCAAATAAAAAAAGAATTATTGAAATCGGACTACTATGAAAAAAGTTATGCGTGGTTATACATAAAAACTCTAAACGAAAGCAAAGTTGAATCCAGTTGAACGATAAATAAACTATCGTCAACTTTGAGTTGGTTTAGCACATTCAAATATTTAGAGGAAGATTTAAGAGCATGTTACCGTAGAGCATTAATCTACCCAATTTTTAGGAACTTCTAACTATGCCATAAAGTAAAAAATGACTTGGTAACATTATTTAAGCACGGAAAAAAATTCACCATCAAATGTATGATAGAAATCAATCAAATGTTAAATGCTAGTAATGATGCGCGGTACATCCTAAACCAGCTAGACATCAAAAACTATTTAGTGTTCCTACAGAAGTGTAGAAACGAGGAGATAGATGATTTATACAATAACATTTTCAACATAGAAGTTAAAAAAGAGGACCTTGGCCTAGAGCTTGTGGAATTGGAAAAAGCAGCACATCTAGTCCAACAAGAGGAGTCAAATATAATGGAAAACAAAATGGCGGTCCGGATGGCATCCATGTCGTTAATACCAGATCTGGTTAGGAGTAATATGTCGGATATTCATGACAGTGGCGAGAGTTCGACAGATAGCAGTGATGATTCATCATCTGATTCCGGTGATGATCTGGACAGTAATGATGACCCATCCTGACTAATAAAGAAGACAGAAGGGCCGAGTTCTCACTGTCTTTAGGCAGCCATAGAACCCAACTGGGTTTGTTAATGAACTTATTTGTTGTATCTTTGTGATAAAATATATACGCGTCGAATTGTATACCTCCTCCGGTGGTTCGTCGGTCGAAAACAGATGAGACAGTGTGTTATAGCTCTTTCAAGGGTAGGCCTGTGTTCAACAGTAGATTTTTAAAAGGCTGATACAGATTATTATATATTTTACTAGTTTTTACCCGCGGCTTCGCCCGCATGATATTTTGATTTTTGACGTAATATCGTTATAATTTATAGCCTATGTGGTATTCTGATATATAAGCTATATTATTGCAAAGTTTCATCTCAATCCATTCAGTAGTTTTTTCGTGAAAGAGTAACAAACATCCATACATCCATCCATCCATCCATCCATCCATCCATCCTCACAAACTTTCGCGTTTATAATATTAGTAGGAAGTAGGATAGGATATTAAATTAAAAACCTCCTGGTTCTTACTAGTCGGTGAGAAGTAGGTACTCGTTATCTTTGCGAATAGTCGTTTTAACACTCGAGGATCATGACCATAAACGTTCAAGTAGTCAAGTTTTTATTACCCTGAATCATCTCTAATATTAAATTCAACATCTTAATATAAAAGTAGGCAATTTATATATGATTCTAGCAATTATTATATCACTGTCAGTATCCAGAAATAAAAAATAGAGTTTTAGATGTAGAGTAGAATGTAGAGTTATAGAGAGAACTAAAATGTAGAGTTAAAACGTAGAGTTATAGAGAAAACTAAAATATAGAGTTAAAACGTAGAGGTAGAGAGAACTAAAATGTAGAAATAAAACCTAAAGTTAGAGAGATAACTATAGAGTTAACATGTGGAGTAAGAGAGAGCTAATATGTAGAGTTAAAATATATTTAAACAAGTTGTTGATTTGCAAAGTGCAGGGACTTCAGAGGTATAAATGCTCATCATTATTACTAATTAACTAATTTTTTTATGGGACTGACTACAAGATAACACAAAAAAAATCTAATTAAATTTATTAGATATATTGTCAGCTTAATAATTGTTATGATGAACAGTTAATGACCTATAGGGTCGAAAAGTTCTCGAGTGGGAACCACGTACCAAGCGCTGCGTATACAGGGTTATTTCTAATCAATTAGCATCCTTCTAGGGGCTTATTCTGTACATCAAGACTAACAACTTTTATTCTACGACTTTCGTCAAAACTCAAAATAAAAATCAGCTGTTCCATACTTTTTGTCGCGGGAGAACTATATTTTTCTAAGGAACAGCAAAATTTTTTTTTAGTTTTGACGATAGTCGTAAAACAAAGGTTGTTAATTTTGATGTACAGAATAAGCACCTAGAAGGATGCTAATTGATTAGAAATAACCCTGTATAGGACGTCCGCCCATAAGGTGGACGGATGACCTCATTAAGACCGCAGGATCGCGCTGGATGCAAGCCGCTACCAACCGGTCTTATTGGAGATCTTTAGGAGAGGCCTACTATGTCCAGCAGTACACGTCCTGGTTCTGAAACGAGCGAATGTTATCTAATAAAAGGATGCATATATCCACAAGACGATAGTATAATTGAAGCGAACTAGTGGTAGTTAATCATCTCAAGATAATAACGAACGAGATACCATCAGTTGATTGGCGAACTCAGGCATTAATAGCTATTGCAAACACAGCTAATGTGTTGGTTTCACAAGCTCATAGAACGGGAATCCATCAAAACTGAGTGAAGCGGAACTGGGTGTATCTAGGAGTAGTTGTAGTCCTTCAGACCATTGCATACATAATGATGGACTTTCAGTAATAAGTCAATTAGCTCGATCATGCTCGATTATCAAAAAATATTAGGTTGGTATGTTAAATTGTCAATTTTATCAAATTTTATTAAAAAAATTAAGATATATGTAAGTAGTTTGTTAACGTTCCGCAAGAGGTCACAAGAAGCTTTTTCACTGATGTATAAAGTCACGACTTCACGTCCGTCACTTCACTTCACATCCTCTCTCCCACTCCTTAACGCGCTTTTTTGACATATTTCGTTTGATGTACCAAAAAACACGTGTCTAATATTTGATAATCTGATGGAAAGACTAATTTCAATGATTTTTAGGGTTTCTTAAACGGAACCCTTCTAAGAATTTGTTTACTTAGGCATCACGACTTTATCAGACATTGTTTATTGAAAACATAAAGTAAACTAAAAGTAAAATTGTACTCGTACAGTGGAATACAATAGATTTTTTCATATTATAAATTAAGACAACACAATACTACATTCAATTAAAAACTACAGTAGATCCACACCAAGTCTAGCCAGTGGTCCCACACTGGGCTCTAGGCCCGTGTTGTGGGAACCTCAAAAATCGACAATCAAGACAACTTATAAGTGGAGGTGTCCTATTAAATACATTAAAGTTATAATTTCAAAATTTATCTAACATTATGCTGATTAAGCCGTGGGGCCGTGGTGGCCTAGAGGTAGTCACACCCGCCTTGCAATCGTGAGGTCGTGCGTTCAAATCCCGGTCTCTTACCAATGAGTTCTTTGGAATTTATGTACGAAATTTAACACCACTGGCTTTTCGGTGAAGGAAAAACATCTTGAGGCAACCTGCATGCGTCCTTAGAAGAAATTCGATGGCGTATGTGAATCCACCAACCCGCACTGGGCCAGCGTGGTGGATATGGCCCAAACACCCTTCGTGGGTAGGCCTACGTCCTGCAGTGGACTATTAAAAAGGCTGGTACAGTACAGTACAGTACATACAAATACCCTGTTTGGCTGAATATGTGTGTAAGTGCATGTGCGTGTGGGTGTGTAATGTGTGAGTGCGTGTGTGTGTAAGTGATATGTGAGTGCGTGTTGTGTATGTTATGAACTTATTCTGCGCGAGCACGCGTGGATGAAAGGTTTTGGATGTACTTATTAGCTGTTACTTTTTGTTTCGTCGTAAGACAAAGTAAGAAACCACTTTCGGACTATATGGTTTAATCTGTGAGTTTTTTCTAAAATTAGCTCAGTGAATAATTTAACTACCCTGTTGTAAATCTTAGGCAGAAGTGACTTGGGGTGGCGATCCGCAAAGACAGAGTTTACTCTAACTATAGAGACCTTATAAACCAGTTTGTTTGAGTGTTCCGTTTTGTGTTCTGTGTGAAACAACGGTTTTGTTTGGCGGTATTGTGTACAGCTTTCTGGAAAAAAAAGTTACCACAACCTTAACACACACTATCATCATCGTTTTTGCTGCACCTCCCCAGGCTAGGTTGCAGTAAGATAGTAAAGACTGCCCTAAAGCTGTGTACACCATGGTCAGAGTTTTAGAATCGCACGAGTCGCGTAATCCCTTCATGACATAGATTAATTTCCTCACACGACCTGATAATTTATTTATATGAAGGAAAGAGTCTCATCCAATTCCACCCCAAGGTATCTAAACTTTTCTAATCGTTCTATCACTTCCTTACTTCTATTAGTGTTGGAGGATGCGTGTGAGAGCAACGGTCCTTGAGGAACTCTTAATGCCAAGTTTACTCTTGGCGATGACTTTTGTTTTTTATAAAACGCCATTATTTTGGTTTTATTAGTAATAAGAGTTAATAGATTTCTACTCAGCCATGCCGCGATCCGATTAACGCCGTCTTCTGCTTTTTGCATCATTGTCTCCCAGGAATCACTTTCAAAGACTACAACCGTATCGCCCGCGTAGCAGATGAATAAAGTTCCATTTTGCCCAGCTCCGCTCCGTTTATGACTGAGTTAGTTTTTGTTTGACATTTCTACAGCGTTATTACGAACTGCCCAGCTTTGCTCCGCTTTAGTGGAATTTAGTCTTTATGCTTTTAGAGCGTGTTTACGTTCATGCGATTGATGGGTAGGTGCGATAACGGCTGAGAAACTATTGGGAAATTTAGTACTTAGTGTTTATTATTTATTGAATAGTAGGCGTTTCGCAATCATAGTCATCTTTTATGTTTGTTTGTGAGCCCATGGTAATAGTATGCAACTGTCCTTGATTGGCAGATCTTTACGTAAGATAAGTTTTGCGCCAGAAAGCAGAATCTACTAATTTAACCTCATTCTGATTCTGAGAACTTTTTCAACAACCAACTGTCAGAATCGGTCGTTGAGAAAACCAAAAAGCTTTCAAGTTGATGGTTGAGAGATATGATGCTATAGAAGAACTAAATACTGGTAAGTTATCCAGTGTTAAAAAATAATAATAATAACAATAACCACCGGTAGCTTGGGCCTCGCCCCGCTGCCGGCGGCACTCTAGGTTTAGGTTTTTTTATAGTATTTTGTTTTTTTTATTATATAAATATTGTAAAAAAACTTAAATTTAAGACTATAAATAAATATGTGTATAACAATAGTAAAATTATCTGACATTGACCCACTCATACTGAATCTCAATCAACACGCCTAACCAAAATAATAGGTTGTAAAATGACGCTCAACATTTAGCTTTCACTTAGATACATCTACCTAATTCACTTAGAGGCATAACCTTTAGGGAACACCAGTTCTAGTTAACGGAAAGGTCATCACGATCCAGATCCTACCTAATTATCAATTTACAAGCGTCACCACCGGACCGCCCAACCCATTGAACAAATTGCAATTGCATTGCAGGCTGCTCGTATAGCTTATTATATCTCGCTTCTTGAAATCATCAGCTTCACACCTCATTACAATCTTTTACCTATCAATATGGAATGTAAAAAAATCTTAGTCAATGCTTTTACTATAATTCTAGCCACAGAGTAGAAGTTGTGATTCTACTCGTATCTTAACAAGCTAGAGTTACAGAAGAAAGAAAGTAACAAAATTTGGGTTTGCCAAAGACCACTTCGAGATACTAAATTATCAAATTTTATACTGCCCTGAAATATTGCTGACATTAATATCACGTTACGTTATTTCGGAAAACATTATTGCTCATTGAGTAACAAATGTGCGGTGTTTTAACCGACTTCCAGAAAGTTGTATAGTATAATTATTTTTAGCAAAAAATAGCATGACCGACTTCAACCGTGTAAAGGATTCGCGAATATTGCGCACGGATTGATGAAGCATTTTTCACGTTTTTGATGATTAATTTAAAAATGGCTTATACGATTTCGATTTAATTTAAAATGAATCAACAAGTGTACACTTCGAACCACAATGTAAAACGTTATGCGTGGTAACACTTTAAAAAAATATATACGCGTCGAATTGAGTAGGTACCTCAATAAGCAATAAGGCCGCCCTTTGTTGCACTATTTTATGTCGCTTGTTTTTTTTCCTTTCTGTGTTTCTGTTCTGAATTGTATTTTAGTGTTAACAATAAAGTGTGTATCTATCTATCTATCTATCTCCTCCGTTTCGTCGGTCAAAAATCTGGACGTATTTTTTACCTGTTCTTGTCAACCAAGAAGTCATCAGTCATCACGATGCAGCTCTTAATTCTAATTATTTATAACTGTTGCCTACATAAAAGAGTCATTGCGGCCCGGTGGGCCGTCCAACCTATTCGACAAATTGCAATGCGTTGACTCAATTCCTTGTTGCTATAACTACATTCGGTTTTGCTAATGACGAGTTTACATTATTGTTGTTAATTGATTATTTTTAAACGTTTTAAAACTTTATATTGTCCTGTACTCCTGGGATAATAAACTCTTAAATCTCACTCTCTCAATCTCAAACTCTTAAATTTTTCTGAAAACATTTGTTCATACGTAGGTAAGCCGAGGTAGCCTAAAAGTAGTGACATCCGCCTTACAATCGTGAGGTCGTGGGTTCAAATCTCGGTCTCGTACCAATGAGTTGTTTGGAATTTAAGTACGGAATTTAACACCACTGGCTTTTCGGTGAAGGAAAACATCGTGAACCAACCTGCATACGTCCGTAGAAGAAATTCGATGGCGTAATGTGACTCCACCAATCCACACTCGGCCAGATATGGCCCAACCGCTCTTCTTGAGTAGGCCTACATCCTGCAGTGGACTATTAAAAAGTCTTACTTCAAAGGATTATTTACTGTAATCACGACTCTAATTACATTAAGCGTCACTGCCCAACCCATTTGACAAATTGCCTTGCGCTGACTCCATGCCTCATCGCCTTAGCTCATTGCTAGTCTCGCCAGAATTCGCTACGTGACTGAATTTCGCTAATGAACAGCTGCAGATCGAATCAAGATAGAGATCCGTAGACTATCCAAAGTTACCGACAGCGCAGCGGATAGCTGTAGCTAATCGAAGAGTCAGTAGGCAAAGCACATATTTATTGGAAGAAGTCGCATCGGAAATCAAGGGAGACTGTTAGAATCATTCTGCATTCCAGCATTATATTTGACGGCTGACATTATGGTTACGATAAAACGAATCCGCTACGTTATTTGCTAAATAAACAGTAACTGTAAAAGCCGTGCTGGTCTAGTGGTAATAATACTCGCCTTGCAATTGTGAGGTTTTGGGATCAAATCCCGGTCCCGTACCACGGAATTTCATACCACTATATTTTCGGTTAAGGAAAATATCGTGAGGCAACCTGCATACATATTGGACGTATGAAAAACGTAAAGAAATTCTATGACGTATGTCAAATCGCCAACCCACACTGGGCCAGATTGGTGGATTGATGGATATAGCCAAATCACCCTTCCTGGGTATGTCTATTTTAGCAGTGGGCCATTAAAAAGGCCGGCACTGCACAGTACTTTATATGGCCATAAAATCAGTCTAAAATAATTAATTAAAATGTTCATCGCCAGTTTTGGCCACTTCACGTGTGTCGTCGGTCTCCGTAGCCGGCGGCCAACTGCCTGGTTTCTTTGAACCAACGGTGCCAACGGGTCCTACGGAATCCTGCGACGATTTATTTGCTTTATTACAATTTTGACCTGATTCAGTTAACTCACTGGAAACCTTTGATTGGATATTCCTTTGATTAAAGAGATTCTGGTCGTTTACTATCTTTTATTTAAACATCTGTTATTGTAAAATTGTCATGAAATTAAAATTGTCAGCTTTGCCTTACAAAATGCAAACCCTTGTCTAGTCCAGTCCAGGTACCACCGAGGTACCTGTCATAATCATAAGCAACGTTAATACAGAACCCTGTATGATTTTAAAAAAAATTCTATACAAAAAATTCTTCGACTCTCGACAAAATGCATGGAACTGCTCATTTTCCGCGATTTTAAGTTTGGTTCCATAGTAAAAAAAAATGAAAATTGTTCATAATGGATGAATGAATAAATCTAAAAGTTCCTGTATACAGGGTTATCCAGAATTGGTGTACTAAGCTGAAAGGAGGTGATTCAGACCATCATTGGAACAACTTTTACTATGGGGCCAACCCAAAATTCGAGGAAAAAAATCAGCTGTTTCATACATTTTGTAGATTCCGAGTTGCAATTTTGTATGGATCCGTTGATTTTTTTGTCGAATTTGGTTGGCCTCATAGTAAAAGTTGTTCCAATGATGGTCTGAATCACCTCCTTTCAGCTTAGTACCCAATTCTGGATAACCCTTTATACAGGGGTTTTTAGATTTATTCATTCATCCATTATGAACAACTAGTTTTTACCCGCGGCTTCGCCCGCATGATATTTTGATTTTTGACGCAATATCATTATATTTTTTTTTATTAATGACAATACTACACTACTACTACATAGAAAGCCATTGGATCATCCACAGACCCTTATATTATAATTTATAGCCTATGTGTTATTCTGGTATATAATCTATATTATTGCAAAGTTTCATCTCAATCCGTTTAGTAGTTTTTGCGTGAAAGAGTAACAAACATCCATCCATCCATTCATCCATCCTCACAAACTTTCGCGTTTATAATATTAGTAGGATATTTTTTTTTTACTATGTGGTGTTCCTAATCACCTCCTTGCTTAGTATATGTTAAGCAGATAGCCCTGTAGATTTCTATCAGGGCTGGTTGGAAGCGGCTCACATCCAGCGCGCGACGTCAATTTATTTGCTCTATAACAATTTCGACCCGATTCCGTCGCGTCTCGTCACTGTGAAAACTCCATTAGACTGCTTTGATGAATGATCAAGGAGAATCTTATTGCGGTCGTTTGCTCTGTTTCAATTTCAATATCTGATTTAGAATTTGACCCAATTATATATTTACACTAAAATATATATCATTTTAGCCATAGAAAAGGCATTGATGGACATATTCCCTTGTAAATCTTTTGTGATAAGGCGGTTAGTGTTTTTTTTAATTTACATTTTCACTTAGATTTTATTTTATTATATTTTTACTTTAAAAATCTACTGAGATATTTTTTTTAATATTTTTTATAAAACAATCAGTGACAAAGATAAACCTTGTCAAAGTTTGAGAGTGGGGGCTCGTGACGGCACTAGCCGGTACATTTGATAGCGGTTAGTGACGTCACTCGGAATTTTAACGGACTATAAATTAATAAATTTTTGTTAAATTAACAAAAGAAAAATACGTGTCTAATATTTTTTGACAATTTATCTGACGGACTAATTATATTTTTTAGTTAACAAACAAGGTTTTTTTTTTATGTGTGTCTTTTTTTTTATACATGTGTGAGTGCGTCGGTGTTGCGCCGCCATAGTTCAACTGTCAAACCAAGGCGTAGTTTCCTTGTGCGTTGATGTGTGTGTAAATTGTCTGTACACGGCGAGGCGTAGTTTTGGTCGGCTTCACTTGTTTGTTCACAACATTCTGTCTTGATATTTTTATTTTGGTCTGAGGCCTATTGACTTTACTTTTTCTTTTGCTAATGTTCAAGCTTTGGTGCGTATATTAAATGTGTCCATGGTCAACCAAGTATCAAGAGAGGTATTTCGACACAAGTACCGCAAGTCTGTCACCATCAGTGGGAGGAGCGGCCCACGCTGATGAGTGAAGGGCGACTATCGATAAATTCGCATTCGATTACACTCAGTGAGTATAGGTATTTACCTATACTCACTGAGTGTAATCACACACACACTTCAGGCCACATGTACCTATGTATCTCTACAAACCAGCTAGTATACCTAATTCATCTATGCTTCGTATATACCTTGTAATTATAATTCATCTCACAAAACAAACTAGGAGATGAGATTGTTTCACGTTTTGAGGTATCCTGTCGATCCTGTCTATGTATTTTAAGTTTTTCGGATAATTGTTTTCCATCTAATCAATAGCATAGGTACGTCAAAGTCATCCTATGGTTAAAATTTTGAGAATATATATTTAATACCTACCAATACTAAGCCATGTTGGTCTAGTGGTAATGATACTCGCCTTACGGCCGTGAGATCGCGGATTCAAATCCCGGTCCCGTACCAATGAATTCCTTGGAGTTTATGTACGGAATTTCACACCACTGGCTTTTCGGTGAAGGAAAATATCGTGAGGCAGCCTGCATATGTCTGTAGAAGAAATTCTATGGCGTATGTGAATCTACCAACCCGCACTGGGCCAGCGTGGTGGGCACCCCCTCGTGGGTAGGCCTACGTCCTCTAGTGGACCATTAAAAAGGCTGGTACAGAGTACAGTACTACCAATATATTTTTAATTTTGAAAAAAACGTATGCAGAGTTATCGCCAGGCTAGGGTCTATACTATAACTCGGCCGAAACGTCGGGATGAGGAGGTATTTATTTATCTCGTAATTTTAGTGCGCGATTAGTCCCGTAGTATATAATAATAATAATAGGGTCTATAAGTTTCTAAGTTACCTCTATTATGTGGACTTACTTTTTAGTAGTGTCCAGCCCTCGCTAAAGAGTAAACAGCGACCATTGCTAAATGGGTATAATCCTGTTGAACACCATAATGTCCATAACACAAGCCGTTAGGCCACGGACTGCTCGTGGGCACTAATTCAGTGACCCCAGACCCCAGGGTCAGTTGTGGCCTCCACTTAGCCCTTGCCGACGCCCAGGGCCGGATTTAGAAGCGTAGAGGTCCCGGGGTAACCAAGGAGTGGAGGTCCCTTGGTAATAAATAGAACAAATAAGTGCTCCTTTATGATGGGCGCTAAATTAAAAGTACTTAGAATTTGTGCAAAAAAGCAACGTTATAGGTGAGGTCGCCCGTGTGCTTTTTAATAATTTTGTTACGTTGACAACACTGCTCTGTCATTGCTAGTACAAATAAAAGTGTTTGATAGTTGGTAGACACCAATTCGGTTTCTATTAGTAGACTCGAGTCTACCAAGTAGTCGTTACCTTGGATGCTGATTAAAATCTTATTGTTAATTCACCGTAACGACAGGAGGGTTTTTTTTTGCACAAACTCTTTTAGGACGTTTTTGAGTTATATTTTACTGATTGCCTGATTCATAGGCCTGATTAGAGTGAATAAATATAGGTCAATAGCTTTTGTCAATATTTGAGAATAATAACACACATTTTGTTTTACAAAAATGCAGCACCGACTTCCACCGTGTACAGAATTCTAATAATTTATACATTTTTGTCGATTTATCAAACACGGCTCAGCCTATTTCGAGAAAATTTAAATGGAACCACATTGGACGTACACTCTTTCAAACTAAAAAAGACTTTTTTAAATTGGTTAACAATTAGCGAAAATAATGATGACCATACAGAAAAAAATACATACACACGAACGTAGTACCTTCTCCTTTTTGGAAGTCTGTAAAAAGAAAAGTTGTTTGCTAGTGTATATTGGGTGGATTTTTTTTCCGAAATACATTGTGGTCCCTTATTGTTGGGGCCCCGGCCATTTGCCTTCCTCTAAATGCGGGTCTACCGACGCCATTCAATTTGCGATCCTTTTTAAAATTTAAAAATCCAGCGATAAAACTAAGTGGTAGCTTTGAACCCGTGGCAAACTGATAATGACAACTTGAATTTAAAAATCTTTGCACAAAACATGTATTTATATGGAAATGACCCGTAAAAGTCATGGGTTCAATTATCGTAAAGTTGTACACTTGTAATACAAACTTATTTTCTTCTTATCAATCTTAATTGCTGCCTGATACATATAAGGCAGAGATAGACTGGGGCAGATAATAATTATAATCCATTATTTTACAAAAAAGTACAATGAGTATAAAAACGGCAAGAAATGTAAACGAGTGATATTACAAGCCATTTATGTGTGTCATGCATGAGAGTTCATATAAAATTGGCCTACTCTACTACAAAACACAAAACTAACAAAAAAAAACATTTTCAAGCCCTTCTTTTCTTTGCACCCTTTGCCTAATAACACCTTATATACTGCACTTGCATTTTTATACATACAGGTATATTCTATTCATCTTCCACATACCCAGAAATACATTCCCAAATATTACAAAAACTATTTTAAAAAGAATTAGCATAATAATTTCGAAATGCAAATCATTCCGGCGACATTATCTATGCATCGCCCATATATTTTCATAACCACAAAAAGATAACTGCCCTATAAATCAGTTTAAAGACCCGTAATCCGACTACTGGCAGTTAAACGCGTGTTTAAATTGAAAACAGTCAGTTTATATGGAGCAGATACATTGAAACTGTAAAGCTGGATACACATTATGTGCAACGCAACGCGATGTCTAATGTAACGCGCCGCAATGACTCTGATCGTAGGTACTGAAAACAGCTGCAAGTAAAGATATTATTTTGTGGAATAAAAAAATTCAGCTGGATTAAAAGAGTTACGAGCGAGTAACGTATTAATTAATGTAAGCAATCACGAGGACGACAAGTACCTATATTTTGCACAACGCATAAGTCTCGCTATCCAGCGGGGCAATGCGTTTGGGCACGTTGCCAGTCATAAAGGATCATTTGAACTATCAATAGACTATTTTATGTCTATGGCTAGTTTAAGCGATCCTTTTTAGTTAGTTTTTAGGGTTCCGCACCTCAAACGGAAAAAAACGGAACCCTTATAGGATCACTTTGTTGTCCGCCTATCCGTTTGTCCGTCTGTGTGTATGTCAAGACTCTTTATCTCGGGAACGCGTAAAGATATCGAGTTGAAATTTAAACTGTATACGTATATCTATGGTATCTTGCAGTTGTGTGAAAGAAAAACTTCTCAGTTATCGTTTAAAAAGTTAGAGTCCTTTATGTCGTAAAAAACTGCATAATTCGGCAAATATCAAAACCTACGGGGTACTTTCCGTTGACATAGAACTATGAAATTTGGCGAGAAGCATTGTCTCAGAGCACACATATAGAAATAAATCTGAAAACTGAACATTTTTATTTCAATCACAAAAAAATAGGGGCTCAAAATTTACAAAATATGGGTTCAAAATTCAAAGTGAGTAAATTGTATCATGTAAGGTATCATATAAAATAACTTCATTAGGACATGCTAATACAGGTTTTTAATTATTTTAATAACGTGTTTTTACGGAACCTTTAACAAGTGCGAGTCAGGCTCGCACTTGTCCGGATTTTTTGTGTATTTTTTCTTTATATTGTAGTGTATAATGCTTAGTTAATATTTAATTCACTTTAAAAACATATAAATTGAAAAAATATCACAATTTACGTATTACTTTTTATACTCTCTGAGCTTTTGCTAAGCCAATCCATTTAGCATGATTTGATTTTACATTTAAATTTCTCATTATATGCACATTTTTTATACTAGATTTTTCCCACGAATCTGTCAAAAGACAGAATCACAGAAATGACATTAACAGTTCTGACAATTAAAATATGCACTTATCTTCTTACTTTCTTAAAAATAAAAAATAGTACCTACAACTTATTTACTTGTACAAAGCGTAATGTGGATTGCCCGTAGCTAAATCAAAGTCCTAAAGATATTCCAAAAGCTCAATCATCAATCATTTTCAGCATGGTTCACGGTCAGCAACACCACGCTGAATTTTAAATTGCTCCTGCAGTCTGTACTCGGCCGAGACACGGGCCCGGGATGAAATCAGGCCGATTTGGACGCTCGATGCGGTTCCGGCCGAAATGTATCGGGTGTCGAGACGCACTTTCTCTCGATTTCGAGAGATACAAATTGCCCTATTTCCTGAAAAATGGGTGAATGAATCAGTTGACTCGCAGTTTTACTTGTCACCAATACTATCGTACATAATTAATTTTGCAAAAAAACGGCATGACCGACTTCAACCGTACACACACACCGTACAGATTTCGCGAATATTTCGCACGAATTGATGTAGCATTTTTCACATTGTTGTTAATTTATTAAAAAATGGCTCAGCCGATTAATTTCGAAGTATTTCATTTCCAATAAAAAAATAATTATCGAAGTCGGTCAAAAATGTAGTAGAATGGACTAATAAAGGCTGATTCGTACGAGCGTTTGATACGTTCGTACGTGTGCAAATTCTGGTGGGAACATTGCCATTTTTCTATGAAACAGCAGCAGCAGCCAGTAGGTTGTACATTGTACAATGAACATTCCTTTTACGTAATTTACCAAGTTCTGCTAACATTAATAGTAGATTAGTAGCCAAGGGCTGTAAGGCATCAATTGCAGCCCGAGATATTTAGGCGCACGAGCGCAGCGAGGGCTCCTATAGTTCGAGGGTGCAATTGGTGCTTACACCCGAGCTAACTATTCTGCTTTACATCTCGGTAAGTAGAAAAAAACCGTCATTACAAGAATAAAACATTTTATTGAAATTGAGAGGTATATAGGACAAGATCAATTCATACATCGTCAAATCTCACCTTTTATTCACTTACAAAGTTACGAGTTCTCTCACTCTACATAATGCTGACGATAACGTTTCATTGACCTTTAATAGGTCAGTAGGTAGATTACTTACCGCCCTAGGGCTTTTCTAGTTACATTATTACCCTAGAGTGCTAATTAGTCACCTACAAGCTCCATTTGGAGGTAATAAGAACGTACTTACCGAACATGAGAGATGTAAATGAATTAAACTACTTGTAAGGGCAGAAGAACTGTTGCAAGAATTGCTTCATTTTAGGTTTTTGGTTTGAGTAATGTGCCCATATCCTACTAACCATAATAAATATTTATATTATTTACCAGCTGCGCCCCGCGACGTTACCCACGATAGCCCGAGATAAAAAGTAGACTGTGTTAATCCAAGATCTAAGCTACCTCCATACCAAATTTCATCTAAATCGGTTGAACCGCTTGTCTGTGAAAGAGTAACAAACATCCATACATACTCACAAACTTTCGCGCTAAATATTAACGTACAAGAACCAAAGTTAAACGATTAGGAAGAGATGGTAGAGTTAGAATGATTCATACAAGTTAAAGGTATAAAGACAAAAGTTGGTCCGTTACCAAACCCACTTCCTAACCAACGTGGGCAGTTAAGTGTTTATCTAAAACATTTAATTGGACGATAAAAATGTACGATAATGCGTCTCCAATAGTGCTCTTAAGTGTTCTCTGTCTAAAATATCACTAAGAATGAATAGGCGTACTTGCTTCCGTGGACTTAGCATTTACCATCTTTGAGGAGTTTTCATATCGCTACCATTATTAAAGTTAGTCATATCTTTTGTAAATGTATTCATGAAAAATGCCAAGTCGATGTATATATTTATTGTTGTCTTCTTGTTTTTGTAGCGTTTGAAACCATGAAATCATCGTGACTATATTGCGTGTATTATACGGATTGCGTGTATGAATAAAATATTCATTCTTGGAACTTCTCTTTTAATATTTCGTTGATAATTTATATCTACCTATTGCTTTAAAACAGTAAATAAATATAAATAAATATTTTTGGAACATCTTACACACGGTCTCTGACCCCAAACTAAGCAATAAAGCTTGTGATATGGCTGCCAGAGACTGATATACATACTACATATATTTTTAAATACATACTTATATAGATAGTAGGTAACTAAATAACACCCAGACACAGAGCAAACACTTATGTTCATCAGATAAATATTTGTTCTGGGTGGGTATCGAACCCACGCCTCTTTGACCCAGAAGTTAGGGTCACTAACCACTGAGCCACCGAGGCAGTCAAAGGTATGTATATCTTTAGTTTACTGCTAGATACTTATCAGCCTTTTCTTGTCTTTATTTTATCCATAACAAGGACTCTCATAGCTATAGTAGAAAATTCTACTTGTTCTACTTCTCTAATTCTACTTCTCTCCTTGTTATGATAAAAAAAACCGGACAAGGTCAGGCTCGCACATCGAGGGTTCCGTACAAATCCAGAAAATTTCACAAAATTGGGAAGTAAGTTGTTAAAATAACATAACCATCGACCAAAAAGGTTTTTTTTTTCACTTTTCTTGATCACTTTTCATCGAAAATTACACATTGTTAAAATAATTAAAAACCTGTTTTAGCATGTGCTAATGAAGTTCTTTTATGTGATACCTTACATGATACGATTTACTCACTTTGAATTTTAAACCCATATTTTGTAAATTTTGAGCCCCTTTTTTTGTGATTTAAATAAAAATGTACAGTTTTCAGATTTATTCCTATATGTGTACTCTAAGACAATGCTTTTCGCCAAATTTCATAGTTCTATGTCAACGGGAAGTACCCTGTAGGTTTTGAATTTTGTGAGTGTCGAAATATGCTGTTTTTTACGACATAAAATGTGTACTCTAAGACACTGCTTTTCGCCAAATTTCATAGTTCTATGTCAACGGGATGTACCCTGTAGGTTTTGAATTTTGTGAGTGTCGAAATATGCTGTTTTTACGACATAAACGGCTCTAACTTTTTTATACGATAACTGAGAAATTTTCCTTTTGCACAACTGCAAGAAACTATAGATATACGTACACAGTTTAAATTTCAACTCGATATCTTTACGCGTTCCCGAGATAAAGAGTCTTGACATACACACAGATGGACAGACAGACTACAAAGTGATCCTATAAGAGTTCCGTTTTTTTCCGTTTGAGGTACGGAAACCTAAAAATGTAGGACTGGCTTTGGACCACCTGTTGACACTATCTCAATGGTAGTCTTTAAGTAGGTAATGGTATCTAAGTACACACAACTAAAATGTAGATATAGATAGATATATATCTCCTTATTGTGTGCACTAATTCTATAAACTACAATAGAAGGTACAAAGTAGGTACTTATCTTAAATTAGTGCTACAAATGGCGGCCTTATCGCTGACAGCGATCACTACCAAGAAACCATTACAGCATCATGTATCAACTATAAACCAACTGTAAAAATGTATTAATAACCTACGGATGAGCTTTAGTGTTAAAATATGGCCTACAATTCTACTCAACCAATAAAACATGTATTTACAAGTAATAAAATCGCTATCTTTGTTATTGACATCATTATGTAAATACGGTCGTGATAACTCTTTAAGAATGAAATTTTGGATTGTGTTGATGATGTGCAGAGGGACAACATGAAACAAATTACGAACGAAACGAGCATTGGCTTACATCGAATCATGATTGTTACATAAATTAATTGTGCCATATGAGCGTTCAAAATAGCAAAAGTGAAAAATAATTGTGTTAGTCAATTTAAAAAAAAAAAGCAAAGTCACAAATTGTCATTGTATTGTCATTTTGAAGCTAAAGCACAGACAATTTGAATTGTTTAAAACACAGATAAAAACAGTTCGTCGAGCTGAACATTCGCAAACTTACACACGCACACTAGCTACTAGCAACTAGCACATCTAATTATTTTAATATCTCAGGCACACTATATTTGAGGTCATAAAGGTTTTATGTGCATAAAAATGAAATCCAAAATGCAATTCAAAAATCATTTATTATATTAATGAGAGAAAGGTTGGTAGCAAAGTTCCCATCTGTCCCTTACAATATTTTGTATTATCACATTAAGCTTGTACAGAAACGGTAGTTGTATGAATGAACTCGACTGGTTCCAACCAATTCGAATTATTCAAGCTATTCGGTGAGGATTTTGTCATCAAAAAATTGTTATGAGCTATCAAACCGGGAATTTAATTTTGATAGAGTGCCTTCCGGTGTATGAGGTGTGTATTTTGAAATAGCAGTTGAGTGGGTAGATCTAACTTGTTAACGATTTTATTTGAATTTAAATTATTGCCTTAATTAGTAACCTGGAAAGGGCGTATCAAGTTTCAAGTGATAGGTTTATGGGTTTGTAATATTTGCTCATAATTTAATTCTAAAATAATTGATTTAACTACGTGAATAGACTTGTAGGGTGATTTTGAAAAAGTGAGCGTTATTGCTCTCAGTTGTTTTTGTTATCAAGAAGTTTATTGCTATTTCATTTTCTAATGTTATATGTAACTTAAACTCTATAGTTTTTTTTTTACAAATATACGAAGCCATGCGTGAAGAAGAATAAAATAATCTCGGTTTTCCTTCGATGCCTTACTTACTACGAAGCGCTTTGACTCAACATTTCGGATTCGTACCTACCGCCAGAAAACGGTAAAGTCTGCACACTTTCCTGTTTCCTAGGCGATATAAACTAAAGCTTTTCAGAGTCAGTGTGAAAAGGTATGGACTAAGTCTGCATGCTTCATCATCGATCACAACGTCCCTTGGTACCATCAAGCGAGGTCGGTGGTCAAGCTAGAAATCAATAATTAACTTTTATAGAGATTGTAGCTGTGACACATCTAATCCTAACATCGTCACAAATACATTGGCATCGATTCTATCATCATTACAAACGTACGCGACTTAATGCGATGTACATTTTAATCCCATATTAATGTAATCCAAGCAACTTGTCAATTTATAATCCCTTTAATTACCCACTCACAGCAATTAAACATGCTTTTGACAAGCACCAAGCTCATTTTGCGGCTATTTTATTCTTATATCGAAGCTTTAAAGTTGAGATTCGTATGTGTAGATGGAAAGTAGAGAAGGGCTAGTGTTGTGCCATAAATGGCGAAGTGCGCAATCGACTCGCGTCGTGGATTCGATTAGACTCGCATGTCTCGATACGTCGATACGATGATGATGTAATTGCCGATTAGTTGTGATTGCTGTAACTGTTTATATTTTGTTAAAATTATTTGCTTATGCAAAGCAAGATGAAGACTTCAGTGAGCGATTAGTGTGACAGTTATTTTTAGGGTTTCGTACCTCAAAAGGAAAAAACGGAACCCTTATAGGATCACTTTGTTGTCCGTCTGTCCGTCTGTGTGTATGTCAAGACTCTTTATCTCGAGATCGCGTAAAGATATCGAGTTGAAATTTAAACTGTATACGTATATCTATGGTTTCTTGCAGTTGTGTAATTTAAAAACTTCTCAGTTATCGTTTTAAAAAGTTAGAGCCGTTTATGTCGTAAAAAACCGCATATTTCGACACTCTCAAAAATCATAACCTACAGGGTACTTCCCGTTGACATAGAACTGTGAAATTTGGCGAAAAGCATTGTCTTAGAGTACACATATAGGAATAAATCTGAAAATTGTACATTTTTATTTAAATCACAAAAAATAGGGCCTCAAAATTCACAAAATATGGGTTCAACATTCAAAGTGAGGAAATCGTATCATTTAAGGTATCCTATAAAATAACTTCATTAGCACATGCTAAAACAGGTTTTAATTATTTTAACAATGTGTTTGTACGGAACCCTCGATGTGCGAGCATGACTCGCACTTGTCCGGTTTTTTTAATGCCAAATAAACCACCAACTCACCTGATGGAAAGCGTAGTTGTAGCCGAAGATAGTGTAGACCTAGAAGATACCTATTCAGTTAGGTGGGAGTATTTTTAAATCTCAACGAATAAGTGAGGGTCTTACAAGTTTAACGCGCGTCTCTACATTATACATTCACTAGTTTTACCCGCGGCTTCACCCGCATGATATTTTGATTTTTCGATGCAATATCATTATAATTTATAGCCTATGTATTATTCTGATGTATAAGCTATATTATTGCTTAAGTTTCATCTCAATCTGTTCAGTAGTTTTTGCGTGAAAGAGTAACAAACATCACAACACAGTAGGATTATACCTATTACAGAGTACAGGTGTAAAATTGAAAAACTTTAGTAACCCTTTAGTAAAAATACTTATCTACGTACATTTTTAATTAGCTAAGAATCACTATTGCATGACTTTTCAAAATCAAACATTGCTCCATTTGTTTTGGAGCCATGTGTCCGTTTGTGATATAGATATATATGTACTCATCCACAATCAGACATACAGATAAGACAGACAGACAGAGACGTGGAATACGTCCAGAACTAAAAAAACCACTCAACCGATTTCGATAAAATTTAAAAAGAATCTCTGAACTGTGATCTACTAAACAAAAAATAATCATCAAAATCGGTTTATCATAGGCGAAATAATAGCGTTACATACATATAGAAACACGTACAGTCGAATTGAGAACCCTTCTTTTGAAGTCGGTTAAATAAAGGAATAAACTAATCAAACATACAGAGTGAAGCTAGATAACACCATATATAAATGATGTCAGAAATCAAAGTACCGATAGACCGAATCATACAAATCGGCGGATGTGAAGTTAGCTACAAGCTGCGCAATATACAGTCTTGGCCAAAAGTATTAGGCACCTTTAAAAAATCAAAATGCATGTTTACTACTTAACCAATAACTGAGTGCTTATCTTAAATGACTTACCGGGGTCATAAATTTCTTAGAATATCAAGCGGCTCTTTGTTAAGGTCATAAAACACCTGGTGACCGAAAACAAAGGATTCGGTTTTCTTTCAGTCTTACCAGTCAATGTTTGGTCACTTGTGTTCTGGACTCTAACAAGTAAACAAGCTTTCATTTCTGTTGATGTGATTAAATTGACACCTAATTTTGTTAAAAATGCCAAAAAGGAGTACAATTCTGACTGAAGCTCATACAAAGCTGCGCGTTGATTGGATATTGCGCAGTTTGTACCTAACATCACATCCGCCGACTTGTTTTGATTCGGCTTATGCGCTGTGTAATTTTCGAGATACTTTTACCAAATAAAACGTAGCTGATTCAGAGCAATGATATATTTCATACATCTTACATTAAATCAGAGTAATCATAACAGGGCAGATGATTTAGCTGCGTGGACGCACCGTTGCGTGTCTATAAATAAAAGTTGAGGAAATTTCTGAATGGTTCGCTGTACTTATACCAGGACTGATCAGCAATATGTGTCAGAATGTTTAACTGTTGTCAGCTACATTTGAACCGAATTTTCCGTAAATTTTACCGATAATCGTTCATTTGTTTTTTGTAGGAAGGTTTAGAAACTTTCTTTCATACAGTTGATCACCAAAATGATTATATCGATCTCCTGGTGTTAAATGTAAGCTAGCTACAAGTCTATAAAATAACAGACCAGCATCCTTGATTTGATTGTAAAGGTTAATTTCGTAAAAATCACTACTGCTATTTTATTATAACATTTACGAGTACGAATCTTTTAAAATCTCTTAAAACTGATTGTCAAGTGAAAAATATTTTTCCCAACAATTTAAGTACCTATTTTTGATGTGTATTTTAGGCGTAAGTTGACTATACTCTATAAAATTTAACTTGATCTCTGCGACAGCTGTCAGAAAAATTACGCCTATGAAGTCCTGAATTTCTTAATAGTACAGACAGTACCTGTCAATGTCATACTTTATGGGCATGCCGATTAGTGATGGGCGACGAATGATTATGACCACAGAGTTTTAGATAGAGTTTTATTTAAAATATCGATAGCTTATACTAACGATATTTTAAATAAAACTTAATTTATCATTAATTTTATTGTATTTATTTATTTATTTGCAAGATCACATACATTAAGTTACAATTAAATCTTAATATAAGACTAATTAACTTGTATTTTAATATCATAACATTTTTTACATGTGTAATTAAATTAAACCCAACTATATGTTACATTACCATCGATAATAGTGAAAAACGTCGATAAATACTATCGTTACATTATTATGAGTATTTAATTAATATAATAACATTATTTACATGTGTACATACTTGATCTTGAATAATAGTAAGTAAATAAAATCCAATTTCTCACCTTCAACTACTCATTAGATTTCATTACAACATTGTTTAAAAATCGATTTTTTCCATCACTATCTCAACTCTAAAAATGTCAATCTTCTATGCCAATGTCACTGTCGCAGAGATCAAGTTAAATTTTATAGAGTATAGCAGTTTTTCTAAACAAATTTATTATTAGAAAAAGAACATTTGATGTCCTTGCTGACTATCAAACTCCTATCCTAGAATAATTCGGTCTGTCTGATGGCCACATCAATCAGGAGAGCTTGAGAATCAACAGCAATGCTAGAAAAAACGTCCGAATGGTAAAAATAAAAAACAGGCATTCCGTTTCGGAAGAAATGTTGATCAAATTAGTTTTTTACTTCTATCTAATTGTGCCAGTTTATTTTGATTGCTGCTCTTTCT
Source organism: Hypomecis punctinalis (assembly GCA_949316475.1). Classification (NCBI taxonomy): domain Eukaryota; kingdom Metazoa; phylum Arthropoda; class Insecta; order Lepidoptera; family Geometridae; genus Hypomecis; species Hypomecis punctinalis. Next base: position 25,553,494 of record OX438799.1, on the reverse strand, counting down.
TCAAACGTTGGATTTAAAGACAAAAAGTGTTCGGATGGTTCATCATTACGAAAACGTGGTTTAAGGAAATACTCCTTTTATATTTTGATACGTTTGATCTAAAAAGGTTTATCTTGTTTTGTTCATTAGAGTGTAAATCGTTTCGATAGTCTGATAAAATCAAGTACAATAATACTACAGAGCGTGTAGACATACATTCTTAATAGAAACAATTAACATTGATGGAAAATAGAGATTTTGTACAAGCACACTACCAAAGTTACCTTCGAATATATTTCAAACTGTATTTGCAGTCTTATAGAAATCATAAGAGTTCTTTCAAATTTGTTTTTCAAACTTAATGATTGACTTTGGATCAGATTTAGATAGATTGGCTAATAGTGGTAGTGACACCCACCTTACAATCGTGAGGTCGTGGGTTCAAATCCCCAGTCCCGTACCAATAAGTTCTTTGGAATTTATGTACGGAATTTAATACCAATGGCTTTTCGGTGAAAGAAAACATCGTAAGGCTACCTGCATACTTCCGTAGAAGAAATTCTATGGCGTATGTGAATCCACCGACCCGCACTGGGCCAGCTTGGATATGGCCCAATCACCCTTCGTTGGTAGGCCTATATCCTGCAGTGGACTATTAAAAAGGCTGATACAGTACAGTACAGTACCGGTTTGAATTAAAATCAGAATACTGAAGGTTTGGTCTTGAAGACATCAAATAAAATATCATTTACCAAATGTAGAGCCACTTAAAATCAAACTTAATGGTGTCTATGAACACGGGGTGAGTCCTTGCGCAGTGACAATTTATTCATGTGTCAGCGGTGTAAAGAGTGGAGATTTCTGCAGCTTCTAGCTAAATTCGCGAACACCATTTCGATTCGATACGTTTATTCGAATCGGTAGTCAAGTTACGTCGGTTTCTCAAAATGCTACAGCGTACAATTTCTGAAGCTCAATGCAGTAAATTCTACAAAATTGCGTGAACGCGATTCCGTGAGGTTTAGTGTACTTAAATATGTCACATGAACAATACTGTAAATGGCGGGAAGCTGGCGGTAAACTACGCGGTAATGGTAACAAGTCGCCCCAGTAACTCGAGATTTAATCTGTGAGATACTTAGTTATAGCGATGGTGGTGGGATAAGTGTTTGAAATCGTGATATAGACTAAAAGGCCCCACTGACTATCGCGCCAAATGGATGACATCCATTCGATGTTACGAGTTTGTGACTTCGTCAATAGAAATGGCGACATTTCATTAGTTTAGCGAGCGCTTTAAAAAAATAGAAAAAAAATTAGTACAATTTAGTAACTTGTCTGATGTTGTTTTCAAACTTTCGCGATTTGAACACATTATTATTATATATCACGGGACTAATCGCGTACAAAAATTACGAGATAAATAAATACCTCCTCATCCCGACGTTTCGGCCGAGTTGACCCATCTACCCGTGATGAAAATGGTGAGGTATTTATTTATCTCGTAATTTTAGTGCGCAATTAGTCCCGTAGTATATAATAATAACTTGTCTTATTACCTTCTAACTAAATTATCTGTGGACTAATCTCTATGTATATTGTATTTCTGGTTACCCATATCTCCAACTAATGTATCTGTCAAAAATTAAGTGTAAACTTAAATACGCTAAATTGGCAACATTTATTCGATGTCATCCATTCGGCGTGATGTTCAGTGGGGCTCTTAACTTTGTGGTTTCAGTCACGTCGATAATAATGCGTTTGAAGTAAATAGGTGTATTATCCTGAGTTAATAGGTATCTTCTAGGTAAGCATGCTACACCCTAGACCGCATATCAGATTAACATCAGGCAGTATGTGGGCAAATGCAAGCCTATACGAAATAAAAAAAGAAGTTTTTACTTTTCCAAAATATGCAACTGTCAAAATGGAAATGAATTTTTATTGGACAATCATTCATGACCGAATTGGACATTTCCATTTGGTACTCTCATTCTTAGGATAGCTCGAGTGACCAAGTAGGTACATTTATTCAGTTAAACTAACATTTATGCACTCTCAAAGTTACAATGGTACATATACAGGGTTATTTCTAATCAATTCGCATCTTTTTAGGGGCTTATTCTGTACATCAAAACTAACAACTTTTATTTTTGTTTTTTTTTTATTAGAAATAACCCTGTATATGCGAAGTGGTTTCAATTAATGGATAACAATAATTATTTCTCGCAAAAATTGGCAAAACTGACTTCCATCGTGTACAAAATTCTAATAGTTCTCTCAAATACGAGTATAATTATGTTTTTTTTTTTTATTATAGTTGATTTTTCAAAAAATACTCTGCCAATTTTGATAAAATTTAAATGGGACCACCTCGGGAGTATACCTAAAACGAACTAAAAAATTTTTTTTCAATTGGCGAAAATATCGATTAAAACAAAGACCTTCGGAAGGTCTTTGGATTAAAATATACAATACATACAGACGAACGTAGAACCTCCTCCTTTTTGGATGTCGATTAAAAATAGATGAAAATGTAATTTATACTCTACAAAATTTAACTTGATCTCTGCGACAGCTGTCAGAAAAATCACGCCTATGAAGTCCTGAATTTCTTAATAGTACAGACACCTGTCAATGTCATACTTTATGGGCATGCCGATTAGTGATGGGCGACGAATGATCGTGACCACAGAGTTTTAGATAGAGTTTTATTGAAAATATCGATAGTTTATTCTAACGATATTTTAATTAAATCTTAATTTATCATTAATTTTATTGTATATTTTAATATCATAACATTTTTTACATGTGTAATTAAATTAAACCCAATTATATGTTACATTAGCATCGATAATAGTGAAAAACGTCGATAAATACTATCGTTACATTTTTCATATTTAATCATATTCATTTATTATGAGTATTTAATTAATATCATAACATTATTTGCATGTGTACATACTTGATCTTAAACAATAGTAAGTAAATAAAATCCAATACCAGTTAGTTTTGATACCTCGCTATGATCGCTCGATACCGTCGCGAGATGATATCGGTAACGGTCCTCAGTCACCACCACGATACAATCTGATGTGACAACGGAAACAATCGTTTGACAGCTCCGTGACGTCTTTTTCTTCTGTAAGGTAAACTGTCCAGCTAATTCCGATACTTCGCCGTGAAATCTCGATACCAGATGCTATCAGTAACGGTCCGTGGTCACCATGAACTTTCTGATGTGACAACGAGGACAAACGTTTGACAGCTCCATGACGTCTTTTTCTTTTGTAAGGCAAACTGTCCAGGTGCTCTATTTTTGAGTTTCGTACGGCTAGGAACGTATGCGAGACTTTACGGACTTTTCTCGAAATTAATTTAAAATTTTACATTTTACGCAGAAGTACTGAACATAAATATGGCAATTTCAAAAGAAACCGTAGACTACATAAGCGAAAATCGTGAAACGGAACGATAATTAAAAACAAAGTGGCGAATGGTTTTCGAAATGTCACTGTCAAAGTGCCTTTCAAGTCGGGGGCCTTCAAAAAGAGTCATGGTCGATTCGCCCCGCGGGACCAACAGCTTGCGGAGCGAAACGCCGCAATACCCGTCAGGATTGGGCTATCCGCTGCTTGTAGCTAACATCACAACCGCCAAGTTGTATGATCAGATGGTATCAGTAACGGTCTGTAGTCACCACGATAACATCTGATGTGACATCCAGCACAAACACAGGACAGCTTTATGTTTTCTCTTGCTTTTCTATTTGACTTGCCGACTGTTTTGAATGAAGGTAAAGTTTATACATATTTCAGTGACGAGTGACATTGACATTTGGTCGTTGCAACAATTGACATTTTTCTTATAAATTAGATTTTCAAATTTTTTGCAAGATTCTTTTAGGAGCTATCAAAAACTCTTATGTGAATCTTAATATTTCAATGACACACGGTGCATTACAGCCTACTAAGAACTGTTGATCAATTTTCTTTGTTTTTCTCAAAATATTACTATTTGCACATAAGAGATTTTAAATTTGCAACGAAATTTACATGTTTATCAGATGCTATGTGACTTGGAGAGATTTTATCTATTATTTACTATTATGAAGTGATGTAGGTATATCCTTCTGTTTTTTATATGTTTATTACTCTGCCAGTAGAGCACTAGATTCTAGTTAATATTGCTTCAAGCTTTAGATACTATTCTGTTTTAGTATCGCTATACCAAAGGAGGAATGCGACTGTGGCGCCACTCAACAGACGATGGAGCATCTACTACAATGCCCACTGTGCCCTAACACCTGCACACAAGTAGATCTCCACGAGGCCAATACCGCCGCAGTCTCCGTGGCCTCTTACTGGTCGAACAGCATATAACAAAATATAAATTTTATGATCGAATCGCGGACTCGAAAAGAAGAAGAAGATCGTTATAGTTAGATTTCCTCAACTGCTTACGCTTTATTTAGGCACACGGAACTTTGGTACTAAATAACAATAAGTAACCATCTCTCATCTCTATAAAAATACTCTATATAGGTACTATCAATAAAAACTTAATAGAAAACTTGAACGTGCTTTCCTTCTCAAAATGACGAATACATTTCTAAATAAACACAGCAACCCAATGCAATGAAATTGTAAATAGATAAATGGTTTTATTGAATGTTTTCATAAAATATATGTCGTTGATTTAATGTACCTACTGCCTGCTTTCATAATATTCATGGCTGCTTATGAATTATTGATTCATTTACTGCAAGCACTCATTGATTAATTGCTGCGGCCGTTTCTCGTATTTATTTCGTCATTTTATTAGTTACTTATTACTCGTTTAACTGCTCTTCAGTTACATTAAATTTTCTGAATGATGTTAGCTAAATATGATTGAATTATCTCATAAATACAACATCTACAACACGAACATGTACATCTAGAACCTAGAACACTAACTAGTAAGAAACTTACTATTATAACTGCTTGTACTAAGCGATTCGCTTCTTCCTTCATACCGCGGACCGCCAGGAATTGGAATACCCTGCCTCCGTCATTGTTTCCTGACAATTACAATTTGAATATCTTCAAGTTATGAGTGAATAGGTATCTTCTAGGTCTATGTACTCACTCTTTGGCTCCAGCTTCGCTTTCCGTAACGTGAGTTTCGAATTATAAAATTAAATATTGCCACGGGTGCGTTGTTTTGCATTGTTTCTTGCCAAGCAAATATAGCATGGAAGCGGTTGACCCATAAATTTCAACGCTCTGCTACTTCTTCGCACATCGCCGTTTTGTTCCACCTTGATGTTAGTAATAAGAATGGAAAATAGAGAAACTGCATTTTTGATTTGTTAGCGAGAGCTAGCAGAGACCTAGATTAAGATACTGATAATTTATTTATTTTTCGCTCAAAAGGTACAACCAACTTCAACCGTTACAATCTTGTGTAATCACGAAAAATTCGCTCAAATCGATGGACACAATTTTTAGATTTCAATAAAATTTTAATTGCACCATTGCTAAAGTACGACCTGCCTAACAAAAACATAATAATTGGTGGAATAATCATGTAACCCAGCCGAATTGAGAACTTCCTTTTCGAAGTTTGTTGAAAACACTCACCTTTGCCACGTAGTGTTCACAGCTAATACCTAACTCGGCGCGCCTAAACTACGATTTCTCTTCAATGAAACACTACACCCTTGCCACTATCCTTACGAGTACCGTGGACTTGACTTCCTACTGAAAGTTCACGCGTGGGCAGCGTCCCACGCAGCCTGTCACCGGCCTAGCTTACCTAAGTTACAATTACTAGAGCACCTACACTAGACCTTAGGAATTGTTTGAAGTGTGCCGCGATCATACTTCAGTTATTGCTTCGTTCACGGCGAAGCATAATTTTCATAATTTACCGATGGCAATATCCTTCGTCAGACCTACACATCTGTCGAGTCTATCATGGCCTTGATCTAGCGGGAACTTAATTTCCCACAAAACTCTACTCATAATTATTTTTCGCCAAAAACATCATGCCATGTGTGAATGAATGAACACTTTATTGTTAACACTAAAATACAATACAGAAAAAAAAGTTCCAGACAGGAAAAAAAACAATGTTGAGTCGGTGGTACCACAGAACAGCGAACTACTTTAATTAGAAAGGAAATCGATGACAATTTTCAATGAAAACCGCTGTCGCCAAGTATGTATTACCACTGTAAAATATCTGCACAATAACTGTGCAATTTCCACTAGCTTCGGAAATATTTTTTTTACTTTAAAATAGAGCGTAGTATACTTTCTGTCACATCACCAAGATACGTTAAAGCCTATAACATTAATTTGGTCATAATTTAAATGCCGAGTTTAAGTTAATAAATACACTTTATTTTATTAATGTTACATCACAATGGCAAATGCACCAACATGCCAAGCCAAAAAAAAAATAATGGGCCAATCTCGAATTTGAATATGGTATCACAGTTATTTTTTGGCATTTAGCTAGTGATGAGCGATGTGATTGTGCAGTTTAATTTTATCGATAACGTGATTTTATACTTTTTGCATAATATATGGATTATGTAACTGAATCTATATAGTGTATAATTGATGACAATGATTGTGCAGTTTTATTAGTATTTAGGAAGTTTTGGAATAAACATTGAAAAATCATGTCAACGCGCCGTATTGTATTAATTTGTAAAACTTGTGTTTCTATCAGTGGTAATATGTGAAAATTTGTGCTATTTCGAAGATTATGAACTGAATTACGTACAATAGTGTAGACAAAATAATGTAATGTGTAACGTGATTTTTTGTGTTGTTACAAAAACTCCATAAAGGGCGGCGCTATTAGTAAATTCGCTACTGCTTTACTCAGGCATGACTTAGATGTGACAGTGACTTTTTACCTACTTCCAAAAAGTGATGGTAGGTACCTTCTACCTACCAGGGCTAGCCACCCGGCCTATACGAACTTACTTACTTACTACCTACTATGTTCGTCTGTATGTATGTTTTTGTATATTTTCAGCTGTATTTTCGCCAATTATGGACCGTTTTATTTTAATTTTGAAATGGTATACAAGTACACCCTAGCTGAAATATAATAAGTGTTAAAAATTACTACATGGATGCCACATCAATTCCTGCGAACTATTTGGATTTTGTAAACGGTGGAAGTCGGCCAAATGCCATTGTTGGCAAAAAATAATCAATTGTATCTAGATTTTTGTGCTGCCTACGACTGTGGCTATTTATAAAATGATAATATCATAATAGAAACATTTTAATAAACAACACCATAATTACATATAACAATAGTAGTAATTATCATAACATCATAATAGAACTTACACTTGACACTGGCAAATACATATTCCATGCGACGCCAATATTTAAAAGAAGCAGAATAATTTTATTACAATCGAATTGTTCTAGTTTGGAGCTCTATAATTGAATCATTGGATTAGCTGAATGTATACGTAAATGGTTACGTGGCCGAGTGAGAGCGCGTGCTTGTGCGAGCGGGAGATTTTTCGGGGTGATTCGTTTACATCTTTTCAATTTTAGCGTCTCTTAGTCAATATAATTATAATTATAGATATATTTTAAAAACGGAACCGTTATACCTAGACACACTAAATTTTTTTATATGAACTATAAAATTGTATTAGGTAGGTACTTCAGAAAATGTAAATCTTTACTGAATAATAGTACGGCATCCTTCGTGCGCGACTCCCACAAGGCCGATTATGCTAATAAAATCAGATTATATTTTCAAACACACGTTAAAAATAAAATGTAATTTAATTCAAAGGCAAATCACCCCCAAAATAACTCATATTTTAACAAAACACTAAACACGTCTTCCATCAATTCTATTACAGAATACATTATGTGTATACCTTATCATCGAATGTATAATTACAGTTTCTATTTTAGGTATTGATGGTGGCTTCAGGCATCTTTATTATGTGAGCAATCACTTTTCCAAAAAAAATGTAGGAATCCAGTCATGTCGTCCTGTTGCCTCGATCCATTTACTCTTTGTCAGTGCTGGTCCAGCATGCGACCACGAAAAGCCACAAAAATAAATCTTTCAACGTGTGAAAAAGTGACAGATATATACATCGCCATCACGCTGGCTCGTTCTGACACGTCGAAAGAAATATTACTTCGTGGGCATCCTAGCCCAGCTGGGAACTTTTATTCATAAGTAGTATAACAGTTAGAATGTGGTGCAAATACAATTATGTATTACTAAAAAGTACACCACAATCACAAATATTTTATAAATATGCAGATAACAATAAATGTCTAATTTCGATAATATTAACTTACTATCAAAATTTATCGATATCGATATTTTTTTTTTGATTATAATATGCTATAATTACAAAACATTTGAAATTAAAATAATTATATTGACATCGATATTTTTTTATTCCGACCGACATATTATTAACTTTGTAGCAAAATTTATCGATGTCGATAAAATGTTTGCAAGTTTTGCCACCACTATCAACGAAATTCTAGGCAGTAAAAGATAACGTTTATATAAAAAAATGCCCACAATTTAGACTTGCTATTGGAAGGATATTCCTCCTTTTTGTAAACTAAAGTCTTTGCTCTGTATTCGACACGTTACAATAGCGCGAACTGGCATTTTTTGGGCAAAAATTACCTCTGAAATCACTTGAACGACTGAAACAGTAAATGTCACGATTTCACGTATCTTGAGTTATAACTCATGATACTGGCTACAAACCCCCCTCCACATTTCCTTTCTATTTCCTTCTCTTTTCTGTGGGTGGTACTCAACTTCAACCTTGTTGAAGTCGGTGAAAAGCAAACTAGTCATAGTGCCAAAAAATAAATTATGATTAGGCATCTATCAGAAACAACAAAACACCTATTCATAGGCGAAATCCATTATTCTGTATTAATCATAAAACTGTACATTACGACGTAAAGCAAAAGATTTCAACGCGCAAAAATATTTTTATCCAGTACCTATTTACGTAAAAAAAAACTTGCGCTTGCCGGTGCGTGGTCTCTTTCTTTTCGACCCCATCGATCATCAGTCTTCCGTGCTATGTGCCTTGCCCATTGCCGCTTCAACTTGCCAAACCGCTGGACTTTGTCCGTAACTTTGGTTCTTCCAAGTATCTCTTCTTTCCTGATTCGATCTCGCAGTGAGACTCCGAGTATAGCCCTCTCCATAACTCGTTGTGCTACTTGGAGCTTATTAATTAGGCCCATAGAGGCCACCAGTGTAGTTATGTCTGATCACAACAGGCAGCCTACACGGCCAACAAGCAAGCACCTGCTTGTCCGCAGTCAATGCTGCTCTTATTAGATTTAGCAGAAAATAGGCAGTAGATTTTATTCAATCAATACGGGCATAAACTTGACTTTACTGCCCGCCCACGCAGGCAATAGATCTAAAGGCATTACGCTGTTTACATGACCTGATGTAAACAGTTGTTTATTTCCTTTTCATATCGCTTATTTGATTACCTATAACACATCATTTCATGTTTCGTTTTATTGGCTAGTGCGGATTGATTATTTGAAAATCATAAATAACTTAAGTACATACTAAATATAATAAAATATCTATTTCTAGAAAGTTTTGGAAGATTTCTAGACGATTTTACTCCACGATACGGGTCCCATTCACCACCTGCAACAATTTATGACCGCTCACTGGAGCGGTTGAAGCGGTCCTTAGCTTTGCCTTAGTCGACTACGCGGTCTAAGCTAAACTTGCCATCTACCAAGCACAAGTTTCATTCAAAAGTGTCTAGAGATCATAATAATAAAATATTGAATCTATACAACGGCTCTTAAGATACTTTTCTCATTCACCAATTCAGAAACATATCTGCCGAGACCGGCTGAGGCATCTATAAGGCATCAATGTGTATGCGATATTAGTCGACCCACGCTTCCCTTCAGTCAACTACAAGTCTATGCGATTAAGGTTACAAGACACACTTGTTAACTACGATATTAAATCATTCATAAATGTTTTACTGCAAAAACACTTTCAAATATGATTTTTTTTTCACATATTTACTAAGCTAGTAAATATTTACATATCTAATTAAATCAGTTGGAAAGGAAAGAGATGATCAAGTCGACTCACGCGCACCGCGTGCCGACTATGTGTCTGCGCGGCCTCAACCACTATTTCCATTCAAAATTACCGTTTCTCTGCAAAATATTTGAACACAATGCATCTATACTACAGCTATACGATACCTGTTTCATTCACCAAGTTAGACAATAACTCACAAACCTGCCCGTCGAGGGCAGTCGATTCAGCCATGCGTGGGAGACGGCCCACGCGCCTCTTTCGTCGACTGAGTGTCTGCACGGTCTAGGTTGCCTAGGCTAGGTGCTAGACACTTGAAAGCTGTTCGATCATTTCATTCAGAAAATAGAAGGTGAGGTGTGATTGTGACAACAACTGTATGTGTGAAGGAGGGCTTGGTATAAACCGGATTGTTGGGTCTCATGATAAAAGATGTCCGTAAATAGTGAATTCTTGAATGTGTTTAGCTAATTGACCAGTCATAGTAAACTTTTAGTTCGATTTAGTTTTTATTATCTCTAGGCTCTCTTGCTTTCTGGCCCAGACTCACATTACTTGACAATATCCATATTTTTTAGTATTTAGTTTTGAATTTTAATAAGCATTTATCAACCATCGCTATGGGCTTTAATATAATGCTTATTATATTATAATGCTTAATTGATAACTAATTATATTTACTATTAATTTTCAGGTTGCACTCCTGGGCAAAGGCTCCCTTGCCTCTTTCCAGAATGCTCAGTCTTGGCTTGTCATGAGAGTTCAACTCTCTCATGTTTACTAGTCAATAAACAAAATTAATTAAAACAAATAATACCAGTTTCACAATTTTCTTCAAGCGCTTGTACAATGACGTTATGTCATATGAAGGAACCATAGCAGGAAATTGCACTCGATATAGTAACCACAAATAGGTAGGTACCTACTAGTAAATTTATCTCAGGCTACTTGTAAATACATCTACCGCGGTTGTTGGAGATCCGCCCGGCCACTCGATTCGTCATAAAATGGCTTCAAAGCAACCACTTTCTATCTATTTATGGATATTTAAATGCTGCCAAATAGTTGATGCAATGATTTTAGCATCGTTTTATTTATTTTACTTTTAATCAGCTAGGCAGATTTCTATCACCTCAACATGTTTTCTGTGGTTTAAATCCAACTGAAATATATCTAGTCTCAGAACGTCTACTTGTGTAGACGTTGGTAAAAGTTTGGTCATAGAAACAACTTTTTTTTTGTCTTCGAGTAAAAAAAAATATCAGGAAGTAGTGCTTACATGGTACTTATTACGAGCAGTACAAAATAAGCTAATAAACATAAGTTGTGATATGAATGTTATGATATTATTATGATAGAGCTTCATTTTTACGAATATTAAGGGTTTTTTCCATCGATATTTATGTCTGTGGTACTTTTTCATAAAGATGAGTGAAATGTTATCTAAGTGTGGCCACTGTCTCATCCATCTTTGTCTGACTGGTCATTTACACCATTTCGTTCTTCCCATGAAATTCATCCATCAAAATTAGTGTGGCAAAAACTTTAATTCCAATGGCAATAAAATTAGATTTGTTTGAGCTGTCAATCAAACATCATGCCTCAAAAAACAGAACGTGATGAGAGCTATATTTCTTGCTTTTCTTTTTATACTTATTATATTATAATATCCTATTTTTCTTCACTAGCAGCGCTCTGTGGGATTACTCGCTACATCAGTGGAACAATAAACTTTTCTAAGATAGATAATTAATTTTGGCAAAAAATAGCATGACCGACTTCACCCGTGTACAGAATCACTACATAGTATAAAACAAAATCGCTTTCCGCTGTCTGTTCCCATGTATGCTTATATCTTTAAAACTACGCAACGGATTTTGATGCAGTTTGTTTTAATAGATACGTAGAGTAATTCAAGAGAAATGTTTATATGTATAATACACCTATGCAAAGCACATTATTGTTGATTTATCAAAAATAGCTCAGCCAATTTCGATAAAATTTAAATGAGACCAATTTCGAAGTATAATCTTTCCAATAAAAAGAATTATTGAAATCGGACTACTATGGAAAAAGTTATGGTTATACATAAAAAAAAATATATACTCGTCGAATTGTATACCTCCTCCGGTGGTTCGTCGGTCAAAAATAGTCTATCCATCAAATTAGCTAGCTAGATAATAAGCTATTTATTAGATTTAAATCAAATTCAGTGAGAACCAACAGACAGATCGAAAACTTAGACAATGGGATACGTTATGAAGGGTATACAGAGAATGCATATATTTGAAAAAAAAAGGTAATTTTTATTCTCTGTCATTTTTAATACTAAACTAATGTTCTCATCATCATTAACAGTCAACGGAATTCAATTGTAACTTATTTTAGCATAATTAATTATCACGCATCATTATGGAATTTAATGGCATGCGCAGAAAAATCAAACAGCACCTTATAAGCCGCAAATGGAAATCACAACGAATAATGTTATTGTATTGTAATATAGGCATTTGAATGCCAATTGGACTGTAGTGTTGAGGGTGTGTTAAAGGCAATAGGCCACAGGACCATTAAAGAACGAATATATTATTCTAATTAATCCATCAACACTGCATAATTATCAGATTTCCTGGCCTTGTACGGCTAGTGAGGCTGTAGTGCCAATTTAGGCGGTTGACATCACCCTCCCGTAGTTGCCATAAGCCGGCCTGCCCGATTTTTTGGACCGCTTTTTGCAGTGATTTTAGGAGGCCACTATGGCTCATTAGATACATTGTGATCTTAGTCTAGGGTTGTCGACTATAGGTTTGCAAATAGATCTATATTAATAATTTCGTCAAGGGGTACGGTAGACTCGATTGAAACTTTATCTGAATGATAAAACATAAAAAAATAATGATTTCGAGTCGACAACATATATCCGGAAAATTCGGATTATCGAGTATTTTAATAAATTACTAGATGAGAACCCGGCTTCGCTCGGGTGAAATGTGACTCATAATACACACACACACATCATAATTTTACTGTTACTCGATTACCACCTTTACGAAAAGCCCTTCGCTGCATCAATTTTTCACAATTATGACAATGATTACCAAATGCAAGGAGCATAGATGAAGGATAGGTCTTCGCTCCGAGCGAAGCAAAGCAAGGAGTTTAAGCTGATAACAAAATGATGTAGGTATCATAAAGCAAAACAATGATAAAAGACCGATGAAAGACATTCATTTTAAGAAATATGTACTTTTGGCATGATGGATGTAAACAACATCCCACAGTAATTGCTCAAAATTAAAATTGCTCAAAACTAATTTTTGGCGGGAACGCGGAAAAATCATGTCGCCTCATTGTACTACTATTTTGTTAATCTTGTGTTTTATTAGTAATGATTAGTGAAATACTTTGATATTTCGTTGATTATGAGCTTTTTTACGTGCATAAGTGTAGGCAAATGATATAATGTGACGTATCATGTGTTGTAACCAAAACTCCATAGACGTCTCTAGTAAAGTCTCCGCTGCTTTACTGAGGTATGACTTGAACTATGTTTGGACTTGACCGTGACTTTTATGGACTTTAACGTGACTACGACAGTGACTATGTTGATAAAATATTATCAAAAATTATTATAACTTAATACTTGACACTGGCAAATGCACAACAATGCGACGCCAAAACATAAAATAAGATATTTGACAGTAGTCAATTATCATGTCATTTGAGTATCAAGATCAGTGATGCCAATTTAGCACATTTTGGTCTTGCGTAGCATATTTATTTGCAATTTAGCATACACCATATTTTTGGCATGTAAAATAATTATACAATAAAAGTTTATTACCTTGAAAATGTATTTCAGCAATATCGTTTTTAACGCTACCACATTCAAATGCCGAAATTGAACGGATTTCTTTTAGTCAAATGAATGTATTAAAAACTAAGCTACGCAATTATTTGTCGGTAAAAAATTTAAAATGTTATTTTATACTTATAAGATTCGATTTAAAAAGGGCAACGAAAAACTGCTACTCTTAAGCCGGAAACTATACTATCGGACGCAGCTGACGGACGCGACTGACAGCCGAGACTTAGCAATGTGCACAGTCTTAAAACATCCGGCTCGCCAGATCACTCTAGGACATCCGAACGCTCAAGGTCGTCCGAAGGTGACGTCTGCGACTTATGTCCGATAGTGTACACGGCTCAGTGTACTTTCATAGTCTATATACCTATCAGTCGCGGCTGTCAGTCGCGTCCGTGAACCGCGTCCGATAGTATGTTTCCAGCTTTACGCAGTTCCAGATAATGCACTGCGCTCTGTAGGTACCAAGGAGGTCTATACAGTATGAGCAGTGACGCTAGCTCGTCTTCAAGCACTTTAATTGTCGATGAAGACCAAGATACTTACATTTTATTCGATAGCATATAATTAGTTCATAGTTGATTAAAACACATATTTTGTTAATTATCAATAATTTTACTTTTTTTGTTCCGTTTCATTAGATATATGTAGAAAAATGTTATCACAATTTTTAGTATATTTATTTTGCCACAATTTTAACACCATTTTAGCATAGTCTTTATTTGTGCTATTGGCAACACTGCTCAAGATATGTCATCCGGTGTCATTATGGAGACCGTGTTTTTATTTGTCAACACCGTTATAATTTATTAAAATACTCGATAATCCGAATTTTCCGGATATATGTTGTCGACTCGAAATCATTATTTTTTTATGTTTTATCATTCAGATAAAGTTTCGATCGAGTCTACCGTACCCCTTGACGAAATTATTAATATAGATAACGGTGCTGACAAAAAATTACGGTCTCCATATTGACACTGGATGACAGTTGACATAACTTGAGTAGTGTTGACAACACCACAAATAAAGAATCTGCTATAATGGTTATAAAATTGTGACAAAATAATGCTATATAAATATGCTAAAAATTGTGATAACATTTTTCAATATAAAATGAAACGTAACGTAATTATAAAATTATTATTAATTACCTATTATTTATTAATTATTAATGACCTATTATTTTATGATATCAAATAAAATGTAAGTATCATGGTCTTCATCGACCACTAATGAGCTTGAAGACGAGGTTGCGTCATTGCTCAGACTGTATAACTCTCCTTGGTACCTACAGAGGGCAGTGCGTTCTCTGGAACTGCGTAAGACTAACAGCATTTCCTTGCCCTTTTTAAGTCGAATCTTATAAGTATAAAATAGCATTTAAAGTTTTTACCGACAATTAATTGCGTAGCTTAGATTTTTAATACATTCATTTGACTAAAAGAAACCCGTTCAAATCCGTCATTTGAATGTGGTTGCGTCAAAGACGATATCGCTGAGATAAATCTGCAATTCTGCATGTAATTTTAATTTTTTTTAATATTCTAAATTTAGCCTAAAAAATTCTAAATTGGCATCACTGATCTTGAGCAGTCAATCTTCTTCTTTTATATTTTGGCGTCGCATTGTTGTGTATTTGCCAGTGTCAAGTATTAAGTTTTAATAATTTTTGATAATAATGTATCAAAATAGTTACTGTCGTAGTCACATTAAAGTCCAACCTTTGGTTAGTACCTAACCGAAGATTAGGTACCTACTTAATGTATTCAATGATCCGAAACATAAAATAGGACAGGAGTGCAGGCTATTAATTTTGTGTATGTAGTGATGAGACTCCACTGGAGAAGCAAAGTATACAGGCTACATAAAGTACATCATATTATAACACGAACCGGCCTTATTGGAAATCTATGGGGGAGGCTTATGCCCAGCAGTGGACGTCCTACGGCTAATAGATATATAATTATAGAAAATATAATACATATTATAACACCAACCGGCCTTATTGGAAATCTATGTGGGAGGCTTATGCCCAGCAGTGGACGTCCTACGGCTGATAGATATATAATTATAGAAAATATAATACTTGCCATACCTAATTTTTAAAGTTGAAGTTGACTTTCTTTTCGTTTTATCAGAATGTATAGATTAGATTAAAGAACATTTACAGTACTTATTCATTTAGTATTGAGCAGTTTTAATTTTGAGCAATTACTTTGGGGTATTGTTTACACCCATCATGCCGAAAGTACCTATTTCTTAAAATGAATGTCTTTCATTGCATTGGTCTTTCATAATTGTTTTGCTTGACCTACATCATTTTGTTATCAGCATCTCCTTACCATAGATGAAGGATAGGTCTTCGCTCCAGCGAAGCAATGACCTATCCTTCATCTATACTCCTTACATTTGGTAATCTTTGTCATGATTGTGAAAAATTGATGCAGCGAAGGGCTCTTTGTAAAGATGGTGATCAATTAAAATTATGAGTGTGTGTGTATTATGAGTCACATTTCACCCGAGCGAAGCCGGGTTGTCATCTAGTAGATACATAAAACTGTGTTAGTTGAAATTACTTAAAATACATACCTAATTATTTTTCGCAAAAAATGGCATGACCGACTTCAACCGCGAATACAGAATTCGCGAATAGTTCGCACGGATCGATGTAGCAATTTTCACATCAAAAATGGCTCAGCCAATATCTCGATAAAATTTAAATAGGACCAATTTCGATGTATAGCCTTTCCAATAAAAAAATAATTATTTAAATCATACCACGCTATAAAAAGTATGCGTTACATATAAAAGTAAAATTAGTAAAAAAACTTTTTTCCAGTTCATTCCACGGTTTTTTTTCCTTTATTTTTTGTTTTTATTTCAAATAGGTTTGCGTTTGACTACACACTGCCTGATGTTAAGCAGATATGCGGTCTAGGATGTAGCACGCTTACCTAGAAGATTTTCCATTGCCTTGGCATGATTTTTCGACCTACAGTTTGTTCACTGATGAACGTAGCTCATGATTTCTGCTGATATGTCGGTTCGGTAATATGTCGTATAAGACAATCTCGATGAAAATTCCTAAGTCTTTTTCTGAAAAGTAAGTAGAAATATCGTTTATCAAAAAGTAATATTTTTATATCTTTAGTTTTGAATATAGAATATACTCGTATTTTGACAACCCTAATTCTAACAAGGTCATTGGCAGGAAATCTAACTTGTTATTACAGCTTATTAGTAAGTTAGAAAAAATTTGGACTCTCTTAGATATTTGGTTACATTACGTGTTATTTATTTCCATGGTTCGCGTGCCTTGGATTCTTCAAGTGGTCGTAAATATTTGCCGGATACGGTAGCTTAACTTACATATTTTACTATAAATGGTTCTTGATATGAATCACTCGCGCATGTTTGGGTAATTTTACTCGACTAACCAAATAGAGCAGTATTTGAAATGTTCTTAAACTTTGTATACTGCCGTCTTCTGTATCCTCTGTGACCAAAATATACAGTTATACAGGGATATTTCTAATCAATTAGCATCCTTTTAGGGGCTTATTATGTACATCAAAACTAACAACTTTTGTTCTGCGATTTTTGTCAAAACTCAAAAATAAATCAGCTGTTCCATACATTTTATCGCGGGTGAACGATATTTTTCTATGGAAGAACGAATTTTATTTTTAAGTTTTGACAAAAGTTGTAGAACATGGGTTGTTAGTTTTGATGTACAGAATAAGC
The DNA here is from genome assembly GCA_949316475.1 of Hypomecis punctinalis. Lineage (NCBI taxonomy): Eukaryota > Metazoa > Arthropoda > Insecta > Lepidoptera > Geometridae > Hypomecis > Hypomecis punctinalis. The sequence goes on along the minus strand of OX438799.1, from coordinate 25,535,799 downwards.
CCCTGAAAGGATGCTAATTGATTAGAAATAACTCTGTATAGAATAACCATTCTTAATTAAATATATAGAATAACCATTCCTAATCAATAAGCATCCTTTTAGGGGCTTATTATGTACATCAAAACTAACAACTTTTGTTCGTAAAAACTAAAAAATATATGGAACAGCTGATTTTTTTGACAAAAGTCGCAGAACAAAAATTGTTAGTTTTGATAACAGATAAACATTTTTATTGGTAATTTAGATTTAGAAATTACATGTCATAAATTATAATAAAATTCATCAATTGAATTTCAATACAACATATTACTAATATAACGTATCACATTCATTTGATGTACAGAATAAGACCCTAAAAGGGAGCTAATTGATTAGAAATAACCTTGTATCTATTTTATGCAAATAAATAATTATGTTACTCACTTGTTTCGCAATGAGTCTGAGACTGTTATTGGAATGGAAAAATACATTTGAAAATGGACGTTTATTGCATCTCTGTTTCTTTAATTTTAGGTCTGTTCCCAAAGATTAAGTCTGATTTTAGTACCCTAAGTATCACTAGATCGTATTTATCTATCAATATGAATTGTAAGCATTTATTCATGAAGTGTCGTAACTACGAGTATAAGCTACTTTTGACGATGGAGCATCTACTACAATGCCCACTGTAACCTAGCACCTGCACACAAGAAGATCTCCACGAGGCTAACACCGCTGCAATCTCCGTGGCCTCTTACTGTTCGAACAGCATATAAAAAAATATAAATTTAATGATCGATGATAAGACGAAAAAAAAATTAAAATAACAGTCTCATTAAAAATAAAACCTGGTAAGTAGGTGTGGTACTTAACGGCTTTACAATAAGACCAGTGTTCCCTGCGTGTGTCCAGTACGACAAAACACTATACATTTACCCAACATTTGGCAAAACATTTACCCAAAACTCTATCTTCATTTAGTCATTTCCACGAATAAATTACACTATCAATTTCAATGACATGAAACAGTTTGGGTTCATTATTTATCTATTCAATTAAGTCATTGTTATTTATGAAATATTACCTACTGTGAAGCATTCTTAACGCCTACTCCTTTATCTTATTAGTAAGTTATACGTTCTAAAATTAGTTTTATCTCTTTGTATGAGTCAAGAGCACAAGTTATCCATACTGTTTCTTTTTTAGAAAATTAAGAACAGAAATCTAAATGAATCCAAATATTTTTTTCTAAATTATAAACATATTTCCTTAGTAGACTCGAAGAGAAAAGAACTGTGAAAACGTGAACTGGCTCTTTGATTCCGGCATCAATGATTCAGACATTGTTGACAAGTTTCAATGGACCTGCTCTTTTCGACTTGTGATAAAGTAACAGATTACATACTTTGTCTTAACGCTGTATCGTTCTGACCTCTGAAAAAAATATTTCGTGGCGCGCATCCTAGCCCGGCTGGTATAAAATCACATGTTGATACATTGATTTAAAAAACGAATTTAAGAGGACTATGAATCAACCACTGTTTTTGCGTTTTCAGTTGCTGCTAGAGAGGATTTAGTAGGTACATCTTTTGATACAATTTACGTTCTGGGAGAAAACTCTTTCACAAATTCTTTTAAATTGTAACGAAATGGCATGTTTTTAGTGTCAATTGCTTGAGTAAAAAATATCCCAAGCTCGTATGTCTTTTTTTTCAGAATAGTTTTTAGTTTCTTCACAACAAGTCAACACTTTTCAGCCAAGATTTTGCTTAAAAATAGAGGCTTGTAACTTTAAAGCTATTCAAAAAACTGTAAAAACTTGGACTTTTTTTATTGAAAATTACCAACCACTGACACCAGGGTCTGCTTTTAAATAATATTTAAAATTATTTGATTATATTGTAAAAAGAGAGTTAGTAGGTACTTGAAATCTTAAGCCTAAATTAGGTTAGTCGACGTTTAGCCCTAGCGATTGAAGTGCTGATTACCTACTTGAAAAAAAAACACCCAAATCGCATAATATTTTGAGGTAGATAACAGCTTATTGTTTTTGTATGACCAAGTTATGCGCTATGTGCCCTGCCCACTGCTATTTCAATTTGCTCGGTTATTTACGACACCTCCGGTCATGTCGATCACCTACCAAATAGCTCATCAAAGTCAAAATTTCTTTATTCCGTAGACACAATACAGGCACTTGGAATCGTCTAGTTACAATTTTTACAAGTTCTACTTAATTACATTTTTACGGTAAATAAATAAGCACACTTTTTAAATTTTACAAGATCAGTATCATTAGGTACACAAAAAAATAAAATATTAAATACAAATCAAAAATAAAATTGTATCAGTATCATGAAAAATAACAATATCATTATCAGTTCGTTCATCGCGGCGATTGTTGCTTCAATTCGACAAACATAATTGGTATCAATCCGATAACAACAATTAGTACTTTCCTCTCATGATTAACTAACACAAAACAAATTGTACATATACAGTACTAGAAAGTCCAAAACATAAGTGAGTCGTGACTCCTTCGCTCCGTCAACGGAAGTGCCCTTTCGTACTATGTACACAGTACTTACTGTACCCAGATCTGTACTCCCACTGTACTCACACGATCAGATTGTTTAGATTTGCGTTGCACGGCTGCACTTGACTTATGGTTGTGATTCGAAAAGTGCCTGCAAGATGATGGTTTAAAATAGCTCATGGACTCTTTGTTTATACAATAGCAAATTACAATATGTTCTTCAGTATTTCGTTTTCTCAAAATTATTTATTGTTTCAAATTCAGATCATTTATTGGCCATTTATAACATGTCAGTCATACAAGGCAAGTCAGTTTACATAACAAAAGTCAAATTATACATCAGCGATACGTCATAGGAAATCACAAATATAAAATTACATATTAGTCATAAAATTGTTTTGTAGTGGAACTTTTCTAAATGTATGGAGTTGCATGCAAATATATAAATATAGAATCAATGTCAAATATCAAATATTATTGTATTAATCATCAAAAGAATCATCATTTAATTTCATTGCTAAAAACACACCTAGTTTATAAAACACATTATTTGTTAATAAATTATAAATTTCATTACTATCATATCATCCATACGGAAACGGAAGCGGAATCAGCCATAGGATATCCAGTTAGAGGTCCCCTGTTAGACATAGGCCTCTACAATAGATGACTTATACCTAAGTAATAAGTAGTTGGCGTCCTTACAATTCAGTAGTTCTAATTAGATCGTCCGCCTACCTTTTTTACTGTTAGCTTATTTTTTCATCTCAACCTCAAACCTTCTGCTTGATGCTTGATATTTTATTGCTTTCCTGAAAGATGCTTTGCCTTTCAAATTAAAATTAAAAGTTTGCTCTCGGAAAACACAAGGTATCCAGCTTTTTTGGTCCGTCATTAAGTGATATCTAAGTCTACTTTATATACAAGTAGGTATACAAAAACAGTGGACATTTATCATCGGGTCGCACGACGTTCTAACTCAAACCGATTGCAAGAAATTTGCAACAGACGAATAAGGCGTTGGAGATTTGTTCTCACAGCCAAGCTGGCTTGACGGCTTATGGCCACTACACACGTAAACTTGACAATATGTAATTATAAGCGCTTATAGACGTTTTGAAGCCAACCAAATCGGGGCTAGATTCCAACATGGCTATAGATGCCTCGACAGATTGTCGATGTATTGTTGGCTAGGTAAAACCAACCGCCTCCAACCAGTTAATAATGTCGGACTGGCCATCGTACAAACAATCCGATTCAATCGTAGTCAGATGGTTAGCTCCTCCAACCAATTTAGAAGGTTTATGAAGGCTTTACAGCTAAGAAGTCGCTTATTATCGCTAAAATAGCGTGGATTGTGCATTTTTTTGGGTTCCGTACCTCAAAAGGAAAAAATGGAACCCTTATAGGATCACTTTGTTGTCCGTCTGTCCGTCTGTCCGTCTGTCCGTCTGTCCGTCTGTCCGTCTGTCCGTCTGTCCGTCTGTCCGTCTGTCCGTCTGTCTGTCTGTCCGTCTGTCCGTCTGTCCGTCTGTCCGTCTGTCCGTCTGTCCGTCTGTCCGTCTGTGTGTATGTCAAGACTCTTTATCTCGGGAACGCGTAAAGATATCGAGTTGAAATTTAAACTGTATACGTAAACCTATGAATTCTTGCAGTTGTGTAAAAGAAAAGCTTCTCAGTTACCGTATAAAAAAGTTAGAGCCGTTTATGTCGTAAAAAAACGCATATTTCAACGCTCACAAAAATCAAAACCTACAGGGTACTTCCCGTTGACATAGAACTATGAAATTTGGCGAAGAGCATTATCTCAGAGTACACATATAGGAATAAATCTGAAAACTGTAAATTTTTATTTAAATCAGATAAAAATAGGACCTCAAAATTCACAAAATATGGGTTCAAAATTCAAAGTGAGTAAATCGTATCATGTAAGGTATCATATAAAAGAACTTCATTAGCACATGCTAAAACAGGTTTTTAATTATTTTAACAATATGTTTGTACGGAACCCTTGATGTGAGAGCCTGTCTCGCACTTGTCCGGTTTTTTATCTATATTGATGATTTCTTCCGACTCGGTCCTGCATTTGCATCCAACCGACTACATAAGCTAAATAAAGAAGGAATCCTAATATCAAAATATCAATGATAAGCCACATGAAAATCGTCTTGCCGGCTAGCCAGTTCGTTAGCTTTTAACTTTTATCGACTAAGCTACGCGGCACCGGGCTCGGTGTGAAGACGCCATTAGAAAAGCTCCACTCTACTAAACGGGGCATAATGATACAATCTGCCCTTTCGGTAGAGCAACTCTATCCAGCCGCCGTAAATCTAGAGCTGACGTTATTTATTTAGTGTCTTGCTCTACTAAGCGGAGGTTAGACGGGAATGTGGTTAAATGCCGATAAATACAGCTTGCATCGCGAATTGAATGCTGCCGATACGAAACTAAGGACAGGACTCTACTAAAGCAAAGAGAAATAGAGATATGTGGAAAAATAAAAAAATATCTCATCGCATGACAGAACATATCAAAACACGCGTATTTTAATAAATTTTTGGTTGAGATACCAACGAATTACATCAGTTTCATTTATATCACAAAATAATTATCAGGAATACTTAGGAGCAAATTGAGAATAATATTTAAAGAATTAAGTATGAATGGTAGTAGTAGATGATGTGTCCATCTCTGAAGACTTATTAGCATGTTTTAAGGGTTGATATCTGTTTCCCACCTTAGCAAAAACGAGGAAAGATGTGTGAAGATAGGCAGATATTACGGACTTGATACAGACGCACACAGACAGACTCTGTATAATATAGTCCGCAAGGCTTCTGCAACAATGTTATATTTTCTTCCCTTAGTGGAAAACATAAAAATAATTATTAGCAGAGAGGAATTATTGTCGTGTATTTCGCTAAGCAAATGTGGCATTTTCACAATGGGCTTTTCACGCTTTGCATAGCTCTGCAGATCTCCGCTCCACTCCGCTGTGGTGGAATCCAGGCCTGAATGCTACAGATACGGGGCTGAGAGCTAAGTAAATAGATAACTGGCAGGAAAAGTTGAGATTGTATTATCTCTATCAGCCTAATCGAACAGGTATTGGTTTCATAGAGATAGATAGATGTTATTGGTTAGATGTTTACCAGTAGACCAAATTAACATAAGTTTATCTGACTATATTTTCGTGAAATAAGAAGACAACAATATGACACGTGTTATACAAATGTAATAAAAAATGTTTATAGAATTAGTTAACTACATAAATATTATCTTTTACCAACAGCTTCACCCGCGTCGAATTTTGATATTTAAGCTATCACATAAAAAGTAGCCTATATCACTTTTCTTTTTTCAAACTATGTCCATGCCAATAATCAAGTCAATCCGTTGCTCCGTTGCTGCGTGGAGAGGTACAAATCAATATACCAACAAACACACTTAAGCTGGAAACATAAACATACTATCGGATGCGGCTGACGTTCGTGACTTAACAGTGTCCAGTTTTAAAACATCCGGTATGCCAGATCCCTCTCGGACGTCCGAACGCTCAAGGTCAGCCCAAGGTAACGTTCGCGACTTAAGTCAGATAGTGTGCACGGCTCAGAGTACATTCATTATCTAGTAACGTAATAAAGTGTAGGTATAGAGAGAGCTATGCTCGAAGTACGAGATCTAACTACGAGATGTAATCATGAATGAACAGTCAAAGCTTATCAGCCCAACGGATTGGCAAATTGAGTTATCAGTGAGCAGGGCATATGACTCGCAGATCGCAGGGCAGATAGAGCCTTAGGCCTAGGCAGATAAAATTCTTCAATGGAGACCACATATCGTCAAACACAGCGTTCGACGTCAACCGATAAGGAATACCGATGATTTAATCAAGACCGCAGGTAAATGCTGGATGCAAGCAGTCCAACGAAACTTATTGAAATTCTATTGTAAGCCTATGCTCAGCAGTTACTCACATTCTGACACCGAAGGTGCTACCCATTCTAAACTAACTTCCGTCCAGCCAGAACAGTTAGCTACAGAACCGATAACGATTGAAAAGTTAAACGGACGCGAGAAAATGGCAATGGAAACTGTTAGACGCGGCTAGTTTATTCAGCTAGTAATGAATAGATTATTTAGGTAGTAAAGTATACATAGTTTATTTCGCTAGTAAAGTAAATGAAGTCATAATGTTATCCCGCGGTATAACTAGATACGCCACCCAAGCGTAGGACGTCTACCGACAAGGTGGAACAATGATCTACCAGCTGCCTAATGGAAAGAGAAAGAAACACGCTGGATACAAGCCGTTCCCAGACGGTCTTATTAAAGTTCGTATAGGCCGGCTAGCTAGTCCTAGTGTCGGTCATATTGGAAATCCAATGGAACATGCTTCCGATCTCATCTCCGCAGTAAGATAAGCAGTTTGTAATTTGTGCTTAAGCTATTCGTTTTTTATGATGTAATTTTAATTTTTGAAGTTTTCTTTAACATGTAACTCTATTGTTATTAATAAATGAGTCTGAGTCTGAGTCTAAGATATGACCCCAGGCTAGCTACCCAGCCTAAACTAACAACCTTTCAACAGCAGAACCGTCAACTTAGTTTTAACTGTAGATCTACAGTTTTTCCGATATCTTCACAGTTTTTAGTTTAGGCTTCATGAAAGAAAAATTAGATATACTGCAAATTCAACTGTAAATTTAAAAATCTCCGGTACCGACCAATGAGTTCTTTGGAATTTATGTACGGAATTTCACCACTGGCTTTTCGGTGAAGGAAAACATCGTGAGGCAACCTGCATACGTCCGTAGCAGAAATTCGATGGCGTATGTGAATCCACCAACCCGCACTGGGCCAGCGTGATGGATATGGCCCAATCACTCTTCGTGGGTGGGTAGACTGGTACAGTAAAGTACAACTGTAAATTTAAAATTTTAATTAAAATTTTACAGTTTTTATATTTTTGGAGCCTTTTACATTATTTATTAGTTTAAGTTGCGGTTGGAAACACTAAAGTGTAGATTTAGTTTTCTAATTTAGATTTTACAGTTTTCTACTGTTTTTGGAATTTTTAAAGCTTTTTTTACACTTAGTCTAGGTTGCGGCTAGGTTATAAAACCGATAACGATAGAAAAGTTAAATATATGCGAGGAAATGGCAATGGAAACTGTTAGGCGCGGCTAATTTATTTAGCTAGTAAAGTAAATGAAGCCATAATCTTATCCCGCGGTATAACCAGGCGCGCCACCCAGGCAGGCCGGCTATATAGCAGCTGTCTCGGTAAGGGGATTACGCTGCTTCGCGCTCATTTCCCCACCTAAGCCGCTAAGTGCTTGTACACGAACACACGGTTTGAGCTAAACGTGGTGAAAAGCCGAACTAAGATAGTTACATCTGTGTCATAAATACGGCAGTTTGCTGCTAAAGATAAAATTTCTATTATAACAATGCGTCCGCAGCAATAGTTTATCTTATAATATAGTTTGATTATACTTGATAAATAGTAAAGAAAACCTGCTAAAAATAGATGACAAAATGTACTACAGAAGATGTAGGAATCGCAGATGAAATAGTAAATCACGAATAAGTTTAACAAGTTAAATACGAGAAGATCTCTAAGTCAGCCACATTATCTAATTGTATTGATAAAGTAGTTAGCTAGTAAGTCAGTTAGGTAGCTAGTAAAGTAAATGAAGTCATAATGCTATCTCATTGTAGTATTAAATAGACGCGCCACCCAGGCAATCCAGCTATATAGCAGCTCTCTCGGTAAGGGCATTACGCTGCTTCGCGCTCATTTCTCCACCTAATCCATTAAGTGCTTGTATTACACGACCACACTGTGCTGTGGGTTTTATCATAATTACTTACTTTACAGTTCCTAAAGTCAAATGTAGTACCGGAACAAAGCACCCGCAGCAATAGTTATCTAAAAATATGGCTAACCCTTGTTCTGATCTGTGTGGCCAACGAAAACAAGCCAAACGCTAGACCAATCGTGCCTCTCTATCGCTTGTTCCGCGCTATCGCTTTCACGCACGGCTCAGGTGGAACGTGACGATGACTCATGCTTTTTCAAGCGTGTAGCAGGCGTTAATCGATTTTAAGGTGTCAAAAATGTTTCTAAAGAAAGCATTCGTAATAATAATTATCATAGGTCTCTTTCTTCATAGTCACAGTATCCATCGATTAGTCGCAGCCTTGCAGCTAGGGTTGCCATCCGTCGGGTATTCTCTGGATTTGTCCTAGTTTAGAGGTCATCCGTGAATCATCGGGACGGGGCTTCATTTGTTGTCCGATTTTGAAAGTCTAGGGCCACCCGCGACACACGCACTCTACCCGCACTCTGCGGTTTAAAAAACCTGTTGACTTATCCTGGCTTGGACAAACCTGGTTCTGGACTCTCAAATCTGGAGTTTTCACGCGTCATGTCCTAGTTGCCAAAATATTTTAGACATAGCAACTCTAGTCTCAGCTGTAACTTAGGTACTGCACAGCAACTAGAATCGTTACACAGCATAGAGTTGAAGTAAGAATTATGCTGATTCGCGCAGATTTCCCCTCTTAATCCGCTAAGTGCTTGTACACGACCACACGGTTTGTGTTCAACGTGGTTGAAAGTGGTAATAGGCTAGGCCTAACACTCGTGTCTTAAACTATATGTAGTTAGTTCAGTTATGATATTTACAAAGCAACGTCTTGTATAATGTAGAGTAGTAATATTTAATAACTAATGGCGATAAAAGCTTACAAGACATATTAGGTACAATATATGGGTAAGAAGGTTTGTAAGCTCATCAACAAGACATCTCATGTAGGTAAGATAGCTTGTAAATGTTATCGCCATCATCCCCGTTTATAAAAAGTCATGTCCCACTGTAGGTGAAGCCACAATTACGGAACACACCCAAAGCTTGTAATTAGAGCTTGAGATAAGCTAAATTTGCTAGTAAACATTCGCAATCTAATTAGAGAAAGTGAAAATAATGTTTATTTCTATGCACTGATAAGACTTAAACACCACAAACCCGCACTGGGCCAGGATGTGGCCCAATCATACCTACTTCGTTTGTTGTTACATCCAGCAGTGGCATATTAAAAAGGCTGGTACAGTACAGTAAGGTAACATTTACTGTATTTTTAATTTACAAAAACAACATTACTATTCAATTGTTTGAAGCTTTATTGTGAGAAAAGGTTCTCACAAGATTTTGTAGGCTGATTCTATATAATATAGGTGTTCTTTATGGACATATCTTGATATCTAGGTATTTATTCGTCAAAAGTTACCAAGTGATAGGTAGTTAATAGACAGCAAACACGGCGATGTGAAAATATTACCAGTTTACCGCTCATCCAGAACTTATTGACAAGCTGGTGGGTAGGCGTGAGTACAAACACTGAGTCAAACACTATCATCCGCGAGATCAACGTCTCGGTATTAGCGTTCACTTTACTATTTAGCACACTATTCATCGGAAAACTTGACAGGTTTTAATTCACGGCTATGTTTCGTTTTAAACGATTACAGCTAGACCCAGCGAGCTAAGAAAAAAGTGGACGCTCCCACCACTTTTTATCTAAGTAACACTTTCTCCATAATACGTTCCCATTGTTCCCAAATTTCTTTGGGAAATTCGTCGTTAGTACTGCGAAAATAATTGGTTCACCAGTGACTGGGAGCGCTTATTTACGTCAGGAAGACCGGAAATCAGATTTCTGTAATATATGAATGTATGATGCATGTCGATGTTTTTTTGTTAGACTTTGTGCAAAAGAGAACCGTCGTCGTGGCGTTACGGTGAATTAACAATAAGATTTTAACTAGCAGCTAAGGTACCGACTACTTGGTAGACGCGAGTCTACTGATGAAAACCGAATTGGTGTCTACCCAGTATCAAACACTAAGTTGTACTAGCAATAACAGAGCAGTGTTGTCAACGTAACAAAATTATTCAAATTTGACCTCAGCTACGACGCTTCTTTTTTTGCACAAACTCTAACTATATAATGGTGGACATATTGAGTTCCCTCAGAAAATGAAAATGTTACCAGTTTACCACTCATCTATTGACAAGCCGGTGGGCGTGAATACAAACACTGAGTCAAACACTATCATCCGCGCCATCAAAGTCTCGGTGTTAGCGATCACTTAACTATTTAGCACACTGTTCATCGGAAAACTTGACAGGCTTACCAAATTCACGGCTGTTTTGTTTTAAGCGGTTTTAGCTGAACTCAAAAAAGGGAGGTGGCTACAGCATTTAAAAAATACTTTGGTTTAGTAGTACCTATTGAAGTAGTTCAAGAAAATTGATAAAAATACTCCTACCTAATTCGAATCGCACAAATGCCACTTTCGCTACAATAGTTTGATTCAAAGAGCATGTATAAAGTCTGTTGTACCATTTTTGTCCAAATATAAGTAGGTATTATGTTTTATATTTTATCTTCGTGCAATTGTAATAAGCATAATTCTGCCGTTAGGTATATTTATTCTTTTAGTGTCTTGGTTTTTAATATTGTGACAGTTTGTTTCAACCATTTCAGACGGATGCTTATCAAATTGTAAGAATAACATAGCTTAACATTTAATTGGCAAAAATCTGTATAATTTATGCATCTCATATGTTTTTATATGTTTAGTTCGTGTTCTTTTTTACGGACCAAAAGTGATAACATCTAAGTTATTTGTGTAAGAGCACCATGGATGTTCCGCATTCGGTTAAGCTCTTGAATCCACAATGTCATAATATTAAATTTTGATTTGTCAGCTTCAGCATGTTTCAAAATAGAACAGGATAGCAATGTAAACGTAGTTTTGGTTCATAGATTATCCCTAGAGAATCCGCACTCGAGACGATTGAAACGCGTTAAGCTTAAAATTAACGAGTTTATGATTATTTTCGTTTAATCATTGCTAAGATGTAGTTATGTATAGCGATGAACAATTAATAGATACAAAATTTAGATAATGCTCTGATGTTTCCCTCACAAACTCTATCTTACTTTCTTGCTATCCTATACTTTAAGTAATTAGATGGGCCTCTAAGTAGCATTAGCCCAGGGCCCCTTAAACTCATGGTCCCGCTCTTTATGTACTATTGTACGGTGATAATGTTTTAATAATGCTTAAGTTTGTACTATCTATTGCTGCTCCCTGAATACAGGGTATATATGCCATATATTTAGTTAATCTAGTTTTTGACTGAATTATGTATATATTTGAAATAAATAAATAAATAAATAATCTAAAACTACATAAACTACTAGTACATAACAATCAATTGGATCATCAATAGACCCTTGAAGGTCTAAAGATAATCCAAATGCTCTGTTCTGCTCTGTCCAACTGCTAGTTGGCAGCGTGCCCAGTTTCATAATCTCAAATGTCGTACATTTGAGATTATGAAACTGGGCACTACTGTAACTGCACATCGGAAATGACATTTCAATGGCGATTATGTCAGCATTATTTTGTTTCATATTTTTTTAATGCGTTTTCCCTACATAGCCACGATTTTGTCTAAATAAATATTTCGTAACGGGGTATCTGTGGCATTTAGCATCGGTAGACCGACTTCTGTCATATTAAAGAGATAAATAGCGCCAGGTGCGAGTCGGACACAAACCAGCGATCTGCAGGAAACCATCCTATCTATATTAATGTGCGGATAAGTCGACTTAGAGCAATATTGTGCTGAGACTACTGTTGATATCGGCGGAGTTGGATCTACGAGAGATTTGCGGAGATTTCTCAATATTTACGTTGAAACTGGATTTAGTGTAGTAGCCTAGATACAAATAACTACTAGATATAATTATGTAGTATAGAGTTAATCGTGTCCTTGCAGTACACAGTGCAGAGGATACTTGTGCTCATCGCTTAATCGTATTATCAACTTATTATAAATATTTGTGTGATGCTTTTGATGAACAGCGGATTTCGTGATTTTAGGATTGATATCATAGTAAAATTTATAAGTACCTATCATCATCATCATTTCACTCATAGGACGTCCACTGCTGGACATAGGCCTACCCTAATGATTTCCAATAAGACCGGTTGGCAGGGTTATGCAGGCGGTCGTCAAATACTTGATTCGTCAAATTCAAATCTCAGTTTGCCACATTCGTAATTCGTCGAATCTTTTATTAATCATACCCTGCATAAATCAAAAGCTTAATCTACCATCTCCGCGATTCGTCAAGTCCGTTATTGGTCAAAACTTAAATTCGCCAATTACTTGGTCAGTCCTTGTAAAATCAAATACTAAAGTGCTTCATCTTTAATAGCCCGTTTGTGATATGTTTGCTACCCGTAATTCTACCATGGGTAGAATTTTCTTCCCGCAGTAGTAGCAAGCAGTATAAAAGTACTACGGTACGGTACTACTAGTAAAAAAAATTCGTAGTGCCTATAAATAATATCACAGTAACACATTTTCAGAGTCTTAAGACCTATTTTGCCTGTAATAAATCTTGGCATCAAAGAAAACCAAGTGAAATTATCAATTTTAACATATTATAATAACTTTTGCGGCTTGCATCCAGCGCGATCCTGCGGTCCTAATGAGGTCATCCGTCCATCTTGTGGGTGGACGTCTTACGTTGCACTTGCCGGTACGTGGTCTCCACTCGAGAACTTTTCGACGCCATCGGCCATCAGTCCTCTGCGTTGCATGTCCTGTCCATTGCCACTTCGACCTGCCGCTCCGCTGTGCTATGTCGGTTACCTTGGTTCTTCTACGGATCTCCTCATTCCTGATTCGATCTCGCAGAGAAACTCCGAGCATAGCCCTCTTCATGGCTTGTACCTATATGAGACCTGATTTTAGTGTATAGAAATAAGCTTCCGGCTAAGTAAACTGAAAAAATATTCGCACATTACGGTGGCAGATTTACCACCAGGCTGAGTAGTCTGGACCCTAGGGCGGCAAATTTCGGCTTTTTGAAACTAATATTTGACTGCAATACTGCAATCATTGCAGTCAATTATTGGTTTCAAAGAGTTACTGCAAGCTTCATTGCACTTCAACTGCAACTATTTTGTCAAACTAACATCTGTGCAGTTACTGCAGTTTTTCGTTGTGAATGCAGTGTAGTAACATCTGGATTAGTGTTGTTTTAATTCGTAAATTATGAGCACACTTATAATAATTTATCTACAACATAGCACAACACGGAAATCTTCGTTATTTCGGTCACAAAACTGTAGGTTTTTTCACTATACTCGTAGATCATATCAAATCGGGCAAAATAAAGGCACTTTGGCCGATATAAAAAATTGTAGTTAGTATTCGGACAAGTAGTATCCGTTAGATTAGTGTTGTGCTTGCGTGCCGCCCGCACCGATACGGCTAAGTGGCCGGGCCGGTTTGTCCCCTCCCTATCGCGACCGCCGAGATACAATTATTATGATTTCAATCCACTTCGCGATTATTGTCAGTTGTGATTTCTTGTAATATTCTGTACCGCACTCGTAGACTACGACATGTTGTTTTTATCTGCTCTCCTCGACTTTCACATCATATTTTTACCTACACGACTGTCCAAGAAACGAGTGTCTTAATACGTTGCTTCATCGACATTATCATTTTATAGGACGTATACTGCTAGATATTAAACAGATTTACTGGTAATCAATTAGCATCCTTTAAGGGCACATTTTGTAGATCAAAACAAACATATTATTTTTTTCTACGAATTGAAAAATTAAAAATTCAATGGAACATGATTTTTGATAGAAGTCGTTGAACGAAAGTTGTTAGTTTTGATGTAACAGAATAAGCTCCTAAAAGGATGCTAATTCATTAGAAATAACCCTGTGCCCATTGTACCTCTGTAGGTATATAAAGGTAAAAAATACACCAGTAAATAATTGTAATAGGTAAGTTTTTGAAATGTTTATCACATAAAATAACTTTTTAATACAAAAGTACTTTTGGTACCTGTACCTGCATCTTCTAGGTGCAGATTTACCTCTCACTCCTCTCAGTGATCATAATTATTTCAATCTATTCTTTCGGAAAAAGTATTCAATTCAATGTAAATTTCCGGTAAAAAAACCATTTGTTTTCTACGTTTAGTTTTAATAAAGCTCCGGCAGCGGGCGTGGATGAGTAGGTATAGGTATAGTACAAGCTAGATTTAGTGCATCTAAAGAATGTCCGCGGCGAGATAACTGCGGGAATGCGCGTGCGCGGCCTGCCGCTGCTGACGGCCAGTTAACGCGCCGGGGTTTTTGTTACCGAGCACGTTCCGAAAGGTATACGGACTTACTGTTCAAATTACATTCAAATGTACTTAAGTAAGTTATTGTTCCTCTAACCCTGATGTCAGAGTATTTAAGCAGCCTGAAGGCTCTGACATGGCTAAATGCTAAAAACAACCGGGGCCTCAAATTTAATGTGTCGTCCGTGCCACGGCAGCGCTCAGTTGTAAATTCCTGCCGCGGTCACCCATCCGAAGACTGACCGTGCCGAACGATGCTTAACTTTGGTGATCGTTGACAAACACTTAGTCAAACTACGCTATGAGCGCTAGAAATTATTCAAAATGTGCAACTTGGGCACATATTATGATCTCTTGCCGAGCGGTTTTGAATATGTACATTTTTAATATTATTTTACAGCTCTAGTAACATACTAAATCATTTCGTGGTATTATTGAAGAATTACATTCTCAAAAATCTCAGTTTCGCTATGCTGATTTACTGTAGAGATATCAAAAATCGATATCTTATATTTTCAACACTTATATTTTAAAGAAATTAACCATCACTTACTTTTTATGCAATTATTTTCCTATTTTCTCCGTTGTCTTTTCTCTTCAATAACTAGAGCTGTATAAAGATAACTAGGCTACTACCTCTTTACTTAAATTCATATACCCTCTACAATTTACTTCCCGCCGTATGATTAAAAAATCAGCAGGATTTTACTGCAAATTGAGCAATTTCGCAGCATGTTTCGCTAAGCACTAGGTTGCCTGGGCGGCGGCCTCGCGTCTAGACTAGAACGGGTTTAGCGCCTGAGCTTTTAGCCAGCCTTTGTTAATTAATCTAACATTCTGACACTAGGGTCACTTTAGTCTGAGAATGGCGTCACTTTCACACACTTTGCCATGTTGCTAAGCTCTTGAACTTCCTTCATCACGTTATTCTGTAGCGCTGACTTATTTAGCGCGTACATTGATTAAGTGTTTCTTAGCGAACGCTTAAGTTAAGCAACGTTCGGCACAGTCAGTCTTTGGATGGGTGATCGCGGATAGCGCTCAAAGTCAAAGTCAAAGTCAAATTATCTTTATTTCATAGACAAATTACATGTTCTTGAAAACGTCCGTTAACAATACTTTTATAATATGCTTATAGAATTATTACTTAAAATTAAATTTTATTTCAGAAATTTATCAAAATACAACTAAAAATTATCAAATACCTACAACAAATTAACAAAAACATATTAATAATAAAACAATATTAATACAATAGAAACGAAAATAATAAAATGTCAGTGTCATTTGACAATTTGGATGTCATCAGGTATAAATATAAAAAGGGAGCATTTAAGCACGTTACGTTATCGTTATCAACGATATCATAATAATTATAGTTACGTTATCGGCAACAATATTACTATGTTAATATAGCAGAAATTACTAATAATTACCTATTAAAAAATATCATGCCAGAATTAGAATTTAAAAATAGGTATCTGCAATAGCATCGTCAAGTTTATATTAAAAAAAATATATTAAAATGAAACATATAAAAAGGTGCTTGCGACTGAACGCGATTGTAGCTCGGATGATACGTTAAATTGTAGGCGCCGAGTGTTTAGTCATGTTAGAAGCATTCAAGCGGCTTAAAAACTCTGTTGTCAGAATCTACGGCTGGCTAAGCGGCTAACATATACGAGTACGAACTTAATTTAAGCAGACAGTTAAGTTTAGTTCCTAATTTTAGCAAATTAGGAGATTTATGCCTTAGGTCCTGCATAAGGGTTAAATGCAGGACCTAAGGCATAAATCTCCTCCTTCTTTCACCAATCTTCTCCTTCTTCTTCCATAGTAAAAAGTCGAATCAAATTAACCTAAACCACCCATCATAATCGTGTACAATCATTCAATCAATCATTTCAATCAATTTCTTAGACACACAAAACCCTTAAACTCACACCCACCCGACCAACGACGTGAATTGTGGCAAGTTAGACACCCACCCCCTCCTGACTTTATACCGCCTTCAGAAAGTCTCCCACCAGGACACGAGTTGCCGTGGTCAATCTGGAAGTCCCTTAATCGTCTACGTGTCGGGGTTGCCCGCTGCAACGAAAACATGGCGAGATGGGGAATATCGGATTAAGAACAGTGCGAATGCGGTGCTGTTACCCAAACTATGGCACATCTCTTAGTTTGCCCTCTTTCCCCGAAAAACTGCAGCCAAATTGATCTTAACTTGAAAAATATATATAAACAAAAACTTAGCCATTGCCACGAAATGATGATGATTCAATCAATGGCTAAAAATATCAAACTTTTTATTTAGCAACCCATTACGTCTTAAAATCGTAGAATAAAATTGTGATGCAGCCACCTATACATATTTATTTACAAATTACTATAGATTTGAGTTTGATGAAATGATTTAAATATTAACCTTACTAGAAAGCCATAAAGGTGTATCATTCAAATATCATAAACCCTTTAAATAACCGTTTCAAATCGTTTTGAAATTTTACTGTCCACTTCCATTATGATCGAAAAACGCCATAAAATATTTTACGATACTTTTACACTAGTTAACGATTATTTTACAAATGTTTATGATTATTTCATCGGTTGTAAAAATTGTTCAATCAGAGATATAGATGGAGTGAACACGTTTCGATAATTTTGCGCTTTATACGGTGTGATTCTGATATGTTTTATATCTAGTAAACTATCTGAAGATTATGAAATACTAGTACAATCTTATTTTTACTAATAGTCTTTATTGTTATGTAAAGTTAAATGCATGCTGTGCTTCCTTAAAAAATAGCACATTCAGTTAAATTATATTGTAAGTGTTTATAACATATGTAATAATGTAGTTATTAATGTGAAGCCTAAATAAATAAATAAATGTTTTATTTAGATTTGTATCTTTATTTTCTAGTTTACTAACTCTATCAAGTATCAATACATTCTGCTCTAGCAAGCCACATACAAAAAAACTGTAAATTATATTTAATATATCAATGGATACCTAGAAATCACGAAATATAATTATTTTTCGCAAAAAATAGCAACACCGACTTCCACCGTGTACAGAATCCGAATAATTTGCACGAATCGATGTGACATCCATTTACATTTCAATTTTTTCAAAAACGTCTCTGCCGATTTCGATAAAATTTAAATGGGACTTCTTCGGAAGCATATTCTTTAGAACTAAAAAATACTTTTTTTCTGTTCACAATTGGCGAAATTATCGATGTACATACGCAAAAAAAACATACAGACGAACACAGGACACAGTTTTTGGAAGTTGGTAAAAATCAGTTGTAGGTATGTACCATAATTATATTTTGTTGAAAAGAAATAAACTTTTTGAATGGAGCAGCTGGCCTTCTTTCAAAATTTCAGTACATATTGATCTCAAAGTAAAATTTGATTATAATGATGAATACAGTTTACAGATTTAAAGAAACACCCTGTAGACAAAGGTGAATCATGAATATAGATAGAGGTGAACACATTTCGACCGTTTCACGAATTGTAGATAATTTCGCGTTTTATAGAGCAAGTTACGAAATTGTTATGACGACCCATTTGAGAACTGGAACGCTCGAAATGAGTGGGTACTTAAAGCTTTTAGTAGTTCTACAGTAAATAAATAAATACTAAACAGCACTTACTATATCTTTGCATGTACTTCATAGTATGCTGAATTGTAATTGACTTGCAACAGCAGTGTTATCAAAAAATGAGTCAGAATAATTTGCATTTAAGCTTTTAGTAGTTCTACAGTAAATAAATAAATACTAAACAGCACTTACTATATCTTTGCATGTACTTCATAGTATGCTGAATTGTAATTGACTTGCAACAGCAGTGTTATCAAAAAATGAGTCAGTATAATTTGCATTTAAGCTTTTAGTAGTTCTACAGTAAATAAATAAATACTAAACAGCACTTACTATATCTTTGCATGTACTTCATAGTACTCGTATGCTGAATTGTAATTGACTTGCAACAGCAGTGTTATCAAAAAATGAGTCAGAATAATTTGCATTTAAGCTTTTAGTAGTTCTACGAGTACAGTAAATAAATAAATACCAAACAGCACTTACTATATCTTTGCATATACTTCATAGTATGCTGAATTGTAATTGACTTGCAACAGCAGTGTTATCAAAAAATGAGTCAGAATAATTTGCATTTAAGCTTTTAGTAGTTCTACGAGTACAGTAAATAAATAAATACCAAACAGCACTTACTATATCTTTGCATGTACTTCATAGTATGCAGAATTGTAATTGACTTGCAACAGCAGTGTTATCAAAAAATGAGTCAGAATAATTTGCGTTCAAATTTAAAATTGTTGCAGTTTGTTTGTAAGTACTCGTACTTTAGTGGTTGATACAATTATAATTCTGGATTAATACAAACTTGCCACTTCAAGGCGTTAATACTAACGTGTACTAGATATACAAATTAAAAAAAAATCGGGAAAGCTTTTTTTGTAGAAAATTACATCTTAAATTGATCGGGCCCTCCTCGTTTAGCATGAGTAGTAGTACAACTACTACCACTCATGCGAAGCGCGTAGTACATGTCGCTGTTACGCTGTAAAAATATTTCTGTTATTGATGAAAATGAAAAAATTACCACAGCAATATGAAACCACTTTCATGCATTAGAAATCTGAATACAATTTGTTTTACTCTACCATTGTTTCAGTACGCCATACATAAGCTACCACACCATTGTAATACTGGCATCGCCATACGGCAGGGTTTCTCAAAGTTATGAATCCACGCCCTATTTAGTTCTGTGAGTTAAATTTTCTGATTTTTCGTTTTTTTTTCTACATTTTAACATTGTCCGGTTGTTTCATCTGTTTAACCATGTCAGAGGCCTTTATGCGGTCTAAAAACTCTGACATCAGGGCTAGCCACCCGGCCTATACGAACTTGCTTATTCTTTTTCTTCTTTATTTTCTGTTTTTTTTTTAGTTATTTAACTTTAATATTTAATAACTATCCTATTGAGGGCATATCACGCTTATATAATATACTAGTTTTTACCCGCGGCTTCGCCCGCATACGCAATAGATCATTATAATTTATAGCCTTTGTGTTATTTTGATATATAAGCTATATTATTGCAAAGTTTCATCTCAATCCGTTCAGTAGTTTTTGCGTGAAAGAGTAACAAACATCCATCCATCCATCCATCCATCCTCACAAACTTTCGCGTTTATAATATTAGTAGGATAGGATAGGATAATAAGTAGGTACTTGTTTCACGGAGTTGACCGTTTTACGTCATTCGTATATTTTGCCATCGTTTTAAACGAAACTATCAATATCAGGCGTGCTCGAGTATTTCAATGTCTTTTTTATGACGAATAACTCCGCGCTTGACCACCATCTATCTCATCCTGATGGTTAGCGACGTTGTAGATGAAGATGAAGCACGACATTTATATCTAATGACTTACCCTGTCACTGTTTTTCTTTTACATTTTTGCAAGCTTGTACGTACCTACTTACGTGTTCTCCATATCAACTTAAGTGTACATATACTCGTACATATGTATTTCTTTATTTAGTACGACTAAATCTTTATTTAGCACCATGAGCTACCCAGCTATTTCTAAATTAGAATTCAAGATTGAACGTTAATCTACGCGTCCCTCACTTTGAGAAACTCTACCATACTGTATTCAGATTTCTGTCGAGCGAGCTTGTTCGGTAGAATTGAACTTGATCGCTCTATTCGCCAATAGAAACTCGATCGTAAATACCACAGCTTCGGCTTCGTTTTAGCTGTAAATGTCTTGAACATGAATTGTGATCGCCCATAAATGGTTTGGAAGAATTTGCTTTATAATACGCCTACTACAACTTGGATTACCGACATAGCCCAGCGGATTAGTTAATTGAAGAGGCAATAGGTAGGGCTGATAGTCCGTAGCACGGTTACCTATGGAGCCTCGTTCTCCGGTTCTCGAATGGAAACCATGTACCTGCACACGCAGTGTTAGACATTAGTAACGGACAAGATGGACACAGACTGTTCAAGATCGCTGAACGCAATCCACATCGAAGATTCTTTAGAATAAGCCTATGTCCGACTATGACCGTTTGATGTAATATTCACGTTATTATTATATACTACGGGACTAATCACGCACTAAAATGACGAGATAAATACCTCCTCAATCCCGACGTTTCGGCCGAGTTGCATCGACCGTGGTCACGGGTAGACTGAAAAACAATATTCACGTTGTCGCTGATTTATACATACACCTCAGATCAAATTACCCCATTTGATTAAAGGGTTGCCAAACCCCACATTAACATGAAGAAAAGTCATTTATTTGTTTTGCTTCAGTTTTTGTGACTGTAGCGGCCCTAGAGTCACTTACCCTAATCATCACTGCACGTATTATCATTGCGCATAACTCCGAGCGTTCAATCGATCGGCAGCTCAATAAACCGGACGATTGCTTGTTCTTGCATTAAACGGGAGATAAACCGTCGGTTAACAGTTAAACGGACGGTTAAAAGATAAACAGTTGTTAATGATGCTGAATTCGGATTGTGGGGGTAATTGCTCTGGTTTATTAGTGAATCGTGCCTGTCTGTCCGCCTTATAAGCTTTTACGGAGTCATTTTATCATATTTAGTCTGAGTACTGTTCTGTCTTTATCATTTGCTTTGAAGAAGCAAATTGCATGTTGTGATTTTCCATTTCTTATTTGAACAGCAAGGATGTCAAACGCTTTGTCTGTCCTTGCCTTCTCTCAGTACGGGATGTCTTAGCTGTATTAGTGTGATCTGATGCTACCTTTTGTAGACTTTGTTTTTTAGGATTATGTAGCCAAAAGACGTTAATTATCAGCACCTACTGGCTACTATAGTTTTGCATACCTTCTATCAGGCTGTCTATTTGTCTAATAAAATTGTATAAAAAATCATTTAAGTCTATTAAAAAAAATGTTCTAAAATATAACTTTTTAAATACAAGCTTTTGATATCCTTGAGATCGTGTAGCAGTAGAGCGCTAGACAAGTAAAACGAGACTTTTTTGTGATAAACATTTCAAAAAATTGACGCGTTCGCAGGATTTGAACCTGCATCTCTCTGGGATTCCGGCCCAGATGCTTTGTCCAATTAAGCTAGAAACGCAGTCTGCGAAAGCGTCGAATTAGTGAAAGTGTTTTATCATTTTTGCCAACTACTTACTACATTGTAGAGAGATGCAGGTTCAAATCCTGCGAACGCGTCAATTTTTGAAATGTTAATCACAAAAAGAAAGTTTTTATACACCTAATGTGTGAAGCACGATAAAAATCATTTCAAGTAAAACGAACCCTAACACGACGGGTCTATCTTGTTTAGTACGGGAGTTCCTATGGCCACTTTCCGACTCCATCATCAGATCAGCTCCATGGTACCATATTATTGCATTGTCACGCGCTTTACATAATATGCGTGCTAAATTTCAATCGGAAACCGGGAAGTTGGTCAAATTAAACTTGCAAGATTCCACCAGAACTTACATATGTACAAACATAGGTGCATCCATTACAAGTTAAACAAAAGCTTGTAAAATGAAGTAAAGGGTACAATTACTGTGGCGAGAGTTTATATCGAAGAAATACTTGTTTAAAACTGCGCTCTACTTTTTCACACAACAATACTAGTGTTTTGGTACAGCTCCTATGATTAACACTAAAATAACGTTGTATTTCCTCACAAGCTTTATAAACAGACCGTCACGGAAGTGGCAGCACAATTAGAATCACCAATTAGCCAACAGGCACGTAATGAACGCAGCCGCGCCACTTTACTAGTTTCTGCACTTAGCGCACAATGTAAATAGCATTATGCAGGGGCGAATTTACACGTTTGCCGCCTGTAGGCTAGTTTTGCCGCCCCTATCGCCCTACAACAGGAAAACACGACAAGGAGAATGAAAATGTATCTAATATCCCTAAAAATTGTAATTTAGTAGGTTTAATTATGAAAAGTTATAAAATAATAAAATATAAATATTAGGGGACATCTTACACACGGTCTCTCACCCCAAACTAAACAAAGCTTGTGATATGGCTGCCAGTGACTGATATACTACATAATACACATATTTTTAAATACAGTTATGAAAGTTTTCACAATATTTCAGACGATTTTTAACATCTGTATTTTTATCGTCTGATTTGATTATGGAAACCTACCTAGCGTGGTTTTTGCTCATTTTAAATAAAGTGTAGCACAGGCGTTATTCACGCTTTATTTTAGTAGATAACTGCTACTATGGTTTCGATCGCATTTAGCTATCTTTATCAAGGTTAGAGTGCTATGCACACGACGCGGGTTCGTCTCGCATAGCAGTGTGAGCAACACGTGCTTTACTTTAATTAAAATCCGTACGATTTAGTTAATATTGCACAAGAATCATAATTATGGCCGTAAACTATTTACGGCCATAATTCTGAGTTAATTTTCGTCACAAATTTGCCGCCCCCTAAAATCTGCCGCTCTAGGCTTTAACCTTTACTCCCCTATGCATAAATCCACCTCTGCATTTATGCATCGGTTTTGGCTTGGCAAAGAGCTTATTAATGTGCCAAATGGCTCCGATACAGGAATAGTTTGATTTCTCATCGGGAAGTTAACTTCGTAACTAGAAATATCGTGATACGTGAATGTTGCACACTTTGTATCATAATTACTCGGAGTTTGCTATCTTTAATTAGGTCCACTTTGTGGTTTGCCAATATTTGTCTTTCGAAACATATTTATCCAGTGCTTAGACTGAATATCATTAAAACCATGAGGCGGCAGATGTAGGCATCTCTATTAATTGACCGAAATGGACCGAAGGTTTTCATTTTATGTTGGTTTCTGTCTATATATTGGTCACAGAGCTCTATAGGGATCCAATTAGATTTTTCTCCACACAGCTGCTGCTCTGCGACCTCAACCCCGGTGTCAGAGTTTTGAAGTTGCCTGAAGGCCTCAGACATGGCTAAACGATTAAAACAACTTGGACCTACATTTTAGTTTGTCATCCGAGCCACGATACCACTCAGTTCTAAAATGCCACCCCCGGTTACCCATCTGAAGACAGACCGTACTGGACGTTGCTTAACTTCGATGATCGCTAACGGACACCTAGTCAAACTACGCTATGAGCGCTATGCCGTGGTGGTCAGCATCATTTACTTGGACATTTTCTTACGATTGTGTTCTTTGTTGCAGGGTGTAACTGCTCGACGGTGGGTTCTGAGAGCAACGTGTGCGATATCCGAACGGGGCAGTGTCGCTGTCGACTGCACGTCACCGGCCGCGCCTGCGACACCTGCGAGGTAACCTGCCTTTACCTTTATTTTTCCCATTGATCTTCTACTAGCCCTGTCGGCTTATTCCACAAATCACAAATCAAATCACTTTCAATTTTACCTGCGCCCCTGATTTACTGAATTTTGACTATAAATCGCGTTTGCATTGCGGAAGGGTGGATTGGAAGGGAACAAAAATTCCACAAACCCCCTGTGCAAGGATATTCTAAGAGCAAGCCCCGCCCTAATAAGCTATATTCATTTGTCGTTTATTTTTTGTAAAATAGTCAAAGAATTTTCTAAAATGTGGTGATAGTAATGATTTTACTTGATGGTTTCCAACTGACAACGTATTTAGTCCCATAAATAATCTGAGCCTGTAACTACAAAGATGTGTAAACGCGTTATAAAGGTTTTAGCGATGACAGCGTGTTGTATAAAAGTCTTCAACGAGTAAAATTTTACTGTGAATACTCGGAACCAATAAATAACCAACGACATTGGCGTATCTCTTTGTAATAGAAGAAGTAGAGAGAATTGTGAGAATATTGCCTACACACATATTTCAGCCAAGATACCTGCTGATGAAAAATATATCGCAGCATACAAATATTTCAACAATGATACTAAAAGATCTCAGCAGATCTTTGTAAAGCCAAATCCTATGAACATATAACTAATTCCTCATGAATCCACACCTGACCTTTGAGAACGAAATGTAGGCCGCCACCTGAGTTCGCTGGTGGAACGTCATAACAATGCCGTGTTTATGCTCGCCACGTCAAATAACGTTCGAGAAATGTCCTATTGGCATTCCCTCGCAATAAACTCGAATGGAGTAAGGTCTAGACTCCATCAAAGCACAGCGGAGAAGGGCGGAACTGAACAGAGCATTATATTCCCGTAAGCCTGTCATAGAAAAGCTGTATGTACTGTCCTAGCTAAAAAAAACAAAGTGTGGTAATGCTGCCATCATGCTGGGCACGCTGCTAATTGGCACTGGGCTTGAACATTTAGCTTATTTTTAGACCTTCAAGAGTATGTAAATGATCCAAATGCTTTTTTATGTTGTAATCTATCTATATATATAAAAATGAAAGGCTTATTTTTTTTTGTAGTTTTCTAATACTCTGTACAAGGTTCTTACGGAAAGCGTAACGAAGTTCGCCGGGTCCGCTAGTAGTGTATAAAAGTATGTGGTTTTAGCTTCACTAAGTAGTATACTGAGCGCCACACAAATTGAAAGATGGGAAGTTAGCCGCAGAGAGCTGCGCAAACGCCAAAATATAGACATTAGCGGGTGCCAGAGAGACGAGACGCCGACGCACACCCGCCCGCCAACCTCACTACTCACTACTTCGCCATTTGTATAGGCATTGTGCACACATGCGCAATAATTAGCGACTCACGGCGAAGTGTCATCTGCGGCTAACTTACCATCTTTCAATTTGTGTGGCGCTCAGTATATTGTATTGTGTTGTAGTTAATAAAGGCATTTGCCCCTTTTAAAAGCTCCGCTTCGTTAAGCTCCAGTCTGTTTTGGTGGATTCTAGACCCGACAGCGCGAATAAAATGAACTGGATTCGTATCTACCACGCGGTCTGTGAAATGGTATTCGTGTTAGCAGTTTGACAAACTGGCTATATCATAGTCGTTTATAGGGAAAACAAATGGGAATGAGTTGAAAACATTAACTTGCGCTCTAATATTTAGTCTCCTCTAGCAATCTCTAGTAGTTTTACATGACTTTTCTGACTGATTTGTTTGAGTTTTGGTTTAGCATTGCCATAAGAAATTCTTCAAATGGATACAAAATTGGTCGATATACTCGTAGCCTCTGCGACTCTACTGTCAACATTGGTTTCCTTATAGTACAGGGAAAAAAAGACGTTTTTCGGTCAACTTTGCACTGAATTTCCGATCCAATTTTTTTTTAATAAGTTTTAGAATCACTTACTGAACATAAAATCACAAAATTCTGACAGATCCAGGTGGAGCTTCAAGGGCCATCTTGAAAAAACCTTTTTTAGCCGATATTTCGGAAACTATAAACTTAAGGGAAAAATTCATCAAATCAGATTGTAGAGAATAAAATTTCGCATCTTTTGTTTCCAGTAAACTTTTTTTGTAAAACTTACAGTTTACGATTTATGGCCCGATATATTATATTATTATACTCGTCCCTATTGTCGTGCAGCCGTCTCCCGCGCTTGGCAATACAGTTATACCAAAGTAGATTGTATACTTACAAACAGCATTACACCAATTAAATTATTTTAGAAATGGTAGCCCTTTCACGGAGTCCTTTCACTTCGTGTCTATAATAAGGGGAACGGGACGTTTATTCAATTAAATGTCATTGGGCCATTTGCAAATGTAGGGCGCAGTGGAAGTATCGGGGCATCGAGACCAATCTCTTCAAACTGTTTTTACATGGCGCTGGAAAGTATTCGTGTATAATATAAATATAGATATTTTACATTGAGATGCTTAGTAGTATTATGAATCTTTTTTTATTTCAAATGGGTTTGCGTTTGACTACACACTTCTTGATGTTAAGTAGATAATAGATATGCGGTCTAGGATGTAGCACGCTTACCTAGAAGACACCTACATTGTACTTTAGCGGAAAGACAGACTCAGGCAAAGCGTTCCACATTCTGGCAGTTCGTATGAGGAATGTGGACTCAAAACGCTTGGTTCTAGGTTTTTCTTCGTTCTTGGTGGCGCTTTGGTCGCGTCTGTCTAGCCGTACGATAGAAGAAAGGGGCAGGTGGGACCAGACTGTGCAACTCCTGGGCGCACTCACCGAAGCGTATTCGATAGTAGGCTGATAGACACGCCACCCTACGCCGATGCTCGAGATTTTGCAGCTTCGACTCAGTCAAGGTTTCGTTGCCTATCAGCCTCCTGGCTCGCCTTTCAATGGACTTCAAAGCCTCCAACTAGTATTTGGCAGAGCCATCCCAAAGGTGAGAGCAGTATTCCATGCAAAACCTGACTTGCGTTTAATAAAGACTAAGCAGGTGTGAAATACCGTCACACCTTGGAGAGAACGCCAAGTTTTTTTTAGGCTAATTGGGCAGTTAGCAGCACCCCAGTCAGATACCGCCTCCAGACTCAAGTTGAGCCGTTCGACCATAGCCTCTCTGAGTGACTCGATCTGTGCCCCGCTCGTTCTTGCCTCGGATGTGTAGCTCTCCATCACTGTACTGTCGTCTGCGTACCCAAAAATACCAGGCTTTAGCAAGTCGTTAATATGCAGTAGGAAAAGCGTCGCAGAGAGCACTGACCCCTGAGGATCACCGGCATTGATAACCATTTGGTCAGACGAACAACCATCTACAACTACTCGTATTGACCGATTCCTCAAGAAATCAGATATACAAGCGCAGAGAACAGCAGGTAGGCCGTAAGAAGGAAGCTTGCCAATAAAGCTCTCATGCCAGACTCTGTCAAATGCTTTGGAGATATCCAAGGAAACAGCCAGCGCCTCTCCGTGTTTCTCGATGACCTCACTCCAGACTCCTGACCTAATCCTGTGTGTGATCCTGTCAATCAAACTAATAAGTCCATTTTTATGTGTGTTTGGTCTCCGTAAACTATTTTACATTAGTAATAATTATTACAACTTTTTTTTTTTTTATTTAATTATTATACTCCACAGACTCCAGGGTCTGTGCTT
Source organism: Hypomecis punctinalis (assembly GCA_949316475.1). Classification (NCBI taxonomy): domain Eukaryota; kingdom Metazoa; phylum Arthropoda; class Insecta; order Lepidoptera; family Geometridae; genus Hypomecis; species Hypomecis punctinalis. The sequence goes on along the minus strand of OX438799.1, from coordinate 25,508,034 downwards.
TTTAAGATATACATAAAAGATTTGTACAATATTGTTTATAAAGGCTTAACAAAAGGACTCTAAATCTAATAAAATTAAAAACGAAAAAAAAATGACTTTAAACTACGTTGATTTTACATATCATTTTCCAAATTGCTACTTATACCGCGCAGAGCCTCCATCACCGCCGCGTTTCGGTCTTTAATGGCCATCTTTAAATTGTAGTCTACGATGACCTTAGGTGACGCAGTCGTCGCACGCCGCACAAAGTGGCTGATAGCGTCTTCCTCGTTGTCTGCGAAGTATGTGAAGGACCTGGTGTGCCGTGAAACTGCGACGACCGCGTGCGAAACGCTTTCATGCAACCTCATCTTGGCCTTGATTTTAATGGCGATGACAGAGTCGTATGTCAGACCTTGAGCTTCGTGGATGGTAAAGATGCGCGACCCCGACCCCACTCCATACCCATACACATTATTACAACTTGTATTGACTAAGAATATGTGCTTTCGCCACGAGGCGCAAATCGTGACAAAAGCCCTGCCTAAAGATTATTATTTTACATCTCTTCAGTTCTTTTTCTCGTTTCCTGACTGCCCGTTTTTAAACCTCGCCGTCACGCAGTCCTTATTGATTAAAATGCCGGCTGGTTATTAAATCGTACAATCATAAACCAGAGCAGTGTTAACATTACAAGAACCATAAAATATCATTCGACATACCTATATTTAAAAAGCTGATCAAAATTTGTGGCAACAATTAAAAATCATGACAGTAGGTATACCTTCTGTGTACTAAATATCGGGAATTTGTCAATAAAACAAAAAATACAAATTATTCATCTAAATTTATTTTATCGCCTTCAAAGTAGGCTCCATCGCTTGCAATACAACATCTCCAACGCTTCACCCGGTCTTCCATACATTTTTCATAGGCTATTTGCGGTATGGCCTTTAGCTCATTCAGCGATTTTCTTTTATGGCTTCTATCGACTCAAAACGTTTTCCTCGAAGTGGTAATTTTAACTTGGGAAATAAAAAAAAGTCAGACGGAGCCATATCAGGTGAATACGGTGCTTGGTCGAGAACTTTTGTTGAATTTTTCGCTAAAAACTCTTTCACTATAATGGCTGTGTGTGATGGTGCATTATCATGGTGCAGCATCCATGAGTTGTGTTGCCACAAATCTGGACGTTTTCGGCGGATACTCTCACGCAAACGCTTCATGACGCCTAAATAATATTGTTTATTCACTATTTCTCCCTCTGGAAGGAATTCGGAGTGAACCACACCACGGTAGTCAAAAAAAACTGTCAGCATCACCTTGATTTTGGAGCGACTTTGCCGCGGTTTTTTGGGTTTCGGCTCGTTTTCGAGACGCCATTCTGAAGACTGTTGGCTTGTTTGCATGTCGTACTCATAAACCCATGTCTCGTCGCCAGTTATTATACGTTTCATAAAGGTCGGATCCGTAGAAGCTCGGGAAACCATGTCTTCAGCGACATGCTTTCGCTGCGCTTTTTGAACAAAATTGAGCTCTTTTGGAACTAGTCGAGCGGCGACGCGTTTCATGCCTAAAATGTCAATGAGGATGTTGTGGACGGACTTAAAAGATATGTTCACCTCACTAGCCAACTCTCTCAGACTCATACGTCGATTTTCGAGCACTAGCTTCTTGATTCTGTCCATGTTTTTTTTGGTCGTAGCGGTTGAAGGTCTACCAGAACGAGGCAAGTCTACTACTACTTCTCGGCCTTCTTTAAAAGCCTTATACCATTCATAAGCCCTTGTTTTCGATATACACGATCGCCGTAGGTATTTCGCAACATTTTTAGTGATTCACCACATGAAATATCATTCGAAACACAAAATTTAAGGCACACTCTTTGTTCAACAATATTTTCCATTGTAAAAATCGCCGAGAACTCAAAACTATGACCAACAAAAAGTGTAGTTTAAAACAAATTAAATGACAGATCCCGCTCAAACTTTGCGCGCTAAATCAGTACAGTGCTACCAACATGCAGTAAAAAAATTAGAACGACCTCTTTTACACGGGTCTTTTTATTGACATATTCCCGATACTTTTTACACAGAGTAGTACATGCGGATTCAAACTGCTTGCTGTTCGTGAAGTTAGTTACAAGATGCGTGAATTCCAATCCTCGTGCAGCTGTCAAGTGAGTTTCAGTCAGGATTGGGCTTTGCTCAGTTTGTAGCTAACATCACAATCGCCACGAAGTTTAATTCCACCTATATCAGAGCTTTCTTCTATCGTACGGCTAGACGGACGCGACCAAAGTGCCACCCTTTTATGGTGGACATTCCGCGCGTTAGAACCAAGCGTTTTGAATCCTCATTCCTCATACGAACAGCCGGAATGTGGAATGCTTTGCCTGGGTCTGTCTTCCCGTTAAAGTACAACGTGAGTGTCTTTAAATCCCGAGTAAATAGGTATCTTCTAGGTAAGCGTGCTACACCCTAGACCGCACATCTGCTTAACATCAGGCAGTGTGTAGTCAAACGCAAACCTATTCGAAATAAAAAAAAAAAAGGTTTTTCTGAGTACCTAAATGGAAGAGTCAAAAGTCTTACCATAACATAATGAATAGAATTTATTGTCACAGCATATCATTTACACATTCTTACTTAATAAAATAAAAAAAGATATATAAATGGTTCTACCATGGACTCATCATAACAATTGCAGTAGTTTTACTCTCATCTACCCTCCCAAAAAGAAAATATATAGCTTGGATTACATCAGAGAACGACAACAGCAATAAACATAAACAAAAATGTAAGTTTCTACTTCCATAATTGCCTCATTAGGCAATAGATTTTGACCATAATATATTGTTAAGAATTGTCAACATACATAACAAAAATGTAGGTAAGTACATGAATTCATTATATAAAAATAAAATCAAAATGACTCAGCTGTCGTTAAATTATAATTACAAAATAATAGTTATGAAATTCAGTCCGTCAAATACGGGCATGCATTAACTATAATTAATTTTATAACTATAATTAATTTTTTAACTATAATTATTTTTTTAACTATAATTAATTTTAATGAATTTAATAATTAAAAATAATTAAATTTAAAAATGTCAGCTGTAAAGGGGCTTCGTCAATCAATAAGTTAATTACAGTAGAATAATCATAATGTATCTAATAGGTAGTGCGCTGCTGAATGCATAGGCACATCCATGGGGCATATCCGTCACGTACGTTGGTCCAGTTGTAGGTTAGTGGATTCTTATACGCCATTGAATTTAATTTGCAAACCTTTGCAGATTGCCTTGCAATGTTTACCTTCCTCAAAAAGCCAGATATGTAGAAATCCGTTCATGGATTCTATAGAAACTGAGGTTTTAATTTATTAGGTAACTCGCGAGTCCAAAGCGATGACTCTCCCTCTAGTTCAATAAAAAAACACGACACGTTTGATTGTAGGTCTCGGTTGTTTTAGCCATGTCAAAGGCCTTCAGGCGGCTAAAAACTTTGACACCGGGCTAGCCTCCCGGCTTATTATACACGAGTTGTTATAAATTGATAGATTTCCAGAAATAGAGCTTTAGGTATGCATATAGTATCATGTGAATGTGAATTATGTTCTCTTTCCACGAATGTTGAGTTTATCAAACAAACGGAACATCTCGATCGGCCGCGCTAAGCCAGATGCGCTACTTAGATATGAGGATGCTAAACAGCTTCTATTAGATCATTGTTAAACGCTGGTTCAATAAAGCTTGATACTCATGCATTCAAATCTTTTAAGTTATCCATAACTAGAGCCATAAATCAAGCTCTGTTAGGGTAACACGATTGTATTTCCGAAAATTCTATGCAGTAAGTTCAAAACCTGTGCGTTGGGACATAAGGTAAACGTACGTAATTGCGGACGAGTCCAAGAACGCGGACGTTACTCGGTTTTTTAATTTTTGTAATTTTCTACGAAAGTTTAACTTAATCTTATGAATGACAATAAATTCTTGGTTATATTTCAAAGTATTATACAGGCAAAACTGTACACGTGGTATCATGGTGTCCAAACCAAATTATCTCAAAAGTGCGGAGTCGTAAAATTTTCGTTAATCTGTTAATTCAGTAGCTGAATTTGGTGCCTACCCTGTCATCAACTTCAGTTCATTTCTTTGTTGTCTAATGTAATACAGTAAGTGTGCTATTTTATTACGATACTTAGATAAATTACCTAATATTATAACCTATAATCTAGACATAATCTTTATGATTATTTATAATATTTGCGTATCCGCCTACTGGTACTCACTAAACCCGTACTTGTCCCAATGCACGGACAATAATCACATTTTCCGTCCGAGAAGTGGGACACACATCAGTTCTTTAATAACCGTTGTACCAAAGTTCGGATCTCGACCTTATTGCCTTGAAATAAGTCTCATTTTTCCTTGCATGTAATAGCATCGTTTTCAAAATCGTGCTAAATGCAATTATTATAATTAGTTTGCGTCTTATTCCTATGAATCAAGAATTACTTTGGGCTGGCCCAAGCAATAGTAGTAACCAGTTTGCAAATTAGTATTGCTTAAACTGTATTTTTTATTTATTAAAAATTATTTAAAACAATATTATAATATTGTAGTTTATGCTTCAATATTTTTACATTATGTTTAAAAGATTATCTTAAGTAAGATTTTTCGTGCTTAGATTTTGATTTTGGCAAAGGACTCTCTTAGCCCAAGATTGTTTTTTGCACCTCTCATCTGCGTATATGTTCCAAGATAACAATATATCGACAGATACCTCGTTCTCTATGACTAGCTCATACATTTCTCTGTCGAGCTGTGTTATAGCTATAATATCCGTACCATTTTTTGCTTTGGGAATGATTGCCATCGCCCGGTTGATTATTTTGCAGTGGGTTGTCGTGGTACTCATATTCTTTCACATATTTCTAGATTCAATCCATAGGGCAGAAGTTATCGATTTCTGTTGTATATATGCAGGTGCAGCGGTGTGATCTCTAAGATTATTTCAACAGCAGCTGAGTGTGTCTTTTTCATACATCTGTTAATTAAAGAGCACGCTTTTCTGCGTTTCTCGTAGCATAGTTGTATTTTCCGCGTGTTGGTATTTGATTATTTGTTAGACTTCAGTCTTTTCCTACCGCTTTACCGCTTTTTTTGCCATAAAATTTTGTTGCCTTCGTGGTGACATGTTCGAGTATTTTTTCCACAGAAGTTAATAGCCTAGCCAGATACCTAACTTATTTAACTTCCTTGATTAGTACCTATTAACCTATTAGTATTATACATAGAGTTCCTAGTAGTATCATAACAAAATCTGTTTTCTTGGTTTTTTGTGTGAATAACACTCACTCCATTTCAGTGGCGGATTCACAGAGAGTCCGTGGCGTTCACACCATTTTTCATATTATCTCCTAACACGAAGTTGGAAGTCAAAAAATCCAGACACTATTATCACCAGGTTTTCAGCATATGTCACAGTGACAAGGCCTTCTTTGTTAAGAAGTGCGACAAATTCGACCACTAGTAAACTAGTAAAAATGACATGATGTTGATTATTGTAGACTGCGTTTTTGCTAGGGGTCTACCTCTTATGTGCTCATTGCAGATTAATTCCAGCGTTTTCAATAAGAAAGAGCTGAGGTTATTGGTGCAAACTACCTTGGATTTATGTAATCGATCTTTCTTGGCTTTGGCAGTAAGACCACTTTACTTCTCTCCAGGCTTAAAGTAAATATCTGAAAAATCCCCGCCATACACGATCTAAATATGGCGATTAAATGTAGTTTATCATTCTTAGGCCCCATTGGAGAAGAACCGGATATATTTCACACAGTTTGGGCGCCTTGTGTGGTTGGAAAGTGCTTATTGCCCATAAAAGAGTCTCCTATGTGACAATTAAGTCTGCAAAATCACCTGTCTTCCATACCCGATTTATGTGGTTCCTATCTATCTGTGTAGTTCAGTTAACAGTCGGTAAAAGTACGTTTGTAGAAGCAATTTAAATTGCTTCTGGTCTGAGATTTTATAAGTACTATCAGGCTTCTTCAAATGCCTAGCTTTATTTGCGAGTCACTCTATACATATTTTTTCCGAGTCACGTAGTTTCACTCTTAGATTTAATAGAGTCGCTAAACGTTTTCCGTGAGTTTTTCTGGCCTTTTTTACCTTTACCTTGAATAGGTGGCGCATATTTGTATACTCTTGTCAGTTCACTGGTGCATTAGTGCTTATAGCTCTGTTGTAGAGATGTCTGACCTTTTATTTGAGCATGGTTACTAACCACTTGGACGCCCAAATATTAAATACTAGCGTTATTACAAAATGGAACTCTAACATTATGGATTAAAGCTGATTTCTGAAAAATCGCACCGCGGTTCCCAGAGGAACCGGTAGCGGCTTAGTAAAGATTAGTCTTGGGTCAACCAGGCACCGGGAGCGTCCAAGTGGTTATTCCACCATTGGTTTTTTAGGACTGAAAAACTAAAGTTCTCATTTTTCAACGGGCAAGCTTTTTCATAGTTCTTTCTTAAAGGATGTACCAAGACTTCTGACTAAAAGCATTAATTCTTCGACCGCCAGATGTAGTGCCACTTCTGTTATATCTAGGTACGCCGTGTTCTAAAGGTATACTACTGAGGTTGCCTAAGAGACTGTGGGATATAATTATATAAGAGTACGCATTTTATTTTGTATGGGAAGACTGAATACATTACCTTGGGAATCATTCAAGCCGATTATCTTGCAACGGACTAAATACGGTTCCTTTACCTAACGTGTTAACGTGTGTAACGTGTTAACTACCTAACGTTTCAGCATTTTTTTTCATAATGTGATTATTGTTTGTTTGAAATATATTTTATTGCATGTAAACTATTATTTCTTTGATTTACGAGAACTTAAATGGCTTAAACTAAAATATTCTGTAATAATAACAAGTAATAATACAATATTAGGCAATTTAATTTCTAATGTAAAGCAAATAGAGTTCTAATTCGTATAGCGTCCGGGAATTGGGACGATTTGTCCAAGATTCGGGTCGATTATAAAGTTCATAAAAATAATAATACAATAGAAACGCAATTTAGATTCTAATATAAAGCAAATAGAGTTCAATTTCGTGTAGCGTCCGGGAATTGGGACGACATTCCGCGCATTGGGACAATTCGTCCGCGGTTTGGTAGGGATATAAGGTATATTTAGGTATATATTTGGTTTGGTTTTCCTACATTTGGGTATTTTTTTACATTTTGGATATTAATTCCCATTAAAGCTCAAACAAATTATAAAAAGTTTAATTATTATAAAACTTAGATAAATGCCCTGCCTGGTCATATTCACTTTGTTGTTGTAAGTCTATTAGTATAAGCGTAGTATTACTTCAAAGGCAGCGAAGTTCAAAAACGTCCGTACATTGGTACGTTTACCTTAATCAAATGACCTCATCAGAATCAGACCTCCATGATTTAAGACCACAAATACCTACCTGCCTACCTTCATGCCGAATAAAGCTGGAAACTTACTATCGGACGCGGCTTACGGACGCGACTGATAGGTATCTAGACTATGAAAGTACACTGAGCCGTGCACACTATCGGACATATGCTGTCAGTCTCGTCCGTCAGCCGCGTCCGATAGTATGTTTCCGGCTTAATACAAGTCGGCGCCAGTAAAGTTAGCGACAAGCTGCATACGCCTACTCTTGGCTAAAATATGGTATTGTCATATGGGGAAATAGTACAGACGCAAAAGAACTCTTTATAATGCAAAAAAATATATCCGAATACTAATGAATATGCGACAAAAAGATAGCTGTAGACCCCACTTCATTCAACAAAACATACTAACACTCCCAAGCCTTTATATACTAGAAGCGGCAACATTTGTCAAGAAAAATCCAGAACTATTTACATATAACACAAACTCTCGCAGAAAAAAACAACTAATAGCCCCGGAGCCAATATTAGAAATAGTTAGACGAGGACCGGAGTATATGATAATAAGAACATACAACCACCTACCTAAAGACCTACAAGAAGAAACTAACCCCAAAAAATTCCAAAATAAACTCAAAAAACTGTTAACAAAAAAATGCTATTATACCATTGAAGAATACTGAAACGAAAAAGTTTCAAGCTCACAAAACATTACAAAATAACGCTTGACATGTACGTTATACCTACTTTGTTTATTATACCATTTGCGACACCCTAACGACAGGGTATAATGTGTACTGTGTTACTATTATATAAGTGTAACTGTAACTAGACATATTATAAGGCAAGTGTATACCGAAATAAAACCCAATCAACGCGCAGCTTTATATAAGCTTCAGTCAGGATTTGATATTGCGCAGCAGCTAACATCACATGCGCCGACTTGCATGATGCAATTAAGTTTTGATAAACCTTCTAACAAAGCGCCAATGCAACTTGAATCTACTTTCTCATCCCTAAGGAACGTAAGGAAAATAATAATTTGTGATAGAAGTTGTGTACACCATCCGTATATCCATTCTTGAGTACACCCTTATTTTTTTTTTTCAAATAGGTTTGCGTTTGACTACACAATGCCTGATGTAAGCACGCTTACCTAGAAGATACCTATTTACTCGAGATTTGAAGACACCTACATTGTACTTTAACGGAAAGACAGACTCAGACAAAGCGTTCCACATTCAGGCAGTTCGTATGAGGAATGTGGACTCAAAACGCTTGGTTCTAACGCGTGGGATGTCCACCATAAAAGGGTGGCGCTTTGGTCGCGTCTGTCTAGCCGTACGACAAAAGAAAGGGGCAGGTAGGACCAGATTGTGCAACTCCTGGGCGCACTCACCGAAGTGTATCCGATAGTAGGCTAACAGACACGTCGATGCTCGAGACTTTGCAGCTTCGACTCAGTCAAGGTTTCGTTGCATATCAGCCTCCTGGAGGATGGATATTCAATGGACTCCAAAGCCTCCAACTGGTATTTGGCAGAGCCATCCCGAAGGTGTGATTTATTCTATAAAATTCTTTATTTGTATCGGTTCCAAGGCTTGCATGTGAGCACGTAGCTTATAATTCATCAATCGAATAAGCTTGTGTGGGGCCGCTTTCTGAGAAATTGTAATAGACCCATGTAGGGCCTGCAAATAGGATTATACAGAGTTGTGGGATCGTTGAAGATTCAATCATGATCGGATGATTAAATGTAATGGCATGTGATTAGAAAACAAGTAATGACATAATATACTGGCTTTTATCGAGCTGTTTGTGAGATGCGCTGATTGGTTGACTGATTGGAGTATATTACCATCAACATTGGAGTAGGTTCCGAGAAAAAATATTCGATTAGTTGGCACTACTGAAGTTTATTTTTTTTAAAGCCGTTGTGGTCTAGTGGTAGTAACCCGACCTGCAATCGTGAGGTCGTGGGTTCAAATCTCGATCCCGTACCAATGAGTTTCTTTGGAACTTATGTACGGAATTTCACATCATTGGCTTTTCGGCGAAGGAAAACATCGTGAGGCAACCTGCATACGTCCGTAGAAGAAATTCGATGGCGTATGTGAATCCACCAACCCGCACTGGGCCAGCTTGGTGGATATGGTCCAGTCACCCTTAGTGGGTAGGCCTACGTCCTGCAGTGGACTATTAAAAAGGCTGGTACAGTACAATACAGTACTGAAGTTTTTTAAGACCGGAATTTTTAGTTCTTTGGGATTAACGTAAGAATTTTTACACCGCTGACTTCCCTGAGGAGGAAAACACCGGTAATCATGTTAATGTTCGTTGCCGTACCTATATCAAACTACTGACCTGTAAATTCGTATATAATTTGGTATATAGGGCCAGAGGTCTTCAGGCGGCCTAAAAACATTTACACCAGGTTTAAGTCACTTGGGCTACACGAACTTATTTACTGGAATGGGGATAGATCCAAAAGTAAATGATATTATAATCCACAGGAAGGTTACTGGGGTCTGGAGAGAGGAGGATGCCGGCGGTGCGAGTGTGGCGCGGGTGCGGCGGCGTGCGACCCCGTCAGCGGCGCGTGCGCGTGCGCAGCCGGCGTCGGCGGCGCGCAGTGCGACCGCTGCCTGCCCGGGTTCTACGGGTTCGGGCCTGCGGGCTGCTTACGTGAGTATTGATAATTTGTGGTGTATAAGAAGCGTCTATGATGCTGGTGCATTCTAGCCAGCTCAATTGTTAAGTACTTACGTGAACATTATTCTTTGTGATCCGATGAAATAAAATGAAAATGACGATGGTGTTCACAGTGCAAATAACAATTTGCACTTCCACAATGCACCCTTCTGATTTGTAATTCATGTCAACATTTTTTCACATGTTTTGTGTTTTCGGATTTGCTAAACCTATGTAAGTAAGTTTGATTCTCTTTTGTATTCTTGCAGCATGTCCAGCTTGCACGGAAGGGAAGGTGTGCTCGCCGCATAGTGGAAGATGCGTGTGTCCGGGCGGGTCGCTGGGTGCTGGGTGTCGACAGTGCGCACGCGGCTACACGCTGCGCGGGGCAGGCTGCACTCCCTGCACTTGTGGCCAAGGGGCTGTATCTAGTAAGTATATTTTGGATTGGTTTGTTGCTGTAGCAATAAAATATACGTTTATCTCCCAAAAGGATAATGAAACAAAATAGTTTCGTAGTCACGTAAAAGGTTCATTTTAATTTTTGTCTTCCAGATGTTTGCGATCCACACACGGGACAGTGCACCTGTCGGTCTGGCTGGGCGGGGGAGAGTTGTGACTCGTGCGCCGCGGGCCACTACGGACCGCGCTGCAAGCCCTGCCACTGCGAGCCCGCCGGGACTAGGAACTGTAATACTACTGCTTGTGACTGCGACCAGTGGGGCCGCTGCCCCTGCAAGGTAATCCAGCTCTCTAAGATGACATATCATAAAAGCTATAAAATATTATATATACAGTAGTGTCATGGCTAAAGCTATTAGATAAATTAATGTTTATCTCTCAGCGGATTGGACAACCTCGGAGTACAAAACATTGCATTTTTCGCTCTATTCTTAAAATATTACAACATTTTGATACCTCAAAGTTTATAGAAAGTGTAGAGATTGAATTCTCGTCAAAGTAGACTCGTTACTTCTCCAGATTTACAGAGAAGACCTTACCACTCACTAAGACTAAGAATCTAATCTGAGTAGAAGAAATGAAAGGGGTAAAAAATCTTACAGCATTTTTATTTATATCTATTTACGTTCAACCTCATGGTTACTTCATTTTTGTATATCTTTCACCAGGAAAACGTAGTCGGCGACAAGTGTTCTACATGCCTGGAGGGTACCTTCGGGCTATCAGCAGCCAACCCTTCCGGTTGCACGGCGTGCTTCTGCTTTGGGCGCGTGTCTCGCTGTGAGCAGGCTTCCCTAGCCCGAGCCGCGCTGCACGCTGCGGCTCCCGCGCACATCACGCTCAAACGGCCCTCGGGGCGGGACGTCATCTCTAATGTAAGTTCTGCTTCGGTCGTATCTTGCTACGACCAAGCTTCGCTAGCCCAGCCACGCTGTATGCCGCGGCTCCCGCTCACATCACGCTTAAGTGAACTTCAGGATGGGACGCCATTACTAATGTAAGTAATATTTCGGTTGTGTCCCGCTGAGAGGAAGCTTCGTGGTTAGATTTAGGGTTCTAACCATCTAGACAAACTGGCCAGGGAAGATAACGATAGGGGAATTGTACGGAGTGGCCCGGCCATACGGTTATGGAGGAAGGCTGAGAAGCGAAGTTTTGCCCAAGGCAACGTATTAATACGATACAGGTGCATTCCTATGAAGCTTCCGATACTTTTACAAATATCAGTAAGTTATCTTATCGTAAATTCATTTTCTTCCCCCTTTTCCAGGTAGACCAAGACTCTCTAATAGCGATCCACACGCACGCATCAGACGCTACCATCACATTACCCTGGCCTCCGGTGCCAGTCTACATGGAGCTAGACAGAAGGTTCCTGGGGGACCGAGTGACATCATACGGCGGGCTGCTGCGATTCCGGGTGGAGGAGGAGGGAGGTGCGGAGCTCTCCCGGGAAGTGCTGGCCAGGTTCCCGCTAGTTAGGATCTATGGGAAGGATATCGTGCTAGATTATTATGAGGTAAGTTACAGAAATGTGTTTTAAAATTTCAAAACGTAAATTCAAAGAGTTGCAAATAAATGTACATTGTCGAATGGATTGTAAATAGTAGCTACTAATCACCACACATTTCGCCGACTTGCATATGAAAAAAATCCAGATGATAAACTCGCATTGTATTTATTTATCAGAGGATATATTTATATTGTAAGTTTAAAGTAAGGTTATGTCGTTCTCAGCACGTACCGCCAACGAACGGCACGCACGCCGTGCGTCTCCACGAGTCGCTGTGGAAGGTGCGCGGCGCCAACGCGGTGGCTTCCCGCGGCGCACTCATGGTGGCGCTGCAGCGCGTACAGCGCGTGTTGCTGCGGGCCACCACGCGCGCGCCCGCCCGCGGGGACAACGTGCATGCGCTGTGAGTTGCTTTTGTTAACTAGTACCTAAAGGATCTCTGAATGTCCATCTTTACCTTGTTTAAACTTACCTATAAACTAATACCTACCTACTTAGTGGAATGGTGGATGACGATGTTTATACCTCTTCGTCTTTCCACTTCTTACTGAGTTTATTGGAAAATCAATAGAAGAGACCTATGTCAAGCAGTGGACATTCTACAGCTGATAATGATGATAAAAATGCAGTCACACTCCAAAAAAATTTAAATCAAGATGCTATAAAAAGGAAGCGGCCCCTGATATGTCTAAACGGTTAAAACAACCAAGACAAGATAATTAACCCCACTATTACCTTCCAGACTCCTCAACGTATCCCTGGACACCGCGATCCCCGGCCTCAGCCGCTCTGAGCCCGCATTAGGAGTGGAACTGTGCGACTGCCCGCGCGGCTACGCGGCCTCGTCCTGTCAGGAACCAGCTGTGGGCTTTTGGATCCCGCCGCCTAAAGTCCACATGACCACTGTCTCGGGGACCATCGTCATTCATATGGAGGGAGACGCCCAGCCGTGCCACTGTAATGGGAGAGCGACGAGATGCGACCCGGAGACGGGAGACTGCTTGGTAAGTTGGCTGTTAATTCTTCACAGAAAGTGGAACTGAGCGCGGCTACGCGGCCTTGTCCTGCCAGAAGCCGGCCGTGGGTTTCTGGATCTCGTCACCTAAAGTTCACATGACTATGGTGTCAGGAACTATTCTGATACATATGGAGGGAGACGCGCAGCCGTGTCACTGTAAGAGCAACGAGATGTGATCCGGACACGGAGAACTGCCTGGTACAATACTAGCGACAATCAAAACTATAAAATTAGTTTGACAGTTCAATGGGTAGGTTCGAATAGGTTAGTAATCTAGTATGTACCAAATATGAGTCATCTCGAATCACATGGCAGCTTCCAACCATGTCCTTTCCTTTTTCTTTCCAGGATCTTTGTTGTATATACTTATGAATATGTACACCTAACAATTTTGTGATGAAATCAAAACCTCAGTGCCCAAAAAGTTATACTCTTTGTGTATTACGGAGTATCACGATTTCGCTGGTACACCATCGATCTTCGCATGTCACAAACTTTAGCAGGTGAAACAATGTTGTTCTATTTCTCAGAATTGCACAATGGGTACGGGTGGGCCTCGGTGTGACGTGTGCGCCCCGGGTCACCACGGCGCCCCGGGCTCTCCAGCCGGCTGCCAGCCGTGTCCATGCCCTTCACGAGCCAGGAACTTTGCTTCAGCCTGTGCTCTGGGCCCGGGCGGCAGGCTGCAGTGTCTTTGTAAGCCTGGTAAGTTATTTTTCAATTGTTTAATTGTTAAATTTCACGATGGGTACGTACGGGCCTCGGTATGTCATGTGCGTCCTGGGGAACCACGGCGCCCCAGGCTCTCCAGCCGGCTGCCAGCTGTGCCCGTGTTGTTCACGCGCCAGGGACTTCGCTTCAGCCTGTGCTCTGGGCTTGAGCATTAGGCAGTGTCTTTGTAAGCCCAGTAAGTCAATTTTCAATTGTTTTTTGAATTGAAAAAAAATACTTTTTTAGTCTTTTTAATCAGTTGACTTATTTTTAAAAACTTTCTGAATTCCATCATTGTTATTTGATAGTAGTTGCTTTGGCTGATATGATGATGATTTAAATATATAGGTACTTTTGCGTTGATATTCCAGCAAAATACTATGCCATTTAATTAACTACTTTCTCTTTGTAATTAACCTTTTCCTGGCCTGTGAGTCAAAATTGATAACTGTAGTGATGAACATTTTCACTGGTCCTTGAGGTTAACGCAGAGCATACTTTCATTTCATCAAACAACTCAGACAATACATATAAGTCATTCGCTTTCAGGTTACACAGGGCTGGAATGCGAGTCTTGTGCCCACGGCTACTACCGCTCGCTGACGGGCGCTTGTCTACCATGCGAGTGTGACGTTCACGGTGCGGTATCTGCCCGGTGCGACGCGCGCGGCCGCTGTCGGTGCAGGGAGCACGCGACGGGCGACAAATGCAACATGTGCGTCGCGAGGCGGACCTTTCTGGATGGGGACGGGTGTCGATGTGAGTGGTGATTGGTACCTTCGTTGCTGTACAGTGTAGTATCTTCTCGTAGCGCGCTGTCTGCTCGGTGCGACGCGCGCGGCCGCTGTGGAGTGTGGACGCAGGGAGCACGCGACAGCGTAGTGGTGATTGGAACTTGCCGTTCGATGCAGTACGACGTTTGTGTCCCCCTGCCAACTTGCTATAACTCCCTGGAACATTTTTACCGACTCACTCCCAAGATAGGTCTACTCCCAATGTAGACAAGGTAGGTCCCAAGATCCAGTGGGATTTTCGATAACAGGCTATCGTAAATTAGCTGGCATCTTGTTAGATGGGTGATCTATGTTATAGACAATATGAGACCATGATAGGACGCCTTATGCTTCTGGCTGAAATGACAATTATTGTCATATTGGGGATATTCTTCGGTTGTGAAGGAATTAGATGTATAATGACATAAATGATGGCAGTAAAAGTTTTCCTTAAGGGAAATTTATTAAAAAGCCCGTAATCCAAACTAAAGCAATATTGCTAAACTGAACTTATAGATGCCTATATTTTGTTCCAGCTTGCGACAACTGCACCCAAACTCTCCTCGACGCAATCGAACACCTCACCGCTAACTTCCGAGCGCGCGCGAACCCAACCGAACTCAACCGAATTCCCAAACCCTTCCCCGCCGTGCGAGAGTTCGCACACAACACCACCACCTTACGCACACAACTACGCGACATCAGGAACAACCTTGCTAGTTCTAGAAACCTCGAGCAAGCTATTCGAAACCTTGAAGCAAACGAGCATAGGATATTCACAGACGCAAATAAATTAAAAGTCGAAGCGTTATCGAGAGACAAAGACGCTGGATACCTGAGTCTGGAAAGTATGAGTGCGTTAGAAGATGTTCTTAAACAGAAGTTGAAATTAGCAGAGCAAGTGGAAGTGCTGGATGACTTTGCTAGAGGAGAGAAGCATCTGAGTGCTCACAGAGCGTTGAAAGAAGCAAGACGGCTGCTGAAGCATATTAAAGAGTTGAGGGTAGATGCTTACGTGACTGGAGCACATGATGTTTTTGATACGGTAAGTGTTTGAATTTTTTTTTTGTATACTCTATTTGAACTTTTTACCTCAGATACATAGACGCTGTTGGCGGTGCCAACAAAGATATTAGTCATTGATATCAGATCGTCCAATACCTACCTACCCATTGAGTGCCGCTTCCCTTGTATATCTGAAACGGTCTTCTAACGAGTCAAAAGAGCTTTGAATGAGAATGAAAATGACTGCTACTAAAAATATTATTACTTACTGGAGAAACTAAGTATTCTTCATCTAGAAAAGAAAGGTTCATTAATGTACAGTAATGCTTGTTTCTACAGGCCAACGTCCAATCAACAGCAGTGCAAGAGTACAACTACAGAATCGACGACCAGCACCGGCGCCTGCGCAAGCTTGTCACCACCCTGGACCGCTGGGAACAGAAAGCAGCTGATTTGCCGCAACTGGCGCAGGCGGTGTGGAGCGCTGATGATGCTGTCACGGGGCTGCAGGGCCGTGTGAAGCCGCGTCTAGCTGCCGTCAGGGATGTAGGGCTTCGCTGCCGGCTTGTGCTCGAGGTAATTAAGATCTATTTAGATCAGACTAGCTGAAGGCGATCTGAAGTTCACCGGAAACTTCATATCACCTTTTGTCACACTAATTTCAATGGCTTTTAGCACAGGCTTTTAGCGCCACCAACGACCAGACACGGCAACTTTTACATGTAGGAACATTTTGTATGGGAAAGTTAATTTTTTTTTTTTGTGCGTCTGCATCTACAATCAGTCCCAGGACTATAAGCAGATTTGTTGGGCGGTTGAAGCATTGTGAGGGGTCTCCCTAGCAGGAGACACTCCTATTTAACATCGAGCATGTAGAGTCTGGATGTCATGGCGTTTAAGACGTTTTCTGTAGCTGATTTTTGTTAATTCGGCAGCCAAGTCATTCGGGTGGTTGTCGAGCCGATTTTTGTAGTTAGTGGAGGACTGTTGAATCTCTTCCTTTACTGTTTTAATTTCCAGAACTTCATGGATTTCAGAGTTAGTGAGAAACCATGGAGCATTCGACAAGGTACGAAGTATACCATTCTGCAGTCTCTGTATGATATTTAGATTGGAGTTACAAGCGCTTCCCCAGAGTTGGATCCCGTACATCCACACAGGTTTGAGGATCATTTTATAGATTAGGAGCTTGTTGTCCACCGAAAGTTTAGAGTTGCGTGCCATCAGCCAATACATGGTCCGGAACCGTATGTTTGTTTCATCACGTTTTGTTTTGACATGATTTTTCCATGTCAGCCTTCTGTCTAGGTGTATTCCAAGGTACTTGACAGAGTCACTTTGGGGCAGGGTATTGTTTCCCAGTTGCACGGGTGAACAGTTTCCTTTTCTAAGAGTGAATGTTATGTGGGTCGATTTAGAAGCACTTGCTTTGATGCGCCACTTCTGCAGCCAGTCACCTACTTTGTTGAGGCTTTCTTGTAAAATATTTGAAGCAGTTTGTGGATCTGAACTGCTTGCTAATAGTGCAGTGTCATCAGCAAATGTAGCGTTCATTACTTGTGTTGACTGAGGGAGATCTGCAGTGTACAAGGTGTACAGGATTGGGCCAAGAACGGAGCCTTGGGGCACACCGGCCGAGATCTTATAGATTTCTGATGCATCACCACTTTCTCGTACTTGAAACATGCGATTTGACAAGTAAGAATTCATCAAAGTATAGTAGGTATGTGGTAGCAAAGTTTTTATTTTGGAGAGTAGGTCTTTATGCCATACTTTGTCAAATGCCTGCTGGATATCAAGAAACACAGCAGAGCAGTACTCTTTGGCTTCAAGGGAGTGCCGAATTTTGTCACAAACTCGGTGGACCTGCTCGATGGTCGAGTGGTGTTTTCTGAACCCAAATTGGTGTTTGGGGATGGCTTCATTTTCATCCAATAGTGGCAGTATTCTGTTCAAGAGAATCCTTTCAAACACTTTAGACAGGACAGGTAGAATACTTATCGGCCTGTATGATGTAGCATGATCTGGAGGTTTTCCTGGCTTATGTATCATGGAGATGATGGATACTTTCCACATAGTTGGGAACTGTTGGACCCTGAGGACACCATTTAAGAGTGTTGTAATGAATACTAAAGCTTTTCTAGGAAGTTGCATAAGAACCTCTTTAGTGATTAGGTCAAAGCCAGGGGTTTTGTTGTTCTTCATTCTTTTCAAGGCCCATGTAAGCTCACGCACTGTTACTGGCCTTGGTGGAAGTGATAATTGAAGGTCTTGCTGTAGTTGGTTATCTACTTCCCTCTCGAATTCCTCGCATTCACTATCGTTTGGTTTAAATACGTTAGCTAGATGTTTTGCGAATGTTTCTGCCTTTTCTTTACCAGTCCTAGCCCAACCTCCGCTATTGTTTCTTATTGCAGACTTAAATGGTTGTGGTCTTTTAAACGTTTTTGTGAATTTCCAGAGCGCGTACTGAGATGATGCGGTAGCGGTCAGATTTTGCAGTTTACTTTGTAGCGTTGCATTATTTATGCTATCCAGCATTTCTTTCAATTCGCTTGCGGCTTTGTTTAAAGCGGTCTTATCAGATTTATGTCTAGATTGATGCCAGACCCTTCGAAGCTTTCTTTTTTCCAGAACTTTATTTTTTATATCGAGAGGAATGTTTCCAGTAGAAGCCCTTTTCTTTTTTATTGGAGTGTTCATCCAGCATGCATTCTGTATTAGGCTAGTAATGTAGCTTGTGGCATCTTCTATCTCATCTGGTGTTTTTAGGGACACCTGTAATTGTATAGTTTCCTCTATGTATTCCCTAAATCCTTCCCAGTCTGTAAAGGATATGGAAAAGATGCGGTTTTTGAAATCTTGCAGAAACAAAATATATACCAATAGAAAGCTTATATAATTACCTTTTCAAACACATATTTTTTAGATTTTTTTTCATCGCCATTTAATTTTGAAATGGGTTCTAAAAAAATTAGAAAAATGAACTATGTGAACACCAAATAACTGCATTAAGCCTAAATTGAAAAAAAAAACCTGACAGTGACATTATGAAACAGCAAAAGGAAATGACATTGTCAATATCGAACAACCAATAGAAGGCTGGTCGCCATGTTTTAAAAATAAATAAATGTCAAACTCTAAAATACCAGCCCGCTATTGGTTGTTTGAAGATTCCTGTCTGATACGTAGACTACGTAGACCTCCTCTTAGTATTACCAGTTCAGTCTAAATATTTTCTACTTAGTGAAATAAAAAAGAGATATTATAATAAAACGGCGATACACATAAATATGTTTTTGCGTGAAGTAATATTCTTAAATATGGCACTAAACATTAATACAGCTCGCATCGCTGCCGTTTTTCAAGGACCGCCTCCCATATAAAAAGTTTACCAACTCCTTTGTTGGACAATGTCTCGGGTTCTTCGTAGCAAATTATTGTCGTGCTTACGGTTAGGATTACAGGGGAATGATCAGAGTTACTGTCATAACAGGGCTCGGCTTTGAGATAGTGTCTCGAGAGTCCTCTGGTGATAAAAAAGTCTAGCAGGTCAGGCTTTTTTTTTGGGTCTGTAGGCCAGTATGTCGGCTCACCGGATGAGATTGAGTCAAGGTTGTTTCCGTCAATGCATCCCTTAAGCTGTCTACCTCTTGTTGTTATTAACCTGGAGCCCCAGTACGAGTGCTTGGCATTCCAGTCGCCACCAGCAATGAATCTGTTTCCCAGTGTGTGGAAGAACTCGGAGTACTTTGCACTATCTATTCTATGCTTCGGTGGGCAATATACCGCAGATATGTTGAGGGGTCCATCCTTACTCTCAACTACAACAGACGTTGCCTGGATATAGCTTCTTTTATATTCGGGCATGACATAGTGCTTAATGTTCGCTCTAATGGCTATAGCATTTCCAGCGTGGCCAGTGCCATCAGGGTGACAAGTAATAGAGGTTAATTACTTACAGCCCTTAATTTTTATGTTGCTTTTTTCTGTACAGTGTGCTTCAGATATGAGCACGACATCAAGTTTATTACTTGCAATTAGCATTTCTAGCTCGGACTTATTTGGTGTTAAGCCATTAATGTTCCACGTGGCTATCCTGAGAGAAGTCATTTTGGGATTTTGTCTAGCAGTGTTGTTATGAGACTCAAGAGAGTGCTCATTTGTTGTAAGATAAGATCAAATTTTTCTGATTGTTTTTAATATGAGTTCTTCTAATTTATTAGATGGTTTTACTTCAGGATTCAGTTCGCTTGTGTTCTTCTTCGATCTTTCAGCATAGGTGTCATTTGGTCTACTTCCTCCAGTGTTGGCGGGTTTTGCTTCCGTGGTGCTTTTCGAGTCTGGTGGTCTGGTGGTGTTTTTGTGAGTTGTCCTCTGTGGCATTCTTCTAGCGAGGATCTCCCTGTATACAGCACACCCTTTATAATTGGCAGGGTGTTCACCTTCACAGAGAGCGCATAGGGCTGGGGTATTACGATCTTTCTTTGGGCAGTCAGCAGTTTTGTGCCCTTGAGCGCATTTTACGCAACGATATGGTCGCATGCAGTAATTTTTCGAGTGACCATATTGTTGGCACCTCTGGCACTGTGGTAATGTTGTCCTCTTTTTGGGGTCTTCAATGACAACTGACTGGTGATATATGTATTTGATGTCTTTAACTGCCTTGTTGTTTGGCCCAGGGGCAATATTTACAAAGAACGTAGATGTTGTTTTTTTGTCTGGTCCATATTTGGCGTTATCAATCTCTCCATATACTTTGTTTCCAGTTTTTTCAATTTCCTCCACAATTGCACTGAGCGGAGTGGAGTGATGGAGGTTTTTTATAACCACTCTAAAGCAGCGCTGGTCCTTACGGTTGAAAGTGTGACCTATGAGTCCATTCTCTCGAACTACAGTGATAACTTTTTTTGTAGGTGGTAACATCTTTACAAGAGACCCTTAGTTGATTCCTATTTACTATTTTGAAAGTAAAGAGGTTATGATCTGCTGAGAAGAGATGCTGATTCCAACAGTTGTGTGAGTTTGTTTACGTCCTCAATACCATATAAAATGGTTGCTGGTGGTTTGCTAGGTCGTTTTTCCTTTGGTTGACTAGAATTCTCTGTCTCGTCTACAGATAAATCCTTGTAGCTGTTCTGGGTTTTTATAGATTCTGGGGATGGTGTCCGTGACAATTTTTTCCGTTTATGGCTTTTAGATTCAGGGACTCTTTGCCAGTCCGGTTTGGAAGTATTTATTTCTAGATTCTTGCCTAGTGTTGCCTGTGTTGGGAGTTCTAATTGGGAGGTACTTCCCAGTGAGGAACTTCTAGTTCTCGTAAACAGGCTTGGATGGAACGCCTGTTGTACAAATTTACGTCTTCCAGTAGCATTCACTGAAGCAGAGGCCTGGTTACCCACGTCTGCACAGTCTTCGGTAACATATTTCACACCTTGAGGCCCGGGTACCTCATGGCGCCGGGGGTTAGCCGGATCGCAGGACAAATTACATTCTTTATTTTCCATTTTCATAATAAAAGGGGTGGGAGAGTAGTAGTACGCGTTTCCCAGGCGCATACCCCCAATATTTTTGAGGATATTTAGTCACTCATGGCCATTGGTGAGCCATATTGATGGGTTAGTTACCGCCGCCCATGGCTCGGCGTTGCTGCTCGTTTAGCACCACCCAGGGGGCACGTGTAGGGTGGGTCTAGTTGAGGAAAAGATGGTAAGTCCTACGGACGCGAGCAGCTGCCACCCCCCTAAAAAGTTAAATTGATGTTATTATTATTTTTCGCGCAATAATCTTTTTTTTTAAGAATCTTTTGACAATAACAAACGCAACACAACAAAAAAAGAATTCTTGATTATTTAAAAAATGTCTCTGCCTTGGATTTTAAGAAAATGTGCGTGTTCAGGCGCTAGCCAATCTCTGCAACGATTAGCTAAAGCCTGACGAAAGTTCGGTTAGCACAGCCGCCTCACGACCAATGGTTAGGTTCGTGCGACGCCTGACTAACCCACCGACGCAACCGTGGAAGTCCACTACCGTCGCCGTAACGCCTGGCTATACTGTGATAGCAAGCGAAGCTAGGACATGGATTATTCCATCGGCCGTTCGGTCGTCGCGGGGACCTACTCTCTACTTCCCGCCCGCCTCTCTAACTCGTCGTCCCCTGCGCTGCAGGCCTCTGTATGGGCTCCGTCTGGATCCTCGGAGGTCCGACGGCCGGTCGTCTAGTTGACCTGACTGCTGGCGAAGGTGGACCCCTGACTCCGAGTGCAGCCGCCCGAAGGTACTCGCCACTGCACCCCTCTAGACTCCGAGTGCAGCCGCCCGAAGGTTCTCGCCACTGCACCCCTCTTGTAGTGAATCAAACAACTGTTACATTGCGATTGATTTTATTACATGCTTAACTACTATTTATACAACAGTCTCTTACATCTAATTGGTCTTGAAGTATGACTAATTTGATGACCGTGCATATATGTGCCGATGCCTCGCCTAGATGGTTGACGATGAATCTGGGTCGCGACTCTGCAGATTCCGCCGGCTGACGCTATCCGCTATACGGCCCAGTATCGACACGCTGAGCTAAGCATGTTCTTTATGGACATTCTGGGGTCTCTCCGGGACGGTCTTCAGTTGGTACAGCTCCAACACCTCTGCCTTCATTCCGCTGGAACCGTTGCTACGGTCCTTCCTGCTGGTTGATGGCGTGGATGGGATGCCGCTGGTCTCGAACCCCTGGTTGTCGTGGCTGGTTGGCTGCACGATCTGCCCGGCTTCTCTTCTTGGTTGCCGAGTGCGTCGTCGCATTGCGGCCAACATGTACTGCGCCACCTGTGTCGTTCTGGTCGGGCACGTAGTCTCCGTGTGGTTGGTGAAGAGTTGCTCAACAATGCAATTCTCTTTTAATTGCATGTTCTTCACCACTCCAGGAAAACAAATAAAATTATCGAGCATATCTTGAAACCTTCTTGGTTGATCTAAAAATATTGCTCATTGATTGGTCGCTCCCTGTATCTCTATCTTGATCTTCTTTCTTCTCTCTTCTTTCTTGCTGCCCCTCATCCCTTGCCCTACTCCTGATCTAAACCTTCACTCTTAGCTGCTTATCTCTCCCTGGATCAGTATTTCTGCACCTTCTCAAGTACCTGGTGATTCCCGCTTGTGGGAGGCCAGGTCCCGAATTGCTACTGTCCGAGGCAGCTAAGTGCTATTTATGAGTACTTCAACGTGCAACGAACGTAGCGCTTGTTGATTACGCTAGCCCGAGGTACGTCAAAGTTAGTCTGTCAGTTTCAAGTCAACGGTACGGCGTCGTCCCCTGCGCTGCAGGCCTCTGAATGGGCTCCGTCTGGATCCTCGAAGGTCCGACGGCCGGTCGTCTAGTTGACCTGACTGCTGGCGAAGGTGGACCCCTGACTCCGAGTGCAGCCGCCCGAAGGTACTCGCCACTGCACCCCTCTAGACTCCGGGTGCAGCCGCCCGAAGGTTCTCGCCACTGCACCCCTCTTATTGTGAATCAAACAACTGTTACATTGCGATTGATTTTATTACATGCTTAACTACTATTTATACAACAGTCTCTTACATCTAATTGGTCTTGAAGTATGACTAATTTGATGACCGTGCATATATGTGCCGATGCCTCGCCTAGATGGTTGACGATGAATCTGGGTCGCGACTCTGCAGATTCCGCCGGCTGACGCTATCCGCTATACGGCCCAGTATCGACACGCTGAGCTAAGCATGTTCTTTATGGACAGTGCGTTTTATCAATACTGCATTTTTTACATGAAACTTCTTCATAGGTACCTACTTTGCAAAATATGTAAACAGCCAAAAATAATATTCCAGGACGTCACCTCCCTCGCTTCTCCCAACCTGACGGATGACATCTCGTCTTCCCTCCTCCGAGCGCAGACGCTCTCTATCCGTCTCCCGACTTTGGCTGCCGAGCTGGAGGTGCTGACCCTGGCTGCTGAAGAAAAGGAGGGCATCCTGTACAACCTGACCCCGGCTTACAAGGAGAAGTACCTGCAACCTGTGGAGAAACATGTCGCGGAGCTGGCTGTTAAGGCTAAGGAATATAAAAGGTAAGTTGGTGTAGACTGTGCTTGCATTTATATCTGAGTTATTTGGTATATCGGCAGAGTTAAATCAACTTTTTAACCTTACCTACTGATTAGTTATAAATGCCACTTGTAGTCACAATCCGAAGACTGACCATGCCAATCATTGCTTCATATTGGCGATCGATCAATATTGGTTCGATTCGCGAGAAGCATTGCTATTCATATTGGTAATACTGCCAGCATATTGCCAGTGAGAATATTTGAATGGTGTTTATACCTAGAGTCAGTTATCCAATTTATTTTCCAATTTATTTCAGATTATCCAATTTATTTTTTAGTAATTACGAGTACACCTTGGCTCACCTAGAGCAATCTTGAGTTTGGTTGCTGGATTCATATCTTAAGTTTTATTTTGTATTGCAATTGTTTTATTTTTTGATTTGTTTATTTTTAGAATAATCCAGTCCATCCAAAGGTTGCCTGGTAGAAATCGCCAAATGCGATAAGGCCGCCATTGTATATTGTGTAGTTTCTGTACTGTGGTTCTGTGTACAATAAAGATATTTATTTATTTATTTTGCATTTGTTCCAAAGCCTATTCGCCGGCACGCGAGCAGCCGCGTCCCTGGGCGTGACGGCGGCGCAGGCGTGGGCCAACGTGGCCGCGGGCGTGAGAGAGGCCCAGGCTCTAGCAGAGAGCGCGGTCCGTAGCGCAGCCTCCGCCGCGGCGCTCGCTCGGGGCCCCGCTCCCATGGGCGGCACAGCTATGAAGGGGATGCGAGCGTCTGAGCAATTGAGGAAACGAGGGGCGGAAGTGCTGGCCAAGGCTGAAGGTATGTACATGTAGTTATTAGAAGGTTTGTAAAGTGTGAGAGTCGCAGGCTCTAGCAAAAGGCGTTGCCAGTAGCTTGCGCTGCAGCTTGCCAGATGCTCGGCCTGCTCCAAAGCCTATGTAATGATCATTGGTATGCTGTACTCGTCATTAACTCTTAAGTAGGTATTACAAATTATCTTACTACAATGCTGTGCTTATTTTAATTCATAGACGTAACCTTTGTTTGGTCTTCTATTAACAACAGAACTACGGAACCAACTAGAGCACCTCCGACGCGGCGCTGACTTAGTGAGCGTGGTGCTGCGTGGTGTGGGCTGGCAGGAGCGGGAACTCGCAGCGAGACCCCGGGCGCGGGTGGCGGAGGCGCTTAAAGCAGCTGACGAGAGGGCTGACCGGGTGTACGCTACCACCCGGGCGCTGTACGACGAAGCCAGCGAGCTCCGGAGACGAGTCAGGTGATTATCAATAACGCGCAGGTATCACTATCAACTAGAGCTAAAGTATTTCTGGCGAAGCGCTGACATACGCTGACATGGCGAGGTGCGTGGTGTGGGCACGATTCACCAATTTTTAGAGAACTTTAATAATGATTATGGTCCTGACTAGAGAACAAATTGAAAGGCTTTGACATACTCACCACTTCCAAACGTTGTGTTCTTGTGTTGTTTTGTAGCTTGGTGTATATTAAAGTTGTAGTCGCCATGTTGAAACGTGATGTTTGCCCTCCAGGTACCATTTGCGTCGACAGCTTGCAGAACTGCAACGTCACGGGGACACCGCTCTTGGAGCCGCTGAAGAACACGGTAAGCATTAAAACATTTCCACACCATAATAAATATAGCATAACTAGGTATATTTTATTTATAGCTGATATCTTAATAAATCAAATTGAAATAGTCTAGGATAACCTTAGTTCAAAATAGTATTCATCTATTTAGTTATTATAACATCTATCTTTCACCGGCGGGGTGCCACCAATTACCCAGTAGATAGTAAGTCAGAAAGGAGAAACTTTGTCCAAAAAGGCAAAAAAGAGATCAGAAATCAAACTGCTCCAATATTAGACGAGACAGACACGACCTTTTCTAATGAAGAATATGACTAAGACGTTAGACCAATGTTTACAAATGACCACACCCGTCAGTGTCCCAGATCCGCGGCAACACGGTGCGAGGAGCAGAGACGGCCGAGGCGCTGGCGACTGCTGCTGCTGCCAGAGCAAGACAACAACAGGCAGCCGCCTCCACCCTCAGTCCTGCTCTACAAGCGTTGAGGGATAAAGTGCAGAGAGCCAAGCATGCTGCTGATTCGGTAAGTCTTTTTATAAATACTCGTCAGATTACCAGTGTTGAAATTTGTGGAGAATTCCCAAAATTGTGGGTTATTTAAAGCTGCATTTAGGAACAACTTCCAAAATTTTGAGATTTTTTGGATGTTTGTGGGGAAGTGTGAGTTGACAACTCTGAATATAACTTTCCCTGCTGCAAGAGCGAGATATTAACATACAACCACCTCCACGCTCAGTTTCATGTACCCTGCAAGCCTGGGAACTCGGATAAGACGCAGAAAACCATGCTGTTGATTCGCTTAGTCTTTTATTGTCTAATTACCACTGCTGCCAGAGCGAGACAACAAAATACCGTCTCCATCTTCAGTCCTACCTCATAAGCTGTCTGAGATAAAGCTGAAAGTGTAATTGCTGGTTTGTTATTCTTTCACGTAGCAACAAAGCAATGGATTGACTTGATTTTTGGCATGGAAATAGTCCAAAAGTTGGGAGCTTTTATCCCGGAAAAATAAAAGGTCCCTATGGCATAAAAGTGAAAATATCACGTGGGCGAAGCCGCGATCAACTTTCTATAATTGCAAAACCGTTTATTGTTTATTTTCCCAAATTTTTTGTCTATTGTTTAGATATCTGTGTCCGTAACATCCATGGAGAGTGCTCCAGTAGGCTGCTCTCGATCATACTCCGTGTCGAGTGCATCTGGAGCCGTCACGAGGCTGGCGCTGGCTGTTTCCTTCGAAAGTTCCGTCAGGGATGGACCCTTGTTGTATCTGCTCGATGATACACAGGTGAGTGAGAGTCATAGTCTACATCTTTGATAACTCCATCCGACTTTTCATTTCTTTAAACCTTCTATGTGTGTTCGTTTTGTTGAACCTTTTGTTTCACTAAATCGCTTAGCCTTCTAGAGATCAAAGCTGACTTTTTTGGTCATTCGTTACACTTGAGAAATCAAGATCAAACAATAAAATTGTGAAAAAAAAACAAGCATTATTGAATCTTAATTAGACTGAGAACTGCAATATGTACCTACTCGAACTCTACTGAGAAATTAAATGTTGTAAACAAAAGATCTGTATTGAGAAAAAAAATTATTCATCCTCAGGAAAAAGAGCATTACATGAAGCTGTCAGTAGAAAACAAGCACCTGCGCATGGCGTGGGATCTGGGAGGAGGCGAAGGGCTGATATTCCATCCTGAGGAGTTGCTGCCCACCCATGACGACGCAGATCATACTTCTTACAGGATTGAAATTGAGAGGTGAGGATTACAGTTCTAGTTACACAAGAACAATATGTGGCTACAGCAACTGTCCCAGAATTTGCTTATTAATTAATCAGTGTAAAAACATTTTTTTCTTCTATCTGTTTAGGATATGGAACACCGTCCATTTGAAAGTGGAGCGAGCGGGTGGTAGCGCAGTCGTAGTGTCAAACAGCACAGCTCCCTCAGCCGTGAGCCTGCTGAGCACGCAGCTATGGCTGGGCTGGCCTCATAGTTCTGTCGGGCTGCCAGGCTGCGTGCACGCGCTGTACAGCGACGATCTCACTGTGGGGCTGTGGAATTTCCACCATCAACCGAAGGAAGCCAAATGTTCCGGCTGCACGCAAAGGTATGAATACTTGTGGCTATTATTTTTCAAAATCATTTTTTTTATTTTATCTTTCACGCGATCGAACCCTTTTTGGTTTCCCCTCCTCTGTTTGCCATCTTACATGGCTTTTCTCCCATCTCATGATATGCCCATGTCAAAATTTATGGAACTTTTCAATTTCTGTAACTGTATTTAATTTTTCCAGTTTACACATGCATTTTATGTTTGCGTTCTCCAGTTTCCACTGCATACAATTTCCTTTCAATGACCCTGTGTTTATATTTCAAAAAAAAAAGCAAAATAATTTATATATTTCCCCAGATGGTACGGCGTATCGCTGGGTGGGTCAGGGTCGATGGCGTGGCTGAACGGGCGCGGGTACGCAGCGCTACGGCGCTCGCGGCTGCGGCCCGCCGACCGCTCGCAGTTCAGCCTGGCCTTCACCTTCCGCACGCGCGACGAGAACGCGCTGCTGTTCCTCGCGAGAGACACGGCCAACGTAAGTAATGAGTATACTCTACCTGGAATTACACTTCACAGAATTACGGCTCAGCACGCCTGCCAGCAAAGCAAACATACCGTCGCGCATCGGTCGAATTACAAAAGGGCGAATCTGAGTTGAACCAAATTAACTAAGCTATTAAAACACTCAGAGCTTGCTATCAGCCATTCCTGTTGGAAAACTACAGTGACATTTAATCATTCAAATAGTTTCATAAAACATTCGACCATAGATGATGATTTAGATTCATCTATGCAATCGACGCTGTTAGATACTGAATGGCTAACACATCTTCTCAAGGTGTCAGTCAGTACTGTACTGTACTGTACCAGCCTTTTTAATAGTCCACTGCAGGACGTAGGCCTACCCACGAAGGGTGATTGGGCCATATCCAACACGCAGGCCCAGTGCGGGTTGGTGGATTCACACACGCCATCGAATTTCTTCTACGGACGTATGCAGGTTGCCTCACGATGTTTTCCTTCACCGAAAAACCAATGATGTGAAATTCCGTACATAAGTTCCAAAGAAACTCATTGGTACGGGATCGGGATTTGAACCCACGACCTTACGATTGCAAGTCGGGTGTTACTACCACTAGACCACCACGGCTTCTATTCAATTAGTCAGTGCCGTCAATCAATTCAATTCATTTATTGCAACATACTTATGTAATAATTTGTATCAATCAATCTTCTCCACATTGACCTAAAATCATTTTTGGTTCCAGAACCAAAAATGATGGTCATCCTAGTGCAGGATCCACTGGTATTTTGGTATATCTGTAATCTTTTGGTAAATAAAACATTTTGTATTTTGTATTTGTAGAACCGGTCGGTGTCGGTGATCCTGCGCGACTGCCGCGTGGAGTTCGTGGTAGAATATTCGGGGTCAGTGCTTCGGATCGCGGCGGGGGGTAGACACTGCGACGGGCGCGCCGCGCACGTGCAAGCTATCAGGGCCTTCGCGCACAACAAGCTTGAGAAAGGTACTGTGGAGTAGACCCTCAAAATAATCTAAGGCAACTTGCACCGGTCCGGATGTTTAGTCACATGGGCCAGTATTCTTCGTGTATACTATACCCTGCTGTTCTGTGACTATACCTGTACCGCGTTGGAACACATTTACCTAATTTATATTTTATTAATATTTGGGTTGGCAGATCTAATCATGATTTGATATTTCGGGACGCTAAAATATTTATAATCTCAAAAACTGGATAGCATCAGATGAAAGGCGAGGAAACGCTCGGCTCACTGTCCCCGCCCGTGCAGTTCACAGTGTTTCCAGACCTCGCTGGGTTCGTCTACTGTAGGTATTGTTAGGCTGTCGTAGCGCGATATCCCCGAGTGCGCCCTGTCCCCAGGCAGCCTGCGTGTGAACGGCGAGGAGACGCTGGGCTCGCCGTCGCCGCCCGTGCAGTCAGCCGCGGCGTTGCCAGACCTCTCGGGCGCCGTGTACAGCGTGGGGGGAGTCCCGCCCGGGGCGCCGCCGGGGGGCCCGCGGCTGCCGGCGCTGCTGGGCTGTCTCGGCGCGCTCACCGTGGACCGCGAGGGGTACGATCTGCTGGACACGCCCACACGACACGGAGTGGAGTCTCGCTGCGGAGGCAGGGTGAGTTACATTTTTCTTTAAATCACAAAAATAATCCGCATTTGTAATCGACGATGTGGTTAAAAATAAATAAAACGCACATATAACAAACTTTAATATCTTTAGTATTTTTTTAGAGTTTCTCTACCGAAAACTCTAGCTAACAATATTCAAATGTAGCTATATAGCTATATAGTCTAGAATTTACCTACTATGTCGGGAGTGACATTGAACCCACATAAAGACCGGATAACTAACACTTCAGACTCAGAATATTTTTTAAAATCATCACCCAAATTTCAGTACAACTAAAAATCAAAGTCGGGACCCATGAGCCCAATAGCTGAATAAGCGCCTATTATTCCACCATACCAAGGTACTCAGTTTAACTGACAATAAATGTAGGCGGATTTTATGAACCCGAAAACGTTTTGTGAAAAACTGTAAGCCTTCCATCCATCCATCTCACCAGACCCCAGTTAACGAGAATTCCCATTAACTGGGGTCGGCACAGCTTGTTTACTGTCACATAATACAACTTTATCATGTCATCTCAACATCTTTTTTTGTGAACTGCTAAAAACTCTCCACATGTATTTCCCAGACGTTCCGATCAGCGATCCTGGAAGGATTGGGCTACATCGAGCTCCCATCGCCCGTGTACCGTCGCAAGGCAGCGCTCGGGCTTTCGTTCCGGACCGGAGCCCCCGCCGGCCTGCTGCTCTACCGCGCTCCGTCAGCCAGCAACGATAATGAAGTCGATGATGAAGATGGAGACGACAAACACTACTTGGCACTCATGATGGTTGCTGGTGAGTAGCAATGAAATATTTCCATGTCATCCAAGAATTGTTTAATAGTTTTTTTGCCGCAATAGACTTCACCATCCGTGAAAAGCCAAAATCCGTGATCCAAAAGCCGTGGTGGTCAAGAGGTAGTGACACCCGCCTTACAATCGTGAGGTCGTGGGTTCGAATCCGCGGTCCCGTACCAATGAGTTCTTTGGAATTTATGTACGGAATTTCACACCACAGGCTTTTCGGTGAAGGAAAACATCGTGAGGCAACCTGCATACGTCCGTAGAAGAAATTCGATGGCGTATGTGAATCCACCAACCCGCACTGGGCCAGCGTGGTGGATATGGCCCAATCACCCTTCGTGGGTAGGCCTACGTCCTGCAGTTGACTACTAAAAAGGCTGGTACAGTACAAACTTCACCATAATGTCCTGTAGTTCTCAATAGAGAACGTTGGAAACGACTCGGATCCAGCATATTTTATTCTCTTTGTCTGTCTTTTATATCTTGGGCAGAGCTTTAAGCTATTCTTACTTGTCGATCAATTTTATAGTTATGTATTCTGAAATTATCCTTTTGCGATTAGTACGCTCTACAGCATGTACAATGTACAGTATTAACAAAAAAATGCTATTATACCATTGAAGAATACCTGAACGAAAAAGTTTCAAGCTCACAAAACACTACAAAATAACGCTAAATTTTGACATTTACATTATACCTACTTTGGTTATTATACCATTTGCGACACCCTAACGACAGGGTATAATATGTACTGTGTTACTATTGTATAAGTGTAATTGTAACTAGACATATTATAAGGCAAGTGTATACCGAAATAAATAAATAAAATAAAAAATATACCTAACTCGTATTTAAAGATATCAACCCTACAGATCACCGGACGTTCTTGCTATGTTATAATTTACTCTGCCGTTGTGCTGTCATCATGCTGCTATACAACCATACCATACCTACTGCCATTCTAACTTCCTAACTGGATGGATTATATCAATAACTTTATATTTATTTATTTTTCTAATTCAATAAAGCCCCATAGCCTATTTCTGATTTTTCTTAAAATATCACAAACATTTCCAGGTGAGCTGGAGCTCATAGCCGCAGCCGGGAAAGGAGAGCTGCGGCTCCGAACCAACGGAACCAAGTTCGACGATGACCGACTTCACACCGTCAGGCTCGTGCGCTCACACAAACAGGTAAAGCTACATTATAATGACATACATACATACACAAAGTATCTAGTATAATAGGTATCTACCCACATGTTGCCCTTCATAGGTAGGCCTACGTCCTGCAGTGGACTATTAAAAAGGCTAACGGAACGGTACTGTACCCATTATGATGTAAAGTAAGTTTGTATAGCCCTGATTTCAGGGTTTTAAGCCGCCTGAAGCCCTTGAAGGCAGAGGTGCATTCAAGGGCTTCAAGCCTAAAGGGCTGAAAAAACCTGAACCTACAATTTAACGTGTTAGCCGAGCCACGACAGCGGTCATTAGCTGAGCAGTGACCGCTACTGCAGTAAAAATTGTAAAACAGATAGATCATCTGGGTAGTGTTGACAGATTTTTCCTATATTTATGTAATCGATGAATACGGTGTCAAAACCATATAGTTTAGTCCTAAAGGATCCAGGGTTCCTAACAGAGTAGGTACATGCACAATGCAAGTATTTTCCCGTAGATAGTGAGTCATATCAAGTCGAAATATACAACGTCTAAGTAGAGGAGTCTAATTGGATAAATCATCACCGAATGGCGTCTAAAATGGTGACATATTGTTTCAGCTAGAAATGTGGGTAGACGAAGAACAAGTGGCGGGCGGCATTCTCCCGGGCAACGCGTACCCACAGCGGGGGGGAGGGCTGTACGTCGGGGGGGTGGAGGAGGGTGCGCGCGGGGGAGCCAAGCAACGGGACATCCCGCTGGCTGGCTTCACGGGCACTGTCGCTGATCTCATCGTGGACGCACAGTAAGTAGACCATATAGACTACGTGACTAATACTTCGTTGTAAATCAAAGTGTACCCGCAGCGAGAACCCCGGCGACAACATAGGGTTATCTGCTTTATCTATACTAAGACGAACGGAAGTAATTGCATGAGGCCATCATTATAAACTATCGTTACTATGGGGCCAACATGGATTTTTTCATATTTTTCTCCAATTTTGGGTTGGCGCCATAGTGAAAGTTGTTCGTAATGATGGTCTTAATCACCCCCTTATGGCTTAGTACCTACAGGACAAGCAGATAACCCTGTTAAACTACGAGTACCCACGAGGGGGAGGGCTGTATACATATCTGGTGGGTGTACCTTGAAAACGGTTTGCTGTTCTCAGAACTTCACTGACACAAGCATTCCAATGGCTTGGATATTGGCAAATCTGAAAAGAGGCCTTGCCCACCCTTCAAACTTCTTAACCCACCCCAGAAAACTTGAAAGTCAACACGTGTTATTTTTCTGTAGAAATAAAGACAGCGAAAAACAATTAGACTTTTCTTGTGGCAGACTAATTGGGCTGGAGACAGCGGTGCGATGGAGCAAGGCACAACTCGGGCGAGGGGAAGTGACTGCCAGCACGCCGCACCGCGCCGAGCCGCGCGCTACGCATTCTCTACGCGACGCTTCCGCCTGCACTAAGGTACAATAACTACTGCCGCAGAGGAAATTACAACACTTGTGCAGCATACTCACTTCCTAACTGAAGCAAATTTTAATTTTAACAATGCAAACTCGTGCAATTCTATTCAACTGCCCATCACCATCTAAGGTGATAATAATTTTAATGCTCGAACACTTACCGGTTATTGATTTTTCGGCTATCTGTATTTAAGAACTAAAATCGCACCAAATATTACATGGTAATCGTCACATAAATGTAGTCCCCGCGATACAGGCTTTGCTTAGTGCAGGGACTACAAGCATAACATTTTGAAATTTATTTTGTATAGTGCACTTGTTAATGTACTTTTAAGTTCAATGTAAATGTTTTATGATAATAAATAATTTTGTATTTTTACCTTACTTCGTAGTTCATGCGTCACTGGTCTTATGACTACTCTACATAGGTAGGTACATCATAGTATTTTGTAAAGGTATGAAAAAAATACCTTGCAAAGATGATGGTACTTCCATGGTTACGTATTTAGGGACTTTTTTATCGTCCAATATTTCAGAAGATCAGAATCATCAAATATCAAGAACAGACCCACTGACAAATATTGGTTGTTTCTCAGTTTCCAAAAGTCCTACTGTAGGTACCGTTGCAGTCAGTTTTTCAACCATCTTTTCTACAGACGTCATCGTACACCGTGGAAGCTGGGGCGGTAAAGTTCGGCGACAAACCGTGGAGCCACACTACTCTGAAGACAGCCAAACGCACCCGGGACCTCGCCGTCGCACTGCAGATACGAACCTACGCCAATGACGGACTCTTGATGCTTATCCCGGTTGGTATGCCTAAGTCAATGTGATACCTGAAAACTTCAATACTGCTATTGTAGATGCTTAACACTTCAATACAGCTATTTTCATTAAGAATTTGTGATAAATTATCCAAAAATGTTTTGCGATCTGCATTATTTTATCGGAGTAAGAGTTGCCGTCTTGACTCATCGGTGTATGTATTTCAGGGTTCAAAGAATAAGCCAAAGCACTACACAGCCCTGTTCGTAAGGGACGGAAGATTGCGATTGGTTGTGCGAGGGAGGAAGAGGAAAGAACTTTCATTGGCTGCTAACGTCACCGACGGAGTTTGGAGATCGGTGAGTAGACTCACTCTAATTTGAGTAAGTAGGTAGATATTATTATGCGTTTCCAGAGTATTTTAATCCTACAGTAAAAATGGCCATCATAGCGGTGAGTGCTATTATGGAGAGTGCTATGCGATGATATGAAGTCTATCTGCGATATCGAATCAGCTGTGAGGATATCCGCAAACGAACCAAAGTTACCGACTTATTCCAGCTGAATAGCAAGATGGAATGGCAATGGGCAGTGCCCATAGTTCGAAGAATGGATGGCTACCGAGGCTGTAAAGTTCTCGATTGGAGTCCACATAACGACAAGCGCAGTGTTTTACGTTCATATACCAATGATTCAGATTCAGATTGTTTATTAACCTTATAACAATGATCGTTATATTAGGCAAGTCAGTTACAATAATTATTCATAACGCTTAAAAGAAATTATGCAATCTAACTTACCATACTAAGTCCAATAAAATCAAAATAATAATAGTGTTCAATAATGATATAATTAAGATCAAAGAAACGCGTTAAATACAAGTAGCTTCTAGTCGATATTTATGTAATTGTTTTGTGCAGGTGTCAGTACGCGTGTCCCGCTCTCGGCTAGTGTTGTCGAGCGCAGGCGTCGCCAACAGCTCGCGGGCGCCGCCTGTTGCGCGCGCGCAGCGGCTCTACATCGGCGGCATCCCCGCCCCGCCCACCTTACCAAATATACCTCAAGCTGTAAGTATGAATAAGATGAGTAATATGGAAGCAGCTCGTAACTTCAAAATTTATATTCCCTAAAAAAAGATAAATACTCATGATAAGCTTCCCCCAGACAGCTGCAGACAAGGTGCAGGCGCGGATTTGTGAACGCAAGATGTACACATGAAAAATCATACTCATTGAGTCGTTCCGTCTGAGCCGAGCGTGCAAGTGAGGGTGCGAAACACACGATAGAAAAACGCGATAGACCTAAGCGTTCAGCTAGTGACGTATATTATTATGACGTTATCACATAAAATTATCATCCGTAAACTGACTTAACCCATCCTAATTTAAATCTAATTTTGTGATTGGTGGATGACTCGAAGAAGAATTAAGGTCACAGCAGCGCCCGCAGCTTTTTGGGGGAAGCTGTAATCATGAATTAAACACAACCATTGATTCACGACCATCCTTCCAGATAATTCGGCTAGGCAGCTACCGCGGCTGCGTGCGGCGCGTGGTGGTGAACGGCCGGCCTGAGGACTTGGTGCGCGACGCGCAGGCGCACCACGGCGTCGGACAGTGCTTCCCGAGCATAGAGCGGGGCGCCTACTTCGGAGGTAATACTACTTTCACTTTTTTTTACCTATACTGTTCCACTCGGGAAAATTCGTTCACATATAGGTACCTACCTCTTTAATACCTGATGATAAAATTGTTTCCCTGGTGATGCAATAAATTGTGTTCTTATAATTGCCTCCAATCGATATCTTTCATGGGATAATGTTTGCGACACAATGTTTATAAAGCTTTCTCCACACAAGGTGTCTTGAAGCCGCGACCCAGGAATCAAAAAATCAATTCCTATCGCATTTTTTACCGCATTGCATAGCCCTCTTTCCACCACGCACTCTTCCTCTCTCGGAGAGGCCATTTTGTGGGCCTCGGTGTAAAAGAGAATGGAATGGGAATAAAGGATACCTACTTATGTGCCAGATAGAATTGTTCTTTGTGATAAACATTTCAAATAATTATTTGCCGCGATCGCAGAATTTAACTTGCATCTTTTGATTTTTGCAACAATGTTTTGTTGATGTTGCTCACTTCGGTTCTCAGCTCCCTAAAAGCGCCTAATAATGTATTATAATTTTACAGGCGATGCACACGCGACGTGGTCGGGCGCGTGGGGCGCGCGTGAAACCGAAGTTTCGTTGCGGTTCCGCAGCACAGCGGGGACGGGCGTGCTGCTGGCCGGCCCCGGCCTGCTGCTCGAGCTCAGCGACGGCGCCGTACGTATTTCTGTTTACTTGTAATTTTTTAATGAGCGTTTTCAGAAATCATTCAATTATAGCTGGTTGTAAATATGGACTCTGCAGACTTCTACATATGCTACCCCAGGGGGTTTCGCGCGAATGTCTCGAAATCGCGCCGAATTGGGACTCACAAGAATGATATTTTAAAACTGGTGTATGTACCTGTGATGCAGATGTGAGTAACCCGGTTCCTTTTCACCAAATAATTATTACTCAATGTATACTCTCGGCAGGTGGTACTAACCCGGCAGTCTCCATCCGGCGGTGAACCATCCCGAGTCTCCTCCCGCGGCGAGAACGGCGTGTGTTCAGGCGCGTGGCACCGCGTGCGCGCGCGACTACACGGCGCCGCCTCTATCGACTTGCAGCTCGATGACGGACCGGTGTTGAAGGACCTTCCTGCCAACACACTGCTGGAGGAAGCCACAGATGCACCAGCGAGCAATACTCCACTTTATATTGGCGGTATTCCAGGTTTGTAACTTTTATTCTCCAGCGCCACCGATGTTTCTCGTACATTAATAAATGCACCGCACATGACAGTCGCTATAGAAAAGTCGCTCCTTCAGACGTTTAAGCTGTAGGTGCACATTAATAAGCGATCAGCTTTATTGTTGATCGTTAAGTTCACTAATATAACAACAAAAAACGTCAATTGCACTTATTTTTGTTACACATATTTAGTGGTTTCATAATTTGTCATAAAATATATGGTTTGTTTGCCATCCTTTTGGCGTACATATACCATACATAGGTTTTATTTATGTTTGTAAATTAGATTTATTCATTGATTTTAATGAAATATAATAGGACTGCATAATCACTGGATTTATAGATGAGCTGTTTCTTCTTTTTGATTCAGTGATTCGACTATAAAATTTGTAGGTATTTAGCAAGCTATTATTTGACTAGCATGGAAGCCACGATAACAGCGGCGGTTTTGGCCTCGTAGGGATCGTCTTGTGTACTTAGGTATAATTAATTACAGATATTAGGGCACAGTTGACATTGTAAATGAGCTATATACGATGATCACTTTGTAAAACCCCACCAGTAGAATAGATTCACGTCACACTGTTTCAGTGCAGAAATTTCTCGAAGCATCCTCGCACGATCTGGCAAAAACCATTGAACAATTCATAACTCACTCGCACGCTTCTCTCAAAAATATTAATTACTTTCCAGAGGGCGTAATAGACACGACAGATGGAGGCAAGGCGTACTTCAAAGGCTGCATCCGCGACGTGGTCATCGGAGGACACGCTAAGGACTGGACCCAGATGGACTCGTTACACAATGTGCTGCTGGACTCTTGTCCGATACAGTAAGGCTATTACAGCACAGAACTTATTGCTGGATACCTACTGACCTGTATAGCAGCATTATTACACACACACAGTGCTTAGTGCAGTGTCATTAGGAATCTAATTTCTTAGCAGCTGTTGACTTAGCTAAAGAGCAGCGCAGTACCCAATACTGACTGAAGCTCACAGCAGCTGCTCCATGTTTGGGTTTAGAGCTAACTTCGCAGCCGCCAAGAAATTTGATTCGGACTATACTGGACTTCTGTCCGATCATAGACCTTAATTAACACAATGTGTTACTAGGCTCTTGTTCAATACAGTACTGTTATTACAGCGCAATACTTTTGTTATTGGACTAATACTTATAATATTGTTGTGCCTAGCTCAGAACTGCTGTTTGATCAAACAAGTGATTGATAAATACATAACTCAAGTATCACAAGGTTTCCATTGAAAACAGATATAAATGTCCAAAGGGGTGAACATTTGTGGCATATCCACCCGCCGCCATTTTTATTTATGTTTCCGCGCACGGTAAATGTTGTTATTGTATTATTGTTAAATATGAGTAGGGGACACTTATACACACTAATGTTTCGTAGTATGGTACCCTAAAGTGTCACGTTCTCGAGATATTTGGATGTAAAGATCGCTGTACGAGAAATTTGCCATCTTTACATCAAAATATCTCGAGAACGTGACACTTTAGGGTATCATAGTACTAACATTTATTGTTTTTAGAAGTGTCCCCTACCCATATATACTACTTTCATTGTGCGCGGAAACTTATAAAAAAAAACATAATGGCGGGTGGGATATGCCAGCTTCCATACAAAAATGTTCAAACCCCTTTAAGTAAAATAAATCAAGTTGGTACAATCTTGCCAATTAGGAAGTCAGTTATTTTTTTATGAGACAAGTGCCTCAGAGATATTGCAAAACCATGAATATGTGCCTTATGAAGTGTTATGATTACCAAAATAGTGCCATTCAGATTTTATTCCAGACAATAAGCATTTAAAATAATTATATACTTAATTATAAAGAGCAAAAAATATACTGCACAAACAACCTAAGTTGCACCTAGAGAGCAACTCTCTCTCTCTCACACAACTATTAGGTGAACAAAAACGGTTGAATTTTAAGTAAACGCAATTTCTTGCCATTGTTGTTGTTGTTGCTAGCCTGTCGTGTCCCACTTCTGGGCAAAGGCCTCCCCCGATCGTTCCAGATTTGATTTTCTTCTTTTTAAAATACCTAAAGAAAATGTACGCAAGAATTGTAATTTCTAGACATTTGTTTTTTCTGATGCCTTAACTTTTGCAGACCAATTTGAACTGCCAGGCATTTCAACCAGAGGCTATGTAAATAAGTTATTTTAAGTCTTACAGCATCACAATGTTTTAACTAATACTCATGTAAATAGAGTACTTAACTACACCAGTATTTGTCATTATACGAATGATGTTTAATGTTTTACTTAGTTTGTAAATAATAGTCGTTACGTATAGATATATTTTTTGTATTAGAACTGTTTAAGAAAACGATGAAAGCACTCTTCAGTATTTTGTGACTGACCCTCAAAGTCCAGGATTTTCTTCGTCCAAAAGAAAATATATCTTATTTTGGACTAAAAAAGATAGGATTTTCTGAATACCGACACAAAATTGAGATAAAGAAAATATAAAAGAAAATATATCTTATTTTGGATTAAAAAAGATAGGATTTTCTGAATACCGACACAAAATTGAGATAAAGAAAATATATCTTATTTTCGACTAAAAAAGATAGGATTTTCCGAATACCGACTCAAAACGGAACTGATGACTTGGGATAAAAGTAGTAATATTAGGAATAATCTTAAAAAAATAGGTACTTAGGGTCGTGAGATCTTCAGAGTTCACCTAAGTGACACTAATAGCTTCTAAGTAAAGATATTTTCCTGTGAAATATTTTTCTGTGAAAATTGTATGCCTATAGATATACTGTAATTAGAGCTCTTTAATTGAACCATTTTTTTCTGGTCGGTCAAATTGTTAGATTTCTTTTTAGGGGTCAATAGGCATGATGTCTGGATAAAAAATCATTATTATAATTAGTCTGTTAGATTTTATCAAAAAATATTGGATATAACCTTGTCAAAGTTTGGGAGTCGGGCTCGTGTTCCTTTCTATAATCTATGGGGTCGTGCTCGTGACATTTGTATGATACTCATGACGTCACGTGGCACTTGAACGGGCTATATCTTCATCAATGTTTGTTTCATTGACAAAAGAAAAAAAAACCGGACAAGTGCGAGTCAGGCTCGCACATCGAGGGTTCCGTACAAACATGTTATTAAAATAATCAAAAACCTGTTTTAGCATGTGCTAATTAAGTTCTTTTATTATGATACCTTACATGATACGATTTACTCACTTTGAATTTTGAACCCATATTTTGTGAATTTTGAGGCCCTATTTTTTATGATTTATATAAAAATGTACAGTTTTCAGATTTATTCCTATATGTGTGCTCTGAGACAATGCTTCTCGCCAAATTCCATAGTTCTATGTCAACGGGAAGTACCTACCCTGTAGGTTTTGATTTTTGTGAGTGCAAAATATGCAGTTTTTACGACATAAACGGCTCTAACTTTTTTAAACGATAACTAAGAAGTTTTTCTTTTACACAACTGCAAGAGACTATAGATATACGTATACAGTTTAAATTTCAACTCGATATCTTTACGCGTTCTCGAGATAAAGAGTTTTGACATACACACAGACGGACAACAAAGAGATCCTATAAGGGTTTCGTTTTTTCCCTTTGAGGTACGGAACCCTAAATACGTGTCTAATAATTTTGAATTATCTGGTTGAACTAATTATATTTTTTTAATCATCATGCATATTCTGTTAATTTCCATACCGTAGAGTAAACAGTATTCGTGATTAGTATCAAGCTTTGCGTGGGTCAGTCACACTATTCAGCCCAAGATATACATATAGCATACACAAGTATTAACACAACAAAAACAAATTGTAATATAAGTATTAAGAAAAAAAACAGAACTACAAGACAAACTGCATTTACCTAAATAGTCACTAGAATAAACCTGTACCTACTTTGTAGACTTAGAAACGTACGCACCGAGACTACAAAACAATAGGTAGGTACAATATTCTTAGCACACTCTCGCACTAGAAAACATGACATTCTTAAGCCCAGACTCTACCAAACTGGAGCTGGTCGGAACATCGTAGTCCATGAGTCCACAGTAAAAAAGCAATATTTGATTAGAGCATGAGAAAATATCCTTTGTCAAGAATATTCTCATTAGTTCAACCGTCGAACTAGTGAGGACAAAAATTATCTCTAGTTCTACTGCATTTAATTCAGAATAAAACTTCTATTATAAGATAAACTAAAAAAAATATTTTTATACATGGCATTTGAGCAGTGGGCTCACCGACTGTGCACAAACGCATCAGCTTTGGTTGAATTCGTGTTATAGTCTAAAGTATAATTATTTTATTACTATGCCAATAATAATGACTTTTCGAATATTATGCATAGGGGCTTTAAACGTACTTAAATGATAACTAAGAAGTTTTGATAGAATGCGACAGGGAGTTAACAAATCTACCAGTTTCCTACTAGCCAGACAGACTTGGAGTATACTGTGCCTTCTCAGCCGGTAAAATAATTTGAATATCTAATCTTTTACTATTTTGATCATACCCTCCTATCTCTCTCGATTTCTTTCTTAGTCTTACAGCTTGGCAAGAAGAGTAGAAATTAATGGGAGCGCCACTATCTGAGCAAATAGCTCTAATTACTAGCAACCCCATTAGATATTACTTTCTACGGATTTTGTAAGAATTGCCATAGGGATAAATACTTAGTTCCGTTTCTCGACATTTTTATCAATCTGTACTTATATCTTTATGAACCATACCTATCTGACCAGAGCTACTCTGACACCTTTAAACTGTAACGGTGCGTATAATAATTTATATAATATAATGTTGTATATAAAAAACTAGGTTTACAGCTTTAATAGTTAACAGCATTTGTACTGTCACAAAGTAATTTATATTGTAAACTCGTGTTCAGTAGAATAATAATATAATTTGTACAAAGATTCAATGTAAATAATAATTACGTATTTATTTTAATTGACTTTTGTAAAAATAAAACTATAATAATGGCAATAAAAAACATTTATTTTTATTTCTCTTACATCACACCTCTTTAGAGAAAATGTGATACTACCTTCAATTTTGTTGAAAATATTGAGACAGTGTCTTAGATGGTTATATCTTGGTTATAATAACTAAGGGCCAAGTCAAACTAAGATATCGTAATAGGTATTGAATTTGTTTGATC
Source organism: Hypomecis punctinalis (assembly GCA_949316475.1). Lineage (NCBI taxonomy): Eukaryota > Metazoa > Arthropoda > Insecta > Lepidoptera > Geometridae > Hypomecis > Hypomecis punctinalis. The sequence goes on along the minus strand of OX438799.1, from coordinate 25,466,314 downwards.
CTTTGCGATCTTAGGGCGCATTCCCACTATGTCGTAACAAAAGATTTTATCGTGTCATTCTGGTTCGTATATTTAAATAGTGTTCACATTGTAACACGTTAATTTTGCAGTGACGACAGATTGTTATGTCAAATAGTTAAACCGGGTTTTCACAGTACGATTTAGGTTATACTGAGTTTCTACCTACTCGGACATACGCGTATTGTGTAAACACATAATCGGCATTCAAGTGCGCTTAGATTACGTGTCTACACGATACGAAGTAACGTCCGAGTGCACTCGGTCCGAGAGAACTCGTACTGTGTAAACCCGGCTTAGATGGGAACAGCTTAAGTAGCTCAACGATAAATTATTGAACACGACATAGTACTCAATCACAATAATTATAGGCCGAATCATACAAGTAGGCGGATGTGAAGTTAGCTACAACTTGCGCGAAACCCAATCAACGCGCAGTTTTATGTGAGCTTCAGTTAGGATTGGATATTGCGCAGCTTGTAGTTCACTTCACATCCTTGTATGATTCCGCCTATAGAATAACGACGATATCGACTTGACCCTAAATTAGTGCCAAACCTTCCTACAGTCATATATTTAACATTTTCGATGTTACTGCTAAATATGACAAAGTGCTTCAAAGGTAAGTATCACACTTTCTGACTTACTAAAAACGAAACAATTCTAATAATCCATTGTACGAAAGATTGGAAAAATATTGGATAAATTTTCTTTAAATCTATCCAAATTGAAATTACTTTGAAAATAACATACATATATAATGAATCTGAACTAAATGGACTAATCATATAACAGAGAAAAATAAAAAAAGAACTCCAAGTTATTCGTACAACGGACATATACTTATATCCCGTATTACAACTCCTAAAACTGGAAACAACTATTAGACGCGGCTGACGGACGCGACTTAAAGGTATCTAGATAATGAATGTACAGTGAGCCGTGCACACTATCGGACATCAGTCGCGGACGTCACCTTGGGCTGACCTTGAGCGATCGGACGTCCGAGAGATCTGGCGCGCCGGATGTTTTAAGCCTGTGCACACTGCTAAGTCGCGGCCATAAGCCGCATCCGATAGTTTGTTTTCAGCTTTAGAATTTTCGACTTCTGCAGTTTACCCAGAAAATTACGTAAATTTTTGACACAAGATTATTTCCCGAAATCACAAAAAAAACAACTGCAAGAACCACACCACTGGCTAACCCATTGCCAGTTTTTATTTTATTTTTTTACTCTGGCAACATCAACTTACAAGTTGCCATATAACTAAATAATCTAAATGTACGATATTTAGGATTGGTGACATTAATAGATAAAAATCATAGCTTTCGAAACAAAACACGTTTTTGTTTTAAAATTAAATTATAATTATAGCAATGAATTTGTCCATTACGACTTTTACGCTTACAATATATTTTTTTAATGTTGCCAACTCTTTGACCGATTTTAAGATAGATTATGTATTAAATCTGATGAAATATTGAATTAAGAACGGTCAAAAAATCTGCAGGAATTCTATTACACAGAAGAGTTATTTTCTTGTTGCTATTTATGAAGTTATTGTGGTAAGGTGTACAAGTGCGACGGAGAGAGACTAATGAAAGTAATTTTGTCTCTCTCTAATTTATGGCGTAAGAGCAGGAAGAAAATAATTCTCTCTAGTATTCTAAAATTACATTAGACACTTCTGATAACAGCTAACTATACTACGGGCGTCTTTTACATACAAACATTAGTTTTGATGTTCTATATAAAATGACATGGAATTAAAAAAATCGCGTTATAAATACTTATAACGGATCAATATGCAGAATAATATCTTTGGACAAAACGAATCACAATGAAAATTAATTACAAAAAAATTATTATAAGTATAGCATTTAATTAATTACCGCATTTCAAATCTTGGTCTTAGTGTTTAGTTTATTTACTTTTCTATTTAATTAAAATAAAATGACAAACGATCACACATTATTATCATAAATATCTTATAATGATCAATACTAATAAATGAAATTATAAAATCATGACACGATTTTTTTCAATTTTTTTAAGCCTGGCAATAATTTATGGGACAATTTCAAACTGTCAATCCAAACTGATGATATTCGAATTTCGAAATCAACATCAACATTTCAGGTGTTGCCAACTTTCAAAATGTTTGAGCAATTTATTTTACCTATCTACCCACATAAATAAAAAATCCGTCCGTGAGATATAAATGTCGATAATAATTTGATAATGGCGAAGTATAATTAATGTAATAATTACGTGGTTTAGATGATAATGGAAGCCTAAGATGACCGACGGAGATCACAGACCATGCTGGGTGAACGAGGCAATGATTGTAACCAGTTCCTATAATTTTATACTTTTTCTACCGCTTCTACAGATTCGCCATCTGAAATTGATAGAAACTGTGGTTAGTAATTTAAGAAAAAAAATTCATAGAAATAAATAAAAAAACAGGACAAGTGCGAGTCAGACTCACACACCGAGGGTTCCGTACAAATCCTGTAAATTTCACAAAATAGAAATGTTGAAATCTCTATAGGATAAATAAATAATCATCGAAAGTTTTAATTTTTTACTTTTCTTGTCATACATCGAAAATAACACATTGTTTACCTGTTTTAGTATGTGCTAATGAAGCTCTTTCATATGATTCACTTGATACGATTTACTCACTTTGAATTTTGGGCCTACATTTTATTGTATTTAGGCCCTATTTTTTTGTGATTTGGTTAGAATGTACCGTTTTCAGATTTTTTTAATCCTATATGTGTACTCTAAGACAATAATTCTTGCCTAATTTCATAGTTCTAGGTCTACTGGAAGTACCCTATAGGTTTTGATTTATGAATGTCAAGATATGCGGTTTTTTACGACATAATCACACGACGAATCGACACGGGTCTAACTTTTTTATACAGTAACTGAGACGTTTGTTTTTTTCACAACTGTAAGATACCATAGATATACGTACATGGTTTAAATTTCACGTCGTTAACTTTACGCGTTCTTGAGATAAAGGGACAGACGGACAACAAAGTGATCCTATAAGGATTCCGTTTTTCCTTTTGAGGTACGGAACCCTAAAAAATGATTTTGCGTCTACTGATCATTCTACACGGGGCTATACAGAACAGGTGTACTAAGCCGAAAAGGGGTGATTAAGAATATCATTATGAACAGCATTTTCTATAGGGCCAACACGGAATCCGAGAAAACGAAATCAGCTGTACCATACATTTTTTGTCGAATTTTGAGTTGAGCCCATAGTAAAAGTTGTTCTTAATGATGGTCTTAATCACCCCTTTTCGTCTTAGTACAAAGCAAGCAAATAATCTTATATATTTATTTTTTAAGAGATCTTTTATAGCTATAATATATTAGCAATATTACAATTATTGTAAGTTGTGGTCCAAGTTGTTAAAATGGTTTTATAATTTATTGTGAGTAACATTGTGATGACATCGGTTCTGTTGTGTTACGTCAGGAATGGCGGCAGATTTGATTACCTATTTTGTCTTTGAGCGGCAGAAAATTTTTGTTACATAGAATGTATTTGTTCTGTTAGCTTACTTTACTTTATTATTGATTTGAACAGTCGACACTACTGATGTCAAATTATATTATTTTTGTGTATTTCTGTGAAATACTTTGTATGGTTCTTAGTTATCTGAAAATAAAGATTTAAAATAAAATAAAAATAGCGAATTGATCCTTGATTGATCACTATCCAAATCCAAAACGTTCCGACCCAAATTCAAATCTAAAACCCCGACCGCGACCGGCACGTGCCCCACTTGCAGCATGTACGTACCTGTCTACATGGACAGGTAGCCGCGCGCGTTGCTGCGGCGGCGGCCGACGAGGTAGGCCACGAGCACCACGAGCACGAGCCCGCCGAGCGCGCACCCCACCGCGATCGGCACCGCGTCCGGCACGTCACCGCCGCACTCGCGACCTGAAACACAAACAAACAACACCTACTAAAACTCTACTGTTCAAATAGGTTATCTTAATTAACTCAAACAGACCTACGCATAATGTATCCACAAGCAGTTGAGGCCTTTTTTTACCCAAGAAAATCCTTTATGGATATTACCAGCCTGGAGAGACTGGGGGTTATCCGCCCACCCTAGTCGGCAGTACACCCACTAAAAACCTTGGGTGTTTCCGCCTCTGCGCCATGTGTCGGGACTACGGAAACGTTTTCGCACCCCTACGCGACCCCGACAGCGAGGCAGTTGAGGCCTGTGGTTGCGATTTGTGGCTTCGTCCTAGTCAACAGCCAGTCACGGTTCTTGACCCACAAATGCCTTGACCTCCATACGCAGCATTCTCTATCCATGTAGGTACTGTATCAGCCTTTTAATAGTCCACTGCAGGACGTAGGTCTACCCACGAAGGGTGATCGGACCATATCCACCACGCTGGCCCAGTGCGGGTTAGTAGATTGTCGGTACTGCTCCGCAAAATGTCAATATGTCACTATATCAACTCTGGCCTTAAAGTCCGTCGATAAATTGGATGAATCTTCGATGGATGCGTCATAACTTAACAAAAAAAACATGTTCCTTATCACGTTCGACCAGGGCCTCGCAACAAATTAAACACAGTTACTGAATGTATACATACATCGAAACGGCCAGCAGATAATATATCGCACTCTATTTTTACAACCGGAATAAATATAATGTACTCATATTCGCTGCATTACAAACGGAAGGTTTCCTGTTTTTAAATTCAAATATCATATCATCGTCAACATGTCGGCAGTAATGAGTCTACATCTACTTCTGGATATAGGCTGTTTTTTAAGACCCGAGTTATCAACAGATGTTTACTTTATTAACCGTTCGTTAAGGTTAACGAAATTTTGCTGTTCACCAAGCACTAATTGTTATTTAAATACAGTAATCGCACGTTTAACTTAATCGACGTCGTCAACCTTGTCTAACCAATGGTTACCCATTGCATTACCGGCATTTGCCATAAAAATCGAAGACGCGATGAATTTATCTTTGGAAAAAATAATATTGAAGATTTTGAGAATATTGAGGAAATTCTACATGCACCCCGTATATTTAAAACGCGGCGCAATTACTTTGTACCAATAATACTTACTTACTTTAGCTACCTACCTCTGTGGTACACACCTACTTATTCTTTTTGTTTGTTGACGGCTTGGCAGGTTCCAATGATTGACATTGACAAAATAAAAAAGGATACCAAGTTGCATAAAAGACACGAAAGCGACACAGAGCTATTACAACTAGAGAGATAGCGCTGTTGTCGCTTCAGGTAATTCTCAACCGCAAATATCTATGGAAAATCTGGCCCATGGTTGTCAAAACTATTAAATATGAATTGGACTTTGACACTACTGAGAAAAATCACGGTAACTAACTACTGAATCGCGATATTTTTCATGTATCTTTCTAACTCATGTCATATTAAATCATTGCATCTCGTTATTTCTTTTCTTGATCGACCACATTATTCCTCTGGTATATATGTGCCTAACAAGGATTACACTTTGTACGATAATAATAGTACCCGACAGTTTTTGAAAGCCTTTGGGTGAAAGCAAATGTATCCAGATGGAATATCATTTTTTATAGTAGTATCATACCATTCATTCTTTTACGAGTCATTCGTTCAAACACGTTTGATTATCTAACCCCCGGTTATCTGCAGATGATGAACACCAAAAAAGCGAAACTTGTTTAACCAATCGTTAATTTTTAACCGAGCGTTTGCGTAACCATTGGTTATTTTTATATTATTAATTAATTTATTTATTTTTTCATTTCCTTATCGTACTTACAGCAACGCTAAGGCGCATGACGAGTCATTGGGTAATTTGCAATTTTCATTTAGTACAGTACACAATTATACATGTCAAAATAATCTAAATAAATGTAAAATAATTTCAAAAAAATGTCACAAAGAATATACCTAAGTTATGTTGCATTTGATGAACTCCAGCCTAAGTCTTCAGTGGCCATAGGTTCTTCGTGACATTATTATTTGCTGCTTAAATATTCAACTAATTAATTCCCTGGACTGGCTGTTTTGTTTCATCAGACAGACTTTCTCAATTAAGATTTATTTCATACTAGCTGACCCCGTGAACTTCGTCTCACCATCTGTCATAACTGTCAATGACAACTTTTAAATGCAGAAACATTTGTATGGGAAAATGAAATTAATGTTGTTATTATTTTTCTCGCAACTGTTACAAATTTTCTCACCGTTAAAACCTTAACTTCCACAAGTTTCAAGATCAAAATTAGCCAAATCGGTTCAGCTGTTCTCGAGTTTTAGCGAAACTAACAACCACGATTAATTTTCAAATATACATATATAGATGAATATTTGTAGTTAATGCTGATATTGCATATATATTTAAAGGTCACAGTGTCATAGGCTACTTTTTATCCGGGACAAAATAAAGGATCTGAATTAAATAATCGGGTAAAAGCTGGTTTGAGAATATAATGCACAGATTAATTGTATTAAAATGTTCACGAGTACATTAGGTATTTTCAACTTGACCTACTCGTAAGTTATCAGAGATCAATATACCCACATTATAATAATTAGCTATTATTGTCAAAGTCATATGGAATGTATAAATAATGTATGTACTAATGTTGTGTATGTGTAATCCACAGAAACAGTGGTGTTTTATGTTGACTTATATTTACTAAATATAGTACAGGAAAAAAATAATTTAACTTTGCACTAAATTTTACCTGGATCCGTAGCATTTTGAGATTTTATGCTCAGTAAGTGATCCTGAACCTTATAAAAAATTGGATCGGAAAGGAGTTGGTAAACTTTTTATATGGGAGGCGGTCCTTGAAAACCGGCAGCGATGCGAGCTGTATTAATGTTTAGTGCCATATTTAAGAATATTATTTCACGCAAAAACATATTTTTGTGTATCGCCGTTTTATTATAATATCTCTTTTTTATTTCACTAAGTAGAAAATATTTAAACTGAACTGGTAATACTAAGAGGAGATGCCTGGCAGCACCGTCCAAAACGCAATAGAGATGGGCGATTTCAAATATAAAGACTATCGATTCTTACGATCGATAGTTTTGTATTATTATGCGGAAAGAGACAGTGTTATAGTAATAATTACTAGGTACACTTGAATTCGTACACGAGTGTGGAAAAGTAAACTACATCGGTGAAACGTTATTAGATTTATCTACTGTCTTAAAGAACAACATAACTACTTCCTTCAATATTTGTTTCATAGATTCCTCACTTCATAGATTATATTTTGTAAGACACTTTTGACACACATTATTATTAGTAAAAACTTCCCATCGATCCATCAGCTATAAAACGTCCACTGTTGGATGTAGGCCTTCCATATAGGTCTCGAACAAGATCGGTTTGTAGCGGCTTGCATCTAGCGTGATGTTGTGGCCTTAATGAGGTCAACTTGCCAATCCGCTGGGCTATGTCGGTTAACTTATAAGCTAATCGATGTTCTACTTTCCTATTTCATTTTATTTATATAGGTACGTGATTTTACTTTTACGTCATAAATAAAAAAACAAACAATATCAAGAAATCATTAACTGCACTGTCATTAGTTGCGTTTGCGATAATTTAAGTTACAATATCGATACATCGATGTTTGACGATACAGCACTAAGGGCACTAACGTGAACAGTAATTCCAAACACAGACTAGATACTACGTAGTCTACGTATCAGACAGGAATCTTCAAACAACCAATAGCGGGCTGGTATTTTAGAGTTTGACATTTATTTATTTTTTAAAACATGGCGACCAGCCCTCTATTGGTTGTTCAATATTGACAATGTCATTTCCTTTTGCTGTTTTATAATGTCACTGTCAGTTTTTTTTTTTTCAATTTAGGCTTAATGCAGTTATTTGGCGGAGCACATAGTTCATTATTCTAATTTTTTTAGAACCCATTTAAAAATTATATGGCGATGAGAAAAAATCTAAAAAATATGTAATTGAAAAGATTAATAAGCTTTCTATTGGTATATATTTCGTTTCTGCAAGATTTCAAAAACCGCATCTTTTCCATGTCCTTTAGTGCAAAGTTATTTTTTTTTCCTGTACTATATTTAATTTTAGTAAATATTATATTAAACTTATCTGTCAGTATTTTGTGATTTTATGCTCAATAAGAGATCCTAAACCTTATTAAAAAAACTATGGATCGGAAATTTAGTGCAAAGTTGATAAAAAAAAACGTCTTTTTTTCCGTACATAATTGAATTATGTACACATTTAGATACAACGGGTCGACCAGCAAAACCAGTATTGACAGATAAATAAAAACACGATTTGAATTGGTGATAAGCGTTGGTCGCAGCCACATGTTGAATTATATTAAATTATTTTTAGAAATATAGGTAAATCATCATTATCAACATCGTTGTCGTCATCGTCGGTTTGGAATTATAACCTCGAAACTTCTATTGTCTAGGGGAAAAACGCATCTAACATTTTGCTACTGCAAAAACTTTGAGATATTACAGGATATTGTGTGACTGTGGGTCCATAATATGCCATAATGAACTGTGACTCTGTAGATGTATGCTCAAAGCCCTTAGTTCATCAGTTCACCTCACGGCTGACTATAATTATAAAACATAAACAATATGCGGCTTATCACACATTATGCCGGTAATAGCTGATCGAACACACTCTGTAATTAATGAGTGCGCTGAAACCACGTTCCGGAGATAAAAGAGCAAATTGGCGTCGATATCTGCGCGCGCCGCGAGATATCAACCATAACAAGGGTAGGTAGTATAACAAGAGCTGTATCATAAACAAATCAAACCTCTTAACCAAAAAATGTATGGAAAACTTGGCGGCGAGTTGTCAAAACGGTCAGATAAGTGTTGGAATTTGACGTTTCGCGGCGAAAAATTCGACAACAGCCACCAATCGAGACATTTTTCAAGTCTTTTTCTAACTCGTGTTTTTGTGTTAAAGGACATGTCCACAAAATGTATGGAGGCTGGTATAATAATAATCAAAAAATCTAACCGCAACACTCGTTACATTTCGAGAAAGTTCATATTTTTCTGAGTCTTTTACATCAGTTAAAACCAAAAAAGAGACCTCCGTTTTTTTTTAAATCAATTTTGAATCTATTAGGATAAATAAATATATTTGGCTCAATAGGTAGTTTATCTCTAGCAACACTGATTAAGTAACCTCCAAATTGTTGAATAGAAGCATTTTTACCAATTAGACACAGTTTTTAAGTGTTTATTTGTCACATTGTACCAACTAACTGGTCACACTGATCGGTTATAATTTTTAATTTTAGCAAATTAAGAGATGGATGTGGAAGAATCAGCTACGAATGCAAGTAAAATAACGATAGAAGCACTTAACTTTATTATTGATAAATAAAAAAATACATAGCTGTATTATTGTTTTTCATAGAATATATTTATCACATTTAAAAAAAATGGAGGGATAAATAAATCTAAATTAATTATTTTTGAGAAGCCCATAAAGCAAGCTTTCAAATGATGTATATATCATCTTAGTTCGATTTTTCTCTGAATAATATACCACCTGTGGACGTCACCTTTTCATTTAGATTTTCTCAGTCGACCACATTGTCTCTCTGTTATCTTCGTGAGCTGTATGCCTAACACAGAATTTTACATAACTGAAAAAACTATTTTACAAACATACAATACATACAAGCTTACTGGTAAACTAATGCTGAAGCCATGGCACAGGCAGCGCTCTATTGAATTTCTGATTAGACCGTTCGAAAGACTTAGCTAAAAGTTCCTAATATTCTTATTTATGAACTCGAGATACCTAATACAGGAAAGTAAGGTACGGGCGGCGTTGCTGCCCGATTTGGTGGGGGCACTACGGTTCCCCCAGGTTGCTTGTAAACTCTTTCTCTCTTCTCTTGTAAAACTTGTACTGTTACTTTGACACATGCAGTTTATCAGTTAACTCATGTTATTCCTACAACACAATGAGTGCATTAATTCGCATTCACGCTAGTATATATGATAATACGAATTCTAACATGTCTTTAATGTAAACACAGCTGGAATCACACAGACGCTTTGTCATGTTCCAACGTTCGTACCGATAAAGGTAAGTTATACACGGATAAAGACACTGTCTAGAGTTAAATCAAACGAGTGCCTCGGTGGTCCAGTGGTTAGCGCCTTGAGTCCTTGGCCAAAGAAGCTTAGGTTTGATTCCCACCCTGGGCAAGCATTTATATGATGAACATAGATGATTGCTTCGTATTTGGATGTTATTATCATACACATAAGTACGTATTTAAAAACGTGTACAATTGTACACATATTATTATGTAGCATATCAGCCGTAACACGACCGTTGCCTAGTTTGAGGTCAGAGATCGTGTGTAAGATATCTCCCAATATTTATTTATTTAAATCCAGGGTTTGATCGGACACTAGGTGCAGTTGCATGCCGCAGGTATCTGATGGATGCCTAAATTTAGCACCAATGTTGAAACTCAATATTCTGGCCGTCATTCGATTCATATAACAATACAAAAAATATATTGATCGAAAAGAGAACCTGATATCACGAGGTCAAAAGTTTTTTTTTCATTGGAAGTTCGTGAAGTATTCATAAGATGAATCATACCTATTAAATATTCTTCAAAATTGAATATTCCATCTTCAAAATTGAATATTCCAAAGATATTATCTAAATCTAGATCTTGTAAATAATATTTCAGATTTTAAACAATAATGTTAATGAAGTAAAGTTTTTAAAATTAGTATTGTACCGTTGCAAAAATAAACGAGGATATTTAAATGTATACTAAACGTACATATTTCTTGGTGTATTTGGTTTGGACGTCGAGAACCTGTTTTGGTTTGTATTTTTTTGCCTAATGTTTACGGGTGGTGATACGAGTAGATATAAACAAACGTTACTGTCGTCATAAATATAGGATTTAGAGACCACGAAATAATTTCTACATTTGTACGGAGGATAATAGTATTAAATTAAACTGATATATTGTGGAGACCACGCTCAAGCAAGACCAGCGTAGGACATCCACCCACGAGGCGGATAATCGATTACACAAAAAACGAAGATCGCGTTGGATGGTATTTTTGGATATATTTTGCGTCTGTGTAAAGGCGATAATATTTTATTTTATTACATCAGATCAGCTGTAGATTAGCCACTGCTGGACATAGGCCCCCCTATAGATTTCCAGAAGACGCGATAGCAATCGCGTCATGTAGTGTGAGCCACTTTTATCGTGTGACATCATTATGACGATTCCTATATATGATAACTGGTTGTAGTGACTCAGAGCTGCGGCCTTATTTTGTAAGCGCTCTGACGTTCGGCTTCGCTTTTTCTCCTGCTCGCGCCAGTTACTCACGCCGCGAGAGCGAGCGGGAGGAAAAGCGAAGCCGAACGCCAGAGCGCTTACAAAATAAGGCCCCTGGTCTGAAGCCAGAGCCGTTGACACCCGGAAGGATCCTTGTAGTTTGGTGAAAGCGACTAATTTACCGAGGCGTGTTCAACGGGGTACGACATGAAGAATTGATTGTTATGTTAAGTCGTATGAGTCACTATGATCGAGTGACCGCCATTTTGAGTAGTATGTGTCACTATTATGATCAACTATGTTGCTATATGATCGTCATATTGAGTCGAGTAGGTCACAATGATCGACTCCCTGACATGCGAAATAGTACCTATTAATCAACTGACTAATATGTTGAGTCGTTAAGACCACCATGATCTACTTACCATCTTCGTAAGGTGCCAGCTTATACCGGAGGTGGGCTATCTTTAAAGCTATTCGGACCTTGGATACAACTGAGCGGAATAGTGCTCTTGCAGAGCCACGAAGAGTCAGAACTGTCATATTCATGAACATGGACTGTTATGCTGACGCGAGTGGCCGGCATGCGTCACAGTGACTAGACAACTTACCAGCGCTGAAGCCGGTGCCGTTGACGGGCCGGAAGGCCTCCTCTTGCAGCTTGATAAAATTGACGGTGGCGGCCGAGTTAACGTCAGTGGCCAGTATTCGTCACAGTGACTAGACAACTTACCAGCGCTGAAGCCGGTGCCGTTGACGGTCCGGAAGGCCTCCTCTTGAAGCTTGGTGAAGGTGACGGTGGCGGCCGAGTTGTCGACGCCGGTCATGTTGACGTGGGTGGCCGGCATGCAGCGGTAGGAGGTAGACAGCGGAGTCTGCCACACTTCGCCATGGTTCAGCGTCATCGGGCTTTCAGAGGCTGGAATATAGTAGGACGTAATAATTTAACAGTTGCCTGTTTCGAACAGTTTTAGTGAGATCAGGACGTAGCCCCTGGTGGAGTAATTTAAGTCGCGCGCCAAAAACATAGCAGACGCCAACAACATAATACGATCACACTATAAACGTGCTTGGCGCCCGCATGTGCTAGTCAAGTATGGGCGACTTTGGCGCTCAAAAGCAGAATAAACGCAAAGTTACTTTGGTGTGTAGGTGACCTTATTAATTTATTTATTTAATTTATATCATTTATATATTTATACAATACAAATATTTATAATATTTTATTAATTATTCATGTACGTATATACCTACACTATCACATACATAACTCACACACTTACATTCACTCATAACACTAAACACTCAAAATATAATATTATTTTATTTACACAAGCATCGCCGCGTGAACAAAGCTAGTCATTAGATTTACCGTTGTTCGCACGGCGAGGCGACTCAGCGGCCGGCTTGCCAAGCTTGGCGCGCGCGCCCGCCGCCATCGTCGCCAGTCGCCCATGCACGTCCATAGCGCCTGCACGCGCTCGCTTATGGCATTTTTTATGTATCGAAGCTTCCTCATAATATTTAATATCTCGCCTGAGATTTCGTAGCCTTATTAAGACTATTGTGTTTATAATTAGTTGACTGCGCTAATCACATTACTGTGGCTCTCAATAAATCGTGTTAAGTTGTTTTTGCTGGACTATTTATTCAAACTAGCACCTACTACCGGTCCTCTGCACCCTTACCAAGCGCCGTAACTTCCAAACTGGTGACCCCGCTTTGAGCAAAATGGAACAAGCCCAAGTTTCCAACGCTCCTGAGGAGAGGAATATGCGGACACGATAGAAAAAGTCAACGCACAGCCACGCTTACGCCGCGCCCACATCAAAATGGCGTCGCCGCGCACGCCACTAACATTAGACGCCCTCGCCGAGCTCGCCGACTACGTGCTAGATATCGCAGCACCATCGCATAAAGTTGAGGACACCACGATGACGACATCATCATCTTCAGCCTCGACCATCGACGACCTAACGCGACTGATAGCGGAACTTTCGCGTCAAGTGAGCGTCCTGACAATGCAGTCGCAGCACCGCCCGAAGTCTCAAGAACGAAGCGGAGGTCTACGAGGTCGTTCTTCGTCTCGCCCGCGCCGGTCTTCATCAAACTACCGCAGATACCCCATCTGTTGGTACCACAGCAAGCATGAAGCTAAGGCGCTTAACTGCACGAAGCCGTGCGACTACAAGGCGTCATCATCGGGAAACGCGACCGGCGGCCTGTAATGGCGACCGAGGACCGCCACAACTCAACTGGTCGCCTGTTCATCACGGACCGCGGGACGAACACGGAACTGCTCATCGACACCGGCAGTGAAATCTGTGTATATCCGATATCCGCGCTTCGTGAGCACCGAGCTAAGACTTCGTATCAGCTCAGTGCTGCCAATGGTTCAGCTATCGATACCTATGGATACTTACAACTAAATCTTAATTTGGGTTTACGTCGTAATTTTCCATGGCGTTTTGTTGTTGCTGACGTCACAAAAGCTATAATAGGTGTAGATTTTTTATCTCACTATCGCCTCATAGTCGACGTCAGCCAACAAAAATTAATCGATAGCTTAACCAATGTTAGTACTGTAGCATGTATTGATACAAGTAGTAGCCTCGTATCTAGTGTAAAAATTGCGACTGGCGGTGACAGTAGGTATCATATTATTTTGTCTGAATATCCGGAGATAACGCGCCCTGCTGGTACTCCGGCTGTCGTCAAACACCACACTACTCACCACATTTGCACAACACCAGGCCCACCTGTATCATCTACCCCACGTCGACTCGCTCCTGATAAGTTAAAAATCGCAAAACAAGAATTCGATGTAATGCTAGCTAACGGGACTGCTAGACCGTCTGATAGTCCTTGGGCATCACCACTTCATCTAGTTTCTAAAAAAGATAATGGTTGGCGTCCCTGTGGCGATTATAGGCAACTGAACGCGCGCACAATTCCGGACATGTATCCAATAAAACATATACAAGATTTTTCTCACTGTTTGTCCGGCTGTAAATTTTTTTCGGTAATCGATTTAGTGAAGGCCTACAACCAATTGCCCGTCGCAAAAGAGGACATACCTAAGACTGCGATCACCACGCCATTCGGATTGTACGAATTTCCATTTATGACTTTTGGACTTAGGAATGCAGGTCAAACTTTTCAGAGATTTGTCGACGAAATGACTCGAGGATTAGATTTCTGTTATCCGTATCTCGATGATTTTTTAATTTCGAGCAAAACGGCATCAGAACACGAAGATCACTTGCGCCAGATTTTCACCCGTATGAAAAACTACGGCGTACTCATCAATCCCACCAAGTGTGTCTTCGGCGCGTCTGAAGTAACGTTTCTCGGATACCAAATCTCTGAAGAGGGCACCAAGCCACTGGACAGCAAGGTACAGGCAATTTCTAATTTTCCCCCACCAAAAACCGTCAGAGAACTCCGACGATTTTTGGGGATGGTAAATTTTTACAGGCGATTTTTGCCTAACGCCGCAAAAATTCAAGCCCCGCTGAACGCCTTGCTGACCGGATCGGTTAAAGCTTCTCATCCAGTCGTCATGGAGGGGAATTCGCTACAAGCATTCGAAGATTGCAAAAAGAGTCTGTGCAACGCAGCACTCCTGGCTCATCCCGACTCTGAAGCCAAGTTAGGGCTCGTCACTGACGCGTCCGATACAGCCATAGGTGGAGTCCTGCAGCAGCAGAAGGATGGAGATTGGCAGCCTTTAGCATTTTTCTCACGCAAGTTGAGCCCGTCGCAAACGAAATACTCTCCGTACGACCGCGAACTCCTTGCCATTTATGAGAGCATAAAATATTTTAGGCACATGCTAGAAGCTACCCATTTCACCATCTATACTGACCACAAGCCTCTATGTTACGCTTTCCACGAGCGGAAAAGTAACTGTTCGCCACGTCAGTATAGACATCTCGACTTCATCTCTCAGTTCACCACTGACATCGTCTTCATTGCCGGCAAAGACAACTTAGTTGCCGACACATTGTCTCGCGTTGACGAATTGCAGATTCCTGTAGATTTTGAAGAGATGGCTAAACTTCAAGCCTCTGATCAGGACCTTGCAGATCATCTAAATGGCGATACTTCACTTCGCCTCATCAAGACGAACGTACCAGGGAGTCGTGCAGTATTGTACTGCGACGTCAGTACACCGACACCCAGGCCTTTCGTCCCTCGACAATTACGTCAGCAGGTATTCAACTGCCTCCACTCTCTCAGCCATCCCGGAGCCAACGCCACTGCTAAACTCGTTGCGCAACGCTTCGTTTGGCCACTGATGCGGAAAAACTGCCGTGAATGGTCTAAGTCGTGTTTGACGTGCCAGCGCTCGAAGGTAACGAGACATGTCGCTTCACCTTTAGGTACGCACAATTTACCTTCAGTGCGTTTCAAATCCGTCCATATAGACCTAATCGGACCTTTACCGCCAGCTGGTGGATATCGGTACTGCCTCACAGCCGTCGATCGCTTCACGCGATGGCCGGAAGCTGTGCCTATTGTCGATATCTCCGCCGAAACAGTGGCCAAAGCGTTCATCTCTTGTTGGGTGGCCCGATATGGTTGTCCTACCGAGATCGTAAGTGATCGAGGCGGACAATTCCAATCGGCCCTGTTTGAACAGCTGTCCAAATCGATCGGATTCGATCACCGTAGAACAACGAGTTATCATCCTCAGTGCAACGGTTTGGTAGAACGTTTCCACCGGCAGCTGAAAGCAGCAATCACCTGTCACGCTGACGCTAATTGGATAGAAACACTTCCATTGGTACTTCTCGGCATAAGGAGCGCCTTCAAAGAAGACCTTCAGACCACATCAGCTGAGCTAGTATACGGTGAGCCGCTTCGCTTACCTGGCGAATTTTTCGGCCATGATGTAACTTATTACACCACCGACATTACCGATTTCTCAGCCCGTATGAAGTCCTTTGCCGAGAACATACGTCCAGTGCCACCTCAGCATCATTCTAAGCACAAATCATTCGTGTACAAAGAGCTTGCCACATGTAGTCACGTATTCCTCAGGGAAGAAGTGCTACGTGCCTCACTCCAGCCCGCTTACACTGGGCCGTACGAAGTGCTTAGAAGAGGTGATAAAACATTTAAAATTCGCGTTAGGAATAAAGACGTGACAGTAAGCATAGACCGCCTTAAGCCGGCTTATATATTGTCCGCCGACACACCTCCACAACCACGCGACGTCTTACCACCAGACCCCTCACCTTCCACCTCAGAGAGCCCCCCAGTAAGGATGACTCGTTCGGGAAGAAGAGTCCATTTTCCTGATCGTTATACGCCCTAAGTCGGTCTCTGGAAGGGGGTGATGTAGGTGACCTTATTAATTTATTTATTTAATTTATATCATTTATATATTTATACAATACAAATATTTATAATATTTTATTAATTATTCATGTACGTATATACCTACACTATCACATACATAACTCACACACTTACATTCACTCATAACACTAAACACTCAAAATATAATATTATTTTATTTACACAAGCATCGCCGCGTGAACAAAGCTAGTCATTAGATTTACCGTTGTTCGCACGGCGAGGCGACTCAGCGGCCGGCTTGCCAAGCTTGGCGCGCGCGCCCGCCGCCATCGTCGCCAGTCGCCCATGCACGTCCATAGCGCCTGCACGCGCTCGCTTATGGCATTTTTTATGTATCGAAGCTTCCTCATAATATTTAATATCTCGCCTGAGATTTCGTAGCCTTATTAAGACTATTGTGTTTATAATTAGTTGACTGCGCTAATCACATTATTGTGACTTACAATAAATCGTGTTAAGTTGTTTTTGCTGGACTATTTATTCAAACTAGCACCTACTACCGGTCCTCTGCACCCTTACCAAGCGCCGTAACTTCCAAATGGTGTAGTTAGTAAAGCGGACAGTATCTACGTGGCAGAGTATCAATTAGACTTGCAAACATTAGGGAAAAGTGCAGACAACTGCTCAAACACCAGGCTTGGCAAGACGTAGCTTTTAGAAAAAGCCCTTTTTAGCGTAGGTTAGGGTCAAGGAGTTATAGACGACTAGTGAGATATGAACCTAGTGATGCAAAGTCACAAAGCATCAATTAGACTTACAAGCATTGGCGAAGATTTTATCCGACAGCTCGAACTCCAAACTGGACAGAGCGTAGCTCTTGGTGGAGACGTTTTTGGTGTATATCAAGGTAATGGTATTTTGGCTTTTTGTTGATGACAGTGAGATATGGACCTAGTGGCTACGTAATAGAGTAAAAATTAGATTTACAAGCATTGGGGAATAGTTCATTCGACAGCTCCAACTTCAAGTTGGACAGAGCGTGGAATTGGAGCTGTGGGTCGAGACGTAGGTATTTGGCGTAAAACAGGTGTATATCTGTCATATTTTTTGATGACAGTGAGATATTGACCTAATGTCACGTGATAGAGTATAATTTAGACTTACAAGCATTGGGGAAGAGTTAATTCGACAGCTCGAACTCCAAGCTAGATAGGGCGTAGCTCTTGGTGGAATCGTTGTTGGCGTAGGTCAGGGTCATGGTATATTGGCTTTGTGTTGATTACAGTGAGATATGGACGTAATGTCTACGTAATAGAGTATAATTTAGACTTACAAGCATTGGGGAAGAGTTCATTTGACAGCTCGAACTCCAAGCTCGACAGGGCGTAGCTCTTGGTGGAGTCGTTTTTGGCGTAGGTCAGAGTCATATTGTTGAGGGCGAAGGAAGGAGTCGGCCAGCTCAGCTTGATGAACTGCTTGGCTGGGTCGCAGCTGCCATTGACGACGCTCGCGTTGGCCGGCACGTTCAGGATAACGTTGTCCAGGATTGCAGCTGGAAAAATAAATTCAATTAGTACTCTAGAAGGTGCAGAGAATAAACTAATAATAGTAAGTAGTATAGACATATTAGTGTGAGACAACAATTATACAAATAGTGACCCATGCGGCAACGCAATACGGACAATGGAGTCTTAGTAAATAGGATACCATTTTAACCCTTTGGGTACGGAACCCTAAAAATAAATGTCTATGGTTTCTAATACGTAGATTGAGGGGACAATAACGCAGATTTTATCGGAGATTTCTAAAAAATCACGACGGTCCAAGGAATTATCATGAAGCGTCGTTTTGGCCTCATGATCATAACGCCATTTCATTTTGAGCGTGCAGAAATGAAGACATTGTCACAACTCTGACTTAGCACCAGGCTACAACGATTATAATAACATTATTGTTGGAGAAATTATTACCTCAAGCATTTATAAATAAACTTTAGTCTTTTAAAGCATGAGTCATAGGCAGATAATATGTATTTGTAAAATGGCATTTCCGGACCAAAATTACATGACTCACAGGCCAAATGTTGATTTTCTCTTTATTTTTCTAGGCTACCTACTTATGTGGCCAATTATGAAGGCTCCATCCTAAATTTAATAGCAATTTAGAATATTCTTCTGTCTTAAAAAAGGCATATAGTGAAAAAGAATATTTAAAATTGCTATTAAATTTAGGAGTGCGCCTTCTTAATTGGCCACAATAACACGTGTTCCGAATTAAACCTCACTACTAAAAAAAATTACAATTTTCTTTTAAAAACTTGGTAAAGGCTAGAACCGATTTCTTTACAACTTGTGATATTAAGTAACAGTTCAAGTACGTTTCATATCGATTGTCTCGGAGCTAGATACGTATTCCAAGAACTTACGTAACGCGTTGCTATGCCTTATTTGCCTAATTTCCGGAAAACCATCTCTATTTTACTTTATTCTCACTAAATACTTTAATTTAGGACATTTTGAGTCTTTTCATTTGGTAAATTAAGAAGCGGATATTTTAATCTATCATTTTGTAATCAGCGATTGCATGATACCAGTAGGTACGTGCATAGAAGAGATAAAATCTAAACGTAGCAATGCAACTTAACGACGTCTTTCTCTAGTAATCTGTTCATATGGGGGATGACATCCTATGCTATGCTTGTCTTAGAAACTGACTCCCCAACGGTCATAGGTCCTGTGCTGTGCCTTATCCACTACCACTACTAGTTAATTTGCTGTTTTTGACCGACGAACCACCGGAGGAGGTCTACAATTCGACGCATATTTTTTTTTGTATAAAGCATAACTTTTTTCATAGTGGTCCGATTTCAATAATTATTTTTTTATTGGAAAGAGTATACTTCGAAATTGGTCCCATTTAAATTTTATCGAAATCGGCTGAGCCATTTTTGATAAATCAATAATGTGAAAAATGCTACATCGATCCGTGTGGAATATTCGCGAATACTGTACACGGGTGAAGTCGGTCATGCTAATTTTGGTTCATCCATAGTATTATTTCGAAGTTGCAATAAATAAATATTGGGGGACATCTTACACAAGGTCTCTGACCCCAAACTAAGCAAAGCTTGTGATATGCCTGCCAGAGACTGATATACTACATAAGCATATTTTAAATACATATTTATATAGATAATACCTAAATAACACCCAGACACAGAGAAAACACATAAATAATGTGATGAACATAGGTGCTTGCCCTGGGTGGAGATCGAACCCACGCCTCTTTGATCCAGAAGTCAGGTTCACTAACCACTGAGCCACCGAGGTAGTCACAATAATAGCTTTGTATATATAATATTAAATATATTTCTAAATTATTTCCAAGATTTCCGATTACTTCTTTTTATGCTGATTTCGATTCCTTCAATAATTTATTTATTTATTTATTTCGGTATACACTTGCCTTATAATATGTCTAGTTACAATTACATTTATATAATAGTAACACAGTACACATTATACCGTCGTTAGGGTGTCGCAAATGGTATAATAAACAAAGTATGTATAACGTACATGTCAAAATTTAGCGTTTATTTTTTTACCACTATCAATACAATAGGCATCTACCTAAACGTAAAACTCTATTTACTATGGTAAAGCCTTACAGGATTACCTGTTTGTCCTGTACGAAGCAGAAAGGGGGTTATTAAGACCCATCATTACGAACACCTTTTACTATAGGTCCAAACCAAAATTCAAGCAAAAAAATCAGCAGTTTCATAATCGATAAAATATATGAAACAGCTTATATTTCTCGAATTATTCCTGATTAGCCCCATATTAAAAGTTTTCAGACCCCTCCTTTCGGCTTATTGCAGCAGTGCTGGATAACCCTGTAGGTACTAGACCAATATAAAACTTTACTAAATAATGGATAGTCTAAACAGAGAGACATCGGTCGAGGCCGCGGTGACACGCTAAGGCCACAGACACTTTCCTATTGTTATTCTGACTTATCAAAACTGTGTCACGCTTTACATGGATTGTGATTACAGATAGATAAGCTACTGATAAAAATTCCGTCTTTAATTAACTGAAAATCATTTAATAGCATGAACTCCAACGATGTTACAGTGGCAAAATAAGATTATAGACCGAATCATACAAGTTGGCGGATGTGAAGTTAGCCACAGGCTGCGCAATATCCAATCCAGACTGAAGCTCACATAAAGCTGCGCACTGATTGGGTTTCGCGCAGCCTGTAGCAAACTTCACATCCGCCGACTTGTATGGTTCGACCTATACTAAAGACTGACTCTATCTATATGATACTATATAAAGCTAGCACAACACTAGTGACGCTACAGTTTGAACGGAATGCGCAATGGCGCGCGACCGTATCTTTTAATATTAACAACGATTGGATTAAAAGTGTAGTCGGTGATATAACAGAGTTTATAATGCGCCCACGATCGACCATTAACTAAATTAGGGGAAGCAGGCGCATCCACTATCATCAGTATATATAAAAATGAATCGTGGATGTTAGTTTCCCTAAAGCTCGAGAACGGCTGAATCGATTTGGCTAATTTTGGTCTTGAAATATTTGTGTAAGTTAAGGGAAGGTTTAAACGGTAAGAAAATTTATAAAATTTCACATTTACATTAATTTCACTTGCCGACCCCACCTAGTGGGATAAGCGCAGGATGACGATGATTTATATTAATCCCACTGTCCCATACAAAATGTTCCTGCATGTAAAAGTTGTCATTGACAGTTGACAGATGGTGACATGAAGTTCACCGGGGCAGCTGGAGCATCTAGTCTGAAATAAGTAAATTCGTAGACATAGGCCAGGTGGCTAGCCTTCGAGTACTTAAGTTTTTTTAAGCTCTAACATGTAAACGGTTAAAACAACCGGGACCTACAATTTTTAACGAGTCATCCGAGCCACGGTAGCGCTCAGTTGTAAATATCATCCGCGGTCACCCATCCGAAGACAGAGCGTCCCGAATATTGCTTGACTTTGGTGATGGTAAACTCCTAGTTAAACTTAAACCGGATACACTTCGGAGAGTGCGCCCAGGAGTTGCACAATCTGGTCCCCCCTGCCCCTTTCTTCTATCGTACGGCTAGACAGACGCGACCAAAGCGCCACCCTTTTATGGTGGACATTCCGCGCGTTAAAACCAAGCGTTTCGAATCCTCATTCCTCATACGAACAGCCGGAATGTGGAACGCTTTGCCTGGATCTGTCTTCCCGTTAAAGTACAAAGTGAGTGTCTTCAAATAGGTATCTTCTAGGTAAGCGTGCTACACCCTAGACCGCACATCTGCTTAACATCAGGCAGTGTGTAGTCAAACGCGAACCTAATCGAGAAAAAAAAAAAAACTTCGCCATTCTATCCACAAAGTGGATGGATGACCTCAGTATCGCGCTGGATGCAAGCCGCTACCAACAGGTCTTATTGGAGATCTTTAGAGGAGGCCTATGTCCAGTGACCTTCCTATGGCTGATGGATGTCTGAACACAGCGTCGCTGTGGAATGAAAAATGTTTTGTATTTATAAAAAAAAAACGAATGGAATCTACATTTCCGTTCGTGTGCAAGAGAACTTGAACGTGATTGTACTGTATGTTATGTAGGTACATTATGTATATACTACTACATATTTATCTTACTCTGATATTATTTCTGTAGTGTATTTTAATAATTTTATCATATACCTAGTTCGCTTAAAACTAATGACTAATATTTTACCCACTCATTTCCGTCGAAATACCCAAAGCCGACATTTACCTACAAGAAGTATAATGCACAAAGTACCTAATCAATCCCGCATACATAACTACTCCAAGTACGAATTTGGACTGGCATCACTACATATTCTAAAGTAAAGTTGCAATTTCTGTGTGTCTTTCTGCCCGCCTGTATATATTCGCTATTAGTCCAGCAGCCCTCTCCTATGATCTTAAAATGATTAATAACAGGATGAATCTTCGTGAGCAGCAGGCCAATCGCGCTAATTTTAAACAGTTGCGTTCCGTCTGCAATTCAGTAACAGTTCGGTTACAATTGTAGTTAAGTTTCAATTCAGCTTTAAAGAATTCGGTAATGCGCTAAACTTCATACACCAATCGTTCGTTTGACAGCGGTTACTTTCCAACTCTGATTGAGTTGCGTTTCA
Organism: Hypomecis punctinalis; assembly: GCA_949316475.1. NCBI lineage: Eukaryota > Metazoa > Arthropoda > Insecta > Lepidoptera > Geometridae > Hypomecis > Hypomecis punctinalis. The sequence continues at coordinate 25,443,410 of OX438799.1, read as the reverse complement.
ACTTTTGTCAAAATCACTAGCGCGATACGAAAATAGACAAAAAGTTGAAGTTCAGTTTAAGTTCAATTGTGAGCTGTAATTTTTAGTGCGATTGGTCTGCTGGTTAAGTTCGACGAGACGCCTAGATAAGTCTTACAAAAAAAACTCGATCGAGGTAGCTAAAGTACTGCGCAGGTATAAACAACTTCTAAGCGTAGGACTGGAAAAACATACCACTGAATTTGTAGGACTATGTAGCCATTTGATTGTACAAACATTTACTAATCTGCATACAAAAAAAAACAGTTTGTTATTAATAATTTTGATAATTAAAAATTACTCGTGATGACTCGTTATATGGAAACATTCGGAGTGGAGGATTCTCCAATCATAGCATCCATTTTGTAGGACAATTGTTTTTCCGGGTTTATCGTCCATTTACCTCGATATTAAAATAAAAAAAACTTACTATTATTGTAACAATATCGACACCCCACCAAATCGACATGTTTTAATACCTGCTCAAAACTTTAGCTACCTCGATCGAGATTTTTTTACTAGGTTAATTTGGGCATCTCGTCGAACTTAACCTGCTCACGAAGATTCAGCCTGTTATTAATCACTTTAAGATCACAGGAGAAGGCTGCTGGACTATATAATATGTATCTTCCAAGCTACAAAAACATTCGTATGCGGTCTTCACTTTTTTTAGTGTTTCAACGAGGTTTGCAGCTATAACAATCATACCAGCAGGCCAATCGCGTTAATTTTAAGCAGCTGCGTTCCATCTGAAACTCAGATAAAGTTAGGTTGCAATTGTAGTTAAGTTTCGATTCAGCTTCGGAATTAGGTATTGCGCTAAACATCATACACCAACCGTTAATTTGACACCGGTTACGTTCCAAGTCTGATTGAGTTGCGTTTCAACTTCGGTCAGAATCATTAGTGCGATACGAAAATAGGCAAAAAGTCGAAGTTCGGTTAAAGTTCACTTCAAGTTCAGCTGTATTTCTTTAGAGCGATTGGCCTGCTGGCCGCAGCCGGGACGGGCAAATAGTATTTTATAATTACCTACGTATAAGTCGTTACGTGGCTATTCTTTTTTGCAATCATTATCTTTATTTCAGCCATAAGACGTCCACTGCTGGACTTAGGTTTCCTAAGTAAGACGATATACACAGAATAAAACTGGTAAGAAGCGGCTTGATAGCTACGCTATATGCCGTACAGTGTAATTGTCAAAAAAATCTGGGTTGCCGTCTCCTCTTTCAAATTGCCGTATTTGAGCCAATTTCAGGAAAAAATACCGTATACGATAGCCAAAATCGCAAATCCTAGGTGATAGGGGTCCTTCAGCAGGTGCTACGACAGTCGGAAATTGTCGTACGTTAGTAAAAGTTTTCCGTAGTTTCCAGAAACACATCTTGGATAGCCGTATATTACGGCAATTGCCGTATCAATAATTACAGTCGTATTGCCGTATTAATTTTGCTGCCAGCATGCTGGGCACGCTGCCAACTGGCAGTGGGTTTGAGCATTTGGATTATCTCTAGATCGTCAAGGAACTGTGGATGATCCAATTGCTTGTTATGTAGTAGAGTTTATGTAGTTTTGGATTATATATGTAAGTCTTGTATTTAGTAATAGTTAATAAAGGCACTTGCCGTATTATAATTACACTGATACAGTATGCAATACAAGCCGTGGTGCTCTAGTGGTAATGACACCCGCCTTACAATCGTGAGATCGTGGGTTCAAATCCCGGTCCCGTACCAATGAATTCCTTGGAATTTATGTACGGAATTTCACACCACTGGCTTTTCGGTGAAGGAAAACATCGTGAGGCAACCTGCATGCGTCCGTATAAGAAATTCGATGGCGTATGTGAATCCACCAACCCGCACTGGGCCAGCGTGGTGGATATGGCCCAATCTCCCTTCGTGGGTAGGCCTACGTCCTGCAGTGGACTATTAAAAAGCCTGGTACAGTACAGTACAGTGTGCAATAGTACGATCTTAAAGATTCTTAGGTATAATGCAAATATTTTGAATGCACGATATTTTGCAACAATAACAAGTTTTAGGCACAAATATCAACGCCCGTTCAATGACATCTAATATGCAGAAAAAACATCTTGTAGTTATATTTCGTACTTATGAATTATAATTTAGTGTCGACTGAAAACTGGGGTTATTTGAAGAGAACACTTGACAAGTGAGACAATACAGAGCGTGGTAAATACAAAGTAATAAGTAGAGTACGTGCCAAACTTAAAGACCGATTCGCAAATCTAGTTTGTTTTCAGATCTGCAATTTAGAAAAACCCTGTTTCCGTTGCCTTTTACTTTTGCTCTCCTACTTATAGGCCGAATCATACATGTTGGCGGTTGTGAAGTTATCTACAAGCTGCGTGAAACCTAATCAATGCAGAGCTTTATGTGAGCTTCAATCAGGATTGGATATTGCGCAGTTTATAGCTAACTTCACATCCGCCGACTTGCATGATTCGACCTATACCTTAAATAAAACCTATTGACCCTACGGTCTCAATGAGTATAAAGGTCTATGTCCAACAGAGAACTTCATATGGCTGTAATGGTTATGAATACTTATACATTGAAAATAAAATATATTTACAGTTTAGTCGCGTCAGTTACGTTTAGTTATACAGGGTTATTTCTAATCAATTAGCATCCTTTTAGGGGCTTATTCTGTACATCAAAATAAACAACTTTTGTTCTACAACTTTCATCAAAACTCAAAAAAAAAGTCAGGTGTTCCATACATTTTGTCGCGGGTGAACGATATTTTTCTATGTAAAAACAATTTTTTTTTTTGAGTTTTGACTAAAGTCGCAGAACAAAAGTTGTTAGTTTTGATGTACAGAATTAGCCCCTAAGAAGATGCTAATTGATTGACTGGTAATCAATTAGCATAATTTTAAGTGCATAATACTGCACATCAAAACAAACATCTACAACAATTTGATCTACAACTTTTATAAAATCGTATTTATTTTCTCCCGTACAAAATTTAAAAAAAAAATTTGACCGGTCTAACTAGTGGGACAGTACAGGCTAAATTAAAAAAAAAAGAACTCTATGTAAAAAGCACGCCACCCGCGAAACTTGGACCTCAGAGGAGATTCTGTGTAAATATGCAAACTGTAAATATTAGTTACGTGATTGGAATCACTTTAGATTTTTATCTGTTGAAATTTGGGAATAATTTTAGATCAAAAGTTGTTTGTTATGATGTACAGAATATGCCCTTAAAATGATGCTAATTGGGGTTAAGGGTTATTGCTAATAACCCTGTATAAGCAACATAACATAATAATTGAACCTATTTTATTATATTACACATACGCAGATAAGGAAAATGCAATAACGAGAACTATGGAGAAATTTACGTCTATCGCTGTCAGCGAAATCTCCGAAACCGGAGCGGTAACTAAAACTACCACCAAGTATAACTATATTTTCATTTAACCATTACAATAGCTATGCAAAATGGTATTGGCAGCGCATCACAAAGCCTCGTGACTCATGTCACCGGAGACCAGTGTGTGAACGATGGAATACTGTGAATCACAACTGGCCAGGTCTCGAGTTGCGCAAAAATGATAAATCGATAGCTCATAAACATAACATATTCTTTTCAGACATATAATATTATGCTAATCTAGTCATATAAAGGCTGATTTTGCCGCCAGCAGCACTTTCGACAATATAGATAGGAATGTTTAATATTAGAGTTTGTGAAAAAAGAGAACCCTGCCTTTTTACTAATTTTGTCACGTTGACAACACTGCTCTGTCATTGCTAGTAGGTACAACTGAGTGTTTGAAACTTGGTAGGACACCAATTCGGTTTTCATTAGTACTCGCGTCTACCAAGTATAGTCGGTACCTTGGCTGCTGATTAAAATCCTTTTGTTATTATTATTATATTTTGTTATTATTATTATATTATACTACGGGACTAATCGCGCACTAAAATTACGAGATAAATAAATACCTCCTCATCCCGGGTCAGTCTACCCGTGACCACGATCGATGCAACTCGGCCGAAACGTCGGGATGAGGAGGTATTTATTTATCTCGTAATTTTAGTGCGCGATTAGTCCCGTAGTATATAATAATAATGTGTTCAAATCGCGAAAGTTTAAAAACAACATATTTTTGTTAGTTCACCGTAACGCCACGATGGTTCTCTTTTTGCAAATACTCTAAAGTATGTTTTGCCGCCGGCAGCACATCCGATATTATCCGATATTACCGATAGGAATATCTGCAGATCTTAAGGCATAAATTATATTATCATTTGAGCCTAACATCTGCTGCAGACTAATTTAGATCTGCCTAAAATCCGATGGCGTCTGTTATCGCGAGGAGAGTAGTTGCGCAGTAATAAATTCATATTTCAACAGCGGAGAGGAAAAGTAGAGCCTTGCGTAGCTTGTAGCTAACTTCACAGACTATGACAATAAGTTTGATTCGTGTAAACCCAATATCCTACTGATTTATGTGAGGTTGGTACAGCTAATTTACGAATAAGTGTATCTATTTCTTCTTTTCAGCCATAGGACGTCCACTGTTGGACATAGGCCTCCCCTAACAATGTCCAATAAGACCGGTTGGTATAAGTGTACAGTCAAACGCAAACCTATATGAAATAAAAAAAATACACTTCTTCCATACAAGACTATCATTCGTCATAATAGTCAGAGTAAGCTGGAAGACAACTCAGATAATATATATCTATCTATACTAATATCCGAGTTATAATCATACCAATTTCCACATAGCTCATTATAAAAACTTTGTAAAATTGTATTTCATCACAATTAGCTAAATAATTTTCTATACCATGTTGCAATATAACCATAAGGTACTAAGAACACCTAGCCATGTACTAAAAATACTACCTAATATTCATCCTCCAAAATAAAGGTATCTGTTCAGGCGCTAGCCAATCTCTGCAATGATTAGCTAAAGCCTGACGGAATTTCGGTTAGTACAGCCGCCTCACAACCAATGGTTAGGTTCGTGCGACGCCTGACTAACCCACCGACGCAACCGTGGAAGTCCACTACCGTCGCCGTAACGCCTGGCTATACTGTGATAGCAAGCGAAGCTAGGACATGGATTATTCCATCGGCCGTTCGGTCGTCGCGGGGACCTACTCTCTACTCCCCGCCCGCCTCTCTAACTCGTCGTCCCCTGCGCTGCAGGCCTCTGTATGGGCTCCGTCTGGATCCTCGAAGGTCCGACGGCCGGTCGTCTAGTTGACCTGACTGCTGGCGAAGGTGGACCCCTGACTCCGAGTGCAGCCGCCCGAAGGTACTCGCCACTGCACCCCTCTAGACTCCGAGTGCAGCCGCCCGAAGGTTCTCGCCACTGCACCCCTCTTATTGTGATCTCAAACAACTGTTACATTGCGATTGATTTTATTACATGCTTAACTACTATTTATACAACAGTCTCTTACATCTAATTGGTCTTGGAGTATGCCTAATTTGATGACCGTGCATATTTGTGTGCCGATGCCTCGCCTAGATGGTTGACGATGAATCTGGGTCGCGACTCTGCAGATTCCGCCGGCTGACGCTATCCGCTATTCGGCCCAGTAACGACACGCTGAGCTAAGCATGTTCTTTATGGACATTCTGGGGTCTCTCCGGGACGGTCTTCAGTTGGTACAGCTCCAACACCTCTGCCTTCGTTCCGCTGGAACCGTTGCTACGGTCCTTCCTGCTGGTTGATGGCGTAGATGGGATGCTACTGGTCTCGAACCCCTGGTTGTCGTGGCTGGTTGGCTGCCCGATCTGCCCGGCTTCTCTTCGTGGTTGTCGAGTGCGTCGTCGTATTGTTATCAACATGCACTGCGCCACCTGAATCGTTCTGGTCGGGCACCTAGTCTCCGTGTGGTTGGTGAAGAGTTGCTCAACAATGCAATTCTCTTTTGATTGCATGTTCTTCACCACTACAGGAAAACAAATAAAATTATAGAGCCTATGAAAGCATGTCTTGAAACCTTCTTGGTTGATCTCAAAATATTGCTCCTTGATTCCCTCTATCTCCATCTTGATCTTCTTTCTTCTCTCTTCTTTCTTGCTGCCCCTCATCCCTTGCCCTACTCCTGATCTAAACCCTCACACTTAGCTGATTATCTCTCCTTGGATCAGTATTTCTGCACCTTCTCAAGTACCTGGTGATTCCCGCTTGTGGGAGGCCAGATCCCGAATTGCTACTGTCCGCGGCAACTAAGTGCTATTTATGAGTACTTCAATGTGCAACGACCGTAGCGCTTGTTGATTACGCTAGCCCGAGGTACGTCAAAGTTAGTCTGTCAGTTTCAAGTCAACGGTACGGCGTCGTCCCCTGCGCTGCAGGCCTCTGGATGGGCTCCGTCTGGATCTTTGATGGTCCGACGACCGGTCGCCTAGACGACCTGACTGCTGGCGATGGTGGACCCTTGACTCCGAGTGCAGCCGCCCGAAGGTACTCGCCACTGCACCCATCTAGACTCCGAGTGCAGCCGCCCGAAGGTTCTCGCCACTGCACCCCTCTTGTTGTGAATCGAACAACCGTTAGGTTGCGATTGATTTTATTACATGCTTAACTACTATTTATACAACAGTCTCTTACATCTAATTGGTCTTGGAGTATGCCTAATTTGATGACCGTGCATATTTGTGTGCCGATGCCTCGCCTAGATGGTTGACGATGAATCTGGGTCGCGACTCTGCAGATTCCGCCGGCTGACGCTATCCGCTATTCGGCCCAGTAACGACACGCTGAGCTAAGCATGTTCTTTATGGACAGTATCGCTTATACTATTTGGTTGCCACCATGTACAAACATGCAATTTTCCTTATTGACCAGCAAGCAGAGGGACTGCTCCAATTGGTCAAACGACCAATATACGAGGCTAGAAGGGGAACACTCTTGATGCAAGCGTTTCTTTTAGAAATAGATAGTGAAGCCACGATTCCAGCCAAATTAAACATTTTTTTTTAATATTAGGGGACATGTTACACACATTCTCTGACCCCAAACTAAGCAAATCTTGAGATATGGCTGCCAGAGACTGATATACTACATATACATATTTTTAAATACGTACTTATATAGATAGTACCTAAAAAACACCCAGACACAGAGCAAACACCAATGTTCATCACATAAATGCTTGCCCTGGGTGGGGATCGAACCCACGCCTCTTTGATCCAGAAGTCAGGTTCACTAACCACTGAGCCACCGAGGCAGTCCTTTATATCTACACTTTTATATTTGTTGTATCTAAGCACTTATTGAAAGATACACACATGAGTACAGTGCGACACAAAAGAGATGAAATGAATTATTCGGGAATCACATTATCACTTTTGCTGAACCACAATCTGAGCTGTCTATCATTGTTAAAATCCTAGCATTTTTCTCGTTTTACGTTATTTTGTGGATTTTGAACAGGAAAACAGTATCATTATGCAAAAATTAGTGCAATATATGCTAACAAAGCGATGGTGGCGATCTCATTTATTTTCAAGTCTTTTATGTCGCACTGTAAAGTAGGATAGACATATTTTTTGTATTTTTCCAAGCGAAGCCGAAACAAGCAACTAGTATTATATGTATATATAACGAGACTTACAAACATTTATCCGAGGTAGAGTTTAGGAGTACGCTTTATGTTCTTTAGACTCTATCTAAGGGATATAATAAGGGATACAAGTATACTTTTAGTCTTGGTAGCGAACCTTTCGAGCTAGACCAAGACTAATAAAATGAATGAGATTTGCCAAGTTATTCAGTCGGTAGTTTAACGGGTATATGTAAATTAGAATGTACATATAGCAATGTAAGTATGGAGCTAAGTTTATGTGTTCTAATATAACCTCTAACCGACTAACCGGCTTTGCAGATTTTAGGTTGTGAGGTTTCGTTAGATTTGTCTTTTTTGTAGCGCTTTAGGCTATAATTTGCAACGGAGTATTCGTTTTTGTAATAATATCAGCACTATCAAAATATAAAAACGTTTGCTAAATTATTTTTGCCGAAAAAGGGACTTTAAACAATCGAGCCCTGCTATGGTACCCTGAGTGACACCGAACTGAAAACACCGATTGAAAAAACCGATACATAAAATGGGCCATAAATCTTAAACGGTAAGTTATACCAAAAAGTTTACAGGAAATAAATGATGCAATATTTTATTTTCTACAATAATGGTCTCGATGACCTTTGCCCTAAAATGCATAGTTTCTGAGAAATCGGTCAAAATCGATTTCGAATCGAAGTACCTGTTTCCTGACGTACAAGTTAAAAAGTACTACTGGAAACTTACTTATTGAAAAAAACAGTCAAATTGAGAACTCCCACTGTGTGAAAGTGCATTGAAAAAAAAAACATCATTTTCATAAAATCCAAATTCAATCTTTCAATATTCAGAATAATATAATTCCTGAAAATGGCACTGGACTTTTGCTTTAATTTTCATGTCATGACATAGATTTCGAAGATATCGCAAGAGTTGCGAAAATTCCAGAAAATATTTAAATGCATTTCAATTTAGTCGTTAAATTTCAACGCTAAATTATTCCGGGACCTTTCTGTCCTGTGCTAAAGTACAATCGAACTTGCAGCCTTGATAACCGGTCAACCAACTGAGTAGGTATATTTTTAATGCAAGGTTCGATGTTTATCGAGAGATCTTCCTTATTTCCTCGGTACTGGTTATTCCGAAACTTCTCTTTTTTTATATAGGAAGTGATATTTTGGCAAGTTTCCTTATATAACCGTAAGGACGAGTCGTGAAAATCTCAATCAATAGCGTCAATATTTAATCTTTAGTGTGATCACTGAAGTTAGCAACGTTCGACACGGGTCAGTTTTCGGATGTGGCCGCGGGTGGCGTTTACGGAGCGCTGCCGCGGCTCGGATGGTACGTTAAATTTATGGTCCCAGTTGTTTTAACCGTTTAGCTATGTCAGAAAAGTATCACATGGGCTACCCATCTGATCTGTACGAATTTATTCACTTTTTTACCGACTTCCAAATAGAAGGTTCTATGCTCGTCTGTACGTATTTTTTTGTGTATGTTCATCGATATTTTCACCAATTACTATTGTGAACCGAATCAAAAAAATATTTTTAGTACGAAAGAGTATACTTCCGAGGTGGTCCCATTTAAATTGTATCGAAATCAGCTGAGCCGTTTTTGAATAATCAACAATAACGTAAAAATTGTATGCTTGCATCAATTCGAGCGAATTATTCGAATTTTGTACACGATGGAAGTCGGTTTTGCTATTTATTGCGAAAAATAACAATAACTAGTGTGTAATAAGACCAGTTACCGTCGTAGGAAATATCGGAGCTCTCCCAAGAAAGTACAAAGGCAAGCCACCCAAGTGGGTTATAGTGGGTACCTACAATCTCGCATAACCCGGCTGCACCGAGAGGCAGCCGGGTACTTTGCGATTGCGCAGACCCCCATCGCAAAAGAAAAAAAAGCTTTAAAAAAAATTTCATGATGACCAATTCTTGCACCCAGACGACCAGTTGAAAGCTGCTTACACTGTGTAGTCTTGATCTTGTATTTATCAAGATTACCGAGTAATTGACGTCGCTCGCTGAGGTTTCAATCGTACAAACTAGAAGTGAGACTCAAATAAATCGTGTAACAAGAACTGGCCAAAGTTATGAAATTTGTTTTAGATTCGTTTCACGGCGAGTAATGAGTAATCGTCACGTCATTTTCAGTGAAAGGCGAACTGTTTAGAGCGGCTACGTCAGTCACTGCGATACATATTACAAGGAAAACATTATGCCAGCGGCCCAGACTTATACCTACTCCACTATTTTAAGGACCAACTAGCTTCTTAATATCTCGCTCAAGTGGACGCTGACAGGGGGAAAAGCATAAAACACTCCCTGCGGTATGCCAGTACAGGATAATATTCATATAGACCAGCCCCCCTACCGCCTAAAGCAATAGCAATCGCAATAGCAATTGTTTATGACTTCATTTTAGTCATTTGGCACCGCCTATGTGACGTTAGCCATCAAAGTTGTTCATTCAACGATTGCTTTCGCAATCCGCGCAAAGCAATTGATGGCTAACGTCACATAGGCGGTGCCAAATGACTAAAATGAAGTCATAAACGATTGCTATTACGATTGCTATTGCTTAGGCGGTAGGGGGGCGGCGGGTCTAGTTGTGTGTCACAGTTTTAAAGATGATAAATTAAGTACATTTTGAAGTACATGATGTAATTAGGAAGTAATTATGTTGCCTACATATCGAACAAAAATAACATTGTGTAGAAATCTGCACATCTTTTTTCTTTTAACGCGAATAAAGCTCGAAACATACTATCGGACGCGGCTTACGGACGCGACTGACAGCCGCGACTGATAGGTATCTAGACTATGAAAGTACACTGAGCAGTGCACACTATCGGACATCAGTCGCGGACGTCACCATAGTATGTTTCCGGCTTAAGCCCGCACTTTACCACCAACACGCGTGTTGGTAAGCGAAGTTGTGGTCAAAGTAGTCTTCAACTTTGACGACAACTTCGCTTACCAACGAAAAAAAAAATGAGAATTCTTCATGTTCTTTAGTAAATGTGATTACGTTTACGCCGATCGAAGACTATGCCAATACCGCAGCAAATAAGTTAATAACTCGTGTATTTCAACATCGTGAATCAAGTCATTAGCAACAATAGAATAATCACGAACTGCAAATATTTTCCATCTGAAGGCGCAGGACCAAAATGCCAAACAAGCTTCTTAAGAAGTTAATAGCTTTGCTTTCTAAGCCAACACATTTATGTGTGATATTCCCAATTATAAATTCGGGTGACATTTGCAACTGGCGCTGCCGAGGTTCGGGTGACACGTTAAGCTGTGGGACCCGATTGTTTTAACCATAGGTATAGACATGTAATGCATGTCAGAGGTCTTCAGTCAGCTTTAAAAAGTATGTCACCAAGGATAGCCATGGCCACCCTACAGTCTACCTACCCTACAAAAACTTACACACTTCTTAAACTGCAGTCTTTACTACACTTTAGCTAAAATTATTTTGTCAAACTAACATCTCTCTACAATTACTGCAATCTTCTTTATGAAGGCAGAATGTATTAAAGTTCGATCATGAAACCGGACAAGAATTCGAATAGGTAAGCACAACGATTCAAGTTTGTATTTCTTAAAACGCAACCGTGGCACGGGTAGGTGGGAGCTATAAATAAGCTCCATGATATCGACGTTAGTCAAACACGTCCTACATGTACAAATAGTAACGTGTAGATAGTCCAGTATCCACAGATTATGTGATAATTATCGCTCTATCGGACACGTTTGATGGAATGATAACACGTAGCTATCGCAAACCGTAAGCTTACATGTGACATTTGACCTATACGGTTTTAGAATAGAAATGGCAGATATGAGAACAGAACGTGGTACTTAACTAAACAATTCGATGAGTTGTACAGAAAGCTATAATACTGGAATTGAGCACAGCTATCGTAGGCGCTTTTAGTATTCGTAGCACCAATAGCATAGTTTGACAAGATGTTTCTTAGCGATCACTGAAGTAACTATCGGCAAGGTTAGTCTTCGGATGGGTGACCGCCGGTGGCATTTACATCTGAGCGCTGGTGTGGCACAGATGACACGTAATATTGTGGGTACAGGTTGTTTCAACCGTTAGTAATTTCAGAGGTATGTAGGCGGTTTAAAACTCTCCAGGGCTAGCCACAAGGTCTATATACGAACTAAGTTATATGCTGTCCTTGTGGGAACGATGCATATTGTTATTCGATATGGGAACCTTTGTCCTGCACTGACATCCCGCATGGGGTGTTTCGTGCATTTCTTAACCACTGTCTAACCGAGCCAGCACAGCACTTTCAACTAACGGAGTGTCGTTGCGTGGCTTTGTACCTCTCTTTGGCACTACTCCAGTAGGTCAGATAGTTTGAATATATGGTAATACTATTTATTAAAAAAATAAAGGTGTACAACTGTACAGCTGTGTCATGATGCACTCATGCGATAATTACAGGCCTGTTTTTTTTTGTAGGATCAAAACTGACAATATTTATAGCGCCTAATTTTGGAAACTCGCTAAGTTTTAGGATCAAATTAAAATAGGGGTTACACTCCGGGAGTGCCGGCAGGATTGAAAACTTGAACACCAATATCACACACGCATACTCGCGCAAGCGCTGCGCCCACAAACCAATAAGTCGGAATTTTCGATCAGGTCACGTGTCCGCGAGTTTAACATTTTTTACCCATCTCAAAAAGTGCACAACGACGCTAAAGAAGTTTCACTTCAAAAATCCGTTTAGCTTCTTTTATTAAGAAAAAAATATTTACTCACCAACAAATTACGAGATTTAGAACAAAACATTTATGATATCATGATAAAGAAATAGAACATAAATTATACATTTTATTGTTTCCTAGTACTCGACTGGATAATCATTACAATGCACTCAGATATGTTTGGTTGGAATGCAATTTGTAACAGTCCGTTTTATGAGAGCATTGTGACACCAAGGTCGTGAGTATTTTTCTTTGTCAAAACAGAAGCAATTCAGGCAATTTCAATGGTTAAAGGTCAAACAATAACTAAGAGGCTGCATGCAAGCGACGCCCGTCATGAAATACCGTTCCAATTCCATATTTTTCTTTACAATAGACATTATGACTAAAAAATATAATTAGTTTGTCAGATACGCTATCAAAAAATATGTGACACGTATTTTTTCTTTGGTTAATTAAACGAAAATTGATGAGGATATAGCCCTTCAAAGTTCCGCGTGACGTCACAAGTATATACTTCTGTAAGAGAAGTGACGTCACGACCCCCACTCCCAAACTTTGACAAGGTTTATCTTTGTCATTTGTTGTTTGATTGACAAAAGAAAAATGCGTGTCCAATAGACTTCTGTAAGAGAATTGACGTCACGACCCACACTCCCAAGCTTTGACAAGGTTTATCTTTGTCATTTGTTGTTTGATTGACAAAAGAAAAATGCGTGTCCAATAGACTTCTGTAAGGGAAGTGACGTCACGACCCCCACTTCCAAGCTTTGACAAGGTTTATCTTTGTCATTTGTTGTTTGATTGACAAAAGAAAAATGCGTGTCCAATAGACTTCTGTAAGAGAATTGACGTCACGACCCCCACTTCCAAACTTTGACAAGGTTTATCTTTGTCATTTGTTGTTTGATTGACAAAAGAAAAATGCGTGTCCAATAGACTTCTGTAAGAGAATTGACGTCACGACCCCCACTTCCAAACTTTGACAAGGTTTATCTTTGTCATTTGTTGTTTGATTGACAAAAGAAAAATGCGTGTCCAATAGACTTCTGTAAGAGAATTGACGTCACGACCCCCACTTCCAAACTTTGACAAGGTTTATCTTTGTCATTTGTTGTTTGATTGACTAAAGAAAAAATAAGTACGTGTCCCATACTTTTTGATAGTCTAACTGACGAACTAATTATATTATTGATTTTTTTACCCCATCTTCATGCCCATTTACCCCCATCATCATTGTGAGAGATGAATGTTGTGTAAATAGATGAACAAGGGCCCATAGTTCTAAGAACGGCCGATGCGGCCTTAAAGATCTGGAATGGAGACCACGTACCGACAACCGCAGCGTAGGGCGTCCTACGATGTGGACTAATGATCTAACCAAGACCGTAAGAACGCGTTAGATGCAAGCTGCATACAACCGGTCTTATTGGAAATCCTAAAGGAGGCCTATTCTTGTACGACATGACAATCTTATGAAAACTATAATAGATAAGGAAAGGTAGGAAGAAAGAGAGGAAGGGGAAAACCACTCATGACTCAAGTCGTACAGGGAGGTGAAGACACTGGTCGAGGGCCGCGAGACGTCGAAGTGGCTCCACCGACGAAGCCGAGCTCAATGAATGAATCCCGGCTGATGATGAGTTAAAAACTCTATGCAACACAGAAGGACGAAAAAGAAATAAATCTGTTTCCCCTAATCTTTTAAACCAACTTCAAAAAAGTTCTGAATTCGACTTTTTTTTTTGGATTTAGGTATGTTACGCAATTACTTACTCCGTCAATTATGAACCAAGATGGTTCTTATTTTGTCCGGTAGATATATAGATAATTTTATCGAAATCGGCTAACATTATTGAAAAATCAACAAAAGAATAAAAAATGGTTCAAGTACATCGATTCGAGTGATATTCAAATTGCGTACGATAGAAGTCAGTTGTGCTATTTTTGGCGAAAAATAAATAATTGAATTAGGAGGAAAAGGGAAGTTGGTATGAAGATAATCTGCAAAAACCATATCTGGCTACTTCCTACCAAACAACAAAATAATAAAATCACTAACTATAACTAACTGTATGCTTAGCTGGAATGTTATCTGTGTAATAGCATTGAAAACAGTAACCATTTGTATTATGCTGATAACAGCACTTTCAATGATTCATGCATGTTCCGATGCCTAACAATCGTCAGTGGACTCAAAAGGGGCGTTTTTCTCTCCTCAATGTAAATTTAATATTTTCTTTTTTGCTGTTTTCTTCACTAACATTAACTAATTTACGAAACTATACCTACAACCTACTGTTAATTTTGACTACACTTAACCAATAATTTCATTCAATATTAATACGGAAGTCACTAAATACCACGACACAGGAATTCTCCTAGTGTGGGATTTAGGGTTCACCTACAAGTATGTACAGTCCACGGACTCAATGTATGTTGCATAATAATTTTGACTATTAGTTATATGTATACTATACAACTTTATAACTGTACCTATTTCAGTACATAGCCTTAAGAAAGTAAAATAAATAAAAAAAAATATTTTCTGTTGGTATATTTTAACGAGTCTACAGTTCAAGGAAAAAGAGATCACTAAAAAACGGTTAAAAATAAACTGAGATTATTGAAATACTAGCTGAACCGGTTAACTTTGGCTCACCATCTGTCAAGTGTCAAAGACGCTCAGAAACCTTCTTTGGCTCATACACAAACTTTGCTGAAGATCATCAGATGATCAAATGCATAGTTTACGATTCTATAAGGGACATACAGACGAACATTCATTTATATAATTATATATAGATAGATAGGTATTTAGAAGCATCCATTCATATCAGCTTTCAGCAAAAACCTTGTCAATATCATTCCTATGACGCCGCAGATATTAGATAAAGATGACCAAGTTAAGGAGCTCCTTAGGATAAGTTTAGTGTTCATCCATCCATCAGCCATAAATAAATATCTTGGGACATCTTGCACACATAGGATGACCACTGCTGAACATAGGCCTCCAATAAGACCGGTTGGTTGCGGCTTGCAACAAGCGCGATCCTGCAGTTTGAATGAGGTCATCCATGCACCAACAAAAAACACACTTTGCAAAATCAAAACAACGCACAGCTTTATGTGAGCTTCAGTCAGGATTCGATTGGAGTCACATCTGCCTATTTGTATGAATAGGCATTATGCTGATATGCCTATATAAAGCAGTGTCAAATCATTAATACTTATTTGTCTGTCTAGACAATTTTTTCCTTCCTTATCCAAAGGTAAAAATATTGTAAAAAAACTTACAGCCATTCACAGATTTGGAGTAAGTCACGTTGAGCTGAGCTGCAAACTGGACCACGATGCAGGTTTCGTTGCCCGCAGTGTTGTTGTACGACCATGTGTTCTGCTCGGGGGCTGGGACAGGTGTGGGGGCAGGTGTGGGGGCAGGTGTTGGGGCAGGTTTTGGGGTGGGTGTTGGGGTGGGTGTTGGGGTGGGTGTTGGGGTGGGTGTTGGGGCAGGTGTTGGGGTCGGAGTAGGCGTAGTACTAGTAGTAGTGGTGGTATTAGTAGTCGGCTCTATCGTAGTGTTCGGCTGAGTAGTTGTTGGTAACAGTGTTGTTTCAGGAACAGTTTTTGGTACATTATTCTCCTTTGCTGGTTCAATTTTAGCTTCTGGGGCGATAACTGGTGGAATAGGTATAATTTCTGGCTTCTTTGTTGTCACATCGCTTGAACCTGTGGGTGAAAGGTTAAGTTTAATCAAATGTCTCTAAGACAGTGGTTCCCAAAAATGTTCAACTATCCATCAAATACCAAGTTTACAAGCTCAGGACCCTCTTCTAGATAACCATTGCGAATATGAATAAAAGTCTGTTTAACTAATTACATCAAAAAAGTCATTTGTTTAAATTCTCATTTCCATTAGGGAAGGATGAAATTGTTTCCTATGTTTTGTCATTACTGTTTTGACATCTTCTCCAACTACAGTTATTTTAAATAGCAGTGATTTTAAATCTAAGTCTTTCTAACTACTTTTGCCCACTCTAGAAAAATAGAATGTAAATAAATAATAGTTGTGATAAATAAATTATTCTGAGTTGGGCTAAGAAGTTTCTAGAGTGGGACATTGACACCATAGAACCATTGCCATCACAATACTCTAAATAAATTATAAAATAATCTTCTCAACTCGAACTACAACTTTTAATAGGCTACTTTATAACTTTAACTTATATAATTACTTAGCTTTATTTAAATCGAGAAGTATAGATTTTTTATAATTGGACATTTATATTACTTATTTTAAGTACATATGTTAAAATTTATTTCATTGATAATTTTAATTTACAGTTGTCTCTAGCTTTATTACAGATTAACATAGTTTACAGAATTCTGAACTGTGAATCTAACATACATTCTTATCAGACACAATACCATTGGAAATGTGTCTAATATAAAGTTAGACACATTATAGCATATACCTACTTAGTGTTATTGTTATCAGCATTATGCAAGTTCATTTTTGTACAATTAACAGATGGAAACAACAATATGTAGGTATTAATTTCTCACCATGTTTGGGACTCCCCAACTGGGGTAGAAAACATGTTTTATATCAGAAATTAAAACAAGTGTGTACTTTTTGTTTTTTACTACCTACATTGTGTTCAAAAGAGTCGAAATTATGTGAATAGTTGACATTGTAGTGCTTTGAAGTTATAAAATATAGGTTTCAAGGACAAATCATAGTAACTCCCACTTTACATCCACTGATACCCATCTAGTATTGAATATCAGTGTTACAGTGTGTGTTACTTATCAGTAACAGTTACAAACCCGCAGGGGGTGATTAAAGTGGGTAGACAAGTAAATCTTTCTGGAACATCTTGCCTTGCATAGTGCGCAAGTCTATGATCTTTTTACAGCAAATTGCGCAAACATTATTCAATAGCGACAACAAAGCGATCAGCACAGACCTCACCGCTACCGTACAGCGCGATAAAACTTGATAAAAGTAACAAAGAAACGTATCGCATGAAAAACCTATTTAATATTTACACAAGATTACTTACCGCAGAGAGCGCATAGCGCGGCTAATAACAAACAATACCTCACTTGAACCATTATTAACACTATTGCAACTGATTTGTAAAACTATCGGCTCGCAAAGAATCTCACTAATTAGACAAAATAACTGGAGAGTGCGACGCGCTGATAAACGGCAAGCAGCACAAAAGTGACGAAGTAGGACGACACGGTAAAAATGAAAATGAATGATGAATAATTATGACAGCTACTGACAGCTGACAAATGTCAAAATGGACAGCTGTGCTGGGTTACTAGGTAATAAAAAATGAATTCTACTGAAAAAACTCGTGTTCATGTCACCTAATATTAGGCTGATGCTACACGGACGTTCAAAAGCTCAAAAAGTATGCAGGTATTCGTATACGTACTCGTATGAGCTACTGGCATTCTTCTTTTCACAGATGATGTATATCTGTTGCCGCTGTAACAACAAATACTAAAAATAGAATAAAATAAATTTTCAGGATTGGGAGTCCCCCATACAGGAAACCTGTTTTTTATTGCCACTTTTCGCTCTATATTAAGAACGGTTACATGTACAGTGTACATGCTTGAAATATTCACAGAATATTTCGTTGTACATTTACCTAATAAAAATATTTGAATTAAAATAAAATAAATGTTTAAAGGGGCTCCCATACAAAAAATGTAGTTTACTTCAAAAAAAAAATACTGTGCCTATTGAAGAAGCTCCCATGCGGTACGGAACCCTTCGTGCGCGAGTCCCACTCTCACTTGGCCGATCATTTGGTTTATTTACGAGTATAAACCAAATCAGTCAAGTAAGAGTCAAGATATAATAATTATATAGGTTATGAAGATTCACGACGAGATCTACTTAGCTGTTTGGAAAACTACTTGTATCTCTCTATACGATTTTTTTATTTAACAGCTGCGAGACAATTATTTTAACCGATCTCGTTGCTGAGGTGATACGTTCTAAAACCTCTCTCGTTTTTTGTCAGTTTTGAGCATGTTTTGAGCTGTCAGATCTGTCAGAAAAACGACAGAGGTTCAAAAACGTATCAGTTCAGTAAAGAAATCGGTTAAAGGGTCCATCAAACAGAGGCGGTACGAGCGGTATAGCGGACGAACGGGCATCTGTATTGTACTGGTTGTCTAAACGCCTATCAGCCCACAACCTTCGTATGCGACACTTTTTTGCATAGTCGCGAGCTAATCATCCTTTTTTTATAATTTTTATGCACATTTTTGTGCTAGCACAAATTCATTATATTGTTACTTAATAACTATTAAAATCAGTGCTAATCCCCAATTAGGTAAGTATTGAACATTTACTCATATTAAATTCTAAATGCAGGTAGATGTTATAACTTTATTTCGAGTCATTATTTTGTGTAATTTTCCCTTTCTTTTATTGTGAACTCCGTCTGATTGTGGCATTTCACGCTCACGCCTATAACAGACATGTCACACGGGCGTTGCCGCTGCGACACGATGTCGCGGTAGCCGCGTCGTCGCGGCGACACGCTAGAGAGATGCCAGACGACATCGCACCGCTGCGACGCCATTGAGGAAGGAATCAAATGCGACGCCCAGTGTTGCCTTAGACACTGATGACATCCAGTTAGCGGGAAAAAAGGTTTTAGGGATAACCGTTCAACCTTAGAGTATACATAACTAAAGTAATGTATACATAACTATACATAGAATACACACTACATACTATACATAACTAAAGTAATGTATACTCTAAGCGTTCAACCTTAAGCTGAAGATAAGTAAAATCTCTCCTAAACATTCTGATTTTGTGTGAGCCAACCGCGAAATCGGATCGTGTGTAGCGTCAGCGGTCCAACTTTTCCTCGCTAACTCTTTTTAATATTATAAATCAGAAAGTGTATTTTTTGTTTTTCGTTGGATCACAGATATACTTGATGAATAATGTGCTCGATCGATAAAATCTGAAAAAGATGCATTATCATATATTTTAAGCAATAATTATAACAAATAGACGAGTTTTACCTACCAATAAAACTCATATTATGTCCGAAGCCTTATTCGAAGCCTTTTAAACATATATATTGAGAATGCATCTTCCGTTTCCGGCCGTATTTGCGGTTGTAGTTCCCTCTGTTGGGCTAAAATGGCAACCCAGGCCGCTAAGTTCACAGGCAGCGAATAGTTCTCCTCATTGAAGTCTCAATAACATAAGGAATTAATGAACACCAGGCAGAACTTGCTGTAAGGCTTCGAATAAGGCTTCGGACATAATATGAGTTTTATTGGTAGGTAAAACTCGTCTATTATGTCCTTGAGCCGTTATTCGAAGCCTTTTAAACATATATATTGAGACGTGTTTGTTTTCGCCTGGTGAACGAGACGCCAATGTGAATGCACAGAATAACGTCAACATTAATATTTATAGAATTAAACAGAATGAAAAACATCAGTCACAAATGTAATAACGTAATGTTAATATAGCGGATATAATTATGTAGCGCTACATAAAAATATAGAAGAAAACTAATATAATAGTCACGGCTACTATAACATCTTAGTTTCGAATATTGCCCCGGTAACGTATGTATGTATGTTATTATTGTACAGAACCAAATACTTAATAGTCACATAGTATTGCTGTCTTACAGTTTCAATGTTATCGCTAATAAATACTACATCAATTAGGAATTTAAGAAAGTAACTTAAATTAAAATAATAATTATGTTTATTATTCGTTAATAGTCTGTCGATTCACTCTTTGAACGCGACAGCAGTTATAGTAGCCGTGACTATCAGCCGCCGGCATAAAGGATTTTACATCATCGGTGATTCCAGTTCAAGATGCAGTTTTCACTACCGGTGTACGGCAATAGTTATCGATCCTATTAAGCATAAAACTTGAAACCGGAATTAGAAATAAAATTGTTCATTTGCCAAAATCTTGACAACAAAACCCCTGAACTGTTCAAGGTTTCGGACTTGACATTTTGTTGCGGCCTCTTTGTCTAGCTGTTTTAAATAGATCTACATCTACAGTACAGTCTACATCTACAGTAATAGAAGTTAGATACTATATGTTGAAAATGATATTTTTAACTATAAGTACAAAAATTCAGAATTTCAATTAAGTAATAACAAACAAGACTTAATAAAAACCAAAATAAAATAGTTACTCAGTTAAATCCTTCTAACTAGTGGGCTTTGTAATCTTAAATCTCCTCACAGTTGTTCAAAGCGAGCGAGCGAGTCAAGATGACTTACAGCACCCCTCTTTATCCCGCGTTAGAAAACCTTGGTGTGGTATATAACCAACTCTTAGATTCAAACGTGTTGAACTTTGTATTCAATAATGAATACAATAACCCGAAACTAGCACACCGTCGCAGCGTCCTGGTGCTTCCCGCAAATAATGAGTAGGTCGATTAAAAATTGACCATCAATTGAATAGTACATGTATTTGTACATATCCTGAACATGACTAATCTTAGCACTATTATTTGATATGCTTTCATTTCACATGTTCGGAGCTAAGCTTCCAAACTGAATTTGATTCTGGAATATTTGAAATGATAATATTTAAGCCAAGCCAAGATAACTCTGAAGCCAAGAATTTCACGAATTATTCTAATTATTGTCATACCCTTATAGGGTCATAAATATGTAAACTATACAGACCATGTTACATAAAAACTAAATGTAAATATTATATACGTTGCAATGCAATAAATGATTGAGTAGGTATCGTACCTACTGTTAATTTTATCTGTAATTAGACGGTGGCGTGGACCGGCTCAGTTATGCTACACTGGATTCGGGGAATATCTACTGTTAATTTTATCCAACAAATTTACAGGTATTAAGAGTCTTATCTCTCATTCTTTTTACTTTGCTCGCAATGTACTATTGTTGTACATATATTATGATAACAAGCCATGAACTTTCACCCCATATTTTTAAATTATTTGCACTCTCGCTCGACCCATGAACGAGTCATTGCGTAGGCTCGCATGTGTTGCATGAAACTAGTGGACCTGGATTCTGAAGAGGAAATATCCACGCTAAATAGATCACGCTTCGCAAGACTGATAGAATTAGGCATTTTGCCATTTTTCAGCCGTGTTTACTAGAAAATGTATCAGATACGCAAAGCAAACCAGCCATTCTTTTGCATGGTTTACGTTTTTCGCATGCACGACTTAAATTTGTCTTTAAAAGCAGAGACAATATCCGAAGCAAATATAAGTATAATAATTATATTATGAGTGAAAAACATTTCTCACTAAAAATGGTCGATCCTGTGGAATAGCCAGCAGGTCAAAGTTCAATACTTTTTCTTTAAAACTCTAATCAGCTGTTGCCAAAGCTCTGTCTACAGAACCCATAAATACCACTGCACTAAGTAGGTATTGTGGTAATTTTTACTAAGGGGTCAATATAATCAGTTGACTCTGCAGTGTGTGAAACTGTAGCTTTTGTTGTACAAACAGTTTGGAGAAGCATTGATCCATCCTCTTATAAATTGCAAATTATTCTGAATATCTTCTGATTCTGAATCATCTCTACAGCCGCGATTTGTTCCAGAGTCTATAATTATAGTAATGAAATAAATAGAGAAACATAGCAGTTCGAATACGAAAATTTGACTCCTCAGACAGACTGACACACAAAAATACTGTCAAATTCGAGTATTTAATTACTCTGAGAGCGATTGCAAATCCAAATTGCAAAACTATAGGATTCATAAAACAATAAGCGATATTTTAATATTTCAAGCAAGAAATAATATGGGCAGTATGTATCTGAAATAAATTAAAATTGAATTTATTCCGATGGATACCACGAAAAGCGATGATTCCATGCGTCCCGTTGCATGGAATCATCGCTTTTCGTGGTAAAAACCGGGGTTTGGTTTCAGAGACATGTATGTAATAAAAAATATTTTGTTGACTTGCTTATCGGCGGTTACTTACTTGTCAAGAAACAGTTTCATGACAGTGACCGTAAATGCAGTGCCGTAGATCTAGCGGCCGGCTGCGCTTAAAAGGAGACCTGTCTTTACAGTTCCCATTATTATTAGCACCAAAATGGGTAGGCGCTCTTTCACCCGTATTTATGAACGCTTCAATCTACCCGCAAAAACAAGTGTTATATCAAATTTACCTTCTCATCTGCCGCTCCCGGCATTGGTTTGGTTCAATGGACTTAATTGATTTCAAGGTTATATTAAGTTTACCTGGACTTGTTGAACCGTGGTAAACTACTGTGGTTTCAATACTTTATTAACCACAACAGCATCATAAAACAAACCTGGCAAATTATTATTGAATGCATATGGCACAAGGGCTAATATAACTATGTTGCAGTATTAAAATTCACGCAAAAGCAAGTTGAAAAATTATAATTGAATGCTACATTGTATAGCAATTACACTGCAACAACAACCTCAAAACAAATGCAATGTAAATCACAATCGAACTCAAATGTCTACAAGAACGCGCAGTAATTAGGTACATTGCATCAACAAAAAGGCGATACAATAAACCTTAAAAAAAAAACGCATATGATTACATTGTTATACTAATTACACTGCAATCATTAAATGTTATCTTATTTATGATCACAAAATACTATACACATTAAGATGAAGCGTAATAAATGAATGCATATGGCAAAATGGGCGCATATCATTAGATTGGTATCAATAAATGTTATCGTATATAAAACCACAAAAAGCAATACATATTAAGCTGAAAACATAATGAATGAATGCATATGGCAACCTGGGCACATATGATTACATTGCACCACAAAATCTAGATGTTTGTGAGCATTGTCAAAGAATATAGCCGGTCGCCTACGGCACCGTCGAGTTATATATAACTCGACGGTGCCGTAGGCGACCGGCTGAGTTATTCTATACTGGATTCAGGGTTAGCGCCGCCTGATAGCCATGGAACTAACTACCTTCTGATCGGAGAAGGAAGGTTGTGATTGTATGTTTGTAAAAGCTAGGTGTCTATCTAACCTTTACAAGTATTCAAATTGTCTGGAAGATATTGAAAAGAGTTTACTAAAGTACCCCCATTAATATTCATGAAAAGAATTCTGAGAACTTGCTTTTACTAAACAAAACTTTTCTATATGGGGGTATCTTATGAAATAGTCTTGGTGGTTCCAGTGACCGCCAAGTAATACCAGACCATCGAGAATAAGTCGCTCGAAAATTAAATGAATTGCTTGAACATTTTCATGCTTAAAATGAAAAACATGTGTAATTTTATCGTAGCAATCAATTATCGTAGATTGTTTGCTATTACCGAACTTAATCGTTTTCAAAATTAAAATGTTGCAATAAATCTCCGAATAAAATACCTTTCATTGAAACAAATAGCCCTGCCTTTTCAGATATTTTCAAAATTAATTGAAATTATAAGGGCCGCCTCGGCGGGCACCTCTATAGAAGACTCGATCTGCTAGATCGGCGCCGGAATAATTCTACTTTGAGGTATTTTGGTGTCTTGGGACCGACCAGCGGCTACGTGCGTGCCTGTAACCGAGGGTAGTATGTACAACAGATATAGTTTTGAATTTGCCATACCTGGTCAGTAAGGTGTTCTACTACCTTACTCTTTTTGAAGCTTACATCCTCAGCGACTTGGCGGTCACGTGGTCACCACCTGCAGCCCAAGTGGTGGTCCCCACAGCGACGGCGGCATGGAGGTCTGATATATAGTATTCCTGCGGTTCCTAGTACCGCTAAAGGACGATGACGTCGACTAGGTTCATCCCGTGAACAACTTTACGAATTTTTCGCACATTTTATTTCAGTCATTATGTAGGTAGAAATATAACTTTTCAAATTGAATTAATTCACTTTCAGAAAAAATATTAAGAAACTACAACCTATTTAAGTTATTTAGAACAATAGAAGTAAAATATTTTTATGAAATCATTTTGAAATAACGACGAACGCTAACAGCGTTAACGTAACTTAACGGCACGGAAGTTAAGACGCCAATGAGGAGAACTATTCGCTGCCTGTGAACTTGGCGGCCTGGGTTGCCATTTTAGCCCAACAGAGGGAACTACAACCGCAAATACGGCCGGAAACGGAAGATGCATTCTCAATATATATGTTTAAAAGGCTTCGAATAACGGCTCAAGGACATAATATTAAGTATCTTGTTTATAATAAATCTAGGTAGGGTTGGAAGATAGGTAAGTAAGTTCAAAACAAGGCTCAATAATTTTATTTGTCGAGTCAAATCTGTTTCTAGAATTAATTTAAATTACAAAGGTACAATTCTTAAATATCTATATTTAAATAAGAAAAACAACGAATATTCACAAAAGTATTTTCTTCTAATAGGTAGGCAGGTACAAATTTTCACTCCATAGGCAGTAAGGTATATGCCAATTCAAATGTCTTTACAATTTTAAAGGAGCCATCGTAAAAATAGCAACGAAAAATGGCGTTCTCTCTATCAAATGCATAAAATGAAAAAGAAACAGGGCAACTCTAAATTGCTATTATAATTACGATGGCGCCTCTAAAATTGGGCCTAATATAATATTTGTATACAGATTACAGGTGTTGTTTTTTACAGGGAAGCGACTTTAAGTTCAGAGACTACTAAGGTACATTGTATGTATAGGGTTATCCATAACTGGTGTACTAAGCCGAGAGGGGGTGATTTAGACCATCATTATGAACAACTTTAACTATGGGCCCAAACCGGAATTCGAAAAAAAAAAACAGCTGTTTCATATATTTTTGACGGGCGAACCGGACCGGAGGAGGTACCTACTCAATTCGACGGATATCTTTTTACGTATTCATCAAATTTCAAAAATTCTTTTTTTTTTAGAAGTTGGTCCTATTTAAATTTTATCGAAATCGGCTGAGTCATTTTTGATAAATCAACAATAATGTGAAATTGGTACAAGGATCCGTGCGTACTATTCGCGAATTATGTAAGGTAGGTCAGGTATATAAGGCCCGGTTGCAAACTAGGCCCAGTTTGTAGAAATAACAGTTGCATAAAAATCTATTCGCTTAAAACTAACGCATACATACCTAGAAGTCGCACATACAGCGAGCTGGCAACAACGCGCTCTTCCGCGCGGCCCTCCATTTCGTCAGTACCGTCCACACAGCCACAGAGAGAGGTCGCGGCTGCCGTACGTAATATTTTTCGAGCGTAAAGAGGTTCAGTTTTCATCGAGTTTTTTGTTTTAATACGAGTTTTTCCCATTTCAATGTGAACTATTCTTGTATTGCCCCACGGAGAGACATAAGTACACATTCTAATTGCTATTTTTTTACTAAATATATGACACTGATTGTAAAGCTTGCTCTACGGCTAAAAAGGCCCGGCCCTTGCGCCGGTAATAAGGCCCGGGCCTTATTACCTTTAGATGAACCTCAATTTAATTTAAGTACGATCATTACGACTGATTTGAAATCTAAAGAGTACCTTAATATTATTTATTGCTTTTTTAATAACTGTTCTTAATTTAAAGTTGTAAAATTTACCTTTATATTCGTTGAATCTTCAGTATTTGAAAAGTCTTTAGTGTAATAAGGCCCACAGAAGTTTTGTTAGAAATCAAAGTGTTAGCGATTTTGTTGTTGTTTTTTGAATAACTTTAATTTAGTAAGATTATACTTACCTAATGTTCAAATTTGTGTTTAGCAACATATTCTAAAGGAACGTAGGACATTTTTAATACCTATAGATTAATAAGGCCCAAGGTCTTTTATTTCTAATAATTAAGTAAATACTCATGTTTTAAAAGGACCAAATGTTGTTTTATGTTTACTGTTATAGTTTAATATCGTTTAAACTTGTTAATTTTCTTAGAATGTTAATTTATATTTAGGGCCTTTTTATACTCATAGTGTTCAGTAAGGCCCGAAGTGATGGTTTTAAAAAACATTTAATATTTCAGAAATAACGTTGTAATTTTATGTTTTTTTATTTCATGACGGAACTTAAATACATTTATAATTAGTATGTGGAGACTTTTGTTTATTACCTCATCAATGGGTAAAAATATTTTAATTTTAATAAAGGTGGGCCTTATATGCCTGACCTACCTTAGGTACACGGTTGAAGTCGGTCATGCCATTTTTGCAAAAAATAATTATGTCGATTTCGAGTTGCAATTTTGTATGGAACCATAGACAAAGGTTTGTCTATGTATGGAAAATGATTTGTTTTTTTGAATTTCGGGTTGATCTCGTAATAAAAGTTGTTCAAAATGATGGCCCTCATCACCTCCTTTCGGGTTAGTATAGGGCAAGCGGATTACTCTGTATGCTGTATACCCACGTATACTAAGCGCCACACAAATCGATGGATGAGAAGTTAGCCGCAGATGACACTTCGCCGTGATTCGCTAATTATTGCGCATGTGTGCACAATGCCTATTCAAATGGCTTTGTAGTGAGCTTGGGCGTCGAGAACGCGCGGGAGGCATGAGGTTAGCGGGCGGGTGTGCCCCGGCGTCTCGTCTCTGGCTCCCGCGCGTACCCAAAGTTTGGTTTTTGCGCAGAACGCTGCGCATAACTTCCGATCCGTCAATTTGTGTGGCGCTCAGTATACCGGCAAGCGCAGCGTAGGACGTCCACACACGCACAAGCTGGACGGAGGATCACGCTGGATGCAAGCCGCTACCGACCGGATTTGGAGATCCATAGGGGAGGCCTAAGTCCAGCAGTGGACGTCCTATGACTGATGGATGTATGGATGGATGTAAAAGTTCAACTTTTACTACGAGATCAACTGCGAACACGCGAAAAACAATCAGCTAATACCTACATAAAAAAGGTAATGAACCTTTTGAAAAATCCTGAAAAAAATGAATTGTTTTTTTTTTCCTCTATAATAAATAGGTAAACTATATTTTATGCGCGGCGGAAATTCAATGAGTAGAAGTTTAATTATGATTAATAGCAAATGATTAATAGGTATATTATACTTAATACCATAGGAAGGTAGATCATAATGAATGGTTTCTTCATTTAAAATAATAATGATCTCATTTTTATTTTTAATGAAGTAATAATGTAGGTTACTTGCCATTTCCTACAATACACAGTCTTGGTCAAGTGGACATTTTTTTAAATTAAGTAGGTTCTTATCAAATACATATCATATTATGATCTCATGGCTGTTGGGGATTAAAACTCAGGACTATTATCCCTAAGGCAGATTAGGCAGCTGCTTAGGGGCCCAGCATCGAACAGGGGCCCTATGCACGATAAATTGTTTATGATAGTCTGTGACTTTTTGAGTGGGAAATCTATTGCTTTTCAATTTTAGGGTTAACCCCTTAATAAAAGTTAGTTATAATGATTAGTAGGTACATTCTTATAACCCAGAATGTCTTTCTTTTAAAATAACTATGTGTGTGTAACCTCTCCCAATAATTTATAGGTACACCAATAAATCTATAGTAGGTATTATACCTATGTATTACCTAACTTAGGCAACAGCCAGTGTCAGATTTACGCATATGCTTATAGTAGGCTGCTAGAGCGGCAGATTTTAATGGGAGACAAAGTGACCAAAATTAGCTCAGGAATGTGGCTGAAAACTATTTCTTGTGCAATCTTTAACTAAATCGTACGGATAAGAAGAAGAACGAATAAGAATCATCTAGGAACTGATACTTATATGTATGATTCGCTTCTTCCTTCATAATGCGGACCGCCAGGGATTGGAATGCCCTGCCTCCGTCGTTGTTTCCTGACAATTACTATTTGGATGTCTTCAAGTCAAGAGTGAATAGGTATCTTCTAGATCTACATACCTACTCCATCTTCGGCTACAACTTCGCTTTCCATCAGGCGAGATGGTGGCCAAATGCACTATTCTACATAAAAAAATTACATAGTGTGATATTTGTGATTATGAATATAGTTACGAAAAGAGAAATCTCTTTTCGTTTCACGATCATACCAAACTATTGAAGAAAAAATGCCTACAGGCAGCAAAAGTGTAAATCCTCCACTGGCAGCAGCGTGGTACCCACTACACGAAATACAAAAGCATTTCTTATTTTCTAATTATTACACAAGACTTATCTTTACACATCTTAGCGAAGGCATAACGAATGCACTAAGAATATTCTCCAATCATAATTATTATTTATAAAGGAGATATTGCAATAATATATAGAAATTGGGCCACCACAGGGTACAGTATATCATAAATTGCTTCGTTTCTTCCACAAAAAGATTTTCCCGTTATTTTTTACAATAACAGTGTCCAATAAAAGTACTTTTTTGTATTCGGATTAAAAATAACATTGACAGTATTTGAAAATAAGGCGGCCATACTCTTCTTCTTTTATATTTCGGTGTCACATGGTTTATGCATTTGCTAGTGTTAAGTATAAGTAATGAACCTTCTTTGGTATTATATCAAAATAGTTACAGTCTAAGTCACGTCATAGTCCAAAAAGTCGCGGTCAAGTTAGTTCTCAGTAATATCACTGATAGAAACATGTTTCACAAAATAATAAAATGCAGCGACATGATTTTTCCAGAACGCCCCTTCTTTCCAAGGAAGTTACAAAAATTCAAGCCTAAAACATTGAAGTAGCATACTCGTACATAAACTTCATTGGACCTGAAAAAATACGCCAAAATGAAACAAAAGAAACGTATAAAGTCGTCATGGAAGTATAAAGTACCTATAAACGTGTCAATGTGATTAACATTAACGTTTGAAAAGTTAAAGTTAAAAGAAAACCAGTAACAAAAACTCTTTAGTGCATTTTTTACATGTAGGCTATTAATTCTATGTAGGTTATATCAAAAAGGTTACATGTGACCAAAATGGCAGTAATTCAATGACTAAACAAAAATTAGATTGGAAAATGTGAAAGTACTCATAAATTAAGTATTTAATGCGGTTGTTTTACTCTGCGCATTTATTTATCATAGTTTATCGGATTTTTTGGGCTACTGTACCTAGTCTGATCCCATTTTGCAATATCTCCTTTATTCTTAACAGTTTATTATTTAATTGCCAAAAATATTGATGATATAAATACACCATTTTGCTGAGGTAAATTTGCTCAACGATATCAATATTAACAGGATAGACCTACCAGGATATCACGAAGTGGTAGAACTATTACAGACCCCACTTGCACGTTATTCAATTAGGTACTTTTAGGTCCGTTATATTTCGAGCAAATATCTATAGAGTCACAATCGTGCAAAAAAGTGTTTGAGGCAAAACCCTGCCCAAGTTACGTAATGGGCAGGCTTTTTAGTTAGTCGTAAGGAGATTGCAAGCCGACTACAACGCCGCGCGATGCCAAAGTGCTCGGTTACAAGCACTAATTAGGTGACATAACGTCGAGATTCGAAAAAACGGGTCATTGCGGTTTAATGACGGCGCTCAGATATTTTTTTACTACTTCCACTTAGGGACTGTGGCTCTGTAGATATTTGCTCAATACGGTTATAGCAAAGAATGGGTAGGTATACCTACCTACAGGATGACTGCGAATTAAACAGTACACTGGTATTGTACTCGTCGTTACCTGATTCTGAAATAGCCAAGAAGAAATCGTCTCTACCAACATTTGGTCGAGATTTGGTGAACTTTTGTATGCAATGACAATTTTTTTTTCAATCTCGGAATGGTCCTAATCCAAAAGTTGGTCATAACATCGAGCACATGTCTCGTCTATCTACATGTTAGAGTATGTATTTCTAATGAATTTGCAGTCATTCTGTATAAAAATATTACGAATTACTGTGTGGCCGTAGTGAGTAAGCTACGGGTGAGTACCTGAAGATAGGTAACTACTTGTTAAATGTTTCCTGCAGTTGTTTCACATACTTATAAGTCGCAAGGTAAGTATTTATCAGATTTTAGGTAGGTATAAGTATTTAGGCCAAGGCTTTGCGCATTGGTGTATGAATCGGCTGAGCACATTTCTTTGATATGAAAACGCTTAAATAAAATAATTTAAATAATTACATCTCTTAAATTCTAGACATTTATATTATTCTAGAAACACGCGGAAAACTGTGAACTTACAGGCGTTAGAACTGCGTAGGTAACTAGTACAGTACTCTACTAGAGAGCTCTTTCAAAGATTTGCTTTTTTCCACATCTGAGAGTGTGAACCAACAAACAAAACAAGCCAACAAGTTTAGTAGAGTTGCGATAAGAACTTAGCGTCCACGTACAGCATTGATTTCCTTTGTAAAACGCACGTCTACGAGAACTTCCCTTATAATTGATCAACTCGCCACCTTTGCACATCTAATCGGCGTGATATTATAGCGCGTGTGTGCGCCTGCGCCGATCAGCTCAAATGAGCTCGTCTAGTCGATAAACAGCTCGAAGCGAGCTCGGCCCACGCGGCTCGAGCGGTCGTAGTAGAGGTCGCGCGTCCACACGCGGCACTCCACGCTGATCAGCACGCCACCTGGTTATTACATTAGCATTATAGCAATACAGCTTTATTCATTTTGAGAGCAATAAAAGTCATGATTGTGTTGTAGCCAGTTGTGGGTAGTGCTTGTGATTGGTCAACGACAAACCAAATTAACACGTAGATATAAAATAAGAGAGCCTCTATTAGATAAAATTCTGGGCGATGTCTCTCAGAAGGTACAATACCCATCCATTTGAGCAGCTGAGCAGCCTCCAGCAGCTTTGAAGCGGACTGTGGCGACTTTTCGCTCAGGGTTCAATGGTTCAGACTGAGGATACCCCGGGTTGAGGCAGCCACTCGGCCCGAGGGTGCCTCTATACTCTAGCGGATACTTAGCTTTAAAGAGATGTACAGATGTTCTGGTGCTGTACTCACGGCGAGGGTTCTCAAAGAGCACCACCAGAGACCAGAGCCCATTTGAGCTTATTTCAATTAGCATAGGTATCCTTGTCGGTACCAAAGCTGGGAGGTTGGGAACCCAGGGGAAGCCTTCATAGATGCATCTATAAGATCACCCCAATATTTGAATGTTGTACTTACGGCGAGGGTTCTCAAAGAGCACCGCCATGAGAGGGCCAGGGTTCGTATCGGGCATGTTGCGGTTAGCGTAGCTGATCTTGTCCGCCGTGTGTAGCCGAGAGGTGGGGAACCCTGGAGGGAACCCGCCGGGGATGTACTGGATCGGCCCAATGTTCTCTTGGTCGGCGTTGAACTCTCCCTGGCACGATACCCATACGAAGTCACCGAACTGATGCGCAGGACGCTGCATCTGGGAGGTGGATAGTAAAAATTTCTCAGAGTCAATGAGCGTGATCTGGACCACCAATAAAATTAATTTTAAATCATGTTATAATTGATAGAAGACTGTTGACTGTTGATGTGATGACAGCTTGTTGGCTACTCAGAGGCCAACTCAGAGGTCATTGACAATTACGTACCATAATTTGCCTGAGGTGGACTGGGAAGTCTGGAGGTACTTGCATTGATGACGTCGAGTTGTATGGATGTGGCACCCAGTAGTGAATCTGTGTCAAAAAAAAAAATTAAATCATTCAAGGGCATTTTAAAACATGATTAAAAAAACAATTTAGTAAAATTAAATTGAATAGGTAGAAATATACGCCAGCCATTCCTATTTCGTATCTCATATCACTATTATAGTAGTGTCATTAGTACACGACGCCTACATCCTCAATAATCTTAGCAAAGCACAGTACAGTTATAGTAGGTACAGTTAAGTATGCGATGCTTTGTAGATGTACCATGTCCATAAAATGCAGGTAACTTACATGGTTCAGCCTAAGGAACACGCAAGGTCTTCCCATCTGGTAGCCATAGTACTCGTCAGCGGTACACGGCGCCCACATCCTCATGGCAATGTCACAACTGTCGGAGCGGTATTGCTGCTCCAGGCGGTTGTGGATGGAGCACGGGGCGCGGGGCGGATCTTCAGGAACTGATGTCTCATACGCTAGGAGAAAAAAAGCATCTTTAAAAGTACCATTATTTAACCTTTATCCCTGTCAACCCTTGTTATGTATTCGAAACAAATCTTGAAAATGCAAGGCAAGCAAATACGAGGTTTCAAAGTCGGGCAGATTTTTTGGCTAATGACTTTATAGTGTCCGTGACAGCCCAACTCGTCGCGTATCCTCCAGTTGATAAATCATTCAGGCACAATTTATATTTGGCTCAATGCTGATTGACTAGTGGAGCCACGGAAACAGGTAGTTATGATTGATCAAAGACTTACACCTGAGGAAGTCAGTGATTCGTCTGTATCAGATGTCCCAGCTGCCGAGGAGATAACTAGCATCTCTACAATGCACTCGTTCGATAGCGGCTTGCGGCCAGAACTGTAGCTCTCGTTGCTACAATCAGGAAATTTAGGTACCTAGGCCTGAGGAAATCAGTGATGCGTAAGTACTAGATGCCCCAGCTGCCGAGGACAGCTGGCCTGAACTTGATAACTAGCATCTCCACAAAGATCTCTTTCCATCGAGGCTACATCGCTAGCCCTGGTTGCTTCAGTCAGATGATTTACATTTGGAAACTTACGCCTCAAAAATGGTGATGCCCTGGTACCAAATACGAGTATGCTGGCGTTTAATCAGCTGGTCTTAGGCAAAGGCCAAACTTTCAGCTCTAGAAGCTTCAATCAGAAGGTTACATTAAGAGACTTACGCCTGAGGAAGTCGGTGATGCGTCGGTACCAGATGTCCCAGCTGCCAGGGTCGGCTGGTCTGAACTTGATGACCGGCTGCTCCACGTTATACTCGTGAGACCGAGGCCACACCTCCAGCTCTGCTTACAGAAATCATATTGTTACAACTTAGCAAAGTCCTGGGTGCTTTACAGCATAGAACAGTTCAGACCAGGGTTCGTATTGTGTGACGTTACGGTAGAGACGCCTATAGATATACTGAAATAATTATTTCCATTTTTATGGTACTGTATAAAAATAAACAAATTTATAAAATAGGAATAAGTATACATAACGATTTTGCTTACCAACATATCGGTATGGCAACACCAGGGCTAGAACAGTGCCGATGATGATGGCTATAAACAAAAAATAAGTCATTTTAAAACACAACCATCCACGGTTTCACCTACATAAACCTAATTACCTAACCAAAAGGAGTCGACACTGCAAAGCGTACTTACCCCTCTGCCAAAAGTACGCGACCGGCGGTCATGCTCTTTATATAAATATATCGGTCTGCCCCCCTACCGCCTAAGCAATAGCAATCGTAATAGTAATCGTTTATGACTTCATTTTAGTCATTTGGCACCGCCTATGTGACGTTAGCCATCAATTGCTTTGCGCGGATTGCGAAAGCAATCGTTGAATGAACAACTTTGATGGCTAACGTCACATAGGCGGTGCCAAATGACTAAAATGAAGTCATAAACGATTGCTATTACGATTGCTATTGCTTTAGGCGGTAGGGGGGCTGGTTGCGCTTGTGTTGCGTTAATTTTCAGCTAGTATTAGTTAATTACATTTGTGTGCGTGTAAACTTGCTTATGTTTTGGTTTGTGTGCGTTTCTTCACTCCCCACTGACTCGGCAGACTTCGGTGCTTAGGCGTGTCGACTCTTTTTGGTTAGGTACTTAATGACATAAACTAACAAATCGATCTAGGTACAGTACGTGCCACCAAAGATGAGACTTGAGAAACTTTATACAAACGTTTATAAAACGATTAATAGATATACAAATTCTGGATAGTTAGTTTGTACCTACACGACTGTACCTGCGCAAGATCCCCCACCAATGACGCTCGTCGAGTCTCATCTTTGGTGGCACGCACTATACACACCTTACAATAAATATTACAATATTTATTAAATAACTTATCCATTCTATACTACCTACATATTACCTACCTAAATATAATATACAAAAACAGGCTGAAAATCGAAAAAAACACTGTGGTGTCATGAACGCTGGCTACATTCCCGCGTTGAACTGCTAGAGAAATTAGCCCGGGAGGTAAGCGCAAAAAATTGCAACTAGTTTCTAAAAGCTGAATTTTAGGTATTACGTTGTCACAGTGGTGTACAACAATACACCGGATTCAGTCAGCTGGGATGCTTAGCTTTTTGTTTGATGGTCTCATTTAAATTTTACCGAAATCGACTGAGCCATTTTTGATGAATCAATAATAATGTGAAAATTACTACATCGATCCGTGCGAACAATTCGAATTCTGCTCACGGTTGAAGTCGGTTATAAATGCCATTTTTTGGGAAAAATTATTATGAACTGTACCTACCATGAAGCCAGTTTTAATAGTCCACTGCAGGACGAAGGCTTACCCTCGTAGGGTGATTGTATTGGGCCGTATCCACCATGCTGACCCAGTGTGGGATTCATATACGTCATCGAATTTTTCTATCGACGTACGCAGGAAGATGTTTTTTTCACCGAAAAGCCAGTGGTGTAAAATCCCGTGCACAAGTTCAAAAGAACTCATTGGTACGGGACCGGGATTTGAACCCACGACTCTACGTTTCAAAAGCGGGTGTTACTATAACTCTCAGAAGAAGGACAATCTATGCTATCACTAGACCACAAGGTCTTCTATTTTGTAAACGTATTAAAATGCAATGTCACAGGTAATAACGAGATGCCAATTAATACAAACAAGACAAGAGATTTTTTAATTCTTAGTCGCATCAATATTTTGTATTTTGTTATTGATAAACAATTGAAGTTGAGTACTCAAAAAAATCCAGTTATTTTTTGACACTTTTCTTTCGACAAAGAGCTCCAGAAGAATGAAATCAATGGAACATCAATATGATGATTTTTGTTAATGATTATCTATAAAGATCTATAGTAATTTGTTTATTTCATAACAGTATAAATCAAATTAATTTCCGAAGTAAAAGTAGAGTTGGTGAAGGTTATACCTATAGTTTTAAATTCACGCAGGTCATCGTCCTGGACTGCACTAGATAGCAGCCTAGGTAAGCAGGGCTAAGCCTAGGAAGCCCTATTTCTAAAGCTTAAAAATGGCTCTAGGAACCACCGTGTCCTGTAAAGTTAGGTACTGTATGTAGCAGCCGTAAAATTTACTTAATTACTTAATTTACTTTCTGAGGCTTATTCAACGGCCTATAAAAAATAAAGTTAGATAAAGTAGTCGGATCCTTTGATCAAGCTTCTTTTCTTTTCTTACTTCAAAAATGTTTACCTATTTTTTTAACCCGCTTTTTTAGTTTCACCTGTATGTTTGCTTGCTTGTAACCAACCCCTATGAGCTCGATTTTGACCTACTTTGAGCGATCAGATTTTCTTTAAACTTTGCACACCTATCGAAGACCGATGACAATGCATTAAAAAAATGAAATTGTAGCATGTTTTTTTTAGATTTTTTTAAACTATATTTATTTTCTCCGTAGGATACTTTTACAACTAGGTTTTTAAAAACTGTGATACACTTACGATCCAAGTGTAAAGTACGAATCAATAGGTACTATTACAACAATTTTTTTATCAAAGTTTTCAAAAATCAATCAATCCTGAAATCATCGAGGACGCACCAGAAAAGTTTAAAAAAATAATTATAATTAAACAATATACAAACTGTTACAATCGCTAACTATTATAATTTGTTTGTAAAATATTAGATTTATAACAACTTTAACCGCTTTAATTATGGAAGCTCTCGGAATTTAAACGAATAAATTAATAAATAAGAACAATTATAAAACAGAACTTACTAACAGAATTCTACTT
This sequence comes from Hypomecis punctinalis, assembly GCA_949316475.1. Lineage (NCBI taxonomy): Eukaryota > Metazoa > Arthropoda > Insecta > Lepidoptera > Geometridae > Hypomecis > Hypomecis punctinalis. The sequence continues at coordinate 25,407,313 of OX438799.1, read as the reverse complement.
ACTTATCGCAAAAAGATGTTGAAAAGAGTTTCTTAAATTTTTCCATTAAAAAAAACAACCAGGAAAGAACAAAGTCTCGTACACTATTTTTGCAACACAAAATGATCCAACTAATTTAGCTTCTAAAACTGCCAATTAATTTTAAAACACTCACCGATAACGAGCACGACGACACAAACTATCGCCACGATCTTAATCGTCCTCTTTTCGAAGCCCATGTTTATTTTTTTTAAGTTTTTAAAAGATTTTTTTATTCGCGAGAGCACAGCGGAGCGGTCGAGAGTCAGTGACTGAATAACGCTGCGCGCGTGGGGTGGGAAAAGGGAAGAGAAGGGATGTGAAACGTGATGCTGTCCATTGCTGCTTTTTGATTAAATTACGTCCAATACTTATTTAATAATTAATTGAGATTAATTTGTTTTTGTTTAAAACGTACCTATCTGAAAAGGTAGGTATATATTGAATACACCACTATATATACCACACAAATAAGTTTGTATGTACAAACCAAAGTACAGGCAGCCTCTTTAGGCTACGACATATATTTTAAATCTATTTTTATTCAAGTCTGATTAGTTATGTATCTCAGTATATTTCTTCGTAATATGTATTAGGTATTAGATGTACTATGAGTACATACATACTCTACCGATGTAGAAGAAACAGGTAGATAAGAATAAATTTATAAATGGATCTACATTCTTATTCATGCTCTACCAACTGGAATAACAAACCTTTAAATAAAATATGTAACATTTATACTATTCAAAATGTAATTGTAATGATTACAGATTTAATTATTCCAGAAGAACAAGCAAAAACGACAAGATTTTCATATGATCATATATTTTTCTCCAGGGTCCGTGAGTGATAAGTGTAATTTACAATTAATTGAATGAGATCAATTTGTCGGTACTTAGCGTAAAATGCCAAGTCGATGGTACATAGAGTTTAAATCTTAGCCTAAGTTAGTATATTCTCGGTGCATTGCGAGAATGCTATGAACAATCCGCCGACCCCCAACAATCATACGCATATGTATCATACGTATTTATAGATTTCTCTTATTACGCACTAGACATCCAGACGCCCAGCTCGGAGCTCCGGTCTCCAGCCAGCAATGTACTCCAGCCCAGCCAGAGCTGGTCCATGAGACGGCGACGCTCGTCCTGGCGCCGCCCGCCGTCACGCTGGCGCCAGCCTGAACCCTCACTATGTCACTACAGGTCACGGCTGGAGCCAGGATTTGACTTGGAGGGGTTTAGCCCCTGACAGCTCAGTCTGCCGGTCTCAAGCCAGCAATATACATGCCCCGCCAGACCTGGTCCACCAGACTGAACTTTCACTATGTCACTACAGGCCACGGCTGTAGCCAGTTTAACATTTGACGGTCTTGTCTTCAGAGGACGGTTTTTTACGGTGTTGTCTTTGACGGCATGGCGCCTGCTTCAACCCTAACTATGTCACTACAGAGTACGGCTGTAGCCAGGTCCTTACTTTTGGGGGGGATTAATCCGCTGATGCTCTTATAGTAGTCCTACAGCTACCTATCCCATTAGTGTCCATAGCTAATACTCTACACGCTAGACAGTAAGACGCCTAGCTCGGAGCGTCGGTCTCCAGCCAGCAATGTACGCCAGCCCCGCCAGAGCAGGTCCATCAGACGGCGACGCTCGTATATCAAATTAAATATTAAATTAAATTTAATATTATTAAGTACGCCGAGAAAATGTGGTGTAACTAAGATAGTGAACGCATGCCACATACCACATACATACTTAGTTTTTTATTGCGAAAAAGGACTAGTGTGTCGTATTGTCTAGTGATGTACTGTACTGTACTGTACCAGCCTTTTTAATAGTCCACTGCAGGACGTAGGCCTACCCACGAAGGGTGATTGGGCCATATCCACCACGCTGGCCCAGTGCGGGTTGGTGGATTCACATACAACATCGAATTTCTTCTACGGACGCATGCAGGTTGCCTCACGATGTTTCCTTCACCGAAAAGCCAGTGGTGTGAAATTCCGTACATAAATTCCAAGGAATTCATTGGTACGGGACCGGGGATTCAAACCCACGACCTCACGATTGTAAGGCGGGTGTCACTACCTCTCGACCACCGCGGCTTCATATCACGGTCTAAGGATGTACGAGCAGTAAAATAGTCTTACCTGGGGGCAAAATTAAATGTGTACCTACCTAGATCCACCACTGGTTACGCACTTACAAAACCAACGTATTTATATCTTGCCGCGAGCGCGACACCATCGCATTTCTCGCATACTTGTCAGCGAAAGATTCCTCTGGTTTCCTCCTATGACGAAATTTCCGGGAAAATTGGCGCGTCTGTTACGACGCCAATATTATGTGATGTCAATAAGGCAGTGTTACGTAGAGAGGGGGAAAGTTGAGCTGAAATAGTGTCAATGCGGAATAATCAATGATGGTGAACCTGTAACCCCGGATCTGTAGGCAGAAGAACATTGGAGATATTTTTTTTTTTCTTAGGAAAATAAACAACTTAGCTTCGTGAATTATTGGTTATTTACGAGTAATAGCAGCAAACATTGTCACTTACAGCGTAGCTAACTAAAAAAACCTTATTATGATTCCCTATGACCATGACGTAACGTATATACTCGTACTTGCGAAGTATTTTTTAATTGCGCTTATTTCGTTTGTGATAATGTTTTTATGTCGATTATGATGAAATAAAGATAGTTATAATACGATGAAAATATCCAAGTTTAATAATATACTGGAAATCATCATTTCGTTTCAATGGCTAGTTGTGAAGTTTTTAGTAGGCTTAGGGCACATAACATAATTTCATCATCAACATTTCAGCCGTATGGCGTCCACTAGGTTTCCACCGGCATCTGCCAGTGAATTATAACAACAGTAGGAACGTGTCATGCGAACATACCTAAAATCATCATCATTTAAGCCGCCAGACGTTCACATCTGAATATAGACCTCCTCTAAAGACTTCCCATAACACCTGTACGAATGGCATGAAATGCGAATTTACTAATAGCGCTTATATTTTTACAACTTACAATCTTAAACATCTTTGATCGTAAACTAGGCCAAACGAACTGGATACTATGTAAGACCAGTTTATTCAGATCTTAGGTCACGTTATGACGTCATTGCCTTGTATTACCTTCCCTGTACCTCGTGGAGTGAGTCATCCATGAAAATATCAGCGTAGCGGACTACTACGGTGCCGAATGCTACGCCGTAGTACGCTACCTACTATTGCCTATTCTTTACAACAGCATCTAAGAGGTCAAATGGGAAGGTGATGAGACTAAATCGCAAGGGAGTATTTTTATAACAATTTTCTAAGAAGCCCTGTAGCGATCTACAAAATTTCAAACGTAATAATCGCCCTATTTGTTTGCGCCCTACGTCTGTCTTGATGGGGTCATCTGTCCACCTCGTAGGTGGACATCTTACGCTGCGATTGCCGGTACGTGGTCTCCACTCGAGAACTTTTCGACCCATCATAGACAAAAATACAAATACGCAAACTCACTACACATTGATTATAGGGGTTTAAAATAGATCTACGCAAGGATACCTGCTACGGCGTAGCACTCGTAGCAAGATTACTCTATGGTCTAGGAGTGGTACCTTATAAATGTATTTCTCAAAGAAAACAAATCAACTAGCTATCATAATAGCACCTTTAGTAATATAATATTTGTTTATCATAATATGTTGATGATGATTTGAATGTTATTTTTGAGAATATTTTAATTCTAACTTTAATATTTTTCTCATCTAAGGAAAAGGTACTTTATTCAGCATATTGACATGAAATCTTATTTTAAGATAAACGTTTCATTCGTTAGTTTCAGCCATACGACATCTGCATGACATAAAGCCAGAAATAGACATAGGCCTCCCCTATATTTGTCCAATAATACCGGTTGGAAGCGGGCCGGAGTAAACGCACTCCTGCGGTCTTTAGCTTACTGTACCAGCCTTCTTTAATACTCGTAGCTCACTGCAGGAAATAATCCTAGCTGATTGGGCCAAATCCACCACGCTAGCCCAGTGCGGGTTGGTGGATTCACATACGCCATTAAATTTATTTTACGAACATATTATAAACGCGTATAAATGTAATAATTATATTCATGTGTGGCCATACTTTAGGTAATAGGTAACTAAAAGTTAACATTTATTTATTCAAGTCCATTACTACATTGACATATTTTGTTTGCTTTAGATAGGTATAGGTCTTGGTATTATTGGATAGGTATAGGCTCGTATTAAGTACTCATTCAATATTAGCAACCTAACGGAGTATGGACAGTATTTTCTTATATATTTTGCTTTATTTACTTATATGTTTTTTTTTCTGTAGGTTTCCAGAACAAAGCCAAGTTCCCGAATAGCTATTAACACTGCACCCTGTGGATGACATCATTTTAGACACACCTGCGAATGCACTTACTAAAGAAGTGCCCAGGGAAGCGATACATTAGGATAATAAATAGTGAGCCCGTGTCAACTGTCTCTGACCTGAAAATTACATAACTGTTACATGTATTTTATAGTTATTAGGTATCATCATCATCCATCCTTTATCCCACTTCTTTATCCCACTCACCCATCTTGCAACCGGACGACCAACGCTCAGCTTACCTTGCTTCGGCCACCATTCTGTGACAGCCTTACTCCACCTGCCGTCACTTCGCCTCGCTATGTGTCCTGCCCAGCTCCAGTTCAGTTTCATGACCACGGTTCCAACGTCCCGAACTTTAGTTCTTCGTCGGATTTCCGTATTGCGCACTCGATCTTGGAGTTTAACGCCAAGCATGGACCTCTCCATGGCTCTCTGTGCAACTTTGATTTTGTTTACAGCCTCATGTGCAAGTGTCCATGTCTCGGCACCATACGTCATGTTGGGCAAGACTCACTGGTTAAAGAGGCGAGTCTTCAAACATTGTGGAATATGGCGGGATTTAAGGATGTCATTCAGTTTTTGAAATGCCGTCCATCCAAGTTGTATACGCCTAGCGATCTCTTTCTTCTGATACTCTATGCCAAAGGATAGAGTATGACCGAGGTACACGTAACTGTCAACCACCTCTAAACTCTCGCTTCCAATTACAATTGAATGCGATGTTCTAGAGATATTTGTCACCACTTTGGTCTTGGTCATATTCATCTTAAGGCCTGCTTTCAAAGAAGCATTATTAGGTATATCGGGCTATTATTGGTAATGTCTACAAAATGTATGAAGAGTTTTTGGAAAAATCATGTCGCCTCATTGTATTATTATGTTAAACTTGTGTTTCTATCAGTGATAATTAGTGAATATTTGTGGTATTTCGTTGATTATGAGCTGATTTACGTGATATAATTTGACGCATGTTGTTCCGTGTTGTTACCAAAACTCCATAGACGCCTGTAGCAAAGTCTCCACTGCTTTACTGAGGTATGACTTGGACTATGTTTGGACTTGACCGCGACTTTATTGGACTATGACGTGACTATGACAGTGACTATTTTTGATAAAATATTATCAAAAATTATTAAAACTTAATACTTCACACTGAGAAATGCACAATAATGCGACGCTAAAACTAAGAAGAAGAAGAAGAAAATATATAGAACAATTGATCTTGATTTTGTGATATCAGGGTTGATTCTAGGGTAAGTAAAAGTTGTTTGTAATGATAATCATACATACCTTCATGTACTTTGAAAATAAACAATTAGATAAATAAAAAAAACAAAGTGATCCTATAAGGGTTCCGTTTTTTTTCGTTTGAGGTACGGAACCCTAAAAAATGCGACAATAGGCCTACTGCGAGTCGCACTTACGCACGAAGGGTTCCTTACCGTCCCATTTAATGCTTTTTTAATATCGAGCAAAAACAGCAAAAAAATTATTGGTTGTATGGGTTCCCCCTTAAATATTTGTTTTATTCTGTTTTAGTAAGTATTTGTTGTTATAGCGGCAACAGAAATACATCATCTGTGAAAATTTTAGTTCTTAGCTATCATGGTTCTTGAGATACAGCCTGGTAACAGACAGACGGACGTACGGACGGACAGCGAAGTCTTAGTAATAAATAATAATAAAAAATATTGGGGGACATCTCACACATGGTTACTGACCCCAAACTAAGCAAAGCTTGTGATATGGCTGCCAGAGACTGATTTACTACATACACATATTCTAAATACATACATACATATATAGATAGTACCTAAATAACACCCAGACATTTGTGTCTGGCAAACAGCTATGTTCATCACAAAAATGCTTGCCCTGGGTGGGGATCGAACCCACGCCTCTTTGATCCAGAAGTCAGGTTCACTAACCACTGAGCCACCGAGGCAGTCGTAAGTAATAGGGTGCCGTTTTTATATAAAAAGGAAGTACACTAAAGGCTATGTGGCTAAAAAATTGGTTAAAAATTGTAAGCCGTCTAAAGGCTTGTGACAAGCCCAAACGCTTAAAACAACCGGAATCAACAATTTAACTTCTCATTCGAGCCACGTCAGCGCTCAGTTTTAAATGTTACCCGCGGTCATCCATTCCCAGACACGTTGAATTGATTTCCGACTGAAGGACTAAGGACATTGTATACCTTGCTATTTGTAAGATACATACATATACATGCTTTACGTTACAGCCAAGAGTATAAAATTATAAGATATGCCATATACAATTATAATAGGTACATGATTATCTGCTTACCCAGTACCTACCTATTAAGTCAACGTTGTGAACAACTAAAAAATTCGCAAAACAAAAAAACAGCTGTCATTTGTATGGACAAAACTGCAACTCGGAATGGACACAATGTATCAAAGAGCTGATTTTTTGGGTTCCGGGAAAAAAACCTTATAGGATCACTTTGCTGTCCATCTGTCCGTATGTGAAGACTCTTTATCTCGGGCACGCGTTAAGATATCGAGTTGAAATTTAAACTATATACGTATATTTGTGGTCTCTTGCAGTTGTGTAAAAAAAAACTTCTCAGTTATCGTATAAAAAAGTTACAGCCGTTTACGTCGTAAAAAAACGCATTTTTCGACACTCACAAAAATCAAAACCTACAGGGTACTTCCCGTTGATAGATAGATATACAACTATGAAATTTGGCGAGAATCATTGTCTCAGAGTACACATATAGGAATAAATCTGAAAACTGTAAATGACGAGAAAAGTGAAAAATAAATAAAAAAAAATTTTTTGTCTATGATTATGATATACTTAGAGATTTTAACAACGTACTTCCCAATATTGTGAAATTTTCTGGATTTGTACAGAACCCTCGTTGTGCAAGCCTGACTCGCACTTGTCCAGTTTTTTTTCTCGAATTCTGGTTTGGAACCATAGTAAAAGTTGTTCATAATAATTATGGTCTGAATCACCTCCTTTCAGCTTAGTACGCCAGTTCTGGAAAACCATGTATTGTATATTATATGTATTACTAGATATATTCAGTCTTTACACCTAAGAGCATAGGACAAAGAACTGCAAATGGGTCAGGAGGGGTGCGGGGGGTGGAGGATACAGGGTATAAACAAGGGCGAGAGCCGCCGCGCTGGCGCCGGGGGTGGTTGCGAAATGCCGCCTCCCGGAGTCACCGCCCGGGGTGAACGTAGGGCTGCCAAGTTCAGATATTTTATATTCCATCTAAATCAAGGGACATCAGTTACACACGGCCTCTGACCCCAAACTAAGCAAAGCTTGTCATATGACTGCTAAAGACTGATATATTACATAAACAGGGTGCTGAAGTAGACGTAAGCATAAATATTAAGTTCTATATGTTAATACTCTCTTGTTGGTGCAAATAAATGTTCTGATTCTGAAAAAAAAGCAGTCTTTTTATGATAATATTTGTTAGTACAAAATTCGGATCTCGGAAACTGTTGTCACTATTTTGATGTGATATTTAGAAATAGTTCTACTTTATAAGTGTATAGCATTGAAGTATGTGTATAGGTACCAAATGTTGTTTTTAAACTTTCGCGATTTGAACACATTATTATTTTATACTACGGGACTAATCGCGCACTAAAATTACGAGATAAATAAATACCTCCTCATCTCGACGTTTCGGCCGAGTTGCATCGACCGTGGTCACGGGTAGATTGGAATGTAGAACAGCTGGTACCGCCAATTCAATTTGAACTTGAAAAATTGTCATTACGACACACAACACTGACGGTATCTAACAATGTCCTTCTACCTACACTACGCGATTTGCATTTGTTGACAACAGGATTCCACGACGCCAATAACTTAAATCCATCCTCCCGGTTGAAATTCTTATGTTTTTTTATTTCCACCGCTTCACGAACTATTCTTGAAAAATAGTGTCGATCCGTGGAGAGGACTTTTGGGTCGTGGAGCTCGATCCATGAGGAGGTATTTATTTATCTCGTAATTTTAGTGCGCGATTAGTCTCGTAGTATAAAATAATAATGTATAGGTACCTACCGTACGCACAAATTAAACAAGCGGAATATGGTTTATTCCCAGTGTTACTACCAATCTTACCAGTAGTGAATAAACCCGGAATATACCTAAGCAGCTTAAAATTTAACGTATATGACTGGCTCGGTGGTTCGGCGGTTAGTGTACCTGATTACGGGTTCAAAGAGGCGTGGGTTCGATTCCCACCAAGGGCAAGTATTTATGTGATGAACATTGGTGTCTGCTCAATGGCTGGGTATTATTTAGGTATCTGATATGAAATAATAGTGTATGTAGCTATACTTACTTAAAACATAATATTAAAATATTTTTTATTTATATTAGTCACAATTTTACTCCCATTTTATATTATTATATATACTTATTTTTAAATATTATAATGTAGCCGGAAGGATTCAGTTTCTTTGAAAAAAAATAGGGCAGCAACCCTAGATGCGAGGGATGTCCCCTCTGATTTGCTAATATGATTTTATTAGATTCGGATTTCTGAGACTAATAATAACTGAAACTAATTTGATGAGAGTAAATAATTTGATAGAGTCAGTATTCTGAAATTTTCCCGTCCGTGGTTGTCTAGTGGTGGCTACACTGGCCTTGCAAGCGTGAGGTTGTGAGTTCAAATTCCGGTCCCGTACCAATGAGTTCTTTGGAACTTATATACGGATTTTACAATCACTAGCTTTTCAGTGAAGGTAAAAACAGCGTGAGCCAAACTGCATACATCGTCGGTAGATGAAATTTGAAGGCGTATGTGAATCTACGAACCCGCACTGGGCCAGCTTGGTGGATAAGGCCCAATCACCTCTCGTGGGTATAAACCTGTTCAGTAGTGGATAATTACAAAGGCGCATTGGGACATTTCAAAATGTTACACTTCGTTTGCCGGTACGTGGTCTCCATTCGAGAGCTATGCAACACTGTCGGTGATCAATCTTGCGTAAACAAGAGCTTTGTGTTATGCCCACTAACTACCATTAGGTACTATTTAAACCATTATTTCATGTTAGTAATTCACTGGGTTATGTAGCGATCAGAATAGTTAGTTAAACTTCGGTCACTGAAGTTAAGCAACGTTCAGCACGGTCAGTCTTTGGGTGGGAGACCGTGGGCGCAATGATTAACTGAGCGCTGCTGTGGCTCTGATGAAATTTTTATATGAAGGTCCTTTTTATTTTCGCCGTTTAGCCATGTCAGAGCTCTATAGGTGACTTATACTCTGATACCAGGGCCAGCCTACCGGCTTATACGAACTTACGGTATGTATCCAGAGTTTAATAAAAGATCCAGCAGCCTGACTTGCAACGCTACCTTTTGAGAGGTTTTCGAGCTACTTAAGTATAGTTCGGAAACATTGAAATAGATGGCGCTGTAGGTTCTTGAAGTGTCTTGTACACAAACGTTTAAGAAGTAGGATGCAGCATATACTTTAGTTCTACTTTATTAGGCCGGATGTGTACAAAAGCAAAACTGTTTTCGATAAAACAGAGAGACATTAGATAACAAAGTGACCCTCTAGGTCCTATAGATTTTAGACTACAAAATCCAAAAAGATACCGTCTTACCACAAAAGCTTTACGCACGCTTTAGACAATGTTTAACAGTACTAATAGCACGGTTAAACAGTGTTTTAAGTGTGTTTAAATCTTAACGTACAATGTTTTAGTTGATTGTTCAAAGGAAAGAAATGTAGTCCATTCAGATTGATGTAGGTACATACCTTCTTCTAATTCTGTGGCCCCAAATACTCCATTTTATAATTACGGCGAATAAAAACCAATAAAGTATTTATGAAGTAGAAGAGCTAAGCATGGCTCTGAGCAGCAGGTAGCACATATTTTATTGGCCATAGCTTGTGTTGCACTTTTCATTATAGCTGGCCACGGTTGGCATTCACTACAGCGCTGAGGCTGTGACTGCCTTGAACTTAGATTGTAGGTAAGTAGGCCTTTAGCCAAGTCAGAAGCTTGTTGAAGTTAGGATCTGCTTAGTAGGATCTGCTTAGTAGGATGATGACTAAGCAGTGGATATATAGGTTCAATTTTGAAGTTTTTGGCAATTTTAAACTTAGAGTATTGCTTTATTATTTTATACTACGGGACTAATCGCGCACTAAAATTACGAGATAAATAAATACCTCCTCATCCCGACAATTCGGCCGAGTTGCATCGACCGTGGTCACGGGTAGACGCGACGCGACGCGCGTGCGCGATTAGTCCCGTAGTATAAAATAATAATATGTTCAAATCGCGAAAGTTTAAAAACAACATAGAGTATTGCTGTCTTTAATTATATACGCAATGAAAAAGTCAGGAAGGGAAGTTTATACTTTATCAACGAAAACCTTCAACGTTGAACAATATAAATAAAACACCATAAATCCTAAAGTTGAACCAACTATTGCGTGTTTATTGACACTCCGTCCGAAAAACATTACATAATTTATAATAAATATCAATAATTTAAAATTTCAACTTCGAAGCGTGAAACGGAACTTAGACTTACGCCCGGGGGCTTATTCTAAAACGAATAGAAAGAAATCCGCCGACTATGTGGCTATTGCTAAACGGCGTGGCTAGCGGCCGGCGAGCCTCGGCCACCCCTCGGCCACCGACGGCCAATTGGCCACCTGCGACTAGCTACCTCGACTACACACTCCTTACGACACCATACTCTCAACATACATCCCAGAACAATGGAATAAAATACACATTCACACTTCACTCTCTCGAGAGACAAGCGGAGGTACGCCCGGTTTGCCAATCGACTTGCAGATCGACTAATCTATTTGGCAGTAAGTTGACGCTATCGGCCAATTGGCGGTCTGTGGTCTCGGCGAGTTGCGGCCGGAGCCCGCGGCGATGACTGACGACCGGTCTGTGGTCTTCCGATAGCAGCATGGTGACTGGCGGCCAGTCGGCCTGCCATTGGCTGCAGCGTAGCAGGCAGCTTGTCCCTGCCTGCACGGACGGTCAGACGGCGGCGGTCAGTCGGGGCCGCGGCGGCCTCAGAGGCCTGCTGGTGCTTAGTTGCGGTCCACCATCAGCTCGAAGTGGACCGACCCGCGCCGCTCATAGCGGTCGTAGAAGATGTTTTTCGCCCACGCTTTGCACTCAATGTTGATCAACACACCCGCTGTAAATTACGAAATATCCAATTAGAAAAACTATATGTACAAATTTTCGAGCAAATATCTGTAGAGTCACAATCGTGCAAAAAAAAAGTGTCCGAGCCAAAACCCTGCCCAAGCTACATAGTGGGCAGGCTTTTTAGTTAGTCGTAAAGCGAGCCGACGACAACGCCACGCGATGCCAAAGTGCCCGATTACAAGCACTAATTTGGTGACATATCGGCGAGATTTGAGAAAACGGGTCATTGTGAATTATTTAATGTAAGTATCTAAGTCCGTATGTATGTCGATGCTCGGACATTTTTTTTAATACTTTCGCTTAGGGATTGTGGCTCATTCGAATACTAAGCAAGTATGCATGCGATATCTGCGTCCTTGTGTTAGACTAATTACAGATTCTGAAATAGTAAAATCAAGACCTAGTTGCTTACTAGGTCTCATTGTGGGAGACGTTAAATGTGGGTAAACGTGGCGTAGAATTATTCGGAATGAATTCTAGTATCTCTCAATACATACTAATATTATTTACATTACATATCGTAAACAACTTACTCCTCGGCTTCTCGAAGAGCACAGCCACTAGAGGGCTGAGGTAGCCCTCCTTATTGGTGAACGGGTAGTAGTAGGAGGGGAAGCCCCGCCGCGGGATGTATTGGACGGGTCCGATGTTCTCTACGTCAGCGGGGTTCTCTCCCTCGCACGACACCCACACGGTGTTAGCCTCGGGCTTGCCGGACTGGAAGTGACGAAAGAAGATTTAGTTTTCAAGACCAATCAGAGATAAAGAGCTTATTATATAAAGCTGCGTTTAAGGAAAACTCAATTCAGGTTCGTAGTCATGATTGTCGTTTTGCGTAGTAAAGTTGCTACTCTGTTGAATACACTGTAGAGTAGGGCAGTCTGCCATCTAAATACTCAATACATGAGTATCTAAATACTCAATATTCCAGGGATTATGTATTTTTATTTTTTTGCAGTTAATGAAGACACTATCTAACGATAAAATAGTTGGTTGTAAGAAACAAATGAGGTGGGTAGCTAAGTTACCTAGAAGTGGGAAAACATTTCATTCCCTGACTTGGAAAGTGCAATTTAAGAAACCATATTGACTTGGAGATTTCATGAATATATGGCCACTGTAGATAACAATATTGCAAAATACTTACGACCATCTTGATGTGCTGCTTGAGGTCATCAGGCATTTTATCGGGTAAATCCTCAGTGTTGTTGTATGGCATGGGTCTCCAGTTGAAGATCTGGGAAAAATATACTTATGATGAGTTAAACGCATCAAAGTAGTAAAACTAGCTCCCACAGAATAATAATCAAAGCTACTAGCTCCTGTCCGCCTCACTGGAATTTCCCCTATCAAGTATGTTAGAACACACACACAAAGACAAATAACCATGGCGCTTCGGGAGGGTCGTAACACAAAAAATAATTATCCTTTAGTTACCCGGTTGTATAATTAAATTTTGGATGGGTTTTGATATAGATAGATACATTTTTTGCTGCAGCACCAAACTATAGCACCTCGATTTATTCGATTCGATTTTACATTCGCTTCCATTATCCAAGATGACAGCTTCAATGGAACCATTTAGCAAAGTAATAGGTTTGGAACAATGCCAAGTCGATGGTTAGGTTAGGAGTATTGTCAGAGAGAGGAAAAGCGAAGGGTAAAAACAGTTTAAAGGTAGATTACTTTCTTGACCTTGAGAAAAGCAGCAGCAGATCGGCCCCCTCGTAACAGCACTGATTAGCAGGTGAGAAAAAGTGGGATTTATCCACCGGCACATCGCAAACTGGCCTCTCTCTCACCGGGCCAACCTGACTGATCTATAAGTGGTTCTCTCGACGATTATTGCTACAGGTGCGACCCTTGCACGCACCTGTTACCTTACAGTTACAAGTACCTTATTGAGCTTGAGGAAGACGCACGGACCAGCCTCCTCGTAGTTGTACTGATTGGCCGGCGTGCAAGGGTGGAATTCATCCACCGGCACGTCGCAGACTTGCTTCTCGCCTACTGGTCCGGAGCTGAATGAGCACTGCACGCGGTTCTCGGTGCCGGGGTGCTCGCCGCTGCCGCTGCCCTTCTTGCGGTACTCTAAAAATATTACGTTATTTTGGTCACGAAATATCTCGAATTGGTTTTAGAGCCTGACCAATAAGTTGTATCACACGCTGAAGTGACTTGAAACTGCCCGTTTAATTTACATGTGAACTTTTTTGGGACTCCAGATAACTTTCAAAGCAGTATTGTAGGTATATTGATATCACTATCTCGTAAATTATACAGGGTTATTTCTAATCAATTAGCATCCTTCTAGGGGCTTATTCTGTACATCAAAACTAACAACTTTTGTTCTACGACTTTCGTCAAAACTCGAAGAAAATCAGCTGTTCCATACATTTTGTCGCGGGTGAACTAAATTTTTCTATGGAACAATAAAAAAAATTTTTGACTTTTGACGAAAGTCGTAGAACAAAAGTTGTTAGTTTTGATGTACAGAATAAGCCCCTAGAAGGATGCTAATTGATTAGAAATAACCCTGTATACATCTTAATGAATTGTAATTTTCTTTTGCTACGTATTTCTTAGCAAATGTATTAATCGATATCCTAAATGCTCGGAGTAGGTAGGTACCTACTTAAATAATTTAAGACATATAAACAACTATTAATTTTGCTGTTAGTAAAAAGGCCTTAGTTTGAGTTTGAAAAGTAAACAATAATTATTTATCGTTTTTGTGTGGCTCCATTAACTTATTTTAGTTCATCTTCGTTTCCGCCAGGGCAGCTATAAGTATGTATAGGTAAATGTGTGGAACCACACGAAAACTACTGCTGGAGTTTCTAAGGTACAATACTTACGATTCAGGAATTCGTCAATGATGGTGGCCCACTTGAGCACGGATCCCTTGTCGTTGGCGCGGTAGTAGATGAGGGTGCTCTCCACCTTGTCTACGTCTGGCATGGGCCTGAAGCCCAGCCCTGGAAGGATAACATACAACATAAAGAGAGATGATGCGTAGGGATGACTAAAAGAAGCCCTTTATTTATATAATTTTGTGTCGATAATCCAAATAATATTGAAATGAATATTAAAAAAATAATACTACATTGTTCACCGAGAGGAGAAAGTGACCGATTACCGTCGAGGGTGTCGCTTTAAAACACCCGAGATCGGGAATCGCACTTTCTCTCGAGTGATACATAGTGCTTTATACTACACCTACCTACCTACTCATCACTATCACTACTTATCATTTTGATAGTTTTATTTTACTTTTCTACGAAAACTGAATCCTCAAACAACACACAAATTGAAAATGGCGCCAATGGCGTCTGCAATTTTCACATGTTCTTTTTCCAAATTGTTTGACACCATCCAACACACAGCTAGTGGCCAGTGTCATTTTGCGAACTTGGAGATAAAAACTCACTGTAAAAACTTTATGGCTTTTGATATTTAGGTTACCAGCGCATAGTCTTACCCAAAATTAAAAAAGAAAAACCACGTAAGAAATGGATTTTCATACACTTTTCTCTCCCGCTCAGATGCGTTTTCTCGCCGCATATTTGTTCGATATGCAATGACGTACTTTCTACCGTAAATTTGATAAAGTATCAAGGTACTTTCCGAGCAGGTGTAGTATAAAGTCTTTTTCCAGTGCCTCGCCACTACCAGCGAGGGGAGGCTTACCGTACTAAAAGCGTGGGTCAAGGCGTGCGAGAATTATAATTATAACTAACTTCTCGTGGATTGGATAAAAAACCTAAACAACCGGAACAGGTACTTAGACGATCGATTTCATCTTGTAGGTGTTTTTCATTTTCACAATTTCATCGAGTAGGTATTTCGAGCGTCAATCTTCCTTTGCTGAATAAAAATGATAAGTATCTCTCAAGGAAGATTTATAACTTAAGATACTTTTGTGATTTGTGATTCGTTTTTGAAGGCTATTTATTATGTTAAGGATTTAGTTTTAAAATTTTCATGAATCTTCAGGTTTTTCATTTTCATGACACTCAATAAAAATCAGATAAAGTTTTTTTTTTTAATTGAAATAAAGTTTATTATCCATTTATCGATGCAAGGCGACTTAAAGATTAATAAAAAATAAGTTTGATGTTTTTGTACAACCATTTATTTTACTTAGAGACATCTGGCTATCATTAAAGTAAAAAAAAATTGGACTCGGTGCTCACATTCAAAATTATTTCAAAATTCAAAATTATTTCAAAATTCAAAATTATTTGTTGTCACAAGATACAAATTATACAATTGTTATGCAGTCACTATTCCCCAAACTGGGTACAATAAAGCACCCGTATCTTGGGGCCTCGGCATTCTCGCTATTGAATATAGGAATAATTTGTTAATTCACAAAATTTCTATTAAAATATCAACATGAAAACGATTTGTAAATATGATGAAAATGAAAAGCTTAGTCATTCTATCCAATTATTATTCCATTCATTATTTCAATGTAGAGTCGTTTGGTCTGTGTTACTTTAGGTCGAATCATATTTCTTGGCGGCTGTAATGATAGCTACAAGCTGTAAATAACCCGATCCTCGCGCCATTGTGAGCTTCAGTCGGCCGCCAAAAAGTTTGATTCTAAGTATTACTTCAATGTTGTAAAACAAAAATAAATGAGTGCTCTATAAGTACCTGGATTACTTCCAATGATGGAAGCATCTAGCTGCCATTTAGGCATCTTGCTGTCCAGCGTCTGGTAGAAGATGGCCAGCATGGCCGCGAAGAATCCCACCAGCACGGCATAGAAGATCACGTAGAACAGGAGGATTTTTGCTGTGGACAATACACGAACTCGTCAACTATTGAAAACTACTCATGTGCTACGTGCCAACATGTTGGGCACGCAGTGGACTATTATTTGAATTATCTCTAGACCCTGGGGTCTGTGAAGGTTCCCAGTTACTTTTTATGTAATTAAATCATACATGGCTATCTGTTCGTCCAGTACTAAGCCGAAAGAAGGTGATTAAAACCATCATTATGAACAACTTTTACTATGGAGTCAACCTGGAATTCGAGAAAAAATAACAGCCTGTCCAATACTGTCCATACAAAATTGCAAATACAAATCGACAAAATGTAATAGGTAATTTTATTACTTCATTAAACGCGCGCGGCAGTCGACGGGGGTGCGCGTATTCCCTGAGGATGGAGTTCTAAATACTCCGAAACTGGTCGGATTCCTTGCGGATCGACCGTATAATTATAACGTGAGTTTTAGCCGTATTCTGTTATAGTTAAGGTGATTTTCTAGAATATCGTGTTGGCCCTTCGATTAAATATCTATAGAGTCACAATCGTGCAAATAAAGTGTCCGTGCCAAAACTCTGCCCAAGCACGTACTGGGCAGGCTTTTTAGTTAGTCATAAGGCGATTGCAAGCCGACCACAACTTCGCGCGACCCCAAAGTGCTCGGTTACAAGCACTAATTAGGTGACATAACGTCGAGATTCGAGAAAATGGATCATTGAGAATTATTTAATTTAAATATCTAAGTATAACGGCGCTCGGACATTTTTTTACTACTTTCACTTAAGGACTGTGGCTCTGTAGATATTTGCTCGAAGGATTGGCCCCATGATAAAAGTAGTTCACAATGTTGGTCTGAATCACCTCCTTTTGGCTTAGTACACCAGTTTCAGATATTCGTGTATGTTGTTATCCTTATACCTACTAGTATTTTGTTAGTTAGTCTTTCACGGAGCAGTAGAAAGAAGGACTGACTTAATTATTTATGTGAATATAGTTTAAAACTTGGAGAGCCTTAGACTGCTTTTGATCCCGGAAAAATAAAAGTTTCCTATAATGGCATTAAAACCAAAATATCACGAGTGCAAAGCCGCGGGAAAATGCTAATAGTAGATTATCAAGGCACTTGTGTGATGTAAAAAAAAAAGTTGACACAATAGGTGAACTTATACAAACATCTCATAAAAATATTTCCAGAACTATTGGTATTCATAGCTTATTTTTAACAGTATCATTTATTTGCGTAAATTGGGTACTAGTTTGCCTTCGCAACAGGAACACCAGTAGGTATGCACCTATCAATAGCTCGACATCGGCAATTGATCGCAAGTGGCAACAATGGGAGCTTCCTATTGATATGCACCAGCACACTGCCCGCCTTCAAAACATTTACTCATTTTACTACCAGAAATTCATATCGAAGTGCCCCACTTAAAGTTGAAAACGAAGAAAATCTTAAAGACCTTAAGACTAGAACTAAGGACTCAAGAGCTCATTGTCGGATCTACGTATTGACCACCAGTAGGCTGTTGAATTTTTGTCTGACTAAGAATTTTTGTTCTATTAATTTATACCTAAACAGATAAAAAATATTATTTTATTTTTGACAATACTAAAATGAATGTCCTAAATTTGGCGCCCTAAAATCTGCCACTTTATATAGGCTCCAGCCTATTCAGCTTATTGGTGAACTGCAGCCACCGCAAAAGGTCTGAGTTTCTCTAGCCTTTCAGGGAAATTCTATTACTGTCACATTTTCCCTGAGACTTATGCAATGATTATTCCATATTTGAGTATTCGTATGAGATGGAATTCTATCGATTTTAAATAGTCGAAAATGAATATCGACTTGATATTTTTTCTTCCTATTTTGATGAAATGAAGGAGTAGGTAGGTATTCTGAAATGTTATTACGTCACGCGAAAATATCAATAATACATAAATAGATTTTTGCGTTTGAAACAGCTTTACAGTTATGTTGTTGTGGAAGTCGCCGTAGACAAGACTATAATTATTATTTTTGTCTACACATTAAGGTGTACCTATAATGTACTTATTAACAAATGCAGGTATCTACTGTAAAATGTAGAGACGTCAAAAAGGATGGGGTTCGTCTGTATGTAGGTATACTCAGAGTGGGTCTTGTTTAAATTATATCGAAATCGGCTGAGCCATTTTTGATAAATCATCAATAATGCACATGGAAGTCACATCGATTCTTATGCAAACTATTTAAATTCTGTACACGGTGGAAGTCGGCGTTGCGATTTTTTGCAAAAAATAATTATAAATTGTCGATTTCCTAGTCTTTCAGACCGCAATCAAAGAGACAGCTATTTTTATTTATTTTAAATCTACCAAGATTAGCCTTTAAAATTTCAAACTAATTAGCAGAAAATCAAATGAGCTATATTACAGAGCTAGGTCACAATTGCGACTCGAATGACTGGTCTTCACTAAGGATGTCACGTAACAATTGACGGCAATTAGCAGCCGCGCTAGAATTGTACCACTTATCGCTTGCCCAGATTCAGGACGCGGCCTTGGACACCCCTGGAATTATGCTGAGAGTGATATTTAGTGCACGTGCACCTGATATTATCCAAATAACGGTAGCTCTTATAGCGTAGTTTGACTAGGTGTCTGTCAGCGATCGCAACGTTTGGCATGGTCAGTCTTCGGAGGGGTGACCGTGGGTGGCATTTACACCTCAGCGCTACCGTGGCTTGGATGACACGTAAAATTGTAGGGTCCGGTTGTTTAACCCTCTAGCCATGTCAGATGCCTTCAGAGGCGGCTTGAAACTCTGACACCAGGGCTAGTCACCCGGCCCATACGAACTTACTATAGCCAAATAACTGTATAGATCGGAGAATTGTACCATTTATCGCTTGCCCAGATTCAGAACAAGGCCTTGGACACCCCTGGAATTATGCTGAGAGTGATTTTTAGTGCACGTGCACCTGATATTATACTTTGAGAGAGCTGGGACGCGACATTACACATCCCCCTGCATTTCAGCCAAGCACCGCTCCGGCTTTTGTAGTTGAGATTTGCACTTTAAACCCCAGAGCGATATGGCCGAGTTGCTAACTGGGTATTGTAGTAACATTAATCGAATTTTGTCACTACAATTCCCTGCTAAGTTCGATAGAGGTCGGTTTTAAAGATTAACATTTATTATTTGCATCAAATCGAAGTTCATTATTTGAAAAATCATATATACTCAATTACTTACATTTGACAAGAGTGTTAAAAGTCTGAACAGTTTTTTTATGATTCAGTAAAATATACCTACAGTCCGTCAAATCTAAGAAGTACCGTTTGACAGTTCTGACAATTGAATGATAGGGATGGGATGAAAAAATCGATTACTATAATATCCGAACTTTAAGAGATCGATTACTATAATATCCGAATTTTAAGAAATCAATTGTTATAATTAAATAAAAGAAATGTTTAGGATATTTTTTTATTCACTACTAGTACTAGTACCGTCGTCTTCGTCATCATCGTCATTTAAATTAATGACCAGTTGATTGTCCATTACATTATCAAAGTGTACGTCTCTTTCGAAGTCGTCCATTATTATTTTCTTTGTTTTTTGTACTACTTTACTCCAATCTTCCTGTGTAACTTGGGCACATGCTTCCTTTAATAAACCTTCCATTTTCTTGACACTGAAGGGTGGTATTGTGTTGTGTCTTGCTGCATAACCTGTAAAACAATAATGTAACTATTTGATAGCAGACGAAAACCATTGTTTAAATTATAAATGTTAGAAGTACTCGTGTTATTATTATAATATTATAAAATATTACCTTTAACTTGGGCCCAAATCAGTTCAATGGCATTATATTGGCAATGGTACGGAGGAAGTCGTATGACTTTGTGCCCGTGCTCTTCGGCCAATTGGTCAATTACATATGTCGGTTTTGGTGGTTTATGCAATTTCACTAACTGTAATAATTCAGCTTTTAATAGTGACATGTCGGCATCCACTCCTTTTCTTTGCAGCCATGCCACCAAATCTGCTTTCTTATTGGCTGACGTAGGTGCTTTATCAATTTGCACAGAGTGGTATGGGGCATTATCCATTATAATTGTGCTGTTAGGAGGGATATTCTGTAATAAATTTAAGAACCACTCTCGGAACCTTACTGCGTCCATTTCTTCATGATACTCTTTAGTGCTTTTGGATTGGAAAGCTAATAAAGAGTTTTCCACGAAGCCTGTAGACGCTGACCCAGCATGGCATATTATGAGGCGTCCACCTTTTCCTATCGGCACCTTCGAGCACGAAGCTTCAGAATCATCAGTCCATGTTTTCGGCACAGAATGGTTGGAATTTAGCCAAGTTTCGTCCAAAAATATTACATTATCCCAGTTTATAATTTGTTTAACTTCGCGCAGGAATGTTAGTCGCTGCATAATTATGTCATGTCGCTCCATAACAATTTTTCGTTTGTCAACTTTTTTGTATCTGAAGCCAATTCCTGTTATTACCGTTCTCAACGACTCTATGCTTCCCTTATACAGCCCGGCATCTTTTAAAGTTGCACATAACTTTGCCAATGTTGGAAATTCGCCTCTTGTAAAATACCCGTATATATGGTTTCTAATAGCATGACTATCGAATTCATCGATGCCTGTCACAGGTTTATTTCTTTTTCGTTTTTTCGGCGTGTGAAGTACGTTACTGTCACTCCCCGAAGGCCCATATTTTTCACTTAATATTTTGCCAACGGTGCGGCTACCAATACCGAGAGCTTCACCGACGCGATCCCGAACTTGTGTAACTGGCAGTAGAAGTCCACCATTTTGAGATTCACGCTCAAAATACTCGTGTAATTTCACCACCAATTCACGAGCCTGGCTGTTCAAAGTACGTCCTCTTTTCGACATTATTAATAAACACTAGAAAAAATTGTAATTGTAAAATCAATGGATGTAATCATATTACGATTACATAACTATTTAGTTATGTAATCGTAATATGTGAGATAAATCCCATTCACATGAAAAAATATTTGTTTGGTTGTCAAGTGTAATTTGTAAATAATACATTCGATTTTTCGTATATGTAAACGATTTTTTTGCATACAAGTGTATCCGAAGAGTCGCAACACTACGTGCAGTGACCTAACTACGTAACTTTGTAATGAGGTCAAGAATATAACTATTAGAAATTATTTACTGTGTAAATATGTGTTATTTTGCTTTGTTTGAAAGTTTTCAATTACATTTAGATATTAAGAATTGTACATTTTTAGATACAATAATGAAATCTTTCTAAATTCATGGTTTTATGAAAAAGGTTATCGAAACTGAATAATGTACGTATGAACAAAGTTGTTTCGGTTTGAAAAATATGAAACGTCAAACGGTACCTCTTAGATTTGATGGACTGTAGAGTTATAAGTATTTGAAATTTATTACGTGGAAATTTGTTTGTCCTGCGACAGCGACAGCAGAAAAAGGGTAATCTATAAAGGCGATTCACTTCTGGTACTTTGCCAGCCGCTGCCGCGGCACGCTCGCTTCGTTTGCTCGGCTCGTGCGTTGTTTGTCATGTTCTAACATATTTATTACGTGGAAATTTGTTTGTCCTGCGACAGCGACAGCAGAAAAAGGGTAATCTATAAAGGCGATTCACTTCTGGTACTTTGCCAGCCGCTGCCGCGGCACGCTCGCTTCGTTTGCTCGGCTCGTGCGTTGTTTGTCATGTTCTAACATAACATATTTTTTGTTTTACACCTAATCTACAAAAGCTATTCACTTCTAGTTTCGCCGACCGGAAATAGAAAGTATATTAACCGGCGCCTAAATTAGTATATTATGAGACGGACGTCCAGACCGAATTTTGGTTTCTTGCTTTAATACCTCTTTGAATTCTTCTTGCGATCGATGTTGGCTGAACTTTTTTTTATTCAGTGTCGCACTTATAATTCTTTATATTGTTTAAAATAGATGAAGGGACGTAGACTGAAACGCTGTGGGTATTAAAGGGATATGCCCTGCACAATACCCTGCTTAATTCGATAACCTGTTCGGGGATTTGTAGTGGCAAGTTGCACAGTTTATCTACTTAAAAACCCTGTAGGGTTCGGCTCACGACTTCGATGAATTGCTCTGGGGTTTAAAGTGGAAATCTCAACTACAAAAGCCCGAACGGCATTTGGCTGAAATCAACGGGGAATTGTATTAACGCAGCTGGGACACCGTTCGCCTTCCTAGGCGCTTTGGGTCACTGTCATCCATCCATAGAGTGACCGTATATAAAGTTACTTCATTGCGGTAATAGGTGTCTAGCATCTATTTTTTCTGTTCTGTCATGTGTGATTCAAGCGAGGCTATGAGCGCTACTTTTATAACTAATGCTAGGCGTCGATGGCACCCGTTATGTTTGATTAATGAGAAATACATTTAGACATTAACAACACTGGAATATACGAGCACCTATTCCTTAATCGTTATCAGGTCTTCCCAATCAAAAATTCACGGAAATCATTAAAAGCACCGTAGTAGTGCATATACATATATATTTACGAGTGCATCAAGTATATTGTTGCTTAAGCACGCCCTAGGTATAACGTACAACAAGCTATTTTAGGAAATACGCCCTAATCTATATTCAGGCCATACCATCAGAAATTTATGGAAGTCATTAGTGGCGCCATAGTGGTGCATATAGATCGTTACGGGTGCATATTATATTATAGTACCTACACACGATGTCTTGCAACCTAAAAAGACTTCAGAGGTGTACCTACTAAGGCGAAAGGAGATGATTCAGACCATCAATATGAATAATTGTTACTCTGGACTAACCCAGAGTTCGATAAAAAAATAGCTGTTTCATACAATTTGTCGATTCCGAGTATCAATTTTGTATGAAGCTTTAGAGTTTATTTTTCTCGAATTTTTAGGTTGGCCCCATAGAAATAGTAGTTCATAATGATGTTCTGAATCATCCCCTTTCGGCTTATTTTAGGGCAAGCATGTAACCCTGTATAAACGCTGATAATTATGAACAACTGCAGAAAGGAAGGCAAAAAAAGTCAGTTGTTAACATTGTTAAAATTCCATAAACTTGATGTGTAGAACAGCTGATTTGTTCACGATTTTCACGACGAAGTTGATCCTAAAGTAAAAGCTGTTAATATTAATGCGCATACACGTATGAAGGCCCCTGAACATTGCAAAACACCTTGTATAAAATCTATACCTACTGATAAGTAAGTAAGTATACCTTAATCGATATTCAGGCATTCCCCATTTACAAATTCGTGGAAGTCATTAAGCGTAGTGGTGCATACGAGTATGTTGTTGCATAAGGCCGCCCTAGGCACGCCAGGTAGCCTAGGTCATGGGGCCTGCGCGGTGGAGACCGCACCGCGCATGCGCGATGACACCCTGAACTTTGTTACTGGGCACTTTGACTGAAAGTGGTAGAATTCTAGTAGAAAATATATTTTAACTTGCTTGTTTACTTGGTAACTTATAATTTTCTAAGAAACCCATGCTATTTAGTCTTTGGGTTCGTCATTCTCTTAACCTAACCAACCCGAGGGAGAACGGTATCATTGGAATATAATATTTACAGAGCCTGAGAGAAAAATGTATATCAGCCTTTCGTTGTTACATAAAACAACGCAATCTTTGACTTAAACCCGGGATTGAATATTTTTTGTCCGAGAGGTAACATCATTGTATACTGCTTTGTACTTATGTATTGTACTGTACCAGCCTATTTTAGGTTAGCCTACTGCAGGACGTAGGCCTACCCACGAAGGGTGATTGGGCCATATCCACCACGCTGGCCCAGTGCGAGTTGCTGGATACACATATGCCATCGAATTTCTTCTACATATGCAGGTTATCTCACAATTTTTTCCTTCACCGAGAAGCCAGTAGTGTGAAAATCCGTAAAATTCCAAAGAACTCGTAGGCACGGGACCGGGATTTGAACCCACGACCTCACGATTGTTAGGCGGTTATCACTACCGCTAGACCACCACGGCTTTGTACTTAGCTGTTATTAAAAAATATTGTTATTAATTATTTCAAGGTTGTTTGTTATACCAGACTCTGTGGCGGATTTACGTATTTGCCGCCTAATAGGCTGTTCAGTTTTGCTACCCATCGAATTTCATTCTAGGCAGTAAAATTAATCAAATGTATAATATATTTATCTTTTATTTTTATCAATAACAAAATAATTTATGTTCCGAAATCTGGCAACCTAGGATTCAGCCTACAGCCTGCTGATAAATCCGCCAGTTCCGCCACTAACCAGACTAAAAGTTATTCAAAATTAATTGATTTAATGATCCAAGTTTACCAGTCAATCGGTAGTACGTACTATTATTATATCTTCTTTGGCAATAGTGATGGTGGCATTGCCTCGCAGGGTTTTGAATCTTATAGTTTGCAGTTATTTGCCTCGCAGGGTTTTGATATAGTTTGCAGTTATGAATGGCATCGAAATATGCGTTTATGAGCATTATACGAGTATTATATGTGTCATACATATTATTCACTATATGCGTTTGATAGAGAGAACACTATTTTACGTTACTATTAAATTTACGATAGCGCCTTTAAAATTGGGCCTATTAAAATTGTAAATAAGTTTACTTTCCTAAACATGATAAAAATGAAAAAAAAAATACTTGACAATAAAATTGTATCCCACACGGCTGTATATTATTTTTATTTTTTTTTATTATAAATTATTTTATTGGAAGAAAGGCCTATGCCCAGCAGTAAGTTCTCAGGAGCCGAAAATGATGAAATATTAGTGAACACATCAATATTTAAACGAAATTTGAAAATTTAAATTCATAACAGCTGTAGAACACGTTTTATCAAATCTGGACCAATCATTATTTATTTATTAGTTGTTCATAGAGCATGTCTAGCAGAGATCGTTCAACAGCAGAAGCTTATTATTAGGGTTCCGTACTAAAACGAGGAACCCTAATAAGATCGTTGTTTTATATATTGTAGAGTCGGAACAATTTTCCAGAAAAATACCCAATTGAATTTTTGAAATATTGTATTTCGAAAACAGAAGTTATTGTTTCAAACTGAACATAAATGTATTAAATTTTCAAATGAATAAACAGATATCAAGTTCATTACTCAGGGTTTTGAACTGAAAGAGTTCAAAATCCAGTTGAGCGCTACCGTGGGTCGGATGACACTTTGAATTGTAGGCTCTGTTGATCTTTACAATCCTTAGTAACATTATTATTCTTAAAACGGAATCTGTTATCGTTTAGTTGGAATATATTTTTGTTAGATTTTCCTCATTGCCAATAAAATGCTTTACTTAGGTATTTGTATGATTTCATCCATTCTTTCATACATCAGTCGTAGAAGGTCCACTGCTGGACATAGGCCTTTCCAATGTTTTTTCAATAAGGTTGGTTGGGAAGCCCAGCTTCTAGCTCGTTCCACACGAAAATTACTATTATCTACCATAGGTAATGTCATCCCAGTTGAAAATTCTGACATCAGGCCTAGTCACCATGCCTACACAAACTTATTACACCATGCCCAGTTATTTTTAACGATGTTCTTAATTAATAATTAAGATTCGATGACTGACATGCAATGCATCATTAGACGTCTTGTTTTTTCATGAAAATAGTTTGTTTCATCCATCATCCATCAGTCAAGAAGT
The DNA here is from genome assembly GCA_949316475.1 of Hypomecis punctinalis. Lineage (NCBI taxonomy): Eukaryota > Metazoa > Arthropoda > Insecta > Lepidoptera > Geometridae > Hypomecis > Hypomecis punctinalis. The sequence goes on along the minus strand of OX438799.1, from coordinate 25,381,216 downwards.
CTACTGCTGGACGTAGGCCTCTCCTATGGATCTCCAATTAGACCAAAGTGGCTTGCATCCATCGCGATCCTGCGGTCTTAATGAGGTCATCCGTCTACCTTGTGGGTGGACGTCCTACGCTGTGCTTGCCGGTACGTGATCTCCACTTGTCGACCCCATCGATCATTAGTTTATTTATACTTCGTTATAATGTAGAAATTGTACTTAAACAAAAATGATAATTAAATGAATGATAGTTAAATAAACTAATTTTCTTCACGGCCTGATGGCCAAACCTTGTCTAATGACGTTTTCATAATGTAGAGTCATTTTAATATTATAGTTTTGAGGGTAGGCTTATTTTGACCACCACTTATTACATAATCTCACATTATACTTATCTATTTTTCTATGGTTCCTTATTTTGATTTATATTATAGTTGTACCTAACTATTAATAGGTATAATTATCGTTTAATTCTAATTCATTGTAAGACTCTACGAAAACTGTAGGTATAATTTATAATTATGTTATCCGCGAGGAGCTAAGCATCCCGATCTAAATTACTTCGTCAAAAAATCTTGACGTGTAGTCTAAATAGGATTTGATCGAAGTTCCTTCGGGTATTTCCGTGAACATTCGGCCTTGGATCGATGGGCCGAAGGACGAAGCGCGCGCAGTCTGCGCGGCGCCGCGCAACCTGCTCCATTTTTAGCTTTTCATGTGAAACTACCCTCATTTTAACAACATTTTAAAAACGTGATTGTTAAGCAAATGACTTATATAAAAAAATCGTCATATTTTATGCTTGTAGATGTCTTACGGCTGAAATGATGATGATGAATATTTCATATTCAAGCAAAATTTTATCAATTTTATCCAACGACCATTATCTTTTATTCACAACTTCCGTTTACAATTTATTCTTAATTGGAACCACAAGTTAAACTGATAATTTAAATACCTACTGTTAATTGATAAGCACTATACGTGGAGAGTTCAAAGACTGATACTCTTAGTTTTTATACGTATAATCTCTGTAAAAAACGGGCATGAAAATAATAGATAGAATAAGCAGCTAATGCTCATTTAGGAATCCTAAATAACATAAATGAAACGAGCTCAAATGCCATGACATTTTCAGCCCTGAAGATCAGTTACGTAACATAATCTGTTGCTTGGCCGGCAAGTATAGAAATAACACTGACAATCTACTCCTGGCAAAGATTTATCCAATTAACCGTACACCAATTAAAATTCAAATCCGGAAGCACCAACACCCCATCGATTTTCCCTCCAAAACGTGGTCTTTGTTCCCTAAAGTAGATATAAACTTACCCCAACTGGATCCCGTGCGGCCGAGGAACTGTCCGGTCTCGGAGTTCCACAGGAAAATCCTGAAGGACTCCCATTTCCCTAGGTCCGGTGGCGGGGCGTAGTACTGCTCAGCTACCTTGTTCTTGTCCGCCATTGTAGAGCGCCGAACCGGACTGCGGCTGAGGATCGATTGCCGGCGCCTTTGCCCCGGCTCTACCCCTCTCCCCTCCCGACCCACCCCCTCTCGCTCGTCCTCCGTACCCCTGCAACCCCTATTCTCTCCTTACGTAACGATTACGCAACCTTGCGCGCGCATATTTCAGCTCTACTTCTTACTAGCCGCTTTTCTTTGACCTCCGCGGTTGAGGGAAAACCGTCATTATGAAGGGTCATGATTTCTTGGTCATGTAACGGGGTTGCAATAAATGTATTATTGCTAGAATAAAAGCAACTTTAATGGTCTAATATCAACGGCGAAGATCGTATGTCGCTATGGAGTTATTAAGCCGGGTTGTTGGACTATATGAAAATTGATTTGATACTGTCTCTCAGCGCAATCTAGACTTGTGTGATTTCATGAGGATGCTTACCTACTCCGTTTATTGCACACGCAATAGGTATCTACTAGCTACATTTCAGTACGTGCAGTAGATATAAAATTTATAGTTAGTATACTTGTAATATACTTATAATTGTACAATAGATACTAATATTAAGTATATATTTATGGATAATAATATTTCTGATATTAGAAATATTATCATACAAAAACTATACTATAGTGGGATTTTATTTTGGATAGAATTGTTCATCCTGCATGCCTGTGTTAGCCTTATTTATGGACCACTGTAGGACGTAGGCCTACCTACGAAGGGTGGTTGGACGTGTAAATCCTAGATAACAAAGGGCACAGACCCTGGAGTCTGTGGTTAGTAAATTTTAATTTAAAAAAAAGGGTGGTTGGACCACATCCACCACGCTGGGCCAGTGCGGGTTGGTGTGTTGGTTAATGTTGAACAACTGAAATAAATAGCAATAAAAATAAAAGCGGTGTGTGACAGTTGTTAATTTAGTTAATTACATGAATTACATCACAATTGTTACTGTATAATAATTGGCCTTGACTTTACACGTTCTGCCTACTAAATATTTAGACGCTACTTTTTCCTTTTGTGCAAATACCTAAAAAGAGGCTCAGCATCCATGATCTTATATGATATGATGTAAGTCACCGACTAACCCCGAGAGCTGAATGGTATCCAAAATGTACCAAACGTTGTCTAATAAATACCCATTATTTTGATTGACAAATGGCACTTCCATGTGCTAAAAGCAATAAGTAATGTAATGACGCTATGTGCTAAGCGTAGAGCTACTTGTAGCTGTTTTTAAAGATTTCCTGGTTCTTTTTAAACTTTCGCGATTTGAACACATTATTATTATATACTACGGGACTAATTGCGCAATAAAATTACGAGATAAATAAATACCTCATCATCCCGACGTTACACGTTATAGAGTCTATCCGTGACCACGGTCGATGCAACTCGGCCGAAACGTCGGGATGATGAGGTATTTATTTATCTAGTAATTTTAGTGCGCGATTAGTCCCGTAGTATTTAATAATAATTTCCTGGTTCTTCATGCACTACCTGTGTGGTCAAAGCAAAAGCGCATAGCCCTATATAGGGAATTGGTATAAGGAAATCCCGTTATAATCTAGTAAAATTATAACATAATTAAGTAATTATACTTTTACCCGTCACCGCTAATAAGTAATAATTATTGAATAATTGATAAAGGCAAAAAATCTACAATATTCTATTTATTTATCCTACAAACTAAAAAAAAAAAATTTTTAAATTAACTCTATTATTTCGATTATATAGATATATTTTCTATAGAAAGGTACCTACTCTGGATTAGAAAAATAGTAGATCAGAGTGTATGATGTATCTGATTATATAATATTTTGTAAAGTAAAACAAAAATAAATAATGCAATAAATAAGACTTTATTTCAAGTCACTGATCTATCTACCTAACACTATAGAGAAAAGCGCATTATTACAAAAGAGGAGATCTGATTACGAATTAAAACGCCTCACATATTTGACATAGCAATCCCGTTACAATTGTTGCTATCAACATATTTTCAGGCTTGTATATTTTTTTTGAAATAATTTAATTAGTTACGCAGTTGGCGTTTTGTCCTCCTTCTTGTCCACTTTGTCAGGCTTGGGCGGTTCATCACTCAGAGGTTCTGGAGGCTTTGTCCAAGCTTGGCAGACACAAGTCGGCCCATAGCCACCAGGTTGTTGACCGCTTTGGATGCCGCTAGGTTGTGATACAAAACTCCCTGATTGCGATCCACTACTGCTTTGGCCAGACTGACTGGTTGACTGCTGGCTTCCTTGGTAATATCCTGACTGATTCTGGCCTCCCTGTACGAATTGGCCCTGCTGGTTTTGACTAAATTGACCGTTTCCAGTGTTACCACCTTGAAATTGCCCTGTCTGGGAAGTTTGATAGTTTCCGTTTTGATAGTTACTTCCACTGGTTTGACCTGCATTTTGGTAGTTACCTCCACTGGTTTGACCGACATTTTGGTAGTTACCACCATTGGTTTGACCCACGTTTTGGTAGTTACCATTTTGGCCTTGATAGTTACCACCACTGGTTTGCCCTATATTTTGATAGTTGCTACCGCTGGATTGACTTCCTGACCCTTGAAAGTTGCTACTGCTAGATTGTCCGTTTTGATAATTTCCACCACTGGTTTGTCCAACATTCTGATAGTTCCCATTAGCTGGAGCGTATTGCCCTGTTCCTTGAAAGCTTCCTGAACCGTATTGTCCTGATTGGAACTGATTGTTCTGATTCTGCCCCAGATTCTGATTTTGCCCTTGGAAGTTGCCTTGTTGATTCTGATTCTGGTTTTGAAATTGATTTTGGAAATTCTGTAACTGTCCTTGGTTTTGTGGCTGGGTAAAACCTTGCTGTGCTGGGTAAGAAGCAGGGTTTTGTGGATATTGGCCTGTACCGGTTACTGCAGGGGCATTGTTGGCAGGGTACGCGGGAGCGGATGATCCTTGAAAGTTACCAGTACCTTGAGCAACGCCTTGAGTTACAAAGCCAATTTGTCCTTGAGCTTGAATCTGAGCTTGGCCTTGGAATCCAACACCTTGGTATGCTGGCCCCGTCCATTGACCACTCCCTGTGTTATCCTGAGAATTTCCCTGCTGACTGAAGGATGCCTGAGCCTGGCCGTTTTGCTGGAAGGAGGACTGCTGGGAAGGCTTGTTCTTGTGGCTGTGGACGATGTCGATAACGCCTCCGATGATCTTTTCGGGTATGTGGAGCACCTTGTTGCCAAGAGCGATAGACGCAGGAGCTTGGTGAACTATCGACGCGATAAGTAACTGAAAGATGAGACAACATTGTTAAAAATCTATTTTTTTTACACATTCTCGTGTTATTTTTATTTATTTGATATCTATAAAAAGAGATTATGAAAAATAAAGAGCACATTTAAAAATCTTTGACTATTAATTTTAATGGAATATAGTTTAGTAACTTAATCAAATACATCAGCTATTAAAAAACCTCACTAAAATTAGCTCTATCGTATATACAAATACTAAGTTAACACTTCTAAAAACGGGGGTTGGAGAGGTAAATATATCAAAAAAGTCTTAAGCAGCAACTCACAATAATGGAAGCCTTTCGGAGCCCTTCCATGATGACCTGATGATGCTGGAATGATGCTCCAAGATTCAAGGACATACTTATATACCGACGATACGCGTCGACCGAAGGACCACACTGCTGCATTTCGGCACCTGTCCAGGGCTGCCACAAAATATTTTAGTTTGATTTATTATCAAGTAGCTTCATCCGTGCTGATCTTGTGATAGTAATAACCACATTACAATCGTGAGGACGTGACATCAAATCCCAGTCTCGCACTAATGAGTTCTTTGGAACTTATGTACGGATTTGCGCACAGCTGGCTTTTCGGTGAAGGGAAACATCGTGAGAAACTACATATATATCCGTAGAAGAATCTCGGTGACGTATCCACCAACACGCACTAGGCCAGCGTGATAGACCTGGCCCTATCACCCTTTGTAGATAGGTCTGCACAGTAGTGGAATATTACAAAAGCCGGTACAGTACAGTATTATTATCAAGAGTATTTGTAAAAGGGACCAATAAATAATAAATTCAAGGTATTAATGTTAAGGTATTAATGCCATATTGTCGTAAAAATATGACCCAGACATAGGCTAGACATCGCAGGAAACATTACAGCCTAGTCGGTTATGTTTTATGTGCTGTTGACTGCCAAAATGTATGTAATAAACAGTTAAACTGACTACCTATTACCTACTAATTTTATAGAAGTTTGTCACGAAAACTCCGTATGACTCAAAAATAGGTTTGCACCATAGACTAGTAATAACACTAGGTACCTAGTTACACACAGTGGGAACATATTATGTAAAACAAAATAACTAGGAAAGAGAAGAAGGGGAAACATTGTAGAGTTGAAATAAGCTACTAAAGATGATGATAACAATATCAAAACTATCTATGTAAGTAGGTACTGCATATGCCCGTCTTGCAATCGTTTCATCGTATGTCGTATGTCTAATTCTTTGGAACTTATCTAAAGATTTTCACACTATTGATTGATTGGCTTTTCGATGAAGGATACCATCGTGAAGTAACCTGCCTGTACTATTACTTATATATCTGATTTCCTCACAAAAATCTCATCAAAATACTACCTATCACACCTTATTATTTTTAAATTAAAACTTACTTATTTGTGTTAACCCTATAAACACGCATCATCAATCGCGTGTAATCGAAGACGCAGCGAGCACAAGTTATCTCACCTTGTCGGAGTACCGCTATAATATTGATTGTAAGGATGGGACACGGCGCTTGAAAATATCGACTCGATAAAATTTGATTATCTCGTAGGAAAATACGAGTAGTTCATATATTTGGAGGGATTGGATTGATACACTTTTTATTTTATCGCATTTATTGGGCTCTCATAATAGACAACAGAAAATAATGTCACGCGGTAGGCGCGCGACGAGTTGGTTACATCTAAAGTGCGAGGAGTAACTATAATATAAGCTCTTTACGACCGTCGCGCGTCGGACTTTGTTTACGTCTATTGATTTTTTTGGAGATTTTTTGTATTGAAGGGCAATAGGCTCTTCCCGAAACTTTCACCTTGTTTACTTTATTACCACAATAGCGTCCTATTAATTCGAGTACTTTCGCGAATTAAATAGTAGATTCCAGACAGCTATTCGGGTTTAAATAGACTGATAGAATGACTGATTCTGTGGTCCAAAACAATGAGCACACAGCATACAAGATGACGCTGGATGCAAACCACTTACGACCGGTATTATTGGAAATCTTAAGAGTAGACTTAATATACCATAATATATTTACTCAAATATATTGGGCAGAGATGACCAGTTGTATGGATGAAATAATCATGATGAATCAAGCAACATTTATGGTAGCGCTATATTATAAAATAAAGATAGACACGTGTCCTTTTGCCACATCACTCCGTCTTACGTCATCTCAGCATCAGCATCCGCTACCGTCTCTCACATAATAATTATCATCGCTGCTGACAGTATCGATACAAGATATTTAAAACAGTTCCCATCCCTACGGCCGTCCGATCGTGATGATTGACGCGGCGCGCGCGCTCTTTTTTGTCGTTTTTCGTCAAATTATCGACCGCCATCGGTCAGTACGAAATTTGAATGCTGCCAAACGCGGCTGACCTTTTTAAAGTATTCCAGGAAGACATGGAACGCCTTTTAAAGTAGGTATTATTTTGTAGGTTTCCTGCTTGAAGCTAGTGGGTGTGTAGAGAAAGGGTCACTCATAAATTTAGATTAGTTATTTATTTGTTAACAGCAGAACACCATATATACCATTACAAACAGTATACAAGTTCACTAAAGAGTGATTAAAATCATTGTTATGAACCACTATAGAGCTACTGAAATTCGAAAAACACAGGCAATTCCATACAAAATCGTAGCCTGGAATCGACGAAATGTAAGAAATGTCTACAATTCTAAGTTGGCCTCATAGTGAAAAGAATTGTTCATCGTGACGATTTGAATCAACCTCTTTTGGCTCAGTACACCATTACTGAATAACCCGGTTCAAGATGGTTTAATAAGTTATAAATCATGGCTTAGCTTGGTATGGCGTACACATATGAGATAACGAACAAAAATCTTCTTAAAAACCACATCTCCACTTCAATGACACTGGTCCATGGATATACAAATTATACAACATCCTTTCACTGGCTCATATATTTGACAGTCACAGTCTAGCTAGAATATTTTTTGCCTTCTTATAAGACAACAGGGCTATGTAGCCAGCATCGTTGTGTACAGGAAAGATATCAAAAGTTCCTGGATCATCAGGGAAACATTTTAGAGGGAACTGGAGCGCTCCTAAGATCCCGATGCCATAGACGCGGTCACCGAGGGGGTTTTAGTGTAAAAGTCTGCGTAAAACGGTTGCACCCCAGTGCAGTCGAGTATCTGTTAAAGATTCGGCAAGCTCACGAATCTAGAAAAATATCAGCTGTTTTATACATACCGAGTTGCAATTTTGTATGGAACAGCTGTTTTTTTCTCGGGTTCCGGGTTGGCCTTATAGAAAAGATTGTTCTTAGTGACGGTTTTAATCACCCCCTTTTGATATGCACTCACTCATTTTGAAGAATCTTGTCGCCAACATATATCAATAATCCAATTTCCTACGTTGATGCCAAGCCAAAAAAGTTCGCAGCAGCTTTTAGCATACATATACAGGGTTATTTCTAATCAATTAGCATCCTTCTAGGGGCTTCTTCTGTACTTCAAAACTAACAACTTCTGTTCTACGACTTTAAAAATAAAATCAGCTGTTCCATACATTTTGTCGCGGGTGAACTATATTTTTCTATGGAACAACAAATTTTTTTTTTTGAGTTTTGACGAAAGTCGTAGAACAAAAGTTGTTAGTTTTGATGTACAGAATAAGCCCCTAAAAGGATGCTAATTGATTATAAATAACCCTGTATATAAGGCAAATTTTTCATAGCATACTCGTAGGTAGAGGTCTGTTAGAGAGTGATATGTGGTCTAAGTGTGTAGGTACCTACATATACAGTGATTACGGTTATGTAAGCGAGGACTAGCACTGAATCATGCGTGGGGGCGAATGGACGGCGTTGTGCAATGACAACCATTCAAAACTATAATTTTAAGTTAAATGAATCGATTTTAAAGAATGGTCTTGAGATCTCTGTTTGAAGAGATAAAAAAATAAGGACAATAATAATCAAACGGGTGTGATTTAAAGTCATACAAATAGAGTTATAGAATACTTCTACTCGTATAGCAATGTAATTTTATTTGCGTATGCTTTTGCCTGGGTCTGTCCACTAAAGTACAACGTGGGTGTCTTCAAATCTCGAGTTAATAGGTTTCTAGGTAAGCGTGCTGCACCCTAGACCGCATATATGCTTAACATCAGGCAGTATGTAGTCAAATGCAAACCCATACTAAATAAAAAAAAATCTAGTCATAGATTTCAGGAAAACTTAGTACCATCAAGTATTTGATCTTTTTAGATTTTATGGATGAAATATTTAGTTTTGTAGCGAGATTATACCTTTTCTTCTCACGCACTCACACGCTTGTGACAGTTGTGAGTTTGATTTAAACTACTGACGTCGTTTGTTCTAAATAGACGAAATCACTTAGTTGACGTGAGAAACAAACTTCGGTAGAGTGCCACATATACGAGTATATCGCTGTTTATCGCACGCCCTAGGTAGGCCTATGTAGGTACAACAGAGGACTACTAAACTTTACTGGATATAGATTTATTCAGGTTGCTTCACGATTTTCTTCTATTGCGAAAAGTCAATAGAACGGAACTTATTGGTGTGGCACGGGGCTTTTACGACATGTCACGCTTGTAATGCGAGCGTTTAAAGAACTAAGCCATCATGGCTTCGGTATTCTACTAAAAAAAATATTCACTTGTATTAGTGTGGCATGCAACCATCCCATTATCCTGTGACGGGTGCGGCATAGCTGCGGCAGCGCAGCGTTGTCAGTCGCTCGCGTGCTCCAGCTGGCTGGCTGGGTTATCAGGATTACACTTGGTGAGTACCTAGCTTTCTTATATCAAGTACTAGACTGCAATATAGGTAAAGGGTCCTGGAGAAAAAGCGAAATTGCTCTTTATTCTTATTTACGCTCCCTAGCTCTTTTTGCCTCGCTTTAGAGAAAGTGCCTCTATCTACCGTCTAGTTATCTAGCGTGACACCGTAACGGAAAGCCCCATAGACACTTCTACTTTAGTACCTACTGTAATAAGGTGCAAGTTTACAAACCGATCTTTTTATCGTGCTTAGGATCTATACTGTAAATCGAATATGTACCTACCTAGTGTAACATTATTTGCAGAAGAAAACGAATAATCCTTTTTTTACATTAAAATCAAAGGAATCATGTTTTTTCACACATATTTTAAAAAGCAGTTCTAGGCAATTAAATTAAATAAAACAGCTCTGTATGAGAATAACATATCTTCGCTGGGTGGGCCATCTGCTGAGGATGGGGGAGGATCGCAGTGTTAAGAAGGCCTATCTTGGGGCAGCAAGCGGCCGCCGACCCGTCGGTCGGCCCAGATACCGTTGGACTGACGCCGTGCGGTCGGACCGCACGGCGTCAGTCCAACGGTATCTGCGTGAGCTCCAGGCGGACGAGTGGGAAGATACAGCGCTGGACCGTGACCAATGGCGTTCTCTGGTGTCGGAGGCCAAGACTCATTTTGGGTCGTTGCGCCAGAGGAGTAAGTAAGTAAGTATGAGAATAAAAGCCCTGCCATTTTTCACTATTTTAAATGTAAGGCGGTATTGCACGTATACCGCTGAATATAAATAGTGAAACATCGCATCTATTTCAAACAGCAACACGTCTCTACATAGAGTTCGATCCACGCAATAATCAAATGGAAAACGATTGTTAATAATTCTCCTTCTATTTTCCATATGTTCCAGATAAGACCTCAACCAAGATGACGGTGAAGAAGCGGCCCTCTGACCTGACCAGCCTGGAGCGATTCAACCTCTACTACAAGGAGAAGGAGCCCCCACTCAGCGGCGCGCAGAAGGTCAAGCGATTCCTGTGGAACCCCAAGACCAGGCAGTTCCTTGGGAGAACAGCCTCTAGTTGGTGTGAGTATGAAAAATAAACTTTTAAAGTAAGATAACAGGAAAGAAGTGTCCCTGGACTTTATGGTCTTATAGTGGTATATGACTCGGGATTTCGTGTTTTATCTTGCTCGCGCTTATTGTTGGCGCAATAAAAGTAACCGGGATAGCGCGTCAAAACCAACACCACAACGCCGAATAAAAACCTAAACCAGCTTGGAGAAGTGAACATGAACTATAAGAAGGAAGAAGGAACCTCCACTAAGCGACACGTAGAAGCTCAATCGGTTCCTGTGGAACCTCAAAACTAGTTAGTTCGGAAAAAAAGCCTCTAGTTAGCGTGAGTAGAACGCCTTTCAGCTTTTAATAGGCCATTAATGAACATAAAGAAGTTTGCGGAAACAAATAGACAGGTTCTCGGCGGTCATGCGCAACAATGAAGCCCAGCGTAGGACGTTTATGGATTAGATGGACTGACGATATAATTAAAAATATTAAGATCCCAGGCACGTGCTGGATGCAGGCCGTTTCCAACCGGCCTTGTTGGCAATCCAGTGGACCTCCTACGACTGATGGATGGATGATTTGCAAGTGTGAGCTGCGTAGGTACGCGCCGGCTCCAATTTGCATGTTGGTGGATACGATATCAGAAGGCTGAAATAATTATTGTTTGCAAAAAACAGCATGACCGACTTCACCCGTGTACAGAATTCGCGAATATTTCGCACGGATCGATGAAAATTTTTCAGAATATTGTTGATTTATCAAAAATGGCTCAGCCGATTTCGATAAAATTTAAATGGGACCAATTTCGAAGTATATTCTTTCCAATAAAAAAAGAAATATTGAAATCGGACTACTATAAAAAAAATTATGCGTTGAAATGGAACTATGGAAATTTACGTGGTTTTCACACGTGGTTTTGCGGTCGAATGCGACCGAAACTATAGTCGTTACGACTATCCCTACGCGTGAGTTTAGTGCCGTTATATATAGTATAAAATGCGTTGATATACATAAAAAAATTTTGACGCGTCGAATTGTATACCTTCTCCGGTTGGTTCGTCGGTCAAAAAATCAGCTGTTTCATACATTTTGTCATTCCTGATTCCTGAGTTGAGATTTTGTGTTATTTTTTCGAATACCGTGTAGCCTCGTTGTTCATATAATGGTCTGAATCGTCCTTTCTTTGCTTAGTATTTCTATGCTATGCGAATAACTCGGTGTGTATGAAAATCGGTAGGTATGTGAATGTTTTCTAGCCTAAATTATCTAACGATTCTAAATCAACGTTTTCTAATTTACCCAAAAACTCACAGTTTTTTTTTCTTATTTTTTGGTGCCACCGTTCGAAACCAGTTCAGTTCAGATAGCTAGTTACACACGCTAATTTACTAAAATACAAGTAAAATGTAGAAAAGCCTTGGCTCGGCCCTCAGACAGAACCACTAGCCTTCACCAGAGCAATCAGACGTACAATCGTGAGCGGATGTCGCGACCGTCGCAATTGCCGCAATGAGATCATGGGCGACATCCTGCGCGGGCGACGGTACCGCCGGCGGCGGCGGCAGATCTGACTGGACAAGACAATGAGTTAACCTAATCAGGTGCGGAGTTTTGGGCTCGGTTAAGTTGGGCTAAGTTAATTTAATTTCCACTATTTACCTCGCGTGAGACTTTCGTGTAAGAAATCCCGATGTTAGGTTTCTAGGCTCCTAATTAATCTTTACCTAAATTTCGATTGGATTGGAGAAATCTATCCAAAATCTTCAGTACAGTAGGTAATAATTTAATTCGATTGGAAATTGCGCAGAAGAGTTTTAATGAGACGCAGTAGAGTCAGCGCGCGAAATTCTATTTTTCTTGTTTTTTTATAACATTTATTACTGAACTATTCAGCTTGAATTTACGAAAACTATAATTATTTGCGGCAATAGCTTCCATCAAATTATTACGACCACTTAAATTATACTGGTGATTTTCATCGAAATTTGGTTAATTCAACATTTTTTTGTTAACTGTGTAAGTATTATATTGGTTTTTGGAGTATGAAAATTCATTGCCGCCAAATTAGTTTTCAGAAACAAATAATTGGAAAATACCCAAAAAATAACTGGCGTTGGTTCTTAATAAAATAATTAAGAAATTGTACGGTTTGTTTCTGAAACAAAAATATATCTACCATCACTAGAGCAGATACTCAAAAACTATTTTATTTTATCAAATAAGTAAGTACTCATATGAGATACTAAAATACCTAAAAGATCATAGTTGACGACATCACGTAGGTATCAACTTTTAGAGTTTAAATCTCTATTACAGGATAAAAGGCATAATAACTGTGATCTATTTTGTGGGTGCGCTTGACATTGGGTTGGATAATATAATAGATTGAACCTTGACTATAGAGCAATATAAATATAGGTACGTCTACATACTTGTTGTGTAAGACAACTCTCTCATTATTTTATTAGCGCAGATTTTAGACAAGTAATATAGATACTTCAGAGCAAATAAAAAATCAAGAGAGAATGTTGTGAACAAACAAGTGAAGCCAACCAAAACCACGCCTCGCCGTTTACAGACAATTACACACACATCCACGTACAACGAAACTACGCCTTGGCTTGTCAGTCGAACTATAGCGGCGTAACACCGACGCACTCACACGTGTTTAAAAAACCGGCCTCACTTGACTGTTCAACTACGTTATTTCTTGATTTTTAGGGTTCCGTACCTCAAAAAGAAAAAAAACGGAACCCTTATAGGATCACTTTATTGTCCGTCTGTCCGTCTGTGTGTATGTCAAGACTCTTTATCTCGGGAACGCGTTAAGATATCGAGTTGAAATTTAAACTGTATACGTATATCTATAGTTTCTTGCAGTTGTGTAGAAGATAAACTTCTCAGTTATCGTATAAAAAAGTGAGAGCCGTTTATGTCGTAAAAAACCGCATATTTCGACACTCACAAAAATCAAAACCTACAGGGTACTTCCCGTTGACATAGAACTGTGAAATTTGGCGAGAAGCATTGTCTCAGAGTACACATATAGGATTTAATCTGAAAACTGTACATATTTATTTAAATCACAAAAAAAATTTTTTTTTTTTTTTTTATTATAATAATGACAATACTACACTACTACTACATAGAAAGCAATTGGATCATCCACAGACCTTTGAAGGTAAAAAAATAGGGTATCAAAATTCACAAAATATGGGTTCAAAATTCAAACTGAGTAAATCGTATCATTTAAGGTATCATATAAAATAACTTCATTAGCACATGCTAAAACAGGTTTTAATTATTTTAACAATGTGTTTGTACGGAACCTTTGATGTGCGAGCCTGATTCGCTCTTGTCCGGTTTTTTTATTTGCTCTGAGTATAGATACATTACCCAGACCCGAGCTCAGTTGCAGTTTGGTGGATTCATGCATAATATTTTCATCTCCGGGTAGAGTGATGTAGGTTAGGGAAAGATGTTTTTCTGCACCAAAAAGTCAGTCTTGTGAAAATCCGAAAATAATATCCAACAATCTCATTGGTGCCTGGGACTAGGATTTGAACCTATGACTTTCGTGATTCTAAGACGTATATTAGTCACTCATTTATTGGACGAAAACCAAACAGGAAAAAATATATCATACACTTACTTACAACTATGCTATTCTACATTTTTGACACAAGTTTTAGGTACAAACCGATCCTACATCAGCGTGGCTATGCCATCACTGCGTCCTTCTCTGAGAAGACCTTGGACCTTATTTGTTACTATGTATGTCATCGTTCTTTTCTTTCAGCCAAAATCTGCCTATTCTACTTCATATTCTATACGGCACTCGCGATCCTGGTGGCCATCTGTATGTGGACCTTCCTCCAGCTGCTCGACGCGCGGCAGCCGAAGTGGCAGCTCAGCAGCAGCATCATTGGCACTAACCCTGGGCTGGGCTTCCGGCCCATGCCACCAGAAGTTGCTAGTAGCGTCATCTGGTACAAGGGGAACGACCCTGGTAGTTACAAGTTCTGGGTGAAGGAGCTGTCGCAGTTCTTAAACGGTGAGTTGTTATGCCTATGGACAGTACGATTCCTAAAAAAATTCCGACTCCTGACACCAGAAGTAGCTGGTAGCGCCATTTGGTATAAAGGAAATGACCCGATCAGAAGTGCATTGTGGGTTTATAACGAGAAAGAGCCGAAGTGGCAGCTTAGCAGCATCATGATTAACTATCTCTGGGCTGGGCTTCCGACCCATGCCGCCAGATGTCTACTGGCGACTTCTGGCGGCATGGGTCGGAAGCTCATCCCAGAGATAGCCAATAATGCTGCTGCTAAGCTGCCACTTCGGTCATCATCTGGTACAAGGAGAACGACCCTTGCAGTTACAAATTCTGGGTGAAGGAGCTATCGCAGTTCTTGAACAGTGAGTTATTATGCCTATGTACAGTACGATTCCTAAAACATTTCCGACTTATGACACTACGTAGTTGACAGCGTCATCTGGTAAAAGGGGCATGATCCTAGCAGTAGGTTATTAAAGGTTTATAACGAAGTGGCAGCTTAGCAGCAACATCGGAACTTTTCCCGGCTTGGGCTTCCGGCTCATGCCGCCAGGGTTCGCCAGTAGCGTCATCTGGTACAAGGGAGGCATCTACAAGTTTTGGGTGAATAAGCTGTCGCATTTATCAAACGGTGAGTCATAAAAATTACCTAGATACTCCCACCATCTTTCTTAATTTGGTAGGCACTAGTAATACTGCTACATATACCTACATACATTTCCTGTGGGTAGTTTTGTTGAATCAGATAAAGTACTAAATTACTTTCTATTTTCTATTTAACCTTATAAAAGTTGACATAATCACGCTCATGTTATTATTCTTACCATGCTTCAAAATAAACCACCTTTTTAATGTTCTTGTGCAGCTTACAAACGAGACGGCAAGAAAGCTGGCGCCGTCCAGAACAGCCACACGTGTGACTTCCAACTGCCTCCTCCCGCTGCTGGCAAGGTATGATATTAGAAGAAGAATATTAGAAGAAGTTGAAATATAATAGAAGATATAAAGAATTCTTAAAATACTTTCAAAACACAAGTTGTTTGATACAATCTAACAGCGTTACTGAGGGGCATAAAATGACGCAGGCTGCAACTGGCGCAGCATTCAGTCACGACTTCTGTTGATGCATTACTGGTCACCATGGTCGTTGGTTCATAGCTTAGTATCGTCGTCATCAGCATATAAAATAATAATTGAGCTAGACTTTTTGAAAATTAAAATATAGTTAGTAATGTAGAGCATGAAATAGAGCAAGAGTAAATCAGTTACGACTGTTACGAGTCGTGCTACCCACAAACACAATTGTTAAGTTTCAATTTTGAATACTGATCTTTTACAGGTTTGCGCTGTAGACATCAGCTCACTCGGCCCGTGCGTGGAAGACAACCACTTCGGTTATCACAAGTCCACACCCTGCATCTTCCTGAAACTGAATAAGATCTACGGCTGGACGCCCAACTTCTACAACAGCTCCGACAACCTGCCGCAAGCCATGCCCGAGGACTTGAAGGAGCATATTAGGAATACTACGGCTTATGATAAGAATTTCGTAAGTAACATTTAATACTTGGCAGGGTTAATTACGTTGACTCCTAATTTATCTAAAGGTGAGTTGGTGGTTGGAGAGTTGATGAGTGGTAATCCTGGAATCTAGATGGAGTCATAGAACCATATTTTTATGAAATTCTCCTTAATAGACAGGGTTATTTCTAATCAATTAGCATCCTTTTAGGAGCTTATTCTGGACATCTAAACTAACAACTTTTGTGCTGCGGCTTTTGTCAAAACTCAAAAAAAAACAGTTTGCCTCAATTTAAGGTTGCCTGGCAGAGATCGCTATCAGCGATAAGGCCGCCCTGTTTATGTATCTTTGTTCCTTTATTTTGTATATTTCTTGGTGTGCAATAGTTTATCTATCTATCTATCAGATGTTCCATACATTTTGTCGCGGATACGATATTTTTCTAAGGAACAATAATTTTTTTTTTTTAGTTTAGTTTAAAAGGATGCTAATTAATTAGAAATAACCCTGTATATCTGCTGTGGAATTTAAATTATGCTTATTTTCTATCGTATTAGCCTAAAAGTAGACAATAAATCCAGTGTGGAATAGGATCTACACTCGAAAGGCAAATTTACCAAGCTAAACACATCAATATGAAATTTAAAACACAAAAAATGCCAAGTCGATGGCTAAAGTCGATGGCTTTTAGATGTTTTGTCATATTTAAATCAGCATATGGGTTGTTGTATTGCCTGAAATATAAAGATATTATATTTTATTCATTTATTTTAATCCACTTGTATATGCTTACGTCGAATTTTTCTGAGCGTATCCCAGTTTCTTACTATATTTGAAGACTCCACGGGAAAAACAAGGAATATGTCAAAATAATATTGATTTCTGGGTGATAATGCCATCAATATAACCATCTGCAGGGTACTAGGATGGCAATATCACCCAAAAATCGATAAAATTTTGACATTCGTTGTTTTTCCCTGTAGCCTTCGTTTCGTTTCTTTCATCAAAATGTGCTATGAAAATCCGTACCTACTTACTCGTATACCTACTACAGAATTGCGAACATTGTAACTTCTACTTTTATTTTTGTTATACCGTTTCTAGTTAAACATGGTGTGGGTATCGTGCCAAGGGGAGAACCCGGCTGATGCGGAGAACATCGGCCCCATCCAGTACCTGCCGCACCGGGGCTTCCCCGGATACTACTTCCCGTACACCAATCAGGAAGGCTACCTGAGTCCTGTGGTCGCTGTGCATCTGCAGAGGCCTAAAAGTAAGTTTCTGGATCATTAGTTCTGAGTTTGAGAATTACTAAACGCCAATAACGCTGATGATGCATTAGTTTATTTTTAATCGACTTCCAAAAAGGAGGAGGTTCTATGTTCGTCTGTATGTACCTATTTTTTTGTGTATGTTCATCGATATTTTCGCCAATTGTGAACCGAATCAAAAAATATTTTAAGTTCAAAATGGTCTCTCAAGGTCCCATTTCATTTTTATCGAAATTGGCCGAGCCGTTTTTGAAAAATAAAAAAAAAATAAAGTCTCACGTCACAAATCCTATGGTCGTCGCAAGTATCCCCGTGCCGTACTTAGAACTCTTTTACTTATGAATTAACAAATTTCCGATAAAACAGAAAGTTGCTTCCGTCCAGCGTGTTCTTGTAATATAGGTATAAACCAGATAGTCTATCTACCCTGGCTGTGGATACTGTACTTTACGGCCTCACTAGCTGTTAGCATACCAGCATTTTAACCAACAATTGACTAACTATTTATTAACCGCATTGTGTTCCAGCCGGCATGCTGATCAACATCGAATGTCGCGCATGGGCCAACAACATCAAGTACGACCGACACGAAGGCATGGGCAGCGTCCACATCGAGATCATGATAGAGTAGACTAAAACTGTGAGCGACTCCGTAAAACTTCATAGGTAATACCAATGTCTATAGAAATAAGAAGATTTGTCACCTCAAAGCCATCCTAATGAACAGAACTGACAATTGCCCGTATCTATTTACTAACACACAGTACCCATAGCCTGATTAGAACAATATCTAAATAAATAGGTAAGTCCTAAAATACATAGTTTTCAGGTCTGGTAATAGAATTGTAGATCATTGACAATGGCTTTTTCTAAAATCTCTGTGACCTCACGCGTCTGATTTGGAACATTTTTAGAGATAAAGGATTAAAATTTTGGCATCAGTCTAATTTTTTTACCTAACCTTTGTAAATTGTTTTAATACTTATTCGTATTTACTATTTTGATTAAGTATCTTGCCTATATTCATTTATAGGTAGGTGCTTATAATACGGTTTACCAATGATTTTTACATTAAGCTTTATCAACATCTACACAATGAGGATCAAAATATATTGTAAAATCTCGAAGTATTTTGTGTTGTGATTGTGAAATAAATGGTCATATTTGGCCACTTCTCTAATGTATATCGTTTACCAAAGAACGACGTATGTTGTAGATATAAAATTAATGTTTAGAAAGTATGTTGGTGCTGAGTGAGATTGTAATATTAATTTATTTCAATAAATGTAGATTTTCGAAGCTTTTACATTTTTTTACTAACTAGGCCTTGCGGTTTTACCATAGTTATATTCAGTTCCTTTCCTTTAGTTCAGATCTATGATCGGGGGCCTAAATATTTCTTTCTTTCTTATCATTTAGATCTTTAGTTATTTTATTTCTTTCATTAGAATTTCTACCTTTAGAATAAGCTAATATATGATTAAAGAACGATAAAAACATCCAGAATTTCTGTAATTAAATGATCCATTAACAAAATACACACATCATAAAATAAGTAGGGCTTACGTCATCAAAAAACTGTAAAAACTCTACGATTGGTCTTATTTCCACACTACTTACTAAAACACTGTAAACACACGTGGCACAACAGCTAACATCGATCACAACTTACAATCTATGAGATAACCTGGTTTTCAATATAGTTTCTGAAACGTACTTGTCACTGAAAATTTACTTTACCTTTGTCAAAGAGCATTTAGCAAATGTCAAATTTTCAAGACTGCAGCGGGCCGCTACAGAAATCCGCGACTGTTTTGACTACTGCAAAGATGGGAAAGCACCTGTAATTATCTTATTACTTCCTATTTTTACCCGATGTAAGCCAGTGGCCACATAAAGGCCTTTGCTTTATGCCATGCCGCGGTACCGCTGATGATGATATCATTAAAGAGTAGAGAACAAAAAAAATACTGACATGTTCTTTTCTCAACTTGCTTCGGTTAAATCACACAGTATACTATCTATTTAAGAGTACGTTTCAGAATCCACTAGCAAAAACCAGTATAAATTGGTCCTTGGTTCAGTCAATCATGATCTCCATATGCGTGGAGCCAATGCGGTCCTTGAGGCTGTCCGTGTAGACAACGTTGCGGGCCCACGCGCGGCAGCGGATGTTTATTATCACGTGCACTGCAACACACAAGGTGGAAAATTATGAATACCATTCATCCATCTGTAGGATCTGTAGCCATAGGACGTCCACTGCTGGACATAGGCCTCCCCTAAAGATCTCCAATAAGATCGATTGGGGCGATAGCAGCTTGCATCCAGCGGGATTCTGCGGTATTAAGGCCATCCGTACGCTGCGGTACGCGGTACGTGGCACGAGTCGAACTTTTCGACCCTATAGATCATCAGCCCTCCGTGCTATGTACTCTGCCCACTGCCATTTCGATTTGCCTATCCGCTGGGCTATGTCGGTAACTTAGCTTTTTCTACGGATCACCTCATTATAAATATACCCTACCACAATATACCTGCCTACTCCAAGTGCGTAAGTACCTAAGTACTAATATAGTTAGAAATCATCAATTACCATCCAACTAGCCAACAAAAAATAACCGCATCAATATTCGACCATTCGTAAGGAAAGTGTTTCTTCGAGGACTATATTTGGTAATTCCCTCAGCGGTCAAGTACAATGACTCACACTCAGTGATGACCAACTGCGTGATAACGTAGAGAGAGTAGGTTTTTTCCAGGTACGGTCAGCACCGCAGCTGGCTAAAGCTCTTAATCCTTCTTGGTCAAGTAAAATTACTCACATGTTAGCTTGACAAGCTGCACGGCGACGATGAGCCTGAGTTAGCCCGGAGTGTTATCGCAGAGTAAATAGGTTTCTTCCAGGCCAGGAAATGGTCAGCACCGCAGTTGGCCAAAGCTCTTAATCGTTCTTGATTAAGTAAAATAACTCACCTGTAGGCTTAACAAGCTGGACTGCGACGATGACGCTGAGGTAGCCCGGAGTATTGTCGTAATGGAAGTAGGTCTCTTTCAGGCCAGGGAATGGTAAGCATCGCAGCTGGCTAAAGCTCTCAATCCTTCTTGATCAAGTAAAATGACTCACATGCAGGCTTGACCAACTGCACGGCGACGATGGGGCTGAGGTAGCCCGGAGTGTTGTCGTAAGGGAAGTAGGTCTCCTTCAGGCCAGGATATGGCCAGTACTTCAGCGGGCCCAGGTTCTCCACGTCAGCTGGCCGCTCACCCATACACGACACCCATACTTTACGGCGCTGAAATCACACAGAACAATATTTGAAGGAATTATATTTTATAAACATTTCTATATTATGTGTATATTTGCAATCATGAAAAAGTTACTTCAAAAAGCTACAATAATGTAAATTATGTAATTTATGTCGTTATACAAATCAAATGTCATTTTTATGTGGATCACGATTATGTCTATCCATTTGTAATGCAAATGAGTGTCGGAAATTACACCAGTTTACATTAATATTTATTTGTGAGAAAAAACTTAATCCTCTAGTATTCACAGCCACAATGATGGAAACAAACAGACTTTGGATCGAGTCTTTCACTTACTTCTTGAGGTGTCTTCGTGGAATTGATATACTCTAATATCTCATTTGGCATGCCGTCGGGTAAGTCGCCGGGGTCATCATAGAATTCAGGATTCCAGTCATATAACTGAAATGAAAGTGAAATAGCAATTGAACAAAAGGTCATGAAAGTAAACTACTTGGTTCAATTGAAGTCGATTTACATGACTTTAGCATTTTTGAGAGTTAAGATTTCTATCTAGATTTTAACAGTTCCTTTGTGTGGTACCTACCTGGTTATGGTAGTTGTGTTTTAGTCATCGACTTCATGAAATCAGAGGGTATGTACCTCTTTTTAGCTAGACTATGAGGCAGGATATTTTGTTAGAGTCCTGTACAGTAGCCCTAGTAGCCTAGTGTCACTGTTGACAGCGCACTATCATCTCTTCGACTTTGGAGGTTTCGTATATGCAGATAATGGAAGAGAAAAGAGGAATTCCGGTCTACTGGGGACCTTCTAGCGTACGCCACACACATCTGGAGTGAGGTCATGGAGAAGCACGGGGAGGCGTTGGCTGTCTCTTTGGACATTTCCAAGGCTTTTGATAGGGTCTGGCACGAGAGCCTTATTGGCAAGCTTCCATCTTACGGCCTGCCTGCTGATTTCTGCACATGGATATCAGATTTCTTGAGGAATCGGTCGATACGAGTTGTCGTTGATGGCTGCTCGTCAGACCAAATGGCTATCAATGCCGGTGTTCCTCAGGGGTCTGTGCTCTCTGCGACACTCTTCCTACTGCATATCAACGATCTGCTTAAGCCCGGGATCTTTGGGTACGCAGATGACAGTACAGTCGTGGAGAGCTACACATCCGATGCAGGAACCAGCGGGCCACAGATCGAGTTATACAGAGAGGCTATGGTTGAACGGCTCAACTTGAGTCTGCAGGCGGTATCCGACTGGGGTGATGCTAACCTGGTCAAGTTTAATGCCACAAAGACTCAGGGCTGTCTGTTTTCGGCCAAAAAGAGACCCTTTCAATTGTCTCCCGCTTTCCGTGATGTCTCTGTTCCGGTAACTGACAGCTTGGAACTATTAGGCGTTTCACTCTCATCTTCTCTTAACTTTGGCTCTTACATAGAGTCCAAAGCCCAATTAGCCTCCAAAAAACTTGGTGTTCTCTCTAAGGTGAGACGGTATTTCACACCTGAGCAACTGCTTTGTCTTTATAAAGCACAAGTCAGGTCTTGCATGGAATACTGCTCTCACCTTTGGGATGGCTCTGCCAAATATCAACTGGAGGCTCTGGAGTCGATTGAGAGGCGAGCCAAGAGGCTGATTGACAACGACACCTTGACTAAGACGCAGCTGCAAAGTCTTGAGCATCGTCGCAAGGTAGCGTGTTTGTCGGTCTTTTACCGGATACACTTCGGAGAGTGCGCCCAGGAGTTGCACAATCTGGTCCCCCCTGCCCCTTTCTTCTATCGTACGGCTAGACGGACGAGACCAAAGCGTCACCCTTTTATGGTGGACATTCCGCGCGTTAGAACCAAGCGTTTCGAATCCTCATTCCTCATACGAACAGCCGGAATGTGGAATGCTTTGCCTGGGTCTGTCTTTCCGTTAAAGTACAACGTGAGTGTCTTCAAATCCCGAGTAAATAGGTATCTTCTAGGTAAGCGTGCTACACCCTAGACCGCACATCTGCTTAACATCAGGCAGTGTGTAGTCAAACGCAAACCTATTCGAAATAAAAAAAAAAAAAAAAAAAAAAATCTATACTCACTTTATTCAGTTTGACGATGATGCAGGGAGTTTTGATGGACTACCTGTAGACGTTCTCCCGCGAGCACGGTTCGAGCTGGCTGGTGTTAAGGACGCACACCTCGTTCTACGGAGGTTTCAGGTATCTTTACTCACTCTATTCAGTTTGACGATGATGCAGGGAGTTTTGTTGGAGTACCCTGAGAACACGGTCCCAACTGGCTGGTGTTGAAGACGCACAACTCTTTCCGCGAAGACATCAGGTGTCTATTATCACTCTATTCAGTTTGTCGTTGATGCAAGGACTTTTGTTGGAGTACTTGTAGTTGTTCTCCCGCGAGCACGATCCGAGCTGGCTGGTATTGAAGGTGCACTCCTCGTTGCGCGGAGGTTTCAAGTCTATACTCACTCTATTCAGTTTGACGATGATGCAGGGAGTTTTATTGGAGTACCCGTAGTCGTTCTCTTGAGAACACGGTCCCAGCTGGCTGGTGTTGAAGGCGCACACCTCGTTCCGCGGAGGCTTCAGATCGCCACACTCGTGCTGGTTCTCGCCACCACCCATCAGAAGTGACTTGTTGTGGTATGCTGGAGGTGGAGATAAATATGTACTGTTCTTATTCTGATGATCGAAATGGCACATCTACTATCACCGCTGAATATCTCGTTTTGGTTTTTCGGTCTCAGCGAACAAGAATCGAATCGAATGAGACGAGTCGAATAATGTTTTTGGAATTTAATGTACGGACTTTTATATTACTGATTTTCGGTGGAAGTAAACACCATAAGGATAACTTATGCTAAACTACCTACTATTGTTTTGTGACATAGCCTATTGTATACTTATGTCTGTTTGAAGAAGAAAGACCAAGCCTGTATCAAAGCCAGCGTGACATGATCCAATCGCTCTTGGAAGGTAAGGTATGCCTATCATTTTACATCTTCAACACTAAACTTAAAGTTGATACGACAAATAACATTATGGATACTCACGAGCAAGAAACTTATCAATATTATCGACGTATTTCTTGACTTGACTGGCGTTATCGGCGTGGTACCAGATGAGAGCACCCTCGTCCATAATCAAAGGCCTGTGGCCCATGCCTGGGTTATTCCCTGGAAAGGAAAACATATTACTTAATGTACGCGTTAAAATCTTGAAATTTTTTTCCTCGACAATATTATTCTAGGCGTTCCATCACTTTGAATTATAAAGAAAAAGTGTTCCTTATTTTGGTTCGTATATTTTTCTGTTACTGGACTGTAGTTCCGAAGTTAGATTATTCATAAAGAACTAAAATGACAACAGAGTTCAAAGAATTAGCATGTTGAAGTGGTAGTGGGCTGGCCTCATTTTTAGAAGAACCGATATAATTGCTGCGGCAGACAGAGTATAGAATAAAGACCGCGTAAGGACAAACGTAGAATACCCAGCGTGTCCAGCAGGTAGGGAGGTTGACAAATTGGTTACGGGTTGTAGAAGATTATGCTTTGCGGTTTTCTTGAGAAAAGGGCACTGCCCAACAGTAGACTATAGTCCGACCTTTTAACTCAGTCCTCGCCTGCGCGAGTACAGGGGCGCGGGGGTAGACGACAAAGGGGGAGAGGGCGGGGTGGGATCCCTCCGCCCGTACCTGTCTCAGTCCCCTTTGTCGTATACCTCCGTGCCCCTGTACCCGGATTCGGATTCGGAGTTAAACGGTCGGATTATAACACAAAACAGGCTGATGATGATTATGACTTGATGACTATGTTTATAACTCATCTCTAAAAGCCTTAAATTCAGAAACAACTTAGAAAAAATGAGTTCTTTTACAAAAAAATACAACAATCATATCGTCCAAGAGTAAATCTAAAACTGTTTGGAGCTTACATTAAAACGGTAGAGTACACAAGAGTATGCGATGTAGAAAATGCCATTACATAGTATTGTTATTTCAGTAACTGGCTCGGTGACGCAAGGCCCATTTATCCGGAGAAGTAAGAATGGGCTCCACCTCGTCGTAAACTCGAGCACCGTGGATAACAGCTTCCTAAAATGAACTCCAGACGTTAGACTACGCTGGGAGTTATAAAAAATGGCTGACGAAATTGTACAAAATAATAACTGTTGTTTTAACCCCTGTAGAAAAAAGTGGGGTGCTACAAATGTGATGTGGGTGTCTTGATATTTATGTAGGTAAATATGTGTACGGGTGGACACTGACGTCAAACTGTTTATGTGTGCCTTTTTGTGAGTTTTATACCTATTCTCCAAAACGCATAGAACAGAAGAACTTCTCTTCTGTGCCAAAACAAGTGGACTAGTTTTTGTAGGGCTTTTTTTTTGAAAGCTATTAACATTGAGATCATTCTGGGCCCTTCAATTATTATTAAAGTTAATCTTAAATGCATGACTTTTCAAAATTTCGATTTTTTATTTATTTTACAGAATTAATGTACTGCCAATGCTGGTTTCAGTCCACAAATAAAACAAATAAAAAAAACACATTGGGTTTGTAGACTCTTGGCAACAAAAAACTGTTGTCGAGATTTAAGTTTCTTAATTTTATCCGCGCCACTACTGAAGTCCGCCGATAAAAATTAGAACTAAGTTTTAAACTAACTTTTCGGGTTTAATATTATTTTATTGTTTTGATGACTTATCCGATTATCCATAAATTTGACTGCAGACAAATTCGGCTCGTAAGTGTAAATCATACTTAAAAAAATGTAAGTATCTGGAAACTGGGATAGAAGTGTCTCGTTTATCGGACTTCAAGCGAAGTCTATTCAGGCAGGGTGAAGTATGGTGTCCGGTTGTCAGTGGTGGCGAGTAGGCCATACCTACAGATCGACCATACGATAGTATCATCCAACCATCAGCCGTAGGACGTCCACTACTGGACATGCCTCCTCTATGGATTTCCAATAAATCAGATTTGAAGTGGCCTGCATTCAGCTCGTTCCTGCGATCTCAATGATATGTCAAGTCCACCTAGCAAGTGGACGTCCTACGCTGCTCTAGCTGGTCCGTGGTCTTAATTCGAGAACGGTACGGCCTCATCAGCCATTTCCCTGCGTCTACTTATCCCTAATTCGATCTCGCAGAGAAACTCCGATCCTAGCCCGCTTCATAGCACGTAGGGCTATCTTGAGCTTATCCAATAAGGCCCACAGTATAAGACCACTTCTTAGTTTCATATGTCATCACTGGCAGAACACAACTGACGAAAACTCTCGACTTAGGTATGTCTGACGAAAAGACGTCACGCAGCTTTCCGAACGCTGCCGAACGATAATGATGGTGAATTGAATAAACTTACCAATAATAGAGTCAGCGAGGGTGAAGTATGGTATCCGGTCATCCATGGTAGCGAGCAGACCGCACATGCAGATGGAGAAGAAGATGATGATGCAGATGTACATCACCAGGTAGATCAGCCCGATTACACCTGGAACAGATAATGAAGACAGTCAGTGATGGTATTATTTTATCGACAATCGACATCAAAAAAGGAGGTTACCAATTCGTTTTATATGTTATTTTATGTACCTATAAGTTTAGGTACACGATTACTTCGCCAATGATAATCCGATTTTTGATCATTATTTTTGTGTTTGGTAGATCATACTTAAAATCGGCTCCGCTGTTTTTGATAGATAAAAAATATTCAAAAATTATTTTATCTTTAGAATCTCCTGAGAAGCTAGAAACTGCTCAAATTTCCACTTCACGTCGCCGTCGACATACAAATTTGATATTGCGCAACGACTCATCTCGTGTTCAGACGTTGATTCGACTCCATATTTATTTATTGTTTCTTTCAAAGCATTGCGACAAACCTGCTTGCCATAACTATAATCCCACCGCTTAACTAAGTCCTCGCCTAAGCGGTACAAATTGCAAATGCAACTGTATTACAATGAATGAGTACCTAAATAAGTACAGTAGGTATTTAGGCCGAATCTTACATCTTGGCGGCTTTCACTAAATGCTCGGATAACCCAATCCTGAAAACTTGAAGCTCACTTAACAGCGCGATAATTCGGTTACTTGCCGCTTGTAGCAATACCACAGCCGGGGTCTCGGAGCCCGCACCTGTCCCTTTTGTCGTCTCTCCCGGCGCCCCTGTAGCAGGCAGGCGCAGTACGCAGGCGAGGACTAAGTTAAGCGGTAGGATTATAACCAATAATGATGGAGACCTAATTATCCTTGTCGTTGTATCAGGGAATCCTCCTAGGGGGCTATGAGTATGAGAATAAATAGAAATAGAGAGAGAAAAAGCAAAGTCACGCTACTAAAACAAATAGCATTAAAATATATGCTCAATAATTCGTTGTTATATTAGTTATCACATGAACCATTAGGTACTGTTAGCACTACCAGTTATCACGTATTCAGCCGCGATTCCCACCGTACCTGACAAAGTTATTGTAAGTGATTTCAGGGCAATAATGGCGTTCATTACTCATTATCACCCTCGGCACGACATAATAGAGGCGCTAATGTCGTGGTAACGACTTCTTTGTCGCTCATAGAGGCGCTGTGTCCTCAGAAACAACGTGGTTATGAAAACTAGCTAGTGATTGTACTTCATTCGTTCATTTCAGTCGTTGATTCAGTATGTCACCCCGTCTAATATCTATAATCCTTTCCTCTCTTAATCAGGTTGCCTAGAAGAAATTGCTCTAAGCGATAAGACCGCCGGTTATCGCACTTTTTTTATTATATTGTACTCTTTTATTGTTATTTATTGTCGATTGATTGAACAAAAAAGCGTTTCTATTCTATTATATGTCCACTTCTGGACATAGGCTTCTTTAATAATAGCCGCTACCAACCGATCTTATTGGAGATTGTTAGGGGAGGCCTATGTCCAGAAGTGGACCTCCTATGACTGAAAAGAAGAAAGAAGAAGGACATACTAAAGCAAAATCCTCGTGTCGAAGCTTAGACCTTGTTTCGCTTCAGTCAACTAAAGAGTACTACAAATGGTCTGCCATTAGATTTACGAATAATCATAGTAAATTTATGTGCATCAGTAAAATGTTTACAATTTCAGCTAAAGATAGAGGTTTCCTCGAATGTCTGCCTTTACAATAAACAAACATTAGGAGCAATTAAACACGCTCGTAATTTATAATTACACATTTTACGATTCATTCATAGCGTATAGCAACTATGTACAGATTTTACTGCAAATAACTGTATTACAATGAATGAGTCCGTAAATAAGTATGGCACTTAATGTAGCTTTTTATATTGAGACCATCTCTGAAAACGCTATAAAATTTATCTATTCTTCAGAGTCATCAAGAACTGGTGTACTAAGCTATGTACTAAGGAGAGGGTGTGATTTAGTCCGTCATTATAAACCACTTTTTCTATGGGCAGAACCGGAATTCGAGAAATAAAATCAGCTGTCCATTCAGTTATAAATTCATCTCATCATTCATTTTGTCGATTTACAATTTTCGAGAGAGAAAGGTGACGTCCACGAGTGGTATATTATTCAGAGAAAAATCGAACATACATAATTTGAAAGCTTCATTTTTGCTTCATGAAAAATAATAATACAGCTTTGTATTTTTTCTAGTTTAGCAATAATAAAGTGCTTCTATCGTTATTTTACTTGCATTCGTAGCTGATTCTTCCACATACAAAAATTAAGCGTAATTTGCTAAAAAATAATTATACCTACCAGGGTGACCAGTTAGTAGGTACAATGTGACAAAAACACTTAAAAACTGTGTCTAATTGGTAAAAATGCTTCTATTAAACAATTTGGAAGTTACTTAATCAGGGTTGATAGAGATAAACTACCTATTGAGCCAAATAAATATTTATTTTTTCTAATAAATTCAAAATTAATTTTAAAAAAAATCGGAGGGCTCTTTTTTGTTTTTAACTGTTGTAATAGACTCAGAAAAATATGAACTTTCTTGAAATGTAACGAGTGTTGTGGTTAGAATTTTTTATTATTATTATACCAGCCTCCATAGATTTTGTGGACATGTCCTTTGTCTGGAACAGCGAATTTCTCTGGAATCCCGGGTTATCCCGTAGTAAAAGTTGTTCATAATGATGTTCTCAATCACTCTCTTGCGGCTTAATATAGGGCAAGCAGATAACTCCGGACGTATAGATTTTTTAAGTCAATGATTTTTTAGAACCTACCTAACCTTATTATTAGGAGCGTCCACTGTTGGATCCACATAAGCTATAACTCTCCTACTGGATTTCTAATAGAACCAACTATATACACCGGCTTGCATTGTGGGGTCAACATAGATGTATGGAAGAAATCACCATGGGTGATAAGGCCGCAATTTCATAACCATATTTTGTCAGATACTTCTTCTTCTTGGCTGTATTCCCATTTTATTTGGGGTCCACCCTTCTAGTATTTTTGCGCCACTCCGCACGGTTGTGGGTTGTCTGTTCATTGGTATTTGTAATTGTCATGTCCAAGTCATTGGTGGACGTCCACGGCCCCTTCTTCTCTCTTCAATGTTTCTCTTGGTCACATGGTCATCATCTCTTCTCATCACATGTCCGTATTTATATTTTGTCATATACGAGTATACGATATATATGTAAATTGTGTTTAATTTTGTTTTAGTTGTTGAAAATAAAGAGTTTTGTCTGTCTGTCAGTCAACGCAAATCAAACCTGGGTTTCTAATCTGATTGTCCACCTTGTGGGTGGATGTGAATTTGAACGTGAACTGTAGTAGTGAATTTTGTAGTAGATTTGAAATTCAAAGTTGATCCCATTGTACAGGTAGTCCTATTAAAAGTATAGTGTACCTCCATAAATAGTATACGGGTGCAAAACATTTGTATAGTATACTAGCTGACCCGGTAAAATAAAGGTAATATTCATCTCGCCATCTGTTAACTGTCAATGACATTTTTTACATGCAGGAACATTTTGTATGGGAAAATTAAATTAATGTTTTTGTTATCTTTATCTTTTATAAATTTTCTCACCGTTTAAACTTTCACAAATATTTCAAGATGAAAATTAGTCAAATCTTTTTAGCCATCCTCGAATTCTAATGTGACTAACAACCACGATTCATTTTTATACATATAGATTTTACAGATATCTTTACAATATAGGTAGGTATTGGTATCTAAATAAAAATCTTATAGCTATCTCATCTTGGATTTTTTACACGTCACCCTTTTGATCTTAGTATATTTGTTAGTTACTAAAAATACGACAGTTACACACTTTGAAAGCTGCCGATGAATGAAAAGGAAAGCCGGTTCGAGAATATTACAATTTCAAACTCTGTAGCGTCAGGCCAATCTCACACGAGGAAACCAACATAAAACCAGATTTCAACGACGCGTTTCAACCAATCGAGTTAGAATATTTTGTTATGAGACCCGTCATATGAGTCCTCAAATAACACAACTTGTCTTAAACAAGTTTTCCATGGCGATACATCCAGTCACATGTACCTGTAGCAGCACGAGTAGTTCAGCCGTTCGTTGTCTGGCTTTCCTGAAGCCCAGAGTGACGTCATATCGGATTTCTTAAAAAGCAAAAGGCAGAGACGAATTACACGATCAGACCGCAGCAGTTTAGGCGGAATTGAAATTGCCTCGTGTGAGATTGGCTTACTTCGTACGTAGGCACATATAACCGAAAATTCAATATATTCATACCGCAAAATGATTGCGTCTACGTCACGCAGTAAAGTTTACGTGTTTCATAAATAGAGTTTTGGCCTCGGCAACAGTACAGTACAGCATATTACTTACTACGCCATAGGGGAAAGCCAATAGGGCATGGCCTTGCGTATATCCTACTTTAAATTAATATAAAAAGTGTTTGCTTATTCAAAAAAATCAGAAATTACTTAAACTTTTTTTAATGGTATAGATTGCACGATTCAAAAAATGCAAGGTAGAGAAACAACAGTCGACTATGGTGTAGAGTTTGTAAATTAAGTGCTTATAGAGTTAAGGCGACTACTCGCCTTATCTCTACTGTTAGAAACTTGGTTCGACATGAGATCTGATGATAACTTAATGATAGTGCGAGCTGCAGTCTCGTCTTTGCAACATTTTACGTGAAAAGGTTTAGGAATGTTTGGAAACCTAACCTGGAAATATTAGGCATTTTTTTTTCTCTCTTGCAGCTCTCTCAATTTTAGGGCGTCATACCTAATACAGAATCATGATTTACCCTACAACGTGTTTGTTCTTTCACTAACACTGTATTTATTAGTTGTTGACAAAAACACGTTGTTACTACAAACATCTATGTAATAAACTCTCGCATACCTACTTGAAAAAAGTAACTTCCCATGTTGATACTCATTGTGAACGCCTCCCCCTCCCAGAGAGGGTGAGTAACTCCCTCGCAGGCTTCATGACAATCAATTAAATACATTGTTGCTATCTGCTAAGTGCGGACGATTTACAGAAGAGGTTTTTGCGTAGCGCTCGTAGCGTAGTTTGACTAGGTGTTTGCCAGCGATCACCGAAATTAAGCAACGTTGCGCACGGTCAATATTTGGATGGGTGACCGCGGGTGGCATCTCGGTTGTTTTAACAGTTTAGCCATGTCAGAGGCTTTCAGGCAGCCTAAAATTCTGACACCAGGGCTAGCCACCCGGCCTATACGAACTTACTTTTGCTGTAGGAGGATACAGTTCTATCTCCTTTGAATCTGGGGAAAACTTTTAGCAGATTCTATACAAGAAAACATTATACAGTTCTGTGTTACAAAATATCTATTTTAGACTTTTAATCGTTCAACGATATCTTCAGTCATCATGAACAGCTGAAATTTCATGTAAAAAATATTAAAAATATATCGGAATTTATTTTTGTCGTATTCAACTAAATGTGAAATAGTTACTGTATCTAGCTGATTGCCTAATATTAGCTGTGTTTTTATCGCAACGTTTTTCAGTAGAAACATGGACATGTGCTTAATTGTATGATTTAAATTACAATTTGGGATATCCAATTAACTTGTAACCGAATGCGGAGCAAAAGCTTTTTCGACCAACTTCGTTCTAGACATAGCATAGTGTGTACAATTGTACAGTCTAGTCAATGTAGTCTAATAGAAGGAGGGAAAAATCGTCCTGGAGACCTAATTTTGAACTTCGCACGGCTTGGACCTTTACGAAACTTGTATGGAGCACTCGCAACTTTCACCGTCTATAAATCTAAGACGTCCACAGACAATATAGAGTGTTCCATACAATCTGTCAAAGTTCCGTATACGTTCCCAGACGTTCGAAATTCAAAATTAGGTCCATTATTTCTAGTTTTCGAAAATTTTCCTACGCTTTACTACGTATACTTAGATACTGCAAATATGTTTGTAGAGTAGGCAGGTAGTTAGGTACTTTCTACAGTCGTAAAGCAAGTAGGTTACCTATACGTGGGTGACGTCATGGCAGAGTAAACAGGCCCTGACCGGCCCGTGCTATTTCGGCCTCACTGGAAGGAATCGATTTGCAAACTACTGCCTACACTCGCTGCACTTACTACACGGGCTTAGTATAGTTACAAATGCGTATTTGTGAGTAATGGCATTGATTGAACGTGGTGAAACTATATTTTTTTTTGCTTTATCACTGCCTACTTTATGTTTCTTCGCGATTTTCACCGAGTGTTTCCCAATCCCAACCTACTTGTACCTATACCAACGTTTTTAATTGTCGCCTGCAGGACGTAGGCCTTCCCACGAAGGGTGATTGGGTCATATCCAAGACACTGGCCCTGTGTGGGTTGGGCTACATGTATGCAAATTTCAAATAATTTTTTTTCAATGTACCTAGGCTTGAGCATTTGGATTATCTTTAGACCTTCAAGGGTCTGTGGATGATCCAATTGCTTTCTATGTGGTAGTAGTGTAGGTAATTTTAGCATACAAAGTAGTATTATAACTTATTGTAGTTAATAAAGGCACTTTTGCCCGTAATATTTTTTTCAATGGACCTATGTTGTTGTAAGCTGGCTCACAATGTTTTCTTTCATTCACCGAAAACCCAACCTACCACTCAATATTATAATGAATAACTGATGATGAACAATAATTTTAACAAAAAGTTATTTTTATAAATTTCATTTCTGAAAATAAAGTTCTGCAATCATCTAAATAAAATGCGTATTAAATAAAATGAAATAGTGAAAATAAAGAATAAAGATGATATCTTATTTATCACGATTTTTTTTGGGGTAAAATTTAAATTTAATTTAAATTGCATGGTAAAGTCCGATAGGTAACTGATAAATTAATGATAACTATTCGAGGTCTATGGTGATAACATAGCCCAATTTTCCAGTAGAGTCAAGTAATTGTTTTATCATTAGACCGCCGGTGATGGTAACAATGTCTAATTACTTATGGCATAAGAGACATAAGGGCGTTACCGAAACTATCATCATTTTTACATTATGTAGGTATCAACTAACTTGACTATTTTGACTAATTATATACAACGACTGCCTCGATGACTCTTTCGTTAGACTCGTAAGTGACCCTGAGTTCTGGATCAAAGATGAGTGGGTTCGATCCCCACCCAGGGCAGATCGTGTGTAAGATGTCCACCATTTTTATTTTTTTATATTAACAACTTCAACAATTATAACTCCCCCCCTCCCTCTTTCTTATGACAGTACAGGCTTTTGTGCGTTTTACCAAAGCATAATTACATAATTATTATTGCGTTTGTGGTTGCTACAACAAGTACCTAATATCACTAACTAGATGGTACTATTTTGCTACACATTTTTAACATCATTGAGACGATATTTGAGCCAACTACAAATTGCGGAACATTGGTACTTACTTACATATGTACATACCTCTACATAGTCACATAAAGAATACATACAAACTGAGTCAGAATATTCCTCCTTTTTGAAAAGAGTTTGATAATATACAATTCAATCATTTTGAATAAAATAACTACGGCTATACACTGTGGCTCACCAGAGCTATCATAAGTGCTGGAGTTACAGCACATTGATATTGATGGAGGCATTAATTTAATGGCCTATTTCGAAGCCACAGTTCTTGGCAATTGCGTATCCACTCATAACCACGTATACCTACAAGTTCCAAAAGATAGGTGTAAATCGCGATGGTTCGCCCCGTAGTATGTACATAAATAAATTTAAACAAACAAAGCACAAGCTCGCTAAAGCAGGAAAGTCGGTGTACGTGAAGGGTCCCGATATTTATAACAAACTGCCCGACGACATAAGAAATGCGGCTTCTATCTCGATTTTCAAAATCAGGCTTAAAAAGTTTCTGATCGGTAAAGCGTACTATTCTTTGAAAGAATATGATAATACCAATACAATTACAACCAACATAAATTAAGTATATTAAATGTACAATGTATCGTACAGAAATTAATTTTACTCTTATGACTTGTGTTTTATGTAATTTAGCACCAATAAAGATCTGTATCTGTATCTGATCAGCTTAAAACGTCCTTCTATAAGACTGACTAGCGATTCAATCAAGACACGTTGCTTAAAAGTCACTTCCGTCTTTCATGATCTCAATTGATACTCACTTTTGCCCGCGGCTTTGCGCGCGTTTATGATCTTTAAGCAATCCCTGAGGAACATTTTATTTGTCCTGAATAAAAAGTAGCCTATGTCACTTTTAATTTTTCAAACCATGTCCATTCCAAAAATCAAGTCAGTCTGTTGCTCCGTTGCTGCGTGAAAGAAAAACACACCAACAAACTCACATTCAGATTTATAACATTAAGTAAGCATACGCGTAGGAAATGCTAAAAGTAGTAGTACCCTAAATAAATATATAACGGTCCACCCTCTTGGCCCGATACTAGGATTTCCTGTGTTGAGGGGTGCCATGAGGCACACTTAAAAATGAACCCAGACAGAGATACCTATTTAAATTGTTCTCGTAAATATCTGTCCGGCTGAGAATCGAACCCCGGACTCTGTACCTACTGAAGGCAAAGGCACCATTCCGCCAGGAGAGTCGTTTGGTTTTGGAGTTGATTTACAAAAAAAATACAAATAATTTAAGTATTACCTTACCATAAAAATCATTTACATAGAACTTATAAATAGGTAGCTATATATATCAACAAGTGCATTGAACAAAACAAACTATATGTAGTTTTGGATTATGTAAGTCTTGTATCTATTAGTAAGTAGTTAATAGGGCAAGTCTATATAAAAATAACTATATGCTTCAGATTTGATGATGATTTTGTGATGATGACGTTATTTCTCTGCGTAACTTGCGTTTTTACTCTAATTATTTTCTTGTGTCTTTCCAAAATCTTTAAAAACTACGATATTTTCATCTACAACCCTGTGAAAATGTATAAAAATAAGTTTAACGTATAGTTTAGTTTACAGAGCACGTTTTGGTTCCGCGTATTTCGGCAGCTATGCATGATTGACCGAGGTTTAAAATACCCGCGCCGACTTGCCGAGCCGTGATTCACGGCAATCACTCACGGCCTAAGCTCATGTAGGCCCAGCTCCTCAGGAGCGGAGCGGAGATGGGCGGGCAAAGCGCAACTATGTGGCCCTCTTGGTGTCATATTTGACCACTTTGAATTTTAATGAATGTGTAGACAATTTACAATTTAACGTTATCAAGGTATCTCTCTCTCTTTACAGTTCCAATTATATTACCGCTCTACAGGAAATTTACTCAGCTTAATTTTAGTAGTATATATATGTTATTCTTCCTACTAAAATTATAAACGCGAAAGTTTGTGAGGATGGATGGATGGATGGATGGATGGATGGATGTTTGTTACTCTTTCACGCAAAAACTACTGAACGGATTAAGATAAAACTTTGCAATAATATAGCTTATATATATCAGGTTTTCCGCTTCCGGTGTGAAAAGTAAACATACGTTGTAGAAAACAGCTCCCGCTATTAAATCATTCTTACCTTTTAAACCAAGTGTGTTCACCACAAAAACTACAATTTTATCATTTGAGGACATTAAAACTGGTCGCAGATATAAACAAAAAGTTAAAAGCAACAAACGAAGTGAAGAAAAAGTTATTACATTGTATCGACTTAACCTCAAAATTGGTGCTTTGAAGTTCGCAACTTATCCATAGACAAGAAACACAAGTAAGACAACTTAGAAAAACTAACTTGACAGATATAGTGTTACCACTCCAGAGATTCTAAAAGTAACTATAATCTGTGTTACAAGATCCTGTCAAAAATTTTCCCGAAAAAATTACAACGAACTATACACCGAAATGGATTTGGAAACGCTACTGATTAGAATTCAAGATCAAATGGACAAACGAACTGTAATTATAACGGAATCTGTAACAAAAAGTGTAATGAAACAATTAGATGAGAAATTCTTAAAATTAGACGAGGAAAATAAGCAGCTAAAACTTGAATATACGACACTGAAAGAAAAAGCAAAAGTTATGGAATCAATTAAAAAAAAGAATAACATTCTTTTATTTGGAATAAAAGAAGAAAAACAGGAAGAAACATGAATGTTACAAAATATTAAAGAAAAAATTAATTCGATTTTTGGGCTAAACATTCAGGACCATGAAATTACCAGCGCATATAGAATTGGAAATAATAGGAACAATATTCGCCCAATTTTGATTACGTTCGTAACTCAATGGAGACGAAACGAAATAATGAAATTAAAAAATAAGTTGCCCCAAGGTATACACGCAAAGGAAGATTTCTCAAAAGAAGTGCTGGAAGCCAGAAAAGCATTGCAACCCAAGCTGGAAGAAGAACGAAAAAAAATATATATTGCGTACTTAAAAGCTGACAAACTAATAGTCAAAAATCAAAATGATATCAACAGAGAAAAAAAAAAGAGAACCGTCATCTTCACCCAATCTTGCCACATCTCAAAATCCAACGATTTCCTCTACAGCGGCGAAAAAAGCAAATACCGCTAATGCTTTCGAATACATGGCTCGTGCAAGATCAAATTCGTTAAAAGAAAGAACAACAGTTAGCAATTATGTCGCTCACAATATACACACCGGATTAGCAAAAGTGAAATCATGAAAACAACAAATAATAAATCTCCCCCAAGCCGGTTGGTCCCCGTGGGGGAAAATGACCACAACCCTCCAGAAATCCCCGGAAAAAACACTTCAACTAATACAAATCCTCTGAAAATAGGAACATTCAACGTAAGATCTTTAGCGTCTTCGGAAAAACTCATAGACCTAGCGCACTGTTTGCAAAATATTAAAATTGACATTTTGGGCCTGGCAGAAGTCAGATGTTCTTGAAATGAAAAATTCATACTTTGTTACAAAGGAGAAACACCTGGTCTGCATGGTGTAGGTTTTTGGTTAAAAAAGAACATAAAAATAACATAGTAAACTTCTCAGCACTGTCAGAGCGAGTAGCAATACTACAAATGCAGTATAACGAAAAAAACCTATCTATAATACAAGAATATGCACCAACTGTAAATGCTACAAAGGAAGAAATAGAAAGTTCTTATGAAACCTTACAAGCAGCACAAGATCAAGCAGGTAAAAATGTACTTGTAATAGGTGATTTCAATGCAAAAGTAGGAAAAATAAAAGCAAACGAAGATAGATTTAATTTTGGGAAAATTCGGATATGGCATTAGAAATGAGAGAGGAGAAAACTTATACAATACGCTTTCGAACACAAACTTTCTATTATGAACACTTATTTCAAAATGAGGCGTAATCGCAAGTGGACCTGGATCTCTCCAAACGGAAAAGTTAAAAAAGAATCTGGAAAGCCCTGAACAAAATCAACGTTCACGAAAAGTACATAAACGTTTTAAAAAATATCTACAGATGTAGTTCAAGTCGTGTCAAGCTTGAAACAAGAGGATCGAAAATACCGATACAAAGGGAAGTTCGACAAGGAGACCCTCTTTCTCCACAAATTTTCATAGCAGTGCTACAATCAATTTTCGATAATCTAAAATGGGAAAGAGAAGGCATCAAAGTAAATGGCCGCTATCTAATTCACCTCCGATTTGCGGACGATTTGGTCCTTTTCGCTGAAACTAGCAACATTTTAGAAAATATTATTTATTAATTAAGTGAAGAAAGCAAAAAAGTATGCCTGCTAATGAACGAAGACAAAACTAAAATAATGACAAACAGCCTTAAAAAATCAATTAACCTCAATGGTTAGCCACTGGAATACGTGGATAACTATATATACTTGGGGAAACAAATATCACTAGCAGATAACCAAGAAGAGGAAGAAATAAAACGAAGAATCAAAGAGTTCAAAGAGATAATGAAAGGTAACTTCTCCCTTAATCTGAAAAAGATGGTGCTGGATACATGTATTCTGCCAACACTCACATACGGTTGCCAAACATGGACAAATAGCACAAAAGTAAAATCTAAACTTGTCATGTGTCAAAAAGCGATGGAGAAAAGCATACTGAAAATAAGAAAGCTACATAAAATCACAAGTGTAAGAATAAGAAGGAAAACCAAGATTATAGATGCACTACATTATAGTTTAAAATTAAAATGGCGTTGGTCGGGCCACGTAGCGAGATACCGTGATAAAAGATGGACAATCGAAGCAACAAGATGGTATGGGCCAATTGGCAAGAGAGGAAGAGGAAGACCTAGGAAAAGGTGGTCTGATGATATAAGAGCGACGGCTTGAATAGAATGGAGAGCAAAAGCACAAGACAGAGAAATTTGGAACGAGCTGGAGGAGGCCTACACCCAAAGAGGGGTTCCTATCCATGAAGAGAGTGAAAGTGAATAGATAAATTGTATACATAGTAAATTTTACAGTAAATTGTGTAAAGTCATTATAAATAATAAATGCATGTTTTATAAAGATATGAAATAAATGGCTATAATATAATAATATATATATATCTAAATAACACATAGGCTATAAATTATAATGATATTGCCTCAAAAATCAAAATATCATGCGGGCGAAGCTGCGGGTAAAAACTAGTTTTAAATAATTATTTTTTGACAAAAAGCGAAACCGACTTCCATCGTGTACAAATTCTAATAGTTCGAATTCGAATTTTAATTTTTACAATTTATTAAGTATTTAATTTTTTTGTATACCGTTTTTGCATAATTGTTAATTTTTTTAAAAACGGCTTAGCCGATTTCTAAAAAATATAAATGAGACCACCTCGTACCCATACCTGTTCGAACTAAAAAAATATTTCATTGATTCGGTTCACAATTGGCAAAAATATCGATATATACACAAAAAGTATGAAAAAAAATACATACAGACGAACATAGAACCGCCGCCTTTTTGGAAATCGGTTAATCAATACAGTGATCCAATTCGCGCGAGATCGTTTTGTTTTTCGCTAAACAATTATGGAATTTATGCAGTGGACTTAAGGACTACTCGCACCGCACCGCTTTAGTAGAGTCTGAGTCTAATTTATAGATATGTATGTACAACTACTACAACTCTACAGTACGGTAAAATGCAATAAAGTCGCGTGGAGGGCAGAACAGAAGCTATATCGGGAATTACGAATGGAGAAAAAGTTATTGAGCTTATTTTGATTCCGACATTGAGAGCTTGTTACTAAAATAAAAATATTTTTATTGGCCGGGTGGTGAGCCCTGGTGTTGTGGTCATGCCGCCTGAAGGCTTCTGACATAGCTATACACACCACCAAGGACTGGTGCCTGCAATTTTACGTGGCATCTGAGCCATGGCAGCACTAAAGTTTAAAAAATTACCACCACGTAAGTCCATCCGAAAGTGTCTGTACCTAATGATACTTGCTTCGCTTCAGTGATCAGTAACAAACATCACGTCAAGCCACGCTATGAGCGAAACCATTATTCAAACTGAGCTGAATGTAGAAGCTGTTCTCTGGGTTGGTACCTAGAGACATCTAGTGGAAATAAACCAACGTTTCTTGGTATGGAACCCACCAAGAAACGTTGGTTTATTTTTCATCCAAAAAGTAGTTAGGGTATTAGATTTATTTAGTAAAAAAAAATACAACAGATGTGCTGGCCCAGTTGCAGGTAAGCAGCTTATATACTCCATTGATCTTCTCCAGACGTAACTGTAGATGTTTCCTTTCGAAGTTTTCCTTCACCGAATTAAAAGCAAAATCGAAGCATAAATTCTATAGAAATCGATACGAAACTGGGATTTAAACTCACGACTCCACCTTAAGATAAGCGTTTTCTAGGCCACCGAGACTTAAAATGTAAACGAAATCATATTTTATTAGGATTCCGTGCCGGAGTGGAGCCGGCATCCGCGTAACCAGACAATGTTTATAATGTTGTTAGAATGTAAATTATTTGCTTTTATTCTTGACTAGCTATCCGTCGGGGCTTCACCCGGCTGCGAATGACTTATAGCTACAAACCTTTCGGGAGAAATCTTATATGTTAAAACAGGGTTGTCCAGAACTGGTGTACTAAGCCGAAAGGAGGTGATTCAGACATTATTATGAACAACTTTTACTATGGGACCACCCCGGGATTCGAAAAAAAATCAGCTGTTTCATACATTTTGTCGATTCAGAGTTGCAATTTTGAATGGAAAAGCTGATTATTTTCTCGCATTTTGAGTTGGTTCCATGGTAAAAGTTGTTTATAGCGATGGTTTGAATCATCTCCTTGCGGCTTAGTACAAGTATAAGTAGTATAATAAGGCTATATACAGGGTTACAGGGTAAGTCGACCTATTCCCGTTAAGGGTGTGTAGTTTACTTTGTTTCTGACTAATTTGACTATGAAATACACTATCCTAAATTTAAAAAAAAAAACAGATATTTGAAATTGGTAGTCATTTATAAAATTCCCAATTTTCGGCTATCAGCTCAGATATTTTGGAACGTGTATGTCGTATTATTTTTATTTGATTTTTACATGTAAAATAATGTTTTATTACCTCACTACCCAATATTGTCCGTAAAATTAACCTTTTATAAAAAGTATTTGAATTGAAATATCTCGAAAACTGTGAGATTTAGGATATGGTGTTTTATAGTCAAATCAGTCAGAAACGTAGTAAACTACACACGCTTAACGGGAATAGGTCGACTTAGCCTGTAACCCTGTATAATAAGGCAAGCAGATAACCCTGTATAAGTATATATACCTACACAAAATAGTAAAAATCGTGTTTAAATGCGTCTAATAGTTATATTGATATATAGAATATATAAGCGGATACGCAGACACACAAAATTAGCGACTTTTGCTATGTGATGAAGAACGCTGCTGAAGCAAAGGTGCCTACATTTTCAGTCAGTTTACGATTTACATTGTTACATATTGAGTTTCCTTTGTTAGTTTTTCAATTATCATCTGTGTTTGAAAGATCTGAGAGTTACTAACAGATGTAGGTGTTGTAATTTTATAGTTTCTTATTATTTTTTGTTACAGAAACGACTGTTGATAGTTTTATGAACGGGCGCCACGTGTTCAGTAGTTAACATTGATCTGTTTTTCATTGGTAGTTAATTATCTTAGAGAATAAAGTCAAAGTCAAAATTTTTATTGCAGTTTGCATGTACACATGTGGTATAGATATAATATAATCATGACTCAAAACAAACTTGCCCATGCAAGGCGTGCAACGTTACTGGCAGCTTAATTTATTATTATTACCTAAGTCAAATCATATTATTATTACAAAATTAAAATTCTAAAATTATATTTAAATTGATTACAATGTCAGGTTTAGTTACCTAGCCAATATGATGTTTGTTGATTACAATGTCATGGGTTAGTTATTATGTTATGTTAGTTGATTACAATGTCATGGGTTAGTTATTATGTTATGTTAGTAGATTGCAATGTCATGGATTGATTAGTCAATAATAGTATTCCAATTAATTTTTTTGTCAGTCATAAAATCACTAATAGTGTAGTGACACTTAGTCTGAAGGACTTTCTTTAATTTAGTTTTCAGCGAGTTCGGTATTTTGTTGTAGATTACAGGTCCCATACAGAAAATACTTTCACTTGTTATCTTTTTTTTACGTTGGTCTATATTAAGTTTATATTTGTTACGTCTATTACGAATTACTTTGTCGTTCGATAGGGGAAAATAGTGTTGGTTAGTTTTTACAAAGTAAGCCACTTCAAGATTCCAAATTACTTATTAATACTCTAAGTTAATTATGTTTTTGCAACACTAAGCTCACGTCATGAAAGTAATTACAATCTTACAATAAAAAATACTTAAATGGAAGTAAAATAATTATGCGAACTTTTCCGCAAAACACAAACGGTTTTTTTATAATATATAGGACTATTTTATTCAACTCTCTTAGGTCTGAACGGATTTGGATACAATTTTACAATAAATCACCAAATTTTAACCTACAATCTAATTTATTATATCGCTACTATTATTTATAAAAACAGCAATGAAAATGACGGAAAACTGTTAGTACCGCATGTAGCTTAAGAACAACCTGTTGATTGTATTCTAAGAATGCATTTTGTACTTGCCTATACCTACTTACATTACCTGCTGTATATACCTACATTATTTGTTAGTGCGAATGCAGAAAGTAACACACTACAAGACTATTATCTATTGAATTGTTTTTCATTAAAATAACATGATCAAAATGATTAAGTCATTTGAGAGAAGCCGCTGAACAAATTTTGTTTCGCATATTTCTAAAAAACTGGCTAGCTAGCGTTGTTTAAAATTACTCGAAGTAGTTTAAAGTGGAACGGCTGCCTCACTCATTAATCCATTTTTCCGCCATTTAGAAACCTACTCATTTTAAAATGGATTCTTTTGACAGATTTTGTACCCAAGTTATTTTATAGCTTCAAGCACATAGGTTCTAGAGCACAACACTGCCACGAAAAGCACCTCATTAAACCTTACCCCATCTATGTGGAGTCCTCCCAAGGAACTTCTTCTCCTCTGGATCCCAGATCATGTACTGGA
This sequence comes from Hypomecis punctinalis, assembly GCA_949316475.1. Taxonomy (NCBI): domain Eukaryota; kingdom Metazoa; phylum Arthropoda; class Insecta; order Lepidoptera; family Geometridae; genus Hypomecis; species Hypomecis punctinalis. The sequence continues at coordinate 25,338,546 of OX438799.1, read as the reverse complement.
TCTTTTGCAAAAACGGTCGCTGTGGCGGTCGACGGTTATAGTTCACCACTCCATTGGCTTTGTCGGCTCCCATCCTCGACCACTTATAGAAGAACTGTCTGGTGCACTGGTCTACTACACTGATATCTAGATATACTGGTCTATGGAGAAGTTGCCGCTTGGAGTTTCTCTGATAGACTAACCAGCTTAAGAAGTGATGGTGGTGCGGGCGGCAACGATAAGGGCGTAGAAGCGAATTGGGTTGGTTGCCTAGTTTGTGTTTGCTTCTGAGAGGCATCAAGGAAGATACTCAATCGTTGATCAATTTGTTTTATTTTTATGTTACGCTAATAGTTCTAGTAAGTCAATATATCCCCGATTTTTAATAGCCATAAGCTATAAAAGATGTCACACAATCAGGTTCAACTAAAATGGCGATTAAACTACCTGTTACATAATTATTTTACAAAACAACAGCATCACCGACTTCAACCGTGTACATAATTCGCGAACAGTTCGCACGGAACGATGTAGCATTTTTCACATTATTGTTGATTCATCGAAAATGGCTCAGCCGATTACGATAAAATTTCCGAATTCCAAAGTAAATAATTTCCAATTAAAAAAGAATTATCAAAATCGGACTACTACGTAAAAAAATATACGTGGTTATACGTAATGTGAGGATAACCGAGGACTCGATGCACATTATTTTAAAATATGCAATTTTTGCCCAAAACCCAACAGTAATAATATATATATATATACATATATATACCTACGCGTCGAATTACGTACCTCCTCCGTTACGTTGCTCAAAAAATAACGTAAATTTAGTATAAATAGTTATTATTATTGATATCCTTCAAGAATATAAATAGAAAAGATAAATAGTACCTATCCAACCCACATCACCTCACAATTCCATATAAACATTAGGCAAAGTATCTACGTAGTACCACTACGATGCTCCATCTACGTGCGTAGGTAATCTTTGCCGCCCGCGGAGTATCCGGCCAAATCTGCCTCTAACCAACCCGCCCGCCCAGCGGCCTCCGCCCTGCCTAGCCCTGGCTCTAGCTGTAGTGGTGTCTACTGCTAGAGCCAGGGCTAGGCAGGGCGTACGTATAGTACGTACGCCCTGCCTGTAGTGTTAATTAGGCTTTTGTTTAAAAATGAGTTCGTGAAACCTTAGCTGAGTTCGAAATGTTTCAACTATAATAATGTGTAAATAGTGTTTCGAACCAGTTTTAACTAAATTATGTTTTAACCCCTAACGGAAATGGAGGCATCTCAGAAGTGTGGCGTGTATGACTGTGTATCTATGAGTTTGTTTGCCTTTCTGGTTTGTCTGTGAATCATAGCTTAAAAGTGAATGGAACGGCCTTAGTGCGTTTTTTTTTTCGTTTGAAAGCTGATGCTGTCTAGAGTTCAGAAGAGCAAACTGAAGAATTATTTTAAAATTAAAACAATATTTAAAAATAATTCTTCACTTTGCTCTTAAGTCAAATAAATTGTAAAAATACATATAAAAAGTAACTTTGACTTGTAAATCGGTTATACAAATAACTATGACTAAAAATCAAACGATCGATATCAGAATAAATGGAGGATGGATAGCAAATATGTATGTTTGATAAAATAATAAAATGAAGTTGTTCAATATTTTAATGGTATTCTTTAAATTCAACACGAAGGAATCATTACAGCAACATGGAATTAAATATTACTTAACCATAAACTATAACTTGTATAGTGATATTTCTTATTATCTAATCTACATAGGTAACTATGGATCTACAAAATTTAGATATAGTCTACTATTTTACATCGTTTATTAGTAACTAACTACTAAAATGTACTTACAATAGGTAGTGTTTTGTAATTTTCAATTAATCGGCATAGAATCTTTATATATGATGGTAGAGATACTACTCATGCACAACTGTAAAATTAATAAGTAGATATATCTATACATTTTTAGTAATTTTGAATATTATTATGAAAACTACCGTGGTTTTCGCAAATTTAATTTGGAATACAGTACAGAAGTATCATATTTTAAGGCAGATTTTGATAAAAGCTACCTATTGGCGAGCCAGGAGGCTGATTGACAACGACACCTTGACTAAGACGCAGCTGCAAAGTCTTGAGCATCGTCGCAAGGTAGCGTGTTTGTCGGCTTTTTACCGGATACACTTCGGAGAGTGCGCCCAGGAGTTGCACAATCTGGTCCCCCCTGCCCCTTTCTTCTATCGTACGGCTAGACCGACGCGACCAAAGCGCCACCCTTTTATGGTGGACATTCCGCGCGTTAGAACCAAGCGTTTCGAATCCTCATTCCTCATACGAACAGCCGGAATGTGAAACGCTTTGCCTGGGTCTGTCTTCCCGTAGAAGTACAACGTGGGTGTCTTCAAATCCCGAGTAAATAGGTATCTTCTAGGTAAGCGTGCTACACCGCACATCTGCTCAACATCAGGCAGTGTGTAGTCAAACACAAACCTATATGTAATAAAAAAAAATTGCGCTCGAAACTAGTAAACATTGTAATATGCCTTAAAAATAACGTGCAAGTAACACCTGTGTTACAATTTAAATAAAAATTTTGAAGATTAAAAGTCAGTAGATGGCAATTTTGGAAAAATAGCAGTCAAACCTAAGACAATGATATAGCTTATATCAATAACATCAACAAATTAAGCGAGACATACAGGGAACAGATACATCTATGTATTTAGGTACCTACTGAAAAACGTTTTAACCACCTAAATTACATAATTATCTATACAGGGTTATTTTTAATCAATTAGCATCCTTTTAGGGGCTTATTTTGTACATCAAAATTAACAACTTTTGTTCCGCAACTTTTGTCCAAACTAAAAATAAAATTGGTGTTCTATAGAAAAATATCGTTCATCAGCAACCAAATGGAACAGCGGATTTTTTATGAGTTTTGACAAAAGTCGCGGAACAAAAGTTGTTAGTTTTGATGTACAGAATAAGCCCCTAAAAGGGTGCTAATTGATTAGAAATATGTGTATAATAGATACACAGGAAAATCCTTAATTATTTACATTTTTATAATCAAACCAATTCAGTTATTCTTGTACTTCCTTCAGGTAAAAAACACTAAAATCACAGTCTATTAAAGTGATTTTGGATGCAATTTGTGCATCACTCATCAACCAAAGGCAAATCTAAATTTAGAAGTATATAACATCTACCCACAATTTGGGTACAATTTCGAGACCAAAAAAGATCTCAAGGCACTAGAAAATTTTCATAATAATTATTATTAGTACTACTACAGTACGCTTTTTTTCTAGGTACGTACCTAATTGTAGCTGTACACCGAAAAAGTAAAAATTGGTAAGGCAGCATTTTCAATTTCCATAAAAATATTTTTATTAGCATCATTATAAGAACTATCGAAGTCCACTGCAATAGCTCATGACGCTCCAAATGCAAATACAAATCTAACACAAAAACAAGATAGGAATATGTCCTAACAAAAGCTCATAAATTTCCAAAGATAACATTATTTTTTACCCGAAAAGATAGAAACGGGAAAGCGATGCCCACTCTATAGAAACTTCTTTACTTATACTAGTAAAATTTAAACTCAATACTTTCTATTTTTTCAGGAGTGGGCAAAAGGGAGCAGCTGGCCCCCTAGAGGAAATTTCTTGTGACAGTGGGATCAAAAGTAAGTTCGGTAAAAACAACCGGAACCCAACAATAACTTGCCATTCGAGCCACGGTAGCGCTCAGTTGGATATGCCACCTAGCTGAAGTCTGACCGTGCCGAACGATGCTTACTTAACTTTGGTTATCGCTGACAAACACCCAGTCCAACTACGCTTTAAACGGTACAGTGGGATAAAAAGGTGGGTAAAGAGAACATGTTACATCAGCTGTACAGGGTTATGTGCTTACCATGTCGTAAACCGAAAGGGAGTGATTAAAACCATCATTATGGACAACTTTTACTGGAGCCAATCTAGAATTCGAGAAAAAAAATCAGCTGTTCGATACAAAATTGCAACTCGAAATCGACAAAAGCATAAAACAGCTGATTTCTGATGAATGATGGTCGGAATCACCTTCTATCGGCTTAGTACACCAGTTCTGGATAACTCTGTATAATTGCAGGGACATTAGACATCGATTTTGTCCTAGTTCTGGTCTGTGCCCGTGTCTGTGGAGTTGTCGGCCTTAACGTGGAGCAGAATGCGGGCGTAGCCTGACGCTTCCTTGATGCTCTTGTTGTAGATTATATTCTTGGCCCACGCGCGGCAACGGATCACCACGAGATTGTTACCTGGAACAAAAAATATTACCTAAATTGGGTAGGTAATGAAAAATAAATTAAATATACAGTGACTCTAAAGAATTTGAAAAAAGGTGAGGCTCCAATCATGCTCTACGGATGGAATCGTATTAAATCAATTAATCGTACATAAGTTCAGTATGCATATGCTGAACTTTTGTGGAATAAGATTATTTGTGTTACTTCTAGCTCTATATTTTGTTCTTAAAGAAATTTGAGAAATTTGAATCAGGCAAAAGCAAGTGGTCATGATTGATATCCTCTTGTTTTTGCTTCAAGACTAAGTGTGTCTCGAAGTATTTCTGTACATACTAATATATTATGTCATGTCATCAACAAGAAAGCTTTGCGGGGATATGAGAAATAAGGATAAAAGAAAAAAATAAATCCGGCAAGCATCACTTCTAGGTAGACTCAAACTATTCTCGTTTACAAATGTTATATGATTTTCTCAGCTCGGTTTTCCCTAATGATATCACTTGATTTGTTTCTATCAACTAGCTTCCTAAGTCCACGGGTACTCGACTACTCGAACTGTCTCGGTCTCATTGCTGGACGCTTGGGACTGGTGTCTCTAGTTACTAGTGATGTTTACCAGTGGGCGAGATCTTGTCAGCGACGAGGATGCTCCTATAGCCGTTAGTGTTGGCTGGCATACATGTATATGACGATTATTCTCCGTTCTCAGATCTATACTTTTACCACACTTTTTCTTTTACAACTGAAACTATGTAGCCCGACAAACCAAATTTACCAGAGGGGGTGATCTTGACAGCGACGAAGGGGCTCCTGTAGCCGCCAGTGTTGGTGTAGGGGAAGAAGTCAGCAGCCAAGCCGCGCCCCCACGGGTACTCGAACTGAGTCTCATTGCTGGATTCTTTATGCTCCTCCCAGCACGATACCCACACTTGCTTTTGCTGGAAAAAAGTAAAGTCTTTGATATAAATTGATGAGACATCAAGTCTTTTGGAATTAAATATTGTAGATGCGCTCGCATGAGCGCTGTTACAATGAGCGTTTGAATTATCTTTATACCTTTTATGTGGTTTGCGGATTCTAATTTTTTTTTTGTGTAGTAGGTAGAAGCTGTTAATATTTTTTGTGGTCTTGATTCCTATTAAAAAATAGGGATAATTCTTTTCTTGTGTTTGTGAGGTAGTAAACAATTATTGTCTAATATCATGTCTCTATTTGATACAATTTTGTTCGACAATGTATAGTAGCAATAAATAATTTTTAGTATTTTTAATTTTCTTTAATAACTTCATTTTCAATCACGGATAAAATGTAAATGTGTTTGTGATTACCTCATTGGGTGGTAATTCTTTGATATAGTCTTGCAGGTCTTCTGGCATGTCTGCCGGCAGACTGGAAGCATCGTACAATTCAGGAACCCAACCATAAATCTGAAATTTAATAAGTCAATTATCTTCGTTTATTTTAGTTCAGTCTAATCAGGAATGAAGGGAATAAGGTCTTAAATGAGTACACCGTCATGGCACACCGGATTGGTCATTTGAAACGGCATTGGACAGCACGCAATACGTATAAGATAGCTAAAAGGATACAAAATTCGCGAAAAGCAAATTCTAGCAAGTACAGATAAAGGTACTCGTAAGCCGTATTCTGGCGAAATCATCTGAAACGCTAGCTACTGCAAGCCGCTTCAACTTATCTATAGAGGAGCCAAGCAGTACCCAACTTACAATTGATACGACTATTTCAATACGGCACGAATTGGTTAAAAATATACCAATACTAACTAATACTCGTATCACCTTGTTAACTTTGATGAAGAAGCACGGCGAGTCGGGGAAGCCGAACTGGTCTTCAGCCGAGCAGCCCTTGGGGATCTTCTCAGCCAGCCACTTCTCGTCCTTGTACACTGAAACACAGATAAAATAAGTTTTTTGTGACGTAAGGACGGAAACGAGAAGCATCTATTCTTAGGGAGAAAGGCATTCGTAAACTGAAAAGGTGATTTTAAATGACCGCGACAGACTTCTGAAAATAAACCCAAGCGAGTAGATTTATCATCTTACCACAAAGTTTTACGTACGTTTTAAATAATGTTTAACAGTACAAATTATGGATAATGTTTAACAGTACATGGTGGTCTAGTGGTAATGACATTCGCCTTACAATCGTGAGGTCATGGGTTAAAATCCCGATCCCGTACCAATTCCTATGTATGTTTAAATCTTTTGTAGTAAGGCGGATAGTGTTTTGTTTTCAAGAGTTTATTATTAAAATAGTCCAATAGGTACTAACAAGGTACTAATTAAATTCACATTTAACATTGAACACTTCGACTATCCACAACCTGAATCTAACATCAGTAGTAGTATCATGATCAGGCCCATATCTAGTCTTTTTCAACGTTTTATAAAAAGTCCGTCCTATATCTAGTATGTGCCTACCTATTGTTGTATTTCTTTTGTGATAACACGTACTATAGTCGTGTAATCGACGTTTTATAAAAAGTCCGTCCTATATCTAGTATGTATGTATTTCTTCTGTGGTAACACGTACTATACTCGTGTAATAAAACAGCGATCATAACTTACTAGTTACTTACAATTCATTGATTAATTAAGAACTTTAATAACTACACCTATTCTAGACCTCGGTCTTGGCCTATAGACATAAAACATAATAGCCAGCCATAAAATAACCAAGACTTATAATAAGAGATAAGTAAATACAAGTTGCTGTTTCATTATCGTTATGCCAGGGTTGATATTATGATTGTAAAATATATTTGTAACGATCATTGAGTTTTTGTAATAGTCTTGTGCCAATGTCTGTCTTTTGTCAATGATGGACAACGGCCTGAAGAAACCTGCATGTTTTTCGTCCGTAGAAGAATTCCACCATTTTCAGACCATTACTGGCTTTTCGGTAAAGGTAAACATCGTGAGTCAACCTGCATACGTAAGTAGAAGAAAGATAGCGTATGTGAATCCACTATGCCGCACTGTGTCAGCATGATGGACATGGACCTATCACCCTTTGTGGGTAGGGCTATGTTCAGCAGTGGGCTATTATAAGGCCATTGCAGGACAGTATAGTAAATGTAGCAAGGATGCAAGAGGATAATACGTTCAATCAAGATATACCAGATTCCCGCGATACAGGCCCAGCCTAGTGCGGGAATCGTCATTATTTCTCTAGTGTATATAAAACACCCATAAACATAAGTTTAATCTTAATTAACTTGGTTATGTATCTACTGTTAACCTATGCTTATGTAAATAAATATATTTTTTTTTTTTTTTTTTAGACCCAACTGCATTTCGTCTAGCTGTCAGCTTACGCTTGGGTGCAAGGTGTTGTGAAGCCCATCGCTGTCAGTGTGGTACTGCAGTTGACCAGCTCGGTCACCACGGTCTCTCTTGCTCAAGAAGCGCTGGTCAGATTGGACGCCACGCCAGCCTTAACGATGTCATACGCAGGGCTTTTGTCACCGCCAATATCGCAGCCGTACTCGAACCGAGTGGGTTGGCGCGTGGTGATGGCAAAAGGCCTGACGGCATGACGCTGGTCCCATGGAAGTGTGGACGGCCCTTAGTATGGGACGCAACTTGCGTCGATACTTTGGCACCGTCACATCTTCCTGAGACTCAGAGTAGGGCAGGAGCGGCGGCCAATTCGGCTGAGCAGCACAAGCGGCGCAAATATGCTAACCTCGGCAGTGGTTACATATTTGAGCCATTTGGAGTGAGACTTTGGGTCCGTGGGGGCCGGGAGCTCATCTCGTTTTCAAAAGTCTTTCTGAGCGTCTGGTGGACGCGACGCGTGACCAAAATGCTGGTGTTTATTTGGCTCAACGTATAAGCATTGCCATTCAGCGTGGCAATGCTGCCAGTATGCTGGGCACGCTGCCAACTGGCAGTGGGCTTGAGCACTTGGATTATCTTTAGACCTTCAAGGGTCTGTGGATGATCCAATTGCTTTCTATGTAGTAGTAATGTAGTATTGTCATTATAATAAATATATTTACATCTTTTTCATATCTAAAATTGCAAAGAATTTTATTTATCCCTATTTCATTGAGTTTATAACAAGAAGCCGTTACTTTGTAATACGGGTAAGTGAGAGCTGTCGCCTAGGATATCAATAAAGCTGAGTACGCACTGAGTACTGCCACGCCCGACTATCACCAGTACAGACAGCAATACAGTTTCCAGAAACGGGATACATAAAAAAGTTTTATTTATTTTTCTATTTATTTTATTCATCACAGGTTACAGCACCATTACAGTTCAAACCAAGTTGATGCTGCCCTTGACATTTTAAATATAAGACACAAACATAATACAAGCCAACATAATCATTACATGTATAAAAAACAGTTTTCGATATTTAATACACCAGTGCCAACCAACACATCTGATGGAGGCTAATGCTTTCATTCTGTAATTCGAGTGAGAAAAGATCCATACGTTGCGTTATTAGAATTACTGTGCGTTATACAAAAGATACCTATCAATTTAATATCCAAGTCCAAATATGTAGGTATATTTGTTTCAATTTAGATCGGGTTATTGGTAATCACTAAATCAAAACAAAGTCGCTTCCCGCTGTCTGTCTGTCCCTATGTATGCTTATATCTTTAAAACTACGCAACGGATTTTGATGCAGTTTTTTTAATAGATAGAGTGATTCAAGAGGAAGTTTTATATGCATAAAACACTCGTGCGAAGGCAGAGCGGGTCGCTAGTTTTAGAATATGATTTTGATATCTCAGATGCCGCTTACTAGCCTCTTTGCTGAAGCCACTTGATGGCCCCACCAAAAACATAATTTGCTAACACGATAACAATAAAATATCAGCACAATAATAAAGAGTGAAGTGCTCAATGGAGATGTCACTGAAGGACAACTTAGAATCAATGAAGAAAACATCTCCGCAAAGTATATTTCTGCCCTAAAACTGCTGGTGCTGACAGTACGCACGTACGTCAGGTGGCGAGGTGTGGCTAAGTGCGTCACTGTCTGATGAATTACCAGCTAATAGATGATATTGCCTCGTTACGTATTGTGTATCCAGCTCGATACAGGTGGTTACATGTTACCGAGGCCAATCGATGGGAATTGAATTCAATTGGAGGCATTAAAACCACCAAAAAACAGCTGTCGAGTAAAAGGTTAATGAAAATCCCACTCAAAATGTACGACGCGGATATCGTTTGACGATGTGATTGAAATTGGATTGCAAGTGGTTAATTAAACTACTTCACAATGCTTAGTAGGTAAAATAGCCCCTATTGTATAAGGGCCAAATGCTGTTTGAAAAGGGTGGTAGGTACGAGTAAGCGTCATGAACCCTCCTCTACCGCAAATTATAATTTATAGGAGCCCTTAAAATAAATTAGTTAAGTATGTAGTCTGCGACCGTAGGTACTTATATCACTTCTATGAGCGTTAATAACAATTTTAGACTTTAAAAACAACGGGTTGCACTCCAAGAGAGCGGGCAGAAGTGAAAACTTGAACATATAAAGTGGGTACTATAATTTATGTGGTTCAACACAATAATTATCGTACCCGCACACTCGCGCTGCGCCGTCTTACGAGTTTTCGATCAGCAAAAAGCGCACAGCGGCACAGCGGCACAGCGCCGCTAAAGAAGTTTAAATTTCATATCAGTTTTGGGGAGGGTTTTGATAAAGAGCAGTAAGCAAAGGAATTATCGTTTTTATCCAGTACGCACGAGCGCAGCGAGCGCAAAAAAATAGGAACAAAATCTTTAACTATCCTACGCTGGTAATTTAGACCATCAAATCCAGCTTACGAGTAGCCGTAATACTTACGCGTGATAAAATCCTGCAATTCTTGCACGAAGGGCTCACTCTCGGAGTCGTTGCCAGCTCGGTAGCTGACCACGAACCCCAAGCGAGGCGATGGCCTGAACGTTACTCCAGGATTGTCACCTGAAATGGACAGAAATCGGCACTTGGTGAGTACGAGTTGATAAGTATAGCACAAATCATAGGTACAAGTCGGCGAATGTGAAGTTATATACAATGCACACTAAACCCAAACAATGCGCAGCTTTATGTGAGCTTCAGTAAGGATTGGATATTGCGCAGCTTGTAGCTAACTTCACATCCGCCAACTTGTATGATTCGGCCTGCATTATTTCTATTTTATTTTGATGTGCATTATAATAACTTTTTAACAATCGCTTGACTTCAATATCCAAATAAGTTGGTATAGGCCGGCTAGCCCTGGTATCAGAGTTTTTAAGCCGCCTGGAAGCCTCTGACATGATTAATACCTACAACCGGGACGTGTTATCCGAGCCACAGTAGCTCAGCTGTAATTGCCAGCTGCAGTGGCCAATCCGAAGACTGTATAACCTACTGTAAGATTTTTATCAGGCGCTCTTACAATGCTGCTTCAATATTCAGGCGTTATAAAGATTTTCATCAATAATAATTATGTGAAAAATAACACTGAGATCATTATTTTCTTTTTTGAAACCAATTGTGAATTCAACTATACTTATCTCTGGGTAGGTACTTCAATTTTCTAGTGATGTAATCGAACTCATTATTTTTATTGGTCATCAATTAACTATGGGAAATTCGATCCTTTGGCGTTGACCCAGCTAAATAAGGATTGCTTTGCCACATCACTGGCAAACCTTCAAATAAATGCAAATGTTGCTTGTTACGTAATTAGGAATACATATTATATAGTACTGTATCAGCCTTTTAATAGTCCATTGCAGGACGTAGGACTACCCACTAAGGGTGATTGGACCATATCCACCACGCTGGATATATATAGTATGTGTCTATGAAACCGTTCCGTCGCAAATGGTCAAAATTGCAAACGGTCAAGTGACGTCGCGATTGGTCCATAACTACTAGGTAAGTGCAATTCTGAAGACCCATACATTTGTACAAGTTGTCCAATTAGGTCTTCGAGCTTGGTATATGCTCGAAGAGTTAGGTAGGTCCGCATTCAAGAAAGAGGTCAATCGCCGAATCCAACTCAGCTGGGCAGGGTACGGAAAATCTCGTCAGACATACCTCCGAGCCTCAAGTCGAAAGTTTTTGACCAATGCGTGTTACCACTTACTAGTGATGACTTATGGCACAGAAACGTGGTCCCTCACTATGTGCCTTATTTAATAAGCTCCAAGAAACATAACGAGCTTTGGAGAGGGCTATGCTCGGAGTCTCCCTGCGATCGGATCAGAAATGAGGAGATCCGCAGAAGAACCAAAGTTACCGACATAGGCCAATGGATCGGCAAGTCAAAATGGCAAATAGCTCGGAGGACTGATGACCGATGGGGTCGTAAGGTTCTCGAGTGAAGACTATGTTCCGGCAAGCACAGCGTAAGGCGTCCACCTACGACTTGACAGATGATCTCATTAAGAGCGCAGGATCACTCTGGATGCAAATCGCTTCCAGCCGGTTTTATAGGAGATCCATAGGGGAGGCCTATTTCCAGCAGTGGACGTCATATGACTGATAGATGGATGGATACATTTTGTAATTAAAGTGACAATTCCTCAAATTACCTATAATCGGAAGTAATATATCAGCAGCCGCGACAGCATAATATAAATAACATAAATGAATTCGATTTAAAAGTAGGTCTTCCGATTATGTTCTAATTGACATTTTGGGATAAAAATGTCACTCCTAACAGTAAACCTACTGCAAGTTAGATTATCTGTACACAATTGAGATGTCATATTGTTCCAGATAAAGGTGACGTGAGACGTCCACAAGTGGTATATTATTCAGAGAAAAATCGAACCAAGATGATATACATCATTGGAAAGCTTGTTTTATGGGCTTTTCAAAAATGCTTAATTTAGATTTTTCCATCCCTCCATTTTTTTTAAATGTGTATAGTATTTTTTATGAAAAATAACAATACTTACAGCTTTTAATTTTTACTAGTTTAGCATTTAATTTTTCTAGTTTTGTAAAGTGCTTCTATTGTTATTTTACTTCTATTCGTAGCTAATTCTTCCAAATTCATCTCATAATTTGCTAAAATTAAAAATTATAACCTACCAGTGTAACCAGTTAGTAGGTACAATGTGACAAAAAACACTTAAAAAGTGTGTCTAATTGGTAAAACTATTGAGCCAAATATATTTATTTATCTTAATAAATTCAAAACTAATATTATAAAATACGGAGGGCTCTTTTGAATTTTTAACTGATGTAATAAACTCAGAAAAATATGAAGTTTATCGAAATGTTACGAAATGTATTTTATGATTATTATTACACCAGCCTCCATACATTTTGTGGACATGTCCTTTGCTAAAACAACCTTGTGTATACCTAGTTATTTTACTAATATAATCCATAACGCTTCAAGGTTCTATTTGTCTTTTATCCAGCCCCTAGATGCTCCTGTATCAAAGGCTGTGTCCTAAGGTTTCAAGATAGCTTTTTACCTCCTTCCGCAAATGACTGTAGATACCTATTATAGGTAGATGAGGAGTTCCTCGTGGACCAACTGCGAGGATATAGGTCAAGAAGCATTCAATAAAACCGGTTCTTTAACATTAATGCATAATATCGCACATAAAGAACGTAAGTACCTAATCATAATTTATGTATGGTCGCCAACGATGTTGTATTTGTCACAGTATAAATAGTAGTGAAAGGCGTTGTTTTCATCGACACTTGCGTGTGCGTGTGGCATTATAATAGCATGCAGTCGATATGGAAAAGTTGCGACCTATTTGCCGAGTTATAGTCCTAACAATTGCGGTTATGATACGTTTTTCCTGACCCTGAAAGTACCGCTTCAATTTCATTCGAGCACTAGGCTGTCTTGTAGTAATTTCTGATAGCTACTAATTTAATTTTGTAATGAAGACCAAATCCATTCATCCTTCAGACCGTTCCCTGCTGGACATAGTCCTCCCTTCATCATCATCATCTACAGCCTTCTTTATCCCACTATTGGGTATAGGCCTCTCTTTTATAGTGCCTTCTGGCTCATAGTCCATAGTCCTCCCTTATGGATCTCTAATAAGATAGGTTGCAAGCGGCAAGCATCCAGAGCGATCATGCGGTCTTGATGAGGTCTTCTGTTAGCCTCGTAGACGTCCTACACTGCGCTTGCCAGTACATGGTCACCACTCGAGAACTCTTCGACCACATTAGTCAGTCCTCCATGCTATGTGCTTTGCCAATCAGCAAGGCTATGTCAATAGCTTTGGTTCTTCTTCTCTCATCATTTCTGATTCGATCTCGTAGAGACTCCGAGCGTAGCTCTCTCCATAACTCGTTGGTCTTTTTTTTATTATTATTAGCCTTTTATTCTGAGCTAGTTTTGGTTGAATGTATTCTGGTTATTATTGCTATAAAATGTCCCTCAGCTCAGTGTGCCTTTTGGCATAGGCCTCCTCCAACTGTCTCCAATGTGGTCTATCTTCAGCGACTCTTGTCCAGTATGGTCCCAAGGTTAGTCTGATATCGTCGTCCCATCTTCGGATTGGACGTCCTTGCCTTCTAGTGCCATCTCTTGGGTACCATAGTGTGACTAGTTTACACCATTTGTTTGCTTTGCAACGCAACATGTGACCTGTCCAGCCCCATTTCAGGTGATCTATACGGGCAAGTATATCAACGACTTTGGTTTTTTGTCTTATGGTTGTGTTTGGAATTTTATCTTTTAATTTTATTTCTAGCATGCTCCTTTCCATTGCTCGTTCGCACTTGGCTAGTTTTTGCCTGTGATTCTCAGTAAGAGACCAAGTTTCGCAACCATATGTTATGCAGGGAAGGATACAAGTGTTAAAAGTTTTTCTTTTAATATTTGCACCTAATTCCTTACTCTTCATAATTTCTTTGAGAGACCAAAACTTTTTCCACCCACAAGCTATTCTTTTGTCTATTTCTTTGGACATCATATCAGTGGGAGCAATTATTTGTCCTAAATAAATATACTCGTTCACATATTGCAGCCTGTTTCCGTTGGTCTTTCCGTTGGTCGTTGGTCTACTTAGAGTTTATTAATAAATAGTTATGGACATAGTTAAGGATAGGACAGTTAATTACTGAGCTAACGAAGTGAGCGAAGTGTCTCAATTTTGATTGGACAATTTCGATTTCATCTGTTCTCTCGTCTACATGTCGCATTTTTCAACATATCTTGATGAAACTTGGTACACGGGTTTTGTAAATTTTTGCCGTCGTGTATTTCCCTCAATAATTATTTTTGCAAAAAAAAATGACCGACTTCACCCATGTACAGAATTCGCGAATATTTCGCACGGATCGATGTAACATTTTTCACAATATTGTTGATTTATCGAAAATGGCTCAGCCGATTTCGATAAAATTTAAATGGGACCAATTATAAAGTATACTCTTTCCAATAAAAAAAGAATTATTAAAATCGGACAACTACGAAAAAAGTTATGCATGGTTATACAAAGGGAAATACATATTTGCTGTTGAGCTATTGATAACAAATTTTGATGATACCTATCTGGCAATATCGTTTTGTATTAAATCTTAACAATATTTGCGAGTAAGTATGATCGAAATCGGTCAAGAGCGAGTCGAGATTTAGGCTTATAAAAAGATGTGTCGCGAGATCTACTCTTTGGATAACTACTAGTGTTAGTAAGTTTAGCATAGGACAGTAATAAATAAATAGTAGATTGTATCATATGGGAGCAATATAATATTTTTACGGCGAGGGCGCTTTTTTGAATCCAGAGCTTATTTAATAAAACGTAGAGTAACAACATTAAAATTAAATGGTGTCTAATAATAAAACAAATGAAAAGTATATTTAGGTAAATTCTTTTCATTCATTTTCTTGGCGCTAAACACTAATATTAGTAAATACTTTCAAATTCAAAAAGTGCGCGGCAAAGATTATTCCGGCGCACTTATAAGGTTCCATAGTTGTATAGAAAACACCTCCTTTGGGCGCACTTAAAGGCGACCCAAGTAGTCCTTTTCGAATAGATGTGATGAAAAATTCTTTTTATTCACGTCACACGATAATTAACTATTATGAATGCATATTTCTGCGTAAAATTGTGTCCCCATACGTTGACAGGCCTTGTTCTAACCGCAGGATGCGCTACAATAATAATTAATCCGACGCACGTTTGTCACAATATCCCATTGTTTATTTCCTCACCTCGGAACATTTTATGACTCGTTAAATATCGCGCTAACGTTCACTTTTTATGACGCCGTCGGACAATCGGAATACGCGTCTATTTCCAGCTTTTATTATTACGATGATCAGCTTATGGAGAAAGGTACCTAAATTATGAGTTTTCCTTGAGGAAATGACAGTACCTACTAGGACAGTAGTACCTCTTGATAGATACGAGCCAAATAACTTTAATTAAAAATGAATTTATATGTTTTTATTGTTGTTTACAAAGAATAGTAAAATAAAAAACCAATGTTTTGCCAGACACTCAACAAATTTTAATGCGATTCAATTTTCATTCTCTATGGGTGTATTTTCTTTGGGTGTATTTGATTGCCTCATGTTTTCCTTCACTGAAAAGCCAGTGGCGTAAATTTCGTACATAAATTCCGAAGAACTCATTTGTAAATAAATAAATAAATTGTACGAGACCGGGATTTGAACCCACGACCTCACGATTGTAACGCGGGTGTCACTACCACTAAACCACGTCTCGCCCTATATATTATCTATATGTATTTCTATGTCAGCACAGCAGGTAGTAAATTAGCCTTAAACAACTAAATAAACGCTGTTATTCATTATTAATTTTGGCGTTACTTAACAAAATTAAAAGTTTGTACTTAGTTAAAACCTATTTCAATAGATCATCAAAATCTCACAGGAGAGAGGCGGTGACCCCTGATCAAATTAGTATGAATTGCAACAGTAGGTTCGATCCAGAAAAGAGCTTTATATCCTAAAATTTCAGGACAATCTTGAGGTTTTCATCAGAAACTTATTAAGAAAATGCAGGTATTATGCCAAACCTTACCGACGTAGCTATTTGCCATTTGAATTATTATGCTAATCCAATGGAGATTTTAGCGAGTTGAATACCAGTGGGCAAGGCAAGTAGTTTACGTGCTGACGTAGTTTAAAAAACTGATGATTGGACTGTGAACATCTCAAACGTTGCTTGAAGCTGGAACAACTAAAGTAAAGGCGGGATAGATGCCTGTGTGGGATATATGCCCCATTTTCAAAAACCTAACTTCCCAAACTCGCGACTAAGAAACAATAGTACGAGTATAAGTAAGGGCCGCAGGCACCCCGCACCTCAGGTAGCCAAGGGTCGTCGTGCGGTGAGGGCTCGTTTTGCTCGTGTGTGGATTCATCTCCGCGGCGAACTTAACGAACACGTCAAAGTTTTACAGGTAGGTATTTGCTATTGTATAACTTTATAAGTAGTTATTAATTTCGTTATATTTCTTATTACGTCAATATACTGATTCATCAAGTATGCATCTAGACGTAAATAGTTGCTCTTTTATTTTTTATATTTAAAAAATAAATCTCTATCCCTATCAAAAAGGATAGTTGCCCTGATTTTTCGCGGTATAGGTTCTACTAGGGGCATCTATCCCTCCATTCACCCTTATTGTATTCTATGGGCTTTGAACATATTTTTATGTTCTGTTACATTTTTATGTGTTTATGTATATTTATATTTAGACTTTTTACTGATTGTAGCAGAACTATGCCAAGAAAATACGAAAGAAAAGAACGAGTATATTCTTGGACACTGTTCAGAAATTATTGCTCAAGATGTGGAAAACGGAAGGCTCTATCCGGTTAAGTATCTTTTCAGTAGAATCACAAGATGAAGATCTTTATTTAATTGTGTTGTTATGATTTTTTTTAAATAATGACTTCTATGATTATGCTTGTTGAAACTTAATAATTAATATTTTATAAGAAGAATGCTCTTAGAATTTAATTTTATTTCATCTCATATTTAGAATTAAATTGTAACGATGACAATTAAAACATTAAAAAATTGCAAAAAGCTTTTCATTATAAATAAAATAAAGACAAAGACAAAATATTATGAATATTGTAATTTTACAGTATGAAGGGCATCTATCCTTGTTAGTATTTTCATGGTGGGGCAACTATCCATACGGGTAGGCATCTATCCTCAAAAATGGAGATCCACAAAAAGCTAAAATCTACAAAATCTGTAATTAACCAAAAAGATAAATTACAGTTGTTAAACATAAAGGATTAAACTAGCTACATTTATAGACTTCATGTAAATAAAATTAATATTTTTTAAATTAGGACTAATTTTCAAAAAGTAGGGCATCTATCCCGCCTTTACCCTATATAATTAGGACCTCAGGAATACGCTGGATGCCGCTTCCAACTGGACTTACTGAAAATCCGTAGGGGAGATCTATGGCCAGCTGTGGACGTCCTACGGCGGATAATGTTGATGAAGCTTACCTATAAGAGAACTGGAGAGAATGAAGGTGGGTCGGTTCTCGTCCAGCGTGTAGAAGAGCCCCATCATACAGACGGCGAATAAAGCCGCTAACACGGCGTAGAATATCGCGTAGAACGTCAACACTATGCCTGGAAAAGAAAAACAAGTTTAGTAAGAGTTTGTATAGACTCTACTATCGTTAATGTGGCTCCCCATACAATCCTACTACCTAATATTATAAACGCGAAAGTTTGTGAGGATGGATGGATGGATGTTTGTTACTCTTTCACGCAAAAACTACTGAACGGATTGAGATGAAACTTTGCAATAATATAGCTTATACATCAGAATAACACATAGGCTATAAATTATAATGATATATTGCGTATGCGGGCCAAGCCGCGGGTAATAACTAGTTGTAAATAAAATTATTAGGGGACATCTTATACACGGTTTGTGACCGTAAACTAAGCAAAGCTTGTGATATGGCTGCCAGAGACTGATGTACTAGATACACATATTTTAAATACTTACTTATATAGATACCTTTAAATAATATCCAGATACAAATCCCTGAATGAGTGGGGATCGAACCCACGCCACTATGATCCAGAGGTCACTAACGACTGGGCCACCGAGGCAGTCCAAAAATTTATAGTCTTGAAACAAAAATGGAGCTATACGAAAAGAATAATTTGTTTATCTCAATTTTATTCAAAGAGTTTTCGAATATTCTCATACTAACGCAAACCTATTCGAAATAAAAAAAATTAAAAAAAAATAAAAAAAAAAAAAACTAAGAGTATAGGCCGAATCATGCAAGTCGGCGGATGCGAAGAAACTACAAGCTGCGCGAAACCCGCGCAGCTTTATGTGAGCTCGTATTATACAGGGTGACTGGTAAACATTGAGCAACCTTTTAGGGGCTTATTCTGTACATCAAAACTAACCACTTTTGTTCTGCGTCTTTCTTAGATTAGAAGATTAGGAATATCAAATCTTGACTGAAGCGCAGCTTGTAGCTAACTTCACATCTGCCGACTTGTATAATTCGCCTTATAGGTAGGTAAGTACCTAATGTATACATCCGCTCGAGAATACTTAAGGCTGATAAAAAAACACGCCATCTAGGCGGATCATTTATATTAGACCCCTTCTTATACAAATCATCCGAGAATTTAGAAACTTATGGAGACCAGCGAATTACAGCGCAGCGTAGGATGTCCACGACGGTACCACGAGAAATGAGATAGACTTCATCATGACTAGCGAGAAACGGATATTCAACGACGTCTCCGTGATCCACAAGGTAAAAACCGGCAGTGATCACAGAATCGTGCGAGGCAAACTGAATATCAACGTTAAACTCGAAAGGTCCCGCCTGATGAAGTCTACGCTCCGACCTACTCGTGCCCACATACAAAACCCTGAGAACTTTCAGCTCGAGCTCTCAAATCGCTTTGCTTGCCTGGAGAACTTTGCGTCGGTGGACGAGATCAATAACGGGCTCGTAGAAACTGTCCAAACAGTGGGTTCTAAGTTCTTTAGACCCCGCCGTTCAGATAGACCTAAGAAATTCTCCGATCATACTCTAAATCTCATGGCCGAACGACGCTCGCTAAGACTGCAGTCTTCCGATGATGCAAAGTCATATAGGCGGCTCAATAGACAGATTTCAAAATCGGTGCGGTGCGACATTCGTCTCTTTAATACTAAACATGTTAAAGAGACAATAGAGCGGAATAAAGGCTCCAAAGTGTTCGCGAGGCATTTTTCTATTGGGCAAAGCCAGTTGACAAAGCTGAAGAGAGAAGATGGCAGTATAGCGTCAACCAAGGCAGAGGTATTGCAGGAGATCGAAAGGTTTTACGGACAATTATACGCCTCGGTAGCAAAGCCTGTAAACAGCGCGGCCAAAGACCCAAGAGCCAAGCTGACCCGACATTTCACCGAAGACATCCCTGACATTAGCCTATACGAGATTAGGATGGCCCTGAACCAACTTAAGAACAATAAGGCGCCGGGTGACGACGGAATCACATCAGAGCTTCTGAAAGCGGGTGGAACGCCGGTACTAAAAGTCCTTCAGAAGCTTTTTAACACTGTCGTCCTCGAGGGCATAACGCCAGAAGCGTGGAACAGAAGCGTGGTGGTGTTGTTCTTCAAAAAAGGTGACAACACCTTATTGAAAAACTACAGACCCATCTCGCTTCTGAGCCATGTTTATAAGTTGTTTTCAAGGGTCATTACGAATCGTCTCGAACGCAGGCTTGATGACTTCCAGCCTCCCGAACAAGCCGGTTTCCGGAAGGGCTTTGGCACCATGGACCACATACATACGCTGCGGCAGATTATACAGAAGACCGAGGAGTATAACCTGCCACTTTGCTTGGCGTTTGTGGACTATGAGAAAGCCTTTGATTCGGTTGAGACATGGGCTGTGCTTGAGTCTCTTCAACGATGCCGTATTGACCATCGGTACATTGAAGTGCTGAAGTGTTTGTATAATAACGCCACTATGTCGGTTCGAGTACAGGAAGAGAGCTCCAAGGCGATCCCTTTGAAGAGAGGCGTAAGACAGGGAGACGTAATATCTCCGAAACTGTTTACTACTACTCTGGAGAACGCCTTTAAGCTCCTGGAATGGAAAGGACTCGGCATCAACATCAATGGCGAATACATCACTCACCTTCGATTTGCCGACGATATCGTGGTCATGGCAAAGTCGATGGAAGAACTCAGCACGATGCTCGAAGGCCTTAATCGAGTCTCTCAACAGGTGGGTCTTAAAATGAACATGGATAAGACAAAGGTCATGTGTAATTCTCATGTTGTACCCACCCCTATTTCAGTTGGGAACTCGGTTCTTGAAGTCGTTGACTCGTACGTCTACCTAGGACAAGTAGTCCAGTTAGGTAGGTCCGACTTCAAGAAAGAGGCAAATCGCCGAATCCAACTCGGTTGGGCAGCGTTTGGAAAATTGCGTAACGTCTTCTCGTCCGACATACCTCAGTGCCTCAAGTCGAAAGTTTTCGACCAGTGTGTGTTGCCAGTGATGACTTATGGCACAGAAACGTGGTCTCTCACTATGGGCCTTATTAGTAAGCTCCAAGTAGCCCAACGAGCCATGGAGAGGGCTATGCTCGGAGTCTCTCTGCGAGATCGAATCAGGAATGAGGAGATCCGTAGAAGAACCAAGGTTACCGACATAGCCCAGCGGATTGGCAAGTTGAAGTGGCAATGGGCAGGGCACATAGCGCGGAGAACTGATGACCGATGGGGTCGAAAAGTTCTCGAGTGGAGACCACGTACCGGCAAGCGCAGCGTAGGACGTCCACCCACAAGGTGGACGGATGACCTTGTTAGGACCGCAGGATCGCGCTGGATGCAAACCGCTTTCAACCGGCCTTATTGGAAATCATTAGGGGAGGCCTATGTCCAGCAGTGGACGTCCTATGGCTGAAATGATGATGATGATGATGTAGGATGTCCGCCCACAAGGTAGACAAACGATCTTATTAGAATCGCAAGATTGTCCTCGATACAAGCCGCATACAACCGATCATATTGAATAAAGAGAGGTCCAAGTCCAACAGTGAAGATCCAACGGCTGATATTATAATGATGGTATTCAATATAAAATTCAATAGTGTGAAAACCCAAACAATAAGGCGTACACAGACGGTACTTGGTCTGAATCGGTTCTTTTCAAGTCAGCTCGTTCCCATACCTTTTCAAATTGTGCTTTTGTAGAGCCAAGGGCAGGGTAACACGGCACGGGGGTCACGTTCGATTATTTTCAAATACATTATGGTTATGCAAAGGGCTTAAAATAGGTCACGGGACAAAATAAGGATCACGGTGACAGCGGAATGGTTTTCAAGAACCCGATATCGTATTTTTTTTCGTAAACAGTTAATGATGTTTAGCCATGGAAGTCGGCTTAAAATGTTTGACCTAGACCTAGTGTCAGACATTAGGTAGGTATACAGGATGACAGGACGAAAGTCTGGGACCTCGGAACCGTAATACTGTACTGTACCAGCATTTTAATAGTCCATTGCAGGACGTAGGCCTACTCGCGAAGGGTTATTGGGCCATATCCACCACGCTGGCCCAGTGCGGGTTGGTGGATTCACATACGCCATCGAATTTCTTCTACGGACGCATGCAGGTTGCCTCACGATGTTTTCCTTCACCGAAAAGCCAGTGGTGTGAAATTCCGTACATAAATCCCAAAGAACTAATTGGTACAGGACCAGGGATTTGAAGCCTCTAGACCACGGCTTTTTAGAACTTTTTTTTTTTGGATCCGTAGTAGCGAATCTTAAATGGAGCTGGGCAGGACACGTGGTAAGACGAAGTGACGACAGGTGGAGCAAGGCGATAACAGAGTGGTGGCCTACACAGTACACGGTAAGCGGAGCGTGGGTCGTCCGGCAGCAAGGTGGGTCGACGATATCGTCAATATCGCGGGTCGAACCTGGACACGATTGGGAAAGAACCAGGGCAGATAGCACCATTAGAGAGAGGCCTATACCCAGCAGTGGGATAAAAAAGACTGTGGATGATGATGACAGGATGACAGCGATTTCATTAACCATAGTATAGATTTAAGATGTATTTTTATCTATCGCTATTACCAGCTATAGGGCAACTCTGAAAACGCAAAAAACTGACAACACGAAAAAAATATTTTTAATCTTTGCTTGATTAACTGTTCAGCCATGGGAGTTGGTTTAAAATGTCTGACACTAGGGCTAGGAATTCGGTAGGTATAAATAACTGCAATTTCATCAACCATAGTCTAGATCTAGGATATAGTTGTGTCCATCGCTATTACCAGCTATTAACAAAGGGCAACTCTGAAAACGCGAAAAAAGACAAGCTATTCCATACAAAAAGATCGTTGTACCTTAACAAATGTCTGGACCACTTAATTAGGGTTCCGTACCTCAAAAGGAAATAACGGAACCCTTATACGAGTAGGATCACTTTGTTGTCCGTCTGTCCGTCTGTGTGTATGTCAAGACTCTTTATCTCGAGAACGCGTAAATCTATCGAGTTGAAATTTAAACTGTATACGTATATCTATGATCTCTTGCAGTTGTGTAAAGGAAAAACTTCTCAGTTATCGTTTAATAAAGTTAGAGCCGTTTATGTCGCAAAAAAACGCATATTTCGACACTCACAAAAATCAAAACCTACATGGAATAATCAAAGCATGGTACTTGCCGTTGACATAGAACTATGAAATTTGGCGAGAAGCATTGTCTTAGAGTACACATATAGGAATAAATCTGAAAACTGTACATTTTTATTTAAATCACCAAAAAATAGGGCCTCAAAATTCACAAAATATGGGTTCAAAATTCAAAGTGAAGTAAATCGTAAGTAAGGTATAGAGATTTTAACGTTAAAGTAAGTTTACTTCCCAATTTTGTGAAATTTTCTGGATTTGTACGGAACCCTCACTGTGCGAGCCTGACTCGCACTTGTCCGGTTTTTCTTTTCTAAAAACTTCCTAGGTAACCCGATAGTAAATGTTGGTTGACCCACCCCTTGATAGACCTTTTGGTGAGTTGTTTTATTGGTTGACCCTTTGATTATGTACCTTATATAAATAATAATTAATGAAAGATTGACCCCACTGCAAAAGTGCTTAATGATGATTACGAGTATAATGATATTCTAGATATATCTATCTTCTAGATATAAATCCTATATATGTAGTAGGTATATCCAACCCATGAATACACCAAGATGTAAATAAATCACATGACCTTCTGCCATTCATACCTCAGTGATCCAGTGAAGCGAGTAATGACGGATACGTTGTACGAATTACTATAGATAGGTTTTACTGATGTGAGCTATCCGCTAATAGCGAATTGAAAACTGGTACAAATCACACTTTACTACCTACCATAACCATTGTGACTTCAAGAAAATAATAAACATAAACTTTTCCATTAGAAAGAAGAGTTAAGGTATGATTCCGAATCCCGCTGCAGACAGCAGCAACACCGCAGCAGTGCTGCCGCAGCACTAATGGTCCCCTTAAAATCTGTATATGAGATTACATTCCGAGCTAAGCAGCATTGTCGCGGCAGCAATGTGAGGAAAACTAGTTCTGCGGCAGCGCTGCTGCCTGCTGCTGCTGTCTGCAGCGGAGTTCGGAGTCATACCTTTAGGTACCTACTTATAGTTAAAAGAGGTCCGTCAACTTATTTGGCTTTCATATAGTCTCAAATAGTTTGGCTGGGTGTTTGTCAGTGACTTATCAGCAAAGGTCCGGCATAGCCATTCTTTGGATGGGTGGCATTTACAACTGAGCTCTACCGTGACTCGGATGACACGTAACATTATAGGCCTCGTTCAGGTGATTTAAAATCTCTGACACCAGGGCCACCCAGCTAGTAGGAACTTTCTTTTATAGTCAAGTCCTAAGGACCATTTTTTTCCCGTTTCTTGGAAAAAAGTTGTAGACATCTGCCTATTGTATATATAAAGAATCTTCAATAGACTCGCGAACCCGACTTGCACTTGACCATTTCCCATCCTGTCGTAGTCCAAGAGTCGCGTGCGGATTTACGTCACAAATATCATCTATTTCCAATCCCCATTCTAGTTTCTATTTATAATCGGCGCCGGCGCAGCGCGGGTCCGGTGGGCGTATTACGTGTTTATATAGCTAAATCACTCATGTTCAGTCAATTTATTTTACCTACGCGAAATGACCATCTGCTAAATGATCGGTTACATTTTCTTGGCTCTGATTTTGCTATCAACACGGGCACGTGTCGGCGTAATTTTATTTTCATGGATTTCGGTCATTTTTTTTTCTAAAATTTGCGTTTAACCTCATTTAGTTTTTTTGAAGTTAAGTAAGGCACATGCCACACGGGCGTTGACGCCGCGTAATTGCACCGCGGCGTCACCGCCGCGACGACGCTCAGCACCGCCGCTGCACCGCGGCGGTGCTGAGCGTCGTCGCGGCGACACCGCGGCGCCCGGTGTTGCCTTAGACACTGATGACATCTAGACAGTTAGCGGAAAAAAAGGTTTTAGGGATAACCGTTCAACCTTAAGCTGAAGATAAGTAAAATCTCTCATTATACATTCTGATTTTGTGTGAGCCAACCGCGAAATTGGATCGTGTGTAGGTAGCGTCAGCGGTCCAACTTTGTCCTCGCTAACTCTTTCTAATATTATAAATCAGAAAGTGTATTTTTTGTTTTTCGTTTGATCACAGATATACTAGAGGAATAATTTGATTTTTCACGAGTGTCACAGTAACAGCTGTTCAAGTGACAGCTGTCAATTTTCAAAGTGATTTAACTTTGTCATTATCGATTCTACACTACTGCTGTCTTCACAAAAGTGATAGAGCTCAATGAGATCTACATTTCAGATGACAGCTGTCAAACTTCAACGTGATTTATCTCGGTTATTATCGATTCTAGACTACTGCTGTCTTCACAAAAGTGATAGAGGTCAACGAAATCTACATTTTGGATGACAGCTGTCAAACTTCAACGTGATGTATCTCGGTTATTATCGATTTTAGACTACTGCTGTCTTCACAAAAGTGATAGACCTCAATGAGATCTACATTTCAGATGACAGCTGTCAAACTTCAACGTGATTTATCTCGGTTATTATCGATTCTAGACTACTGCTGTCTTCACAAAAGTGATAGAAGTCAACGAAATCTACATTACGGATGACAGCTGTCAAACTTCAAAGTGATCCGAAATGTAGATCTCGTCGAGCTTTATTACTTTTATGAAGAGAGTAGTAGTCTAGAATCAATAATTACCGAGATAAATCACTTTTAAGTTTGACAGCTGTCATCCAAAATATAGATCTCGTCGAGCTCTATTACTTTTGTGAAGAGAGCAGTAGTCTAGAATCAATAATTACCGAGATAAATCACTTTTAAGTTTGACAGCTGTCATCCGAAATATAGATCTCGTCGAGCCCTATTACTTTTGTGAAGAGAACAGTAGTCTAGAATTGATAATAACCGAGATAAATCACTTTTACGTTTGACAGCTGTCATCTGAAATGTAGATCTCGTTAAGCTCTATCACTTTCGTGAAGTCATCAATGGTCTAAAATCAATAATAACCGAGATAAATCACTTTTAAGTTTGACACCTCTCATCCAGAATGTAGATGTCGTCAAATTCTATCACTTTTGTGAATACAGCCGTGGTCTATAATCGATAATTACCGAGATAAATCACTTTTAAGTTTGACAGCTGTCATCCGAAATGTAGATTTCGTCGAGTTCTATTACTTTTGTGAAGAGAGCAGTAGTCTAGAATCGATAATAACCGAGACAAATCACTTTTAAGTTTGACAGCTGTCATCCGAAATGTAGATCTTGTCGAGTTCTATCACTTTTATGAAAACAACAGTAGTCTAGAATTGATATTGACCGAGATAAATCACTTTGAAGTTTAACAGCTGTCACTTGGAAAGCTGTGACATTCGTCGTGACAAATTACACGATCTGATTTCTAACGCGTACGAGGGATTTTTCTCATCTTCAGTTTAAGATTGTCTACGATTGATTACGGTTGTCGTCAAAACCTTTTTTCCCGCTAAAAATTCATAGAATACTCGAATACTCTAGATTTAATGTCTAAATCGCTACCGGCAACATTGGTCGCCGCGGTGACGCCGCGACGACGCTCAGCACCGCCGCTGCACCGCGGCGGTGCAGCGGCGGTGACGCCGCGGTGCAATTACGCGGCGTCAACGCCCGTGTGGCATGTCTGTAAAGGTGGGCACACACGGTCAGTTAAATTGATCAGTTTTTCGCGTCACTCCAAATGAGGCTCATTCAGTAAATTAATACGTATGTATTGGTAGTTATATCTGAACCACTACCTGAAGCTGGGCACACATGATGAAATGATCACATCAGTTCATCAAATCAGTGCAGCGTGGGCAAATGTAGTTAATCATTGTCGATAGGTAGTTATTAAAGAAACAAAATGGCACACCTATCTTATTCTGAAAAATATCAATCCTAGAAAACGTTGATGAGAATCAAAGTTATAGGAAATCAAAATTCCAACAACTTTAGTTGCGATAATTTCTCATTAAAGAAAGAAATATTAAAAGTTATTGAAGAAACAAAATGGCACAACTATCTTATTCAAAACAATATCAATCCTAGAAAATGTTAAATGGGATCAAAGTTGTAGGAAAACAAATTTTAAATAACTTTGTTTTCTTATAAATTCTCATGAAAGATTTAAATAAAACAAGTTATTGAAGAAACAAAATGGCACACCTATCTTATTCAAAACAATATCAATCCTAGAAAAAGTTAATGGTAATCAAGGAAATCAAATTTCCAACAACTTTGATTGCGATAATTTCTCATTAAAGAAAAATATAACAAAAGTTATTGAAGAAACAAAATGGCACACCTATCTTGTTCAAAACAATATCAATTCTAGGAAAATATCATGGGAATCAAAGTTGTAGGAAATCAAATTTCAGACAACTTTGGTTCCGATAATTTCTCATTAAAGAAAGAAATAACAAAATTTATTGAAGAAACAAAATGGCACACCTATCTTATTCAAATCAATATCAATTCTAGAAAAATACGATGGGAATCAAAGTTGCAGGAAATCAAATTTCAGACAACTTTGGTTCCCATAATTTCTCATTAAAGAAAGAAATAACTAAAGTTATTTAAGAAACAAAATGGCACACCTATCTTGTTCAAAATAATATCAATCCTAGAAAATGTTGATGAGAATCAAAGTTGCAGGAAAACAAATTTTAAATAACTTTGTTTTCTTATAAATTCTCATGAAAGATTTAAATAAAACAAGTTATTGAAGAAACAAAATGGCACACCTATCTTATTCAAAACAATATCAATCCTAGAAAAAGTTAATGGGAATCAAAGTTGTAGGAAATCAAATTTCCAACAACTATGGTTGCGATAATTTCTCATTAAAGAAAGATATAACAAAAGTTATTGAAGAAACAAAATGGCACACCTATCTTGTTCAAAACAATATCAATTCTAGGAAAATATGATGGGAATCAAAGTTGTAGGAAATCAAATTTCAGACAACTTTGGTTCCGATAATTTCTGATTAAAGAAAGAAATAACAAAAGTTATTGAAGAAACAAAATTGCACACCTATCTTATTCAAAACAATATCAATTCTAGAAAAATATGATAGGAATCAAAGTTGTAGGAAATCAAATTTCAGACAACTTTGGTTCCCATAATTTCTCATTAAAGAAAGAAATAACAAAAGTTATTGAAGAAACAAAATGGCACACCTATCTTGTTCAAAATAATATCAATCCTAGAAAATGTTGAAAGGGATCGAAGTTGTAGAAATATTTTTTTTAAATATCTTTGTTTTCTTATAAATTCTCATGAAAGATTTAAATACACAAGTTATTGAAGAAACAAAATGGCACACCTTATTATAAAAAATATCAATCCTAGAAAAAATTGCTGAGATTCAAAGTTGTAGGCAAGCAAATTTCAAACAACTTTGGTTCCGATAATTACTCATGAAAGAAAGAAATAACAAAGGTTATTGAAGAAACAAAATGGCACACCTATCTTATACAAAAAAGTATCAATCCTAGAAAAAGTTGATAAGGTTCAAAGTTGTAGGAAATCAAATTTCAAACAAGTTTGTGTCTTATAAATTCTCATGCAAGATTGAAATAGCACAAGTTATTAAAGAAACAAAATAGCACACCTATAATATTAAAAAATGATTCTACAAAAAGTTCACTGGTGTAAGTAACTAGTAGGTATTTCTTGGACTATACTATATACCAGTCTCAAGTAGATGTATCACTGTTCACTGTGGACACCTTTCAATCGTTTCACACAAAAAATATACAAAATAGTATGTCCTGAATACGTCCCACTCTGTCGCGCATGCGCGTGGCTTGTCGGGAGGTCCGATATGGGTACCGTACGCGGGTAGAGCAGATAAAGGTCTTTTCACACATACTATTATCAGTGAAGCCATAGCCAAGCTGTTTTTATGCGGAACATTATATTTTAATATATTCTTTATAAACGGATACAAAACTTGTAAATGTGTCGGTGACTATATTACTCAGTGATCTCAGTGTTAGTGCCGACACCGGCGCTAACACTGAGATCACTGAGTATTCATTGACAACTAAGTATATTTTTGTCGGATCGCGGATGCCACACCATGTAAACATACCTAATGGAGGACGAGTAGTTTCTTTATTTGAAATCTGAATTATAATTTTTTTGTAGATGATGCTTGGAATCGAATACAAAACCAATTTGTGAAACAAAACAGGAACACTAATAAAAATCACTATGATTCATGTCACTCATTTTCAATTTTTTTCCTTGATTCCTCTTCTTTTTTAACAGTCTTGAGTTATCAATGATATTATTACTAGCTCCATTTCGTAGTATTAAACAGAAACATATCAACAATCTATAAGCTTTACTGATATGTGTGAACCGACCTTAATAAAACCGAAACGAACTGATCCAGCCGACGCGAAGACGCGTCAGGTGGATCAGTTCGTCCGCAGTGATGCCAGATATTACAGATTTATTTGTATATACTTGGCTTCTGTTACAAGTATAGTTGGAAATAGTTTACGATAAAAATAACTTAATTATATCTTCAACTCTCGCTAAGCCCTTAAATTAACACGAAACTATCATTACTACTTAAGTACTTATTACTACTACCTACTGTTGAGTTATATTTAAGTTCAAAGTACTTATTTTTTTCTTAAAATATACCTAAAGAGTTAATGTGAAATATAATTAAATACCTAAGTACTACTTCTAGTTACAAACAAAAACGATTTAAGTAATTTAACTTGTTGGTTTTCTTTCATATCTAAAACTTTGTTTTTCATCGATGAAGTACTTGTACTGCAATAATTTGTGTTTTACGTAAAGATTTTTGGATAGAAATGGTGTAGGAGATGGCGACACTGCGTGTGGAGATCGTTGATAACCTGTTTTTGTCTCTGCGATATTCTTTACTAGTAAGTAAATAAAATAAATAAATATAATAAAATAGTAGAAATAGGTACCTAGCCTAAATGGCGATAAGATGGCCACACTTCACGTCGCCGCCACAGATTCTGCCCAAGGGCACTGAGTTTTGAACACAGATTAGGTAATAATTACCGGTAGGGATGCAACATTGCTCATAAAAACATCGATATCAGAACATCACGGAAGAGCGTTCATTCGAAAACTACGATATTTTATTTATGAACGATTCATCAATTTTTCTCGATGTGTCTATACAAATAAATAAAATTGGAGTGTCTGTTTGTAATATTGAAATAACCGTATTAAACTACATGCATGTGAATAATTTATATATGGCACATACATAAAAATAACATTTTTTACAATTTTTGTCTGTCTGTCTGTTTGTTCCGGCTAATCTCCGAAATGGCTGGACCTATTTTGACGGCACTTTTATTTGCAGGTCGCTGATTTGTAATAAGGAGTAACTTAGGCTACGTTAATTGAGGCGGAACGAAGTTCGCCGGGTCAGCTACTCTTTCATAAACATCGATGTTGATCAGTATGGCTCAACGCTTTACTGGTTTAATTTTCGTGAG
Source organism: Hypomecis punctinalis (assembly GCA_949316475.1). Classification (NCBI taxonomy): domain Eukaryota; kingdom Metazoa; phylum Arthropoda; class Insecta; order Lepidoptera; family Geometridae; genus Hypomecis; species Hypomecis punctinalis. The sequence goes on along the minus strand of OX438799.1, from coordinate 25,308,167 downwards.
CATGCTCTATCATCCTTTTGAAGTACTATACCATACATGGTAGATTGATTTCGATGTATTTGATGTTTTAAAAGATCGATGTACCTACTATCATTTACGTCCCTAGTTACAACTAAAGTTACACATCGATAGTTGACTATTGTTAAACTACCTATCGTTATAGTATCGATAGTTAACCTCATAATGTCAAAAGCATTTATACCACTGGTAGTATCGATACTATCGACAGTATCGTAACTATTGCAATTAATGACTTCGATACTACCGATAGTATTGAATCCATTAGCTTTAATTTTATCGATAGCTTGTTTAATTCAATTCAGTGATATTATTAATACTATCGATAAAAGTGACTATCGATGCTATCGAAACTAACTGTAGCATTATGATGTTATAGTATTGATACTATCAATAATTATTGCTTTTTATTAGTTGATTTGTGCTGTCAAAACTGTTGATATTATCGATACTGTCGATATTATCGTTATTGTTTCTATAGTTTTCAAGATCAACTTTAGATAACTAAACTATCGATATCTATACCACCCCTACAAGACTGCCGAGTTGGTACGTTCTCGGGTATTCCCCGACAAGCGGTGTGATGGGCGCAAGGAAGTGAGACGTATTGAGGATGGACCTTTTTCGTTTGCGAGCGAGGATGGTAATGTGTTCACAGATATGTACCTACCTTAATATACTTATTGTATTACAATATTTTGTTAACTAAATGATATAATGGTCAATGTAGGTACTTATTAGAAAATAATATTTTACGAGTACCTGTAAACTACTGAAAAGCCGTGGTGGTCAAGAGGTAGTGACACCCGCCTTACAATCGCGAGGTCGTGGGTTCGAATCCCCGGTCCCGTACCAATGAGTTCTTTGGAATTTATGTAAGGAATTTCACATCACTGACTTTTCGGTGAAGGAAAACATCGTGAGGCAACCTGCAGATGTGGTCATATTTACGCAAGCCAAAAATGAACCTTATGCAGAAGTTTTGAAGTCGCTCAAGTGTGACACCACTGATTCCCTAATCACTGGTGTCACACTTGAGCGAATACCTAAATACATATAAGATTAGTACCTAATACTCCAGGTTACCCAATTATCAGGCCAAACAGTCATCCCCAACTACCATGTTGCAGGTACGAATCACTACTGCCTAGTAATCACCCTGTGATTTTGACCATTGAGACTTCTTGCTAGCGGAATAAGGAAAGAAAGCTTAGTAATAACTAGTAGTTAAATAATTATAAGCAATTACTGAGAACTGGCGCACCTTGCCACGTGGTGTCTGCAGTTGCCTAATCAAGCAATAAACATAGCCTATACAAGTCAAGCACATGATATGGCTAGACCTACAGTAAATAATAAAACCTCATACATAACCTTAAATTGTCACGCGGTCTGGAAGTTACTGCTGCACTAAATCTAAGGGATGTGAAGTCCTGATTAAATAAAATGCAATAAATTTATGTACAAAATAGTTATAGTATAATTTCCAAATATTTAATAGTTAATCGAATCATATTCAATAATAGGTACCCAAATCAAGCACTGAAATCACATGAATATCAAACTTTATAAGCATAAAGTACAACAATTGAATCAGTGGTGTGGTTACTAATTACAACTGAACCGAGTGAATACTAATCCTAAATCGTGAAATAATATCTACCTAGCAATTTAGGAAACCGCCTAACAGTTTTAAACAGTTCACCAAAGGCAATACTTAGCTTTACAATCGCGCCACACCGAATGTAATAACTTTCAGCACTCGAATTAGTAGGTAGGTACTTATGCCAACTTTTTGATAACCTGAAAAAGTATCATAACTCCCATACAAAAAATATGGTTGCCTTACAAGTTGGACGTTGTATTTAGGTATGACATTTTTGAACTGCAGTTGTAGCCAATCTACTGAACTGATTTAGAAAATTTATTCATTACTGGAATTCATATTTAATACTCAATGATAATTGCTATGTATTATACTCAGTTGTAGTACTATTTCAACCTAATATTTTGAAAATTGTAGAAAAGGTCGGCAAAAAATGCAATTATTAGACCTTTTAAGCGCATGCGCTGACTACATAGTGCATAATACTTAAAAATGATGTGTTACAAAAATAACCGGCTTTACCTGGTCTACATAAAAGTCTGCGACAGCATATGTCTAAGTCCTAAGGTTTTTGAACTATGACAGTTTTTATAACTATAATTAGAGAGCGAAATAGTAAGTATTTTTTAAAACTATTTTGACAAATAATGTATCAATCCTTCTCCAAATAAACTCTTTTATTAGCTTGGTCATTTTATACACATCAAAATTGTCACTCACACCAAATAATTTCAACGGATAGTTTTGAAGATATCGTAGGTTTAAAATTACAACGTATTAAAAAATATTGCCGCGGTACATACTGTTACATAATCTGTGCCACGTCATCTACAAAGCTTCAAATTATTTGGATAGATCATAAGGTCATGAGACAAGAGCAATTTTTTTTTAGTAATTTTAAGAGCGTTATAGGCGTAGTTATAGTAAAATCTAGATTTAATACTGAAAACACTAGATTTTCAACTTCGACGACGTAAACCTAGGGCCCAAAGAGAACAATCTGCCGATAGTGTATCCAGCCCAGATACCTAGCCAACTTCATTGGCTTTCCTCCCAATCAATTTATAGAAGCCTAGGCTATACCGATGCAGCCCCTGGATGGTCTAAATAGACCTAGATTTGGGAAATTATTCCAGGACATATAACTCGTTAACCAGGGGCCCTAATTATAAGCTGATGCCACAGAAGTCATTTTTATCTGAGGTCAAAGCGACTGAGCCCAAAGAATTGTTCCTGGATCAATTTATGAGGGACCTCGAAATCGTTTTCAAATTACGACAACGAAAATAAAGTACTTCCAAAATTTTTGAAGCTTAGAATATAGATACCCCTAGGCTCCACAAATACTGTGTAGAAATTTAGGATTCTCTCGAGCACCGGGAAACCCGAAAACGGGATTTTGATTGGTTTGTTGATGGTAGGATAACTTTAGAGACTGAGTATTAACTGAGACTAAACACCACATAAGTCGGCGGATGGGAAGTTATCCAAAAGCCGAAATATAGGTAGGCGCGGGAGACAGAGTGACGAGACGCCGAGGCACACCCGCCCGCCGACCTCATGCCTCCCGCGCGCTCCCTCCGTGCTAAATACTACGTCAAGCACGCGGCGTCGGCATTATGCAAACATGCGCAATATTATGCTTACTTGGCCATTTCATATAGATAAAAATTGATAGGTATTTTAGAAGATATTACTATGCAGGCAAAGATTTTAAAAATAATATTATTCTGATTTTTTTTTATTATTATCGTATTAATTTTGTTGTATGCTTTTAACCGATTTCATAAAAAGATGTTCTCAGTTAGGCATTCGTTTTTTTGTATGTACGAGTATGTTACGCGATTACTCCGTCAATTGTGAACCGATTGTAATGATTTTTTTTTTATTTATTTATTTGATAAATTACAATGATAGATAACTCGTTCATACATTGTCTTAAAACCTTATTAGGTTTGTCTGGACAATCTAGTTCTCTTATAATAACAGTATTAAATACCTATTCTGTGCTACAAAATACATTTTCATACATAAATAAATATATACACATATCAGTGCAGATAAACGTACAAAAAGATCATCAAATACATTTTAAATGATAACGAAGAACCAATACAACATAGTAAACAACGCGCGAACGCACCAGATCAGCTGTCGGTAGGTACCCACGACGGAACAGTAGTCGTAGGCATTGCGCACCGACTGCCGCGGCGACCGCTGCGACCGCGCGCCCCGCAGCCAATAAAGGATGATAATGGATTTCTTTTTTGTTTGGTAGATCAAAGGACATGTCCACAAAATGTATGGAGGCTGGTATAATAATAATCATAAATTCTAACCACAACACTCGTTACATTTCGAGAGAGTGCATATTTTTCTGAGTCTATTACAACAGTTAAAAACAAAAAAGTGCCCTCCGATTTTTTTAAAATCAATTTTGAATTTATTAGGATAAATAAATTTATTTGGCTCATTAGGTAGTTTATCTCTAGTAACACTGATTACGTTACCTCCAAATTGTTAAATAAAAGCATTTTTATCAATTAGACACACTTTTAAAGTGTTTTTTTTGTCACATTTTACCTACAAACTGGTCACACTGGTAGGTTATAATTTTTAATTTTAGCAAATTAAGTGATGAATGTGAAAGAATCAGCTACGAATGCAAGTAAATTAACGATAGAAGCACTTTATCATTGCTAAACTAGAAAAAGTAATAAGCTGTATTGTTATTTTTCATACAATTTATTTTTCACATTTAAAAATAAATGGAGGGGTGAAAAAATCTAAATTATATATTTTTGGGAAGCCCATAAAACAAGCTTTCAAATGATGTATATATCATCTTGGTTCGATTTTTCTCTGAATAATATACCACTTGTGGACGTCACCTTTCAGAATTGATCTCATTTAAATTAGGTTTGTTGTATTTGAAAATAAACATTAGACGAATTTTTTAACGATATACAAAATAATTATTTATCGTAAAAATTAGCAAAACCGCTTTCCATCGTGTACAAAATTAGAATATTTCGCTCGAATCGTTTACGTCATTGTTGATTTTTCAAAAACAGCTCAGCCGATATCCGTAAAGTTTAAATGGGGCCACCTCGGGAGTAGGTATATAAATACCCTTTCGAACTAAAAATAATTTTTCGATCCGGTTCACAATAAGGAAGTTTCCTTTGTCATAAAAACTAAAAATAATTATATACATTTAAAGACGTTAGAATTATATTAGATACAGTGCAAACATTACTCGAATATCTTAATAAATGACGGAATTATGGATGTCTAAACATGACCGCACGAAATCAAAATACCTCGCGACGGATTTACGCGTGTGACGTCATCCGGCTCCAGAGCCGCGCCGTGGGTTAGGCGGGAGTAAGGAAAAAAGGAAATAAAGTGCTTCATTCTATGCCGGGTATTTTTCTAAGCCACGAATACGTTCTAGAATATCATTGTACTTATCTTTATGTTATGATCAACATTTACTATGGGACTAATCCCCCAATATAACGAATAAAAAGTCAGCATTCCCATAATTATGTCGTGAGTAAATGAACTTTATTTCTAAATGGAATAAGACTTGGCGTGTGTACCTACTGTTCTGCGGTTATTACATCTGTATATATTGACTAGTAGTTTTCCAAATAGTAGACTTCACAAGTATACATTTTGGTGAACATTTTCTGCTAATCAGTTTTCAAAAATGCACAACTTGCACAGGCAAATATATTCATAATTACAATATTCTGTCCTAAAATATCATTGTATATTATGACCAACTTTTACTATGGGACTAATCCCCTGTATAGGGTTATCTAAAACTTCTCAGCCGAATATTTGTTCTTATAAAGTCATTGTAGATAATAGTTTTTTCAGGACTTATTTTTTCGTTCCGAAAATGACAAATGTCAAAGTGACAGCTGCCATTATGTGGCATATTATTATAGAATTCATACTAGAGTGGCATGACAGATGTCATCCGAAATGTAGATCTCGTTGAGCTCTATCAATTTTGTGCCCAAATTAACGGTCTAGAAACGACAGTTACGGAGATAAATTACTTTAAAGACCTGTCATTCAAAATATAGATCTTGTTGAGTTCTATCACTTTTGTGAAGACAGCATTGGTCTAAAATCGTTAGTTACAGAAATAAACCGCATTTAAGTTTGACAGTTGTCACTTTGAGACCTGTCATGTCATCCTAGTATGGATTCTAGAATATGACAGCTGTCACTTTGTTCAGTCATTTTTAGGGTTTCGTAGTAGAACGAGGAACCCTCAAAACTTCGTTATGTCCGTGTAACGAACGGACGCCGTTTACAGACCATTTTAAAAACTTTCCCTGAAAATTATTTTGAGCATGATTCCACAGATCATACATTTTTGAACTATAAAAAAAATTGAAATTTTTAAACATTAGAGGTCATCGACCTCACATGTATGTTTCATACAAACAAACAAACAATAACATTTTATTAGATAACCACATAACATAAGAAAATTACAGGGACAAAACAATACAATTAATAGGTTTCTAACTGGTGGCCTTATTGCTTTAAGCGAATTTTTTCAGGCAACCAAGAATTCATACTAAATTACGTTTTCCTAGTAATCAACCTTCTTAAAAATTGGTTTTTATCATCATCATAATCATCGTCACGTCTACGGAAGCCTATCATAGGCATGTCTCGACACGCACTTGACAACTTATTGGAACTAGAAAATAAAAGCCTTGAAAAAAATTATCTAAAGTATTTTATTAGAACAAAATATATTACGCTTCACCAGTTCTAGCTAGCTAACCCTGTATAGGGGATCAGACTCAAACTCTGCCACCAGGGCTAGCCACCCAGCCTATACAAACTTACTTAGTCCCATAGTAAAATTTGGCCATAATTTACAATAATATCTTAGTAAAGAACCTTACCATTTTTATGATTAAGAATATATTCAATCTCTCAAAAATGCACAACTTTCACAGGTAAATATATTCTTAATATTTACCTGTGAAAGGTGTGCATTTTTGAGAACTTATTACAAGAAAATGTATACTTGCGAGGTCTACTGTTTGGAGAGCTACTAGTTAATAGTTACAGATGTATGAACCGCAGTACACTAGGTACACACGCCAAGTCTTGTTCCATTTAGAAATAATGTTCATTTACTCACGACAAAATTGTGGGAATGCTGACTTTTTATTCGTTATATTGGGGGGTTAGTCCCATAGTAAATGTTGATCATAACATAAAGGTAAGTACAATGATATTCTAGAACGTATTCGTGGCTTAGAAAAATATCCGGCATAGAATGAAGCACTTTATTTCCTTTTTTCCTTACTCCTTAACCTAACTTACTCCCTAGCCTAACTCACGGCGCGGATCTGGAGCCGGATGACGTCACACGGGTAAATCCGTCGCGAGATTTTTAGATTTCGTGCGGTCATGTTTAAAAATTCACAACTCCGTCATTTTTGAAGATAATTGAAAAATAAAAACACCATATTAATTTATTGCAGACTTAGTGTAATTTAATAAAAATAAAACTAGAAAACGGGGAAACTTCCTTATTGGTGAAATTATAGATGGACATACACAAAAAATATACATACAGACGAACATAGAACTTCCTCCTTTTTGAAAGTCGGATGTAAAAATAACAATAAATCGTTCTAATGAAAAAATAAAAATAATAAGATTGCTGCTACAGTTAACAAAGGACATGTTCACAAAATGTATGGAGGCTGGTATAATAATAATCAAAAAATCTAACCACAAGACTCGTTACATTTCGAGAAAGTTCATATTTTTCTGAGTCTATTACATCAGTTGAAAACAAAAAAGAGCCCTGAATTTTTTTTTAAATTAATTTTGATTTTATTAGGATAAATAAATATATTTGGCTCAATAGGTAGTTTATCTCTAGGAACTCTGATTAAGTAAGCTCCAAATTGTTAAATAAAAGCATTTTTACCAATTAGACACACTCTTTAAGTGATTTTTGTCACATTGTACCTACTAACTGGTCACACTGGTAGGTTATAATTTTCAATTTTAGCAAATTAAGAGGTAAATGTGGAATCAGCTTTGAATGCAAGTAAAATAACGCTAGAAGCACTTTATTATTGTTAAACTAGAAAAAATAAAAAGCTGCATTATTTTTTTTCAGATAATTTATTTTTCACTTTAAAAAAAAATGCAGGGATAAAAAAATCTAACTTAAATATTTTTCAGAAGCCCATAAAACAAGCTTTCAAATGATGTATATATCATCTTGGTTAGATTTTTCTCTGAATAATATACCACTTGTGGACATCACCTTTCGCCGCTCCCCGTAAGTGATTTCCTGGCCAAGCGGACAGGGATAGTGGATACGACGTCACCCACGGTACCGATATCAAATTCCGCCAATCGCACGTTTTCTTTTTGCTTCTTTATGTTGCAAGAAAATATCATTTGGAAGCTCTATTGTTGACTTATAATTTATTTTTGTAAAATAATTATTTATACCGCTCATACGATTTCCGCGCCATATTCTTAAAAGAGTAGAAAGCGGAAGTTTTATTTTAAACCTTATGATCATAGAAATAAAATTGATCTGGGTATGGTCTGTAAGATGAAGAACAGACTTGCTATTAGAGTCGACCAATTTAGCCAGCTATAGAAACGGTACCTTTTGATGCTGGGTTCGAATCCGCCCAAGTTCATATTTTTTATTCATATTTTTTGCATGAAAATATCATTTGGAAGCTCTTGAACTTAATTGAGTTAATATGCCTATAGATACAATCAGATCAATCCATTCATCCAGCAGCCATAAGACGTCCACGGCTGGACATAGGCCTCCCATTTAGATCTGCAAAAAGACCAGTTAAAGTTAAACTTGCATCCAGCGCGTTCGTGCGGTCTGGAGTGTTTAAATAAAATAATATAAAAAAATAAATTGAAAAAAAAAAAAACGTTTGAATTAAAGGGGAAAATCCAAGATGGCGGCCGCCATTAGTTTCCATTTTGAAATTAAAGTTGGCGGATGTCCCTTATTTGAAAAAGTCGTCATGGGTATCGTTTTCGAGGTTTTCGAGGGTGTAGATTTCAAAAATGGCATACATTTTGACATAAAAAATGGAGGATGTCACTTTTTTGAAAAAGTCGTCATGGGTATCGTTTTCGAGGTTTTCGGGGGTGCAGGTTTCAAAAATGGCGTCCATTTTGAAATTCAAGACGGCGGAAGTCACTTTTTTGCAAAAAGTCGTCATGGGTGTCGTCGTCGAGGTTTTTGGGGGTGTAGATTTCAAAAATGGCATCCATTTTGAAATTCAAGATGGCGGATGTCACTATTTTGAAAAAGTCGTCATGGGTATCGTTTTCGAGGTATTCGGGGGTGTGAATTTCAAAAATGGCAACCATTTTGAAATTCAAGATGGCGGAAGTCACTTTTTTGCAAAAAGTCGTCATGGGTGTCGTTGTCGAGGTTTTTGGGGGTGCAGATTTCAAAAATGGCGTCCATTTTGAAATTCAAGATGGCGGAAGTCACTTTTTTGCAAAAAGTCGTCATGGGTGTCGTCGTCGAGGTTTTTGGGGGTGTAGATTTTAAAAATGGTATCAATTTTGTAATTCAAGATAGCGGATGTCATTTTTTTGCAAAAAGTCGTCATGGGTATCGTTTTCGAGGTATTTGGGGGTGTAGACTTCAAAAAAGGTATCCATTTTGAAATTCAAGATGGCGAATGTCATTTTTTTGCAAAAAGTCGTCATGGGTATCGTTTTCGAGGTTTTTAGGGATGTAGATTTCAAACTTGAAGGTCTTTGCACCTATAAACAAACTCTGCACCTATAAACAAACTCGCGGGCCGCATGCGGTCCGCGCACCGCCCAAAATACTAGTTCTACATATAAAACTACGCTTACAAGAAAAATATAACTACGTTAATACAATAAGTCACCACGTTTTCACTTCTGATTCATGTTCGCAGAAAAAATTGTGTTTAACATAGTTAACATTAATTAGTTTATTAGGGTAATTATCTTCTGATGCATGAATTCCAATAGTTGAAGCCACAGAGATTTTCTTTTCACTTGGCGCGATTTTGTGAATTTAAACTTAGCATTTAAGTTTTAGTTCCTTTGGAGGTAGCTTAATTAGCTCATGAATACAAAGCTCTCAGCTCAGAAATATAGCGGAAAGTTATTTTTAGTGCAATCTTTATATAATTAAATCATAGATAAGAATGTAAAATAATAATCTAGGATATGACATTTTGTAAAAAGTTTCAGAAAGAGATCTGTCGTAAATTTTAACAATCATACTTATTAAAAAAAACATGTACCTACAGAAGGGACAAGATAATAGGTCACTTTTGACAGATGTCAGTTTTATATTAATAGTGAGGTGACCTGCTTAAAAACATCGATTAAATGAATGAATCGAATGAATCGATACAGACTTGAAACATATGTGAATTTTAAAAATGATCATGCGAATCCCTGTCCCATTATTATTTTTTCTTTCATAAATTAAAGGAGCAAAATAAGACAAGTACCTACGTAATTTAACAAAAAAATTGCTTTTATTCACTTGAACTATCGGAACTGCTATAGTTAGTTAAAAGAATAATAAATATGTATAATTAGGTTTTATTATATTCACAACGTGGTTATAAATTTATGGTGATTTTTCTTCACAAGTAATCATTGCATTCGATTCAACTTACAATCCTATCAGCTTTCGATTTTTAGAGTAACATCCCTAGTGTTTAAAAAGAAAAAGGGTTGACTGACGCAACATTGTAACGACGTTCATTTCTTTAGATCAGAAATTGTTTATTATGTTTAGAATGGTTTATGAGTGAAAGCAAATCGTAAAATTACTCGTATCGGTCATTATTACAATAAATATGTAAACGTAATTGAAAAAAATTAAGCAATTGTGCAGTTCTTATTTTATGCCCGCCGTTACAAGGTTACGTTGTTGAATTTTGATGAAATGTCAAAAGTGACCTATTATCTTGTCCCTACTTTAGTGTATAATAGTAAAATTTCATAAATGTTACAAGGAGACAAAGTACTGTCTTCTGTAACGGGTGACAAATTGGATCCTACGCGTAGCGAGGGAGCGCAGCGAGTGAGCTCAAACTTTACGGGAGTTTCATGCATTAGGTACATTATTGCCCTACTATAGCCATCGAGATTGTGCTATGATAGTAATGTCTTACGTTAAGATTGTATGGCATTTAATTAGTAGATAATTGTCAAGCACATGGCATGAGAAATACATTTTCACCAACTGTCTTGTATTGTAGAACAATAGGACAGGCAAAAGTATTAGCCTACAGGCGGCAAATGTGTAAGTCCGACATTGGTCACATCACATCCAAATATCGCAGAGTAGCTGTTAACCTTTCATTAGAGCTGCCAACAGCTTGCCTCATATTTGTATCCATTTTGACAATATGAGGAGTGACTAGGTTCAGTAGATGGTAATAGCCTTTTTGGTTTGTATTTTTGCAACTATATGGAAACAGACAGCAGCTGCAATATTAATCATTTCTTTTTCCGAGTCGGAATCCATCTTGAGTGGATACTGAGATACAAGTACGTGCGCGCGCAACGAAGTCGAAATACGAGTAACGAAGTAACTGTTGTCATAACCTGTGTTCAAATTGTTTGATGCAAATGAACTGAAGCAAAGATCTTCGTCAAACTGACCACAGGTTGGGCAATAGTATCTACAACAATTCTCGCGTGAAACGTTATCTTTATATACAGGGTTATTCCTAATCAATTAGCATCCTTCTAGGGGCTTATTCTGAACATCAAAACTAACAACTTTTGTTCTACGACTTTCGTCAAAACTAAAAAAAAACAGCTATTTCATACATTTTGTCGCGGGTGAACTATATTTTTCTATGGGACAACAATTTTTTTTTGTTTTGTCGAAAGTCGTAGAACAGAAGTTGTTAGTTTTGATGTACAGCTTAGTATTACTGGCAATATTATTACCACAGCTCACACTCACACATTCAAATATGTTATTATTTTGTTTATACTGGAACTATACAACCTAGCTACATGTAACTGAATTCAAATGTTTAGTAGCACTAATTCACTCAGTCTTTCCAAACATACATCCTATGAGTCTTAACGTAAAGAACACGAATATATAGTCTAGCTCATAAAACGCTGCTTTTATGTCCAGCTCAAACTGACAAATAGTCACACACCTGATATAATAGTCGCCCACCTATGATATTTTTCACCCGGTTTATTACGGTTTATATCCCCAAATACTGACTACCTATTAGAGGTGCTGAAAATAAAGATGATTACTTTTTGTTTCACACCTAATCTACATAATGCAATTTAATTCTGGCACTTCGCCGGCCGCTACCGCAGCACCCTCGCTTTGCATGCTCGGCTTGTGCGTTGTTTGTCATGTTCTAAGTTTCTTTTTTATAACCTATTTTTATTTTCACACCTAATCTTTAATGTGACGATATTCGACCAAACTTTGTTCGTCTAATAGTTGATTGACCTAATGAAAGATTCGACAAATGATTAATGTTTCAAACGTTTTTAGACAAAAAACGTTTGTCGAATCTTTCACTAGGCCAATTATAATAAAGAATACCTAACTCTACCAAACGAAACGTCATACGAAAATCGGCCACACATTTTTCTTCGCAAATGCAGGAAACCGTGTATATTAAGCGCCACACAAATCGGCGTATGGGAAGCTATGCGCAGAACGCTGCGCAAAAGCCGAAATATACGTAAACGCGGGAGCCAGAGAAACGAGACGCCGGGGCACACACGCCCGCCAACCTCATGCCTCCCGCGCGCTACCTACGCACCTTGACACGTGGCGTCGGCTTTTGTGCACACATGCGCAATAATTAGCCAATCACGGCGAAGTGTCATCTGCGGCTAACATCTCATCCGCCGATTTGTGTGACGCTTAGTATAACAATATTATTACTGTAGCACATAAAACGCTGCTCTTAAATCTAGCTCAAACCTGAAAAATAGTCACACACTTGATATTTGCCCACATAATAGTCGCCCACCTATGATATTTTTCACCCTGTATATTATTATCGTTTTTCGTAATACACAATTGTCGCAAGTAATGTTAATTTATCAGTTGCAGAGAAAATTGAACGCTGTTCGATTCAATATTGAAGTATCCCATCTATAGTCACCAACAAATTTGTTAGTTGCACGGTTAATTATTTCCCATAATCTGATAGTTTACAGCATACATTGAGTAGATACTCGTACAATTTTATTTCCAAATAGTACTTACATACGTAAACACTATGTATGTAACTTATAAAATATGAACATCTCTGTGGACACCTCTCAATCCGGGCACTCAAAATAAGTCCGTCCTGAATACGTCCCACTCTGCCACGCCTGCGCATCATGCGCATGGCTTGCCGGCGAGCACGTACCTACCTACCAACCAACTCAGACGCAACTAGGGATGCAATTCAAACGATACTACGAGTACGTAATATAATATTTTTTTGACGATACATTGATGTTTTAAACATATGGTATGGTAGGTATGGGGTATGGGTATGGTAGGTATGGGCCGTCTCATACAACTTGGCAGATGTGTATTGTTAGCTACAAGCTGCTCTCAATATCAACGTGCAGCTTTATTTGAGCTTCAGTCTGGATTGGATATTGCGTAACTTATGATAGTTAGGCGATAGGCGATTAATGGCTCTGCAGGAGAATCTCCCAATGGAGCCTTTTCAGGAAAATCAAACCCAATCCACTGGGAGATTGAGCATGCTGATGAACATCGATGTTTGTGTTACGTCGATACTTACTGCGAGAAAAATTATAATGTTTGTTGCTTTGTTACTCTTTCACGCAGCAACAGAGCAACGGATGTTTGTAATAGATATAATTTAAGTGTTATAAAGTGACGTAGGCTTTGCTAGACATAGCTACTATTAATCCTGGAAAATTAAATATTCCTATGGGGTAACATTAAAATCGAAAAAAAAAACAGGCGAAGCTGCGAGCAAAAGCTAATCGTTCATAAATATGGAGACATTCGATATCATTTTTTTGTTTTTTAATTATCGACGCTCTGCTATTGATGTTTTATTTTGAGCGAAGTTACATCCCTAGTTATAACGTTAAAGTTGAGTCTGCTAAGCCGCAGGCCGCGGAGTCCCGCACTCCAACTGCCGCTGCTAAAGAGACCAGGCTTCAAGGAGTAAGAAAGCCGCGAAGAAATAATTCACATCCACCCTGAGTGTATGCTTACCTTATTTCACTAAATAATTGGTTTGGTGGTAGGCAGTATTTATGGCTTCAACCGTCTATTGTAAGTAGGTAATCCACTCTCGTCCGTTTTTTAATTTCACTTGATTACCTCATTTTTATTTCATAATTTCTTGTTTTAGTTTGTAAAAATCAATGAAGGTAAAATGTAAACGATACAAAAACAATATAACAAATTACAATAGTGTCAAGTCAATCAGATTCAATTTGTTATGTTACTGTCACTCTTGGCAATCAACTTTATTTTTTTTTTATATATTGGCTCTTTATGTGTACTATTCAGCCAGAATACTGTTAATGTATTTTTTGTTTTTCCCGTAACCGTGTTCATTCCTACTGTAAGATTCTAAAATATTATGTTTAAGTATTACACAAAGTGAAAATTATGTCTTAATATGTATTTCTTATATTAGTGCAATGTAACAAAATTGCATATTTATTTTAGTCCAGTAACACAACCGGCAGGTGGAGCTGGCAAACACTAAGTGTTTAATTTTTGATTATTTTTATTTTATTTGAGTATTATTTTTTGCTAGTTATATATTTTATTTTTATTTATATTTATTTTAGTGTACCATTTTTTTTCACATTTCTTATATGTCATCTGAGGACAATGAGAACTCGGATTCTTTATATATTTCTTGCAATTCATCTGATGAAAGTATAGGCAGTTTTTGCAGCATTCCCACATTGAGTGACTCAATTGAATCATTCATTTCCGACGTTCCTAAGAACCTCAATGTTCTTCACATAAATGCTCAGAGTATTGCGGCTCATTACCCAGAAATGCTTGCGTCCTTCGTACATCCCAATATTCACGCCATATTAGTGTCTGAGTCATGGCTGAAGCCTGCTCTTCCTTCTTCTTCTGTTGCATTACCAGGTTTTCGACTCATAAGGAATGATCGTATTGGACGGGGTGGTGGTGGTGTTGCTATCTATCTCCGGACACATATTTCTTACTCTATAGTTAGTAGGTCAGCACAACCGCCCCCACCCGATGCCGGTGAACATCTCTTTATCGAAGTCGTCCTGCATCACTCTAAGCTACTTCTAGGAGTATATTATCCGCATTCTCGTAACGTTAATTATTTCTCATCTTTTGAAAATCTCTTAGAAAATATTACTACATCTTATGATCACACCATCGTCATGGGTGATTATAATACATGTCTATTGAAACAGGACAGTAGATCTAGAAAACTTGAATCGCTGGCTACGGCACTCAATTTAACTTTACTCCCTCTTAATGCTACTCATCATGCGCCAAACAGTGTCCCTTCATTACTTGACTTGATCTTTGTTTCTTCACCTAGTCACGTCATCAAGCATGGTCAATGTGCGGCGGATGACTTCTCCCATCATGATTTAATTTATCTCTCGTACAAAATTCGACCTCCTAAATTGAAACCTAAAATTCTTCTACAACGCAGTTTTGGTAGCATTAATATTGATAATTTACGTAAGGACGCACAGGAGCTAGATTGGTCAAGTGTTCTGGATACGGATGATTTAGATGGTAAAGTTGCAGAATTTAATCTTATTTTAACCAAGCTATACGACACTCATGCTCCCGTTCGCGCAGTTAAAATAAAACATGCTCCAGCACCTTGGCTAAATGATGAAATTAGAACCCTTATGCATAAAAAACTTATCGCTAAGAGTAAGCTAAAGGGTTGTCAGTCCGGTGTTAAGAAGGAAAAATACACAAATTATCGCAACGTCTGCAATAGAGCGTGTAGGGATGCACAACGCCGACACATACATAGCTCCGTTGAAAATGGAGATCCAGCTAAAGTGTGGAAATTTTTAAGGTCATTGGGAGTTGGTAAATCACACCAGGAGACTGGTCGTAAAAATTTAGATATCAATCAGCTAAATAAGCATTTCTCTTCTTCTACCAACTTTGATGGACCTGCTAAAGCAGAAACTTTGAAGAATCTTTCTTCTACCGCTCCTCCTAACTGTGACCCTTTCACTTTTAATCGATTTTCCGAATGTGATGTTAAGAAGAGTATTCAGTCAATCTCATCTAACGCAGTGGGTAGTGACAGCATCAGTCGCAGAATGATATTGCCCATTCTTGATGAAGTAGTTCCCATCATTCAGTACATCCTCAATTTTTCCATCTCCTCGGGCAAGTTTCCAGTTAGTTGGAAAGAAGCCCAAATCACGCCACTTCCTAAAAAGCCTAATCCTGAATCTTTTTCCGATTACCGTCCAATCTCCATCCTTCCTTTCCTATCCAAAGTATTAGAACGGCTTGTATACCAACAACTCTCTTCTTACCTTGTTAAAAACAGCCTTCTAAATCCTTTGCAATCCGGTTTCCGCTCCGGTCATAGCACTGTAACTGCTTTGACAAAAATTACTGATGATATTCGTGATGGTATGGGTAATTGTCATCTGACTGTGCTCTCGCTATTGGACTTTAGTAATGCCTTTAATAACGTAGATTTTGACATTCTTTTAGGTATCTTGCGCTCTCTTAACATATCTCCATCGGTTTTTGATTGGTTTCAGAGTTACCTGTTGGGGCGCCGGCAGCGCATTCGTATTGATGATTCGTACTCTTCGTGGTGCAATATATCTGCTGGTGTTCCACAGGGCGGCGTTCTATCTCCTCTTCTTTTTGCTGTATTTATAAATTCAATTTCTCAACAACTGACTTCTTCCTATCACCTCTATGCAGACGATTTGCAGATTTATACGCAGGCGCCTCTAGGGCAACTGAACGAGGCAATTGAGCGTATCAACGTGGATCTGAAAAGTATACTGGACTGGAGCAGATCATACGGTCTCATTGTCAATCCTACAAAAACACAAACGATCATCATTGGGGGTTCTCGCATGATCTCCAAAATTGACTGGTTTTGCCTACCTCAGGTCATCTTTGACGGTATTCCGATTCCCTTCAGTGAAACTGTTAAAAATCTGGGACTTACTCTTGATAGGCAACTCTCTTGGATTCCGCAATTAGCTGAAGTCAGTAGGAAAATCTTCGCCTCAGTTGCTTCGCTCAGGAGACTACGTAATTTTCTCCCTGTTGCTACCAAAACTGCGCTTGTGAACTCCCTTCTCTTCCCGATTCTGGACTACGCAGACGCTTGCTATCTGGATTTAACCGAAGAGCAACTTGACAAGCTTGAACGTTTACAGAATGTCTGTATCCGGTTCATATTTGGTTTACGCAAATATGATCACGTGTCTGAATTTCGTCAAAAGCTCAAATGGTTACCAATCCGTCTTCGCCGCAACTCACATATTCTGGCCTTTTTGTATAAAATCCTATTCTATCCTTCCACTCCGCTATATCTGAAGGAGCGTTTTACTTTCCTTCAATCCCACTCTAGCCCTTTACGATCCTCTCGTGCTCTCAAACTTAAATTTCCTACTTCCGGTCACTCGAATCTATCCTATCATCATTCCTTTACTGTTCAATCCCTTATGCTGTGGAACGCACTGCCTGTCACGATCAGACAGGCTCAATCACTTAACATTTTTAAATCTCTTGTTTTTAAGCACTATCTGTCTACTTGTTAATTTGGTACATATATGTATATATTTTATTATGGTTTTATGTATGTATTTTATGTAGGTATATAATTATTTATTTATTTGTATGTAATAATTATAATTTGTTTTTGTATCTGTGTATTTGGTCTATGTAGTTTATGCTATTGAACAGCACCGACCGCAACATAATTATCCTAATATAATTTCATTTAGGTTGCCTGGAAGAAATCGCTGCAGGCGATAAGGCCGCCCATTTTTCTACCGGATTATTGTTTTATTTTACTAGTTTAAGTTGTTTTGTAATGGTGTGAAAATAAAGTAATTTTGTATTGTATTGTATTGTATAACTACTGTTTTGCAGTTACCTAATCTGTGTTCAAATTGAAGTGCCCTTGGGCAGAATCTGTGGCAGCGAAGTGGAGTGTAGCATAATATGCTATTTTAGTGTAGCCAACTTATCGCCATTTAATTAAGCTAGGGACCACGACTGTTCTCCAGCGTGTACCAGCTCCTACACGTAGAATGCCACCGAATTGTTTTAATCGAAATCCATAGGGTACGGACGCCTATGTCTAACGGTAGATAATAGTAGATATAATGGTAAAAATATTGTCACAATATTGTCACAATATCCAGTGCGTAGTAGATTGACTACCATCAGAAATACAAGTAACTGTTGGAAAAAAAACTGTTGTTGACAAGCCGTGGTGGTCAAGAGGTAATGACACCCGCCTTACAATCGTGAGGTCGTGGGTTCAAATCCCCGGTCCCGTACCAATGAGTTCTTTGGAATTTATATACGGAATTTCACACCACTGGCTTTTCGATGAAGGAAAACATCGTGAGGCAACCTGCATACGTCCGTAGAAGAAATTCGATGGCGTATGTGAATCCACCAACCCGCACTGGGCCAGCGTGGTGGCTATGGCCCAATCACCCTTCGTGGGTAGGCCTAAGTCCTGCAGTGGACTATTAAAAAGGCTGATACAGTATAGTATAGTACAGTACAGTACAGTTGGAAAAAATATGAAAAATAAGTATGAATGCTGTTTTTGAACCAGCCCCTCTTCTATCTTACCTAGATTTACTATAAGAAAGGTAAAATGGCAGTAGGCAGGGCACATATTACGGACGTGACAATTTTTTTTAGTTTTCATGTGTTAATCTTGATTCATTCAACATTTTTGATTTTTTTAAAGTTCTCGAATGGAGACGACATACCGGACGTCCACCAACTTGTTAGACCGATGACATAGGCCACGTCGTACCAGCAAGCGCAGCGTAGGACCTTCACCGACTTGTTGGATCAATGATAAAAGGCGATGGATACAGGCCGCTTCCATCCGAGAATATTGAAAGCTGAGTGATACGCGAGTTAAGTGTACAGCTGATAGGAATAACCCTGTATATCACCATCATTATTATAAGACCAATAATTAATTTATGACCAATTTCTTGAATAACTTTGATTCCGATCATTTCTAATGAAAGATAGAAATAACGTAAGTTATTGAAGAAATAAAACAGCACAACTGTTTTTCAGAAATTATCAATCTTACAACAAGTTAATGAGAATCAAATCGAGCTGTTTAAGTGCTTACTCTCGTTTATAGGTATCGCTTTTTAATATAGTTTTGTCAAAATTCTGCCGCTATTAATGCAATCCTTATCCGAAAGGTTGCATAAAATCCTAAGTACTTACATGTTTTATTTAAAACAAATTATCCACTTTCCAATATTAATTAAAATCTTTTGTTTAGTCTCCTGACATAAGTTTATATAAGTTAATGTTCTAGCTTGCAAACATACCTATTGTATTTTTTGTTACCTCTAGGATTTAATTTACGCTAGAGATGTTTATAATCTGTAAATACTTTGCAATTGAATAAAGACCTTTTAAAAACAAACAAACAATGAAAATCAAAGTTGTGGGTAACCAAATTTCAAACAACTTTGAACCTTTTCTAGGATTTATATTTTTAGGGTTCCGTACTCCGTACCTCAAAAGGAAAAAACGGAACCCTTATAGGATCACTTTGTTGTCCCTCTGTCCGTCTGTGTGTCTGTCAAGACTCTTTATCTCAGGAACGCGTAAAGATATCGAGCTGAAATTTAAACTGTAAGTATACGTATATTACGTACCGTTTCCGGTTGTCAAAGCGATTACAGTGTTAAACAAGTGCTCCCGATTTTATTTAGAAGAAAGCGTGAAAAAACTGCTAAAATCTACCTGAACTGTATAAATTCAGATATAGAAGACCCGATCACAATTTGGATTCGTCACTAAAACACTCAGCGAACACTATTGGAAGAAAAATCACCAAATTCATCCATCAACATTACATTGAAAAGGTCAGCCATTAATTCATTTCAACGTAAACACGTACGAAGTTAGTGCACTTGACCAACATAACAGGCACAGAAAAATACGTTCCGTTTCACACAAACTATAAAACTAAGTGTCATCTGTCAAATTTGCACTTAGCCAACCTAGTAAATATCTCAGTCCGAATTACACCTATAGTATAATTTGTCAACTATACAATGGAAGCAAGCGGAATGTCAGGAGATATGCTTAAACTGTTTCAAATGATGAAAATTGAATTGGAAAAACAAACTACGACAATTACACAAAATATTACGGATACTTTAATGCGTACTATAGATGACAAAATAAATCCTATAATAGAAGAAAACAAAAACTTGCAAGCCGAAGTACAATTGTTGAACAAAAAAATTCAGTATTTAGATGAAGCTCATAGAAAAAATAATATAATAATACATGGTATCAAGGAAACAGAGAACAACTATGAAGAGTTATTTAATTTGATAAAATTAACCTTCCAAAAACTGAATGTCGATATAGAAAAAAAGGAAATAAATAAATTCTATAGATTGGGACGCAAACAAGAGGGAAAACCTAGACCCTTACTAATAGCACTCCTTTCTTACCAAAAGAAAGCAGAAATATTGAAAAACAAATTAAAAATGCCATTACAATCGTATATTACTGAGGACTTTTCTAAAACAACGTTAGAATTACGTAAGCAACTGCAACAACAACTAAAACAAGAAAGGGAAAATGGAAACGAAGCATTTATTAAGAATAACAAACTTATCATAAAGGGAAAATCGGACGTTGAAAAGAGGAAAAGAGAATCTTCCATGTCACCCGTTAACATACAGACACCACCGCGTCATGCAGAAGGAAAAAAGAATATCTTGGCTCCTCCTAAGATGCCTAAAACTGACGCTTTTGCTTTTATGAGAGCCAGGTCTCAGTCACTGTCAGAAAACATAACTAAACCTAAAGCATAGGAATTAATAGACACCGGAAACATGAAAACAACAAATAATACAGAAGAAAAAGTAACAAAAAAACCTAAGATCCCCAATACGGCTGGTCACCGAGGGGAGATAGACCACACCCCCCTACAGCTTGCAGTAAATCAGTCCAACAAAATATTACCAAAAAGAATCATTACGGGAAACAAGACACAACGATCGAATAAATTAAATATAGCCACACTGAACGCAAGATCATTAAAGTCTCAAGAATCTCTATTTGAGCTAGATTGAGCGACATACGAAGAGCGGATGAGAATATAGAGGAACATGAAAAATATGTACTATATTATAAAAATGAGACAGTTGGGCTATATGGAGTAGGATTTATGGTGAAAAAGTATCTTAAAAACGAAATAATAGAATTTAAAGGAATCTCCGATAGGATCACTGTTTTAAACATTAAATTTCCAGGCTTCAAACATCCTACTTCAATTGTACAAATTTATGCACCGACTGAAGTCGCTAAAGAAGAAGTGAAAAATGAATTCTATAATAACCTACAGAGTATAATGCCGAATTTGTTTAAAACAATAATTATAATGGGAGATTTTAACAGCCAGATCGGCAAAAGAAAAAAGAACGAGGACAAAATACTTGGCCCATATACAAACGGAAAGAGAAACGACAATGGACAAAGACTGATTAATTTTGTATCCGAAAATAACTTACACATTATGAACAGCTATTATAATAAAAAACTTAACCGAAAATGGACGTGGATGTCACCCAATGGAAGAACGAGAAACGAAATAGATTATATCCTTACAAATAAACCAAAATTGTTTACAAATATTGAGGTGGTAAATCAGCTTAATTACAGCACAGACCACAGAATGCTTAGAGGACAAATACCAAGGAAACAACCAAAAACATCGAGAAAAAATTTACAGAATACCAAAAGACCATTGCACTTACCAATAGAACAAACCATCTTGGAATTGTTGTCCAATAACTTGGAAGCAACGAACAGAGCTATAGGAGTTCAAGAAACATATGACATCTTGGAAAATGAACTGAAGAAAGTTGAAATGAATGCTAGAAAAAGTAAGATAACAAAGGATAAATTGGGAATAGAAGCAAGAAATTTAATAAAACTCAGAAAAACCTTATACGATGACCGGAAAAGCAACAAACATGAGATAGAAAAGTTAAGTAAGAAAATAAATCTGCAAATTAGAAAACATAGACAAAAGGAAAGAACTAATACTATAACCTATTATATAGAGAAATCAGGTGGTGTAAATAAAGCATGGGTAGAACTAAAAGAAAGCTCGAACTGGATTGACAAAATGGTACACCATAGAAACAATAAAAACGAGACAATCAGAACTGAAATATTAAGAGTAGCTACAGATTACTACCGTGAGCTATACGATGATGAGGAATCTTCATTCGAGTACAAAGAAATGATAATGTCCTCGACAATTACCGAAGAAGATACTCCAAGGATACTAAAAGAGGAAGTCATCAAAGCTATTAACTCTCAAAAGAAAGGAAAAGCACCAGGAGAAGATTTTATATCTAACGAACTTTTGATCGGAACATCTGAAGTAATTTTAAATTTTGTTACAGACCTCTTCAATGATATATTATACTCAGAAATTATACCTCAACAATGGACTACATCAACTATAATATTACTTCATAAAAAGGGAAGAAAAGACAATATAACCAACTACCGACCCATTAGCTTGATGTCGAATTTATATAAAGTATTTTCTAAAATATTATTAAACCGCATAACAAAGATTCTTGACGAAAATCAACCCAAAGAACAGGCGGGTTTCCGAAGTGATTTCTCCACGATTGACCATATTCATACCATAAAGCAACTCATACAGATAAGTCATGAATATGGTATTAAGTACTACCTTGCATTCGTGGATTATAATAAAGCTTTTGATTCCCTGAAACACTCGATAATATGGGAAACGCTGACATCGCAAGGAGTAGATAAAAAATATGTGTGCTTGATCCAAAATATATACAGACATATGAAAGCCAAAGTAAGAACAGAGAGAGCAGGGGAATATTTCCCTATAAAAAGAGGTGTAAGGCAAGGTGATCCGATGTCACCAAAAATATTCTCAGCTGTACTAGAATATATATTCAGAAATCTAGAGTGGAATAACTACGGGTTAAATGTTAACGGAACACAATTAAACCACTTAAGGTTTGCAGATGACCTAATACTCATTTCAAAGGATCCAAGAAGTCTACAAGAAATGCTTGAACAACTTGTTCAGGAAAGTAATAAGGTCGGACTGACCATGAATACTGCAAAAACGAAAGTGATGACCAACTTCGATAAGATCCCAATCGTAGTGAATGGTGCCATAATAGAATACGTGGATGAATACATATATCTTGGCCAAATAATATCACCAAAAGATTTGACAACAAAAGAAATCGAAAACAGAGTAAGTCTATCATGGAAAAGATACTGGTCACTTAAAGAAATTGTGAAAAACTCTCAAGTGCCACTAAAAGCTAAGAAAAAGATATTCGATTCTTGTATTCTCCCCATTATGACATATGGCTGCCAAACGTGGAGTCTAACTAAACAAAATATACACAAACTAGAAACTTGTCAACACAGTATGGAGCGAAGTATGCTCAGTCTAAAGTTAAAAGACAAGATAAAACTTGAAACAATAAGAAACCAAACCAAACTTAGAGACGTGACTTATTGTATTAAGAAATTAAAATGGAGATGGGCTGGGCATATGATGAGAAACACAAATAACAAATGGACCAAGATCGTGACAGAATGGTGCCCAAGACAACACAAAAGACGAAAAGGAAGACAACGTCGCAGATGGGACGACGACTTCAAAAATATAGCTGGCATAACTTGGAGGAGGAAGACGCAAGATCGCAAATTATGGCAAGCGCTAGGGGAGGCCTATGCTGAAAAGCAAGACAATCATAAACCCGGTGTCTAAAACTGTAGAACTGATATATATTACGTTTAATTTTAATATTAAGTAAATTAGTTAAGTATTTATATGTTTTTTTTAAGATTGTTAAATAAAGGCTTTTATTATTATTATACGTATATTGATGAATTCTTGCAGTTGTGTAAAAGAAAAACTTCTCAGTTATCCTTTAAAAAAGTTATATAGTAAAAAACGCTTATTTTGCGAGTTGAAATTTAAACTGTATACGTATATAATATATGGTCTCTTGCAGTTGTGAATAAAAAAAACTTCTCAGTTGTCGTTTAAAATAGTTAGAGCCGTTTCTGTCGTAAAAAACCGCATATTTCGACACTCACAAAAATCAAAACCTACAGGGTACTTCCCGTTGACATAGAACTATGAAATTTGGCGATAAGCATCGTCTCAGAGTACACATATAGGAATAAATATGAAAACTGTAAGTACATTTTTATTTAAATCACAAAAAAATAGGGCTTCAAAATTCACAAAATATGGGTTTAAAATTCAAAGTGCGTAAATCGTTTTATGTAAGGTATCATATAAAAAAGCTTTATTAGCACATGCTAAAACAGGTTTTTAATTATTTTAACAATTTTCGATGAATGACGAGAAAAGTAAAAAAAAAAACTGTTGTTATTGTGATGACGATGATGAGTATAGAGATTTTAACAACGTACTTCCCAATTTTGTGAAATTTTCTGGATTTGTACGGAACCCTCAGTGTGCGAGCCTGACTTGCACTTGTCCGGTTTTTTTTTTAATAAGATAGGTGTGCCAGTTTGTTTCTTTAATAATTTTTGTTATTTCTTTCTATCATGAAAAATTATCGGAACCAAAGTTGTCTGAAATTTGATTTCCTACAACTTTGATTCCCATCATATTTTTCTTGAATTGATATTGTTTTTAATAAGATAGGTGTGCCATTTTGTTTCTTCAAAAACTTTTGTTATTCCTTTCTTTCATGAGAAATTATCGGAACCAAAGTTGTTTGAAATTTGGTTTCCTACAACTTCGATTCCGATCAACTTTTTCCAGGATTGATATTATTGGAATAAGGTAGGTGTGCCATATTGTTTGTTTAATAACTTTTGTTATTTTTTTCTTTAATGAGAAATTATCGGATCTAAAGTTGTTTGAAATTTGATTTTCTGCAACTTTGATTCCCATCGACTTTTTGT
Organism: Hypomecis punctinalis; assembly: GCA_949316475.1. Classification (NCBI taxonomy): domain Eukaryota; kingdom Metazoa; phylum Arthropoda; class Insecta; order Lepidoptera; family Geometridae; genus Hypomecis; species Hypomecis punctinalis. The sequence continues at coordinate 25,283,250 of OX438799.1, read as the reverse complement.
AGCATCTATATTTTTCGAATAAGATAGTGGTGTCATTTAGTTTCTTCAATTAACTACTTACCAGCAATAGTTATCAACAGTAGGCCCCCGCTGCTCTGCAGGGCAATTCTGTTAACTGATCTCTGTACTGAAGTGATACGTTCTTGTACCTCTCGGTTTTCTGACAGTTCTGACAGCTCAAGACTGTCAGTAAAACGAGAGAGGTTCAAGAACGTGTCACCTCAGCATCGAGATCGGTTATCAGAATTGGCCCACTGATCTGATGAACAGATGCGATCATAGCATCGTGCGAACCTAGCTTCAGGTAGTGGTTCAAATCGTGAACCACCAATTCCTGCTTAATAATTTACTGAATGAGCTCCCATTTGGAGTGACGCGGAAAACTGATCAGTTTAACTGACCGTGTATGGCCACCTTAAGAGGTTTGATCTAAGATCTAGACACGCGGTAGCGTGTCCAGCCAAGACCAAAGACCAAACTAAAGACCGTATTGCGAATCGGACCCATGCACGAAGGGTTCCGTACCGTGTCGGAACCCCCTTAGCCCCATTCCTCTTGCCGTTATCAATAGCCAGCACAAAACTCCTGACAAAACCATGTTTGTTGTGTGGGAGCCCCTACTATTTTTTAATAATTATAGTTTATTTTTAATATTTATTTTATTCTGTTTTCGGTATTTGTTGTAATAGTGGCAACAGAAATACACCATCTGTGAAAATTTCAGCTGTCTAGCTATCACGGTTCATGAGATGTAGCCTGGTGACAGACAGGCAGACGGACGAACATTAGAATCTTAGTAATAGAATCCCGTTTTCACCCTTTGGGTAAGGAACCCTAAAAAAGGAACTGGCAACGCAGTAGCCGATTTGCACTTACGATACCTTTCGATATAAGAAGACAGAAGTTTCCATGCCAGTGTCAAAAAATGTTTCTAAGTCACAGATATCTAAAATTAAGTGTTCCAAATAAAGCCAGAAGCATGGAAGAGATTTCTATTTGTGACAATACCGCCAATCATTGCACTGGTTTGGAATTTTCTCCTATATTCTTATTTTCATGATTGGTGTAAAAAATAAAGAGTTAAATAGTAATTGCTAGATCCGTGATCGTGACCTTTTCTATTGCTACATCCTCGACATTGCATTCCGTCTGGGACAGCAATCGGCCGAAGCTATTAGCCCCCCCTTAGTTCCGAGTGTTCCGACCAGTGTCCGGTTCCTGTGGCCCCCACTCCTGGCCGGCTGTCTCTGAGTACAGTCGTGAGCCAAATAGCTGATAGGTACGATTTCCTATTCTGGTTATTGAGACCATCCGGGACCATCGGCTGTCTCAGAGTCCAGCAGGGAGAGGTTGCTAGATAGATAAATAAACTCTTTATTGCACACCAAGAAATAAACAAAAAGAAGAAACAAAGATACATAAACAGTAGGTAGTAGTGGTTGCTAGGAGTAGGTTAGAAAATAATTTTTGAAATAATGATTGAAGTCAATTATGCCAAAAATGGCATATGGGTCAATCAACTATTCTTTGTAAGTCAAAAAAAAAATATTTCTAATAATTAGGATACAAAAATCTTCTATTTCTTTCACTTTTCCTATTTATTTTACTAAAATATATACAAGTCTATACTATCCAGTTATCGGCAGTACCGTTTAATTTTTTTTTCAGCCTATTTTGAGGTTTTTGTCTTTTGATGTAGTAAATTTGGTCCCCTAAGTTACTTTATCGAATTTTTTTTCTTGTTCTTTGTATCATATATATTAACATTAAAAGCATTTTGCTTCAAAGATTTTTACGTTTTGTTACAAGATTTTGAAATTAACTCGCCAAAAAGCAACTGAGTTAGCCATGGGGACACGAAATATTTGTATGGGAAATAGAAGTCACCTAAGTTACCATACTTTTACTAAATATACTTGAGAATTTACAATGTAATAATCTGTTTAATATTAAAGGTATATTCTCAATTACTATTTAGGATATAAAACATAAGACATTTATTATATTTTGTGTTCTGCATATTTTTTTATTTTTTTTTATTTGAGGGACATGGTTTTTACAAGGAATAGTTGATTGACCCATATATGGCCTGGAAGAGATTGCTATAAGCAATAAGGCCGCCCATTGTTACACTAGTTTATGTCGCTTGTTTTTTTTCTTTCTGTGTATTTTTTTGTATTGTATCAATAAAGTGTTCATTCCTTCATTCGAAAATGTCATAATTAACTTCAATATACGGTACCTACTTGTGAGTAGATTGCAATGATTTGGAAGTTTTGACCGACGAACCACCGGAGGAGGTATACAATTCGACGAGCATATATATTTTTTTATGTATAACGCATAACTTTTTTAATAATAGTCCGATTTCAATAATTTTTTTATTGGAAAGAATTATATACTTCGAAATTGGTCCCATTTAAAATTTATCGAAATCGGCTGAGCCATTTTTGATAAATCAACAATAATGTGAAAAATGCTACATCAATCCGTGCATAATATTTGCGTTCTAGCGATGCGCCCCGGCTTCGCACAGGTGTATTATGCATATAAACATTTCTCTTGAATTACTCTATCTATTAAAACAAACTGCATCAAAATCCGTTGCGTAGTTTTAAAGATATAAGCATACATGGGGACAGACAGCGGAAAGCGACTTGTTTTATACTATGTAATGATTCTGTACACGGGTGAAGTCGGTCATGCTATTTTTTGTAAAATGTTGACTATTTTAAAATAGTTCGCTCGAATTGTACATATTTTAAGTTTTTTACCTACCTACTATCTTTTTATAACATTGTGGAAGCAAATAAATATGAGTATGAATCGATGTTGTTAATAAAATTGTTACCTATGCCATTTTAAAATTATTGTTGATTTTTCAAAACTGACTCAGACTGACGACCATACTTCTAACAAACAAAAAAAATCAAAATCGGCCAAAAAATCGATCAAAACCTAAACATAGGTACAAAAAAACTCTAATTGATAACCTCCTTTTGAAGCCGGTTCATCAAATAAAAATACAATACAAGAACACTTTATTGACACCACAAGTAGTATAACATAACAGAAGAAGAAAAAACGACAGAAGAATTTTACGTGAGTTTAGTCCCGTTATATAATATAGTATAAGATGACAGAAGAATGGTACAAAAGGCGGTCTTATCGCTAAAAGCTATTTCTTCCAGACAACCTTTAATGTGTGGGAACATCGACATGGACGGTGGTGTAAACATAAATGCTTTAACAAAAATAAATAACGTCACTTTTGAAAACAATAATGTTGAAAATATTTGGTGAAAATTATCCAAAAACTCGCTCTCTGCGTGCGTGCAACGACCGAAAAAAATAACAGACGCAATATCGTCACAGATTCCCCCACAGTTACTTCATAAATTATGCGTTCGCGATTTATTTCAGGGATTACAGGTACTAACTGTATCCTAATCTGTAACAACTCGGATATAGATGCGCGGTTGCACGAAACTTATATTGTAACGAACCTTATTTATTAGCTATTAAGGTTTGGTTTCGTGTGAAATGAATGTAGGTTACGAAGCTACGAAATGTTTGTGGGCAATGTAAATAAACAGTGTTATCCAGGAGCTCCATGACTTGTTTTCGCGCCCTTCACTTTCCTCTATTCCTATGTACCTACCTTATAGGTATCTTTTGGTTCTCTGGAATACCTACACTCCGTAGGTATTCCAGAGAACCAAGAGAGAACCCTGTTGTGAGTCTTTAAGCCGCCTAAAGGCACCTAACAGGGCTAAACCGGGATTATCTGAGCTACGGTAGCACTAAATGTTTAGTTGACGAATGTCACACAGGACAGTATAGCTACAAGCTGCGCAATACCCAATTCTGCCAGAATCAGAATCAGAATATCGTTTATTGCTATAAAACTGGTACATATTATGTTGTTAAAAAAATTATAAGAGAAGTATCACAGTCTTACCCTTTTCGGGCGTGCAATATTTTCACCTGAAGCCAAAGAAGATATAATAATACTAACCTGATGCTCATGTAAAGCTGCGTATTCGCTTCGGCCGTTTAGGAAACCAAGAAATGAATACTGAAATTAACTAAGTATGCAATAAAATAATGGAAAAAGGGGCTGGCATTTTAGGAATAGTAGGTACCTTTGGAAATGTGCTTTTAGACCAGGACTTTTTGGGACTTGTTTTAGGGTTGTAGATACGAGTAGACATATTTCAGCGCAAAATTGTAATAATTAGACTCGTAAATACACTGATTCATTTTCAGTATGATAATAAATATAAGGCTGCGGAAATAAATTGCACAGTTAAGGTTTTGACTAATTATACAATTCGTTAAATACGATACACAATGTCAATTCATGCCTGGAATCCAGTTATTGCATAGTTTCATAAGTGGCTAAAATAACATAAACATAATACTCCTTGGAAACCCACTGGTTTTCAAGAAGTATTATGTTACTCCTACATCACTATGTAGGAGTATTAAAAAATCTTTTAAAGAAACTAGTTTCCTGAAAGTATAAAAAAAGCCATTTAGGAAACCAGTTTCCAAGCCCCGGTTTCCTAAACGGCAGAAGCGTGCGTGTTGATTGGGTTTCGCGCAGGTTGTAGCTAACTTCACATCCGCCGACTTAGAAGTCGGCCGAATCGTACATGATTCCATCTATACGTACAATCAGTTCTATTATATCGGTCCCATTTAAGTTTTATCAAAATCGGCTGAACCGTTTTTGAAAAATCAACAATAATCTAAAAAATGTATACATCAATTCGAGCAAACTATTCGAATTTTGTGCGCGATGGAAGTCAGTTGGCATTTTTTTGCAAAATAAAAAATATCATAAAAACAAACGATTGACAACGAGTTGAAATGGATTGTTTAAAAACAAAAAGGTTAAAGATGAGCTCTTATGTATGCCTACGTAAACGACAGAAATACACATCGAATACGATAACTACTGATATACAAATACAAGGCTATAAATACTGTGACCGAATAAAGAAGAATTTACCTATTAATACTTGATGTGCGAGACTAAATATGTGTGACGAAGCGACCGAAAAGATTTTGAAAAGAACAACTGCGTTGTGTGGTTGCTAGCCAAGCCAAGGTTACCTTAGTCTACCTGGAACCTATAGGTTAACAACATTTAATAATGACGTTACGCTATTTATTTGTGACATTAATGTTTTTTTATTTTATTTTTAATTGTGCATGAAATGTTATTAATTATTGTTAACTAATGTCATAGTAATTAGTGTAATTGTTTTATTCCGTACTAATAATATACACAAAATACAATTTTTTTTTTTGCAAAAAGTGGCATGACCGACTTCTACAGTGTACAGAATTTGCGAAAATTTCGCACGAATCGATGTGGCATTTTTTACATTATTGTTGATTTAATGGGGTGGGACCCCACCAAACTTTATCGAAATAGGCTGAGCCATTTTTGATAAATCAACTGTTGTACTGTTCCAGCCTTTTTAATAGTCCACTGCAGGACGTAGGACCCACGAAGGGTGATTGGGCCATATCCACCACGCTGGCTCAGTGCGAGTTGGTGGATTCATATACGCCATCGAATTTCTTCTAAGGACGTACGCAGGTTGCCTCACGATGTTTTCCTTCGCCGAAAAGCCAGTGATGTGAAATTCCGTACTTACATAAATTCCAAAGAACTCATTGGTACGGGACCGGGGATTCGAACCCACGACCTCACGATTGTAAGGCGGGTGTCACTACCTCTTGACCACCACGGTTATTACTTATTGTTAACTAATGTCATAGTAATTAGTGTAATTGGTTTAGTCCGTACTAATGAAATAAACGAAATACATATAATATTTTTTTGCAAAAAGTTGCATGACCGACTTCTACAGTGTACAGAATTCGCGAATATTTCGCACGGATCGATGTGGCATTTTTTTACATTATTGTTGATTTAATGGGGTCCCATTTAAAGTTCATCGAAATCGGCTGAGCCATTTTTGATAAATCAACAATAATGTAAAAAATGCCACATCGATCCGTGCGAAATATTCGCGAATTCTGTACACTGTAGAAGTCGGTCTTTTTCGGTCGGTTTAATAATAACAATTTCGAAGTATAGGTACTCTTTCCAATAAAAAATATCTTTCGAAATCGGACTAGTATGTAAAAATTTATACGTGGTTAATGGTTATATACATACGTTTTGTCGGACATTTTTTTTATATGTATTATCATCGACATAACTTAGAGCGCGGCTTTTGTGGGTGGAGCCACTTTCACGACTCACGGTCTTCTTCTAGTCTTTTCACCTCCCTGTACAACATTTTCCAAATTCAGGTGAGTGAAAACCTTAGTTTCGGAGGTTGGAAGTTTTCCAGTGGAAACGACAAGTTAGGGATGATTTATATTAGAACAGGCCGGGCACGGGTGTGCCCCGTCCGAGCCGTGGCCGGGTCACTAATGTAAGACGTTGCATACATTTCGTATGAAAATGAAACTATTACAACTCGGCGTAGACGTGCCCCATTGCCCATACCTAATCAAAAGGAGTTGACATTGCAAAGCGTACCCCTCTGCCAAAAGTACGCGACTCTTTATATAAATATATCGGTCTGGTTGCGCTTGTGTTGCGTTAATTTTCAGCTAGTGTTAGTTAATTACATTTGGTGCGTGTAAACTTGCTTATATTTTGGTTTGTGTGCGTTTCTTCACGCCCCACTGACTTGGCAGACTTCGGTGCTTAGGCGTGTCGACTCCTTTTGGTTAGGTACTTAATGACGTGCCCCGTCCGGGCCCGGACCGGTCTAATATAAATCACATAATAAGAATCGTTTGGTCCTACGAGTATTATGATTTTTAAAAAAGACTATTTTTTTTTCAAAAAAGTCTAAGTTTGAGCTGCACCGCGCATGGAGTAGGTACTGCAATACCGGGGGCGTTACCCGTTCGTTGCTTACTCTTCAGGGTGAATAGTAGCTCTCATAGCGTAGCGTAGTTGACTACTTGACTAGGTGTTGGTCACCACAATCAGTCTCCGGATGGGTGACAGCGGGTAGCATTTACAACAGAGCGCTACCTTGGCTCGAAGGACATGTTAAATTGTTGGCCCGATTGTTTTAACCGTTTAGCCATGTCAGAGGCCTTCAGAACTCCGGCTTAAAAACCGGAAAAATTATCCGAACTTAGGTAATTTAGGGTGAATAAAATTTCACCGCGGTAAAACGTAGGTACTTGTAGTATCTAAATATCAAAAGCTAAAGACCTAGATAGAAGACAAGTCTGGCGCATGACAACTGAACCGATCAATAAGTCCATTGAGTCGGATCGCGTAGGCCACCATGTCCGCAAATTGGGTAAACAACATTAAATGGATTTAGCGAGCGGCAACAGCCGGAGCCTTGTCTTGTTAATGTGGCGATGGCTTGTTACTTTACGAATTGGTAATAGGTACTAATACTAAAATAGTACAGTAGGTAGTACCTACTATATAGGTTTTTGGGTTTTTGGCACACTTGACGAAGTTCCACCGGAGACGCTAGTTCTCTTTATACTATAAGTAGGTACACTTTTCACACCACTGGCTTTTCGGTGAAGGAAAACATCGCGAGGCAACCTGCATACGTCAGTAGAAGAAATTCGATGGCGTATGTGAATCCACCAACCCGCACTGGGCAAGCGTGGTGAATATGGCCCAATCACCCTTCGTAGCGTCCTGCAGTGGACTATTAAAAAGGCTGGCACAGGCACACTTTGCCGTCGTAACCACTAACCAGTGATATCAAATTGATGAAAATCTTTCCAATCTAGTAGGTATTTCAGGTCAGGGGGATAACATGGCAGGGCATAGTAGTAATTATACTTATATAGCGTTATAAAATCCCCCAATTCACCTAAAGAAAGGCGTGAGCGCGAGTTGTGTGGTCAGGCATTAAAAAGTTGCATAAATGTTGACATTACGCCCCATAACGCTGGTCTTTAAGTGGGACTGGAGATCTAACTTTGAATGTCAGTGAAGGATTTGGTCAAAAGTTTTCAAAGACAAAGGATGTTCGCCATAGACAGATGAAGATCGGGTTGGATCCAATATATGCGTAGCAGTAGACGTCCTACGGTTGATATGATGATATTTATTAACATGTATGTATTGTTAAACATCCATACGCTGCGGAAAATTATACAGAATTATAATTTGCCGCTTTGCTTAGCGTTTGTGGACTATGAGAAAGCCTTTGATTCGATCGAGACATGGGCTGTGCTTGAGTCTCTCCAGCGATGCCATATTGACTATCGGTATATCGAAGTGTTGAAGTGTTTGTATAATAACGCCACTATGTCGGTCCAAGTACAGGAAAAGTGCTCCAAGGCGATTCCTATGAAAGGAGGCGTCATACAGGGAGATGTAATATCTCCGAAACTGTTTACTGCCACTTTGGAAAACGGCTTTAAACTCCTGGAATGGAATGGATTCGACATCAACATTAATGGCGAATACATCACTCATCTTCGATTTGCCGACGATATCGTGGTCATGGCGAAGTCAATGGAAGAGCTCACCACGATGCTCGAAGGCCTCAATCGAGTTTCTTAACAGGTGGATCTTGAGATAATTACATTACAATGGACAAGACAAATGTCATGTGTAATGCCCATGTTGTACCCACCCCGGTATATACCCCACCTAGGAGTAGTCCAGTTAGGTAAGTCCTAAAACTTCAAGAAAGAGGTCAATCGCCGAATCCAACTCGGCTGGGCTGCGTTCGGAAAACTGCGCGAGGTCTTTTCGTCCGACATACCTCAAGTCGAGAGATTTCGACAGTTGTGTGTTGCCAGTGATGACATACCTAATATGGAACTGAAACGTGGTATCTTACTGTGAGCCTTATGAATAAGCTCAAGGTAGCCCAACGCGCTATGGAGAGCGTTATGTTCGGAGTCTCGTTGCGAGATCGAATCAGGAATGAGGAGATTCGCAGACGAACCAATGTTACCGACATAGCCCAACGGATTAGTAAGTTGAAATGGCAATGGGCAGGGCACATAGCTCGGAGAACTGATGGCCCATAGGGCAGTAAAGTTCTTGAATGGAGACCACGCACGGGCAAGCGCAGCGTAGGACATCCACCGACCAGGTGGACTGACGATAACCGGCCTTATTGGAAATCCATGGGGGAGACTTATGTCCAGCAGTAGGCGTCCTACGGCTGATAATTATGATGATGTATTGTTATAACGTTATATGCGTACTTAATTACTTAGTTATGACATGTTATGTGACTCGCACGTGATCGTTCGCCGACACACATGTTATCCGTGTCCAATAACTGCATTCCTTGAACTTGAGCACATTATTATTCAATGTGGTATAGGTTAGTACCTACTAGGAATTATAGCTATACTTAGCTAGCGGCTACAGAAGTGCATCATTTTTGCGCCCTTCCAAAGTCTTGCCCTGTAATTGGGCACCGCCGGCACAGCCTTAGGTAATGTACTGCGCAAACGGTGATTGGGCCATATCCACCCCTCTGAAAACACGGTGACCCGAGGCAAGTTGGTGGATTCACATATGCTATCGCCTTCCTTTATACAGGTACTTTTTATGCAAATTGCCTCCCTATATTTTTCTTCAGCGAAAAGCCGGTGGTGTGGAAGTCCGCAGGTAGGTACATAAGTCCCGAGGAACACGATAAGAGAGCGGGTTTGAATCCCCGCCTTGAGCTTTTAGCGAGCAGTCTCCCACTATCCCACAGTTTCGAACCATCTACCTACCCTAGTTACGAGGCCTGAAAACTACTAGCAATTAACAGCAGCAACTTGCACCTAGTTTCAACTGGATAAATGCCGTTCGTACCTTGACTACGGACAATATTTATTTTCTACATGGCCGTATCGTATCGTAAGTAAGCTATTGCATGCATTTGCTATGCCTGCCTGGTTCTGTGTGCTTCCATCTGGATTTGTTTAACACAATGCGATGCTATCTAATAAGGCCCATATATAAGTCATCACTGGTGGGTAAACACATTGATCGATGCCTTTCGACTTGAAATATTCTAGACAATAACACAGGTAGGTATGTGGTTTCTCTTTGAAGGAAATCCTTTAAGGGATTTCCTAACAATGATTCGACTATTAGATTAGACAAACGATTAACGTAGCACGACACCTACGCAAGGTAGAAAAACATGAATATTTGAATTTTTCGATTTATTACTTATTCTTTGCGAAAAATGTTGTATCAGGAAATGTATACCTAAACGCACCATTGCAGTTAGATGGAAACTGTACACCGTACCTACACAATCGATACTATATAAACACTAAATGTATTAGGGAACGCTTATGTTCAACAATGTCCAATGTTGAACATAAGCGTGTGTTTGTTGATTTCTTACACAACACATTTCTTACTTCAATTACTTAAGTCAATACGTTGTTCTGTTGCTGTGTGAAAACACACAGCAACAGAACAACGTATTGACTTCTTGATTTTTGGCATGGATATAGTACAAAAGTCGCAGTAACATACCTACCTAGGCTACTTTGTATCCCGTAAAAGTAAAAGCTACAATATTAAAAATAGTCAAAAAAATGAATTAGAGCCAGGGCCGGACCGTGAGTTTTGGGGGCCCTGGGCTAAAACTACTACCACCTAATTACTCAAAAAATATAGGATAGAAAGAAAGAGACAGAATCTAAGAGGGAAACTTCGGAGCACGATCGAGATCGAATGAATATGCACCTAATGGCAATGGTTGCCGAACATTTTAACTGTGAGTGAAGGGTGGATTCAGTCAATGATTCAGGGGGTCACCAAGTTGTAGGTATTAATTAGTTGGCGGAAATTACGTGACCCTACATAGTGATACTTACGTGACAAACATTTTTTTTTTATGTTTTGTCAATAAATTGTCTTGATCCAAGATTTTAATTCATTAGCTTTTATTTCAAAATCTATTAAAAAGGCCTGAGGAAACAAAACTGTGTCACCAGTATTGCACATATTTTGCGAGAGCGCAACGAGCGCAAAATTTTAAGTTTTTTCAGTAATTTTAAAACACAGATGAAAAAAAAAAAAAACGGACAAGTGCGAGTCAGGCTTGCACACCGAGGTTTCCGTAAAAATCCAGAAAATTTTACAAAATTGGGAAGTAAGTTGTTAAAATCTCTATACTATAATCATCGACAAAAAAGTTTTTTTTTTTTTTCACTTTTCTCGTCATACTTCGAAAATTACACATTGTTAATATAATTAAAACCTGTTTAAGCAAGTCCTAATGAAGCTCTTTTATATGATACCTTACATGATACGATTTACTCACTTTGAATTTTTTTTTGAACCCATATTTTGTGAATCTAGGCCCTATATTTTTGTGATTTAGTAAAAATGTACAGTTTTCAGATTTATTCCTAAATGTGTAATCTGAGACAATGCTTCTCGCCAAATTTGTAGAACTGTCAACAGGAAGTACCCTGTAGGTTTTGATTTTTGTGAGTGTCGAAATATGCAGTTTTTTGCGACATAAACGGCTTAACTTTTTTATACGATAACTGAGAAGTTTTTCTTTTACACAACTGCAAGATACCATAAATATACGTATACAGGGTTACTGGTTATTGAACCTATTCCTTCTAGTGGGTTATAGGGGAGGTTATTATCAACAAATTTGGCCCCATAAACCCTCATGCAAAAGTTAACCATTTCTGAGAAAAATTGAATCAAAGTTATCAGTTCGAAGTGCCAACTCCTAAATTAAATGAGTTTGATCAATCGCAGGATTCACAGGGCTTTACGATCTGTTTAATTTAGTAAAATTATCAATTTTTTTCGAATTGTCATCTATTTTATACTTTGACTTGACTTAGCTGGACCTGAACTTTCGGGGCCCTGGGCTTAAGCCCAAAAAGCCATATGGTAGATCCGGCCCTGATTAAAGCGAAGCTAGTGATGAATGGGTAAATGCCATCTGTAAATTATTTTCATAGCTAAGTACCGTTAATTGACATGTTCTACAATCAATCATGAGGCAAGGCCGTTACGAAATTGGGACTACATTGACGGGAACCGGCCCAATTAATTTTATTTTGATTGGTATTTCAATATTTAAGTAGCCTATCTTACTACTGGTTGTATGACAATGTATTTTTATTTGATTCTTCAGACGAATCTGGTGAACGGCATCCATGCTACAAGACGTCCGCAGCAAGACATAGGCCTACCCTATGGATCTTCTATAATGCCGGTTGGAAGCAGCTTAGATCCTGAGGTCTTAATGAGTTTGCCAGTCCACATCGTGGGTAGACGTTTTACGCTGCGCTTGCTGACACGTGGTCTCCATTTGGTCTCTATGTCGGTTACTTTGGTTCTTGTGCAAATCACACCTACGAACACACCTAGCCTGATAGACTACAAGATTTTTTGTTGGAAATCTGTAAGAGAGACCTATCAGCATAGGCCTGTAAGATCCAACAGTGAACGTCCCTAGAGCTGAAATAATGTGACCTACCCTAGCCTGGGCCCGTACTCTTAGCTCTTACAGTCAAATTGAATCTCGTTGACATTTGTTATAGCGGTTTCTCTCTAGCTGTTCTTTGTCTGCCTCTTTAGGTGGATGGATATTCTACGCTGCGCTTCAGGGTTCCCTAACTGTAGGTATTCTAAAACCTGACATTCATAAACTTTTCAATTACGACTACCAGTTCAAAGTGGGTAGGCCCCTACTGAACTACATAATAAATAATGATTGATCACTGATCAAAATAAATACCTAAACGGAATAAAATTTAAAAGATCCTTTTAATGACTTCAAGCACCGTCTATTCGAAACCGTAGCCTAATAAATGAAACTATGGCAGAAATTAATCACTTACCCCATCTCTTAGGAGTTCTTCCAAAGCAGCTGTTCTCTTCTGGATTGTAGAAAACATTTCCACACCTTTTCCAGAACGACTCGATTTTCGGCGGCGCGCGAGCCCATTCCGTCTCCACACTATGCGACCCATTCGACTTACCGGCCATGTCAAAAACAAACTAAAACTGTAATTCAAAAACCTTATTCCTTTTATGATTTCGTAAATCGAACGACGATTCTAATTTTAAAACAGGCGAGTGTCACATGCCGTGGTTTATTTGAGACTGCGCCGGCGCACCCGTGTCGCTAGCGTATTGTCAAATCGGACGCTTTTGTAAAAGCCCTCCTGTGTCCTTGGGGGTCTTATGTGTTGAATGAAATAATCAATGGGAGTTTACACAATACGCATATATTTATAAATGCAGATCTGTAGTGTATATAGGTTACTCTGGCAAGGATTGAAAATAGGGCATGAATGAGCGTCGGTACGGAAGCCAACTAGATTTAAATCAGTAAGTACTTATAGTAGTAAGTTAAGTAGGTTTGCTTGCCTGTATTTAAATAGGTACCAACATAATTATGTCTACACTCTACACCCGTTGATAACAAATAAATAGGTAAGAACAAAATAGATTTAATTGAATTTTAAAATGAAACTGAAACTTGAAACTGATCCACGCATACAAAAGAAAGGTTTTCTTCATTTCATAATGTGGTGAGTGCTTAGGAGGGTAGAAAAATAGTGTAGATACAAAGAAATAATAAGTGAAAGACATGTCAGATAAAAGATAATGTTGACCTACAAAAATTGGTTTACTTTTATTAATACGATTGTTTTTAGGGTTCCGTAACTACCCAAAGGGTAAAAACGGGATCCCATTACTAAGACTCCGATGTCCGTCCGTCTATATGTCTGTTCGTCTGTTTGTCACAAGGCTGTATCTCATGAACTGTGATAGGTAAACAGATAAAATTTTCACAGATGATGTATTTCTGTTGACACTATAACAAATAGGTAGGTACTAAAAACAGAATAAACTCCCATACAACAGACGTGATTATTTGCCGGGGGGCTACCATACGGTACGGAACCCTTGATTCGCGAGTCTGACTTGCACTTGGCCGATTATGATTAATACATCAACGTCAAGGGCAATATGTAATAAAAACAAATGCATTGATAACACAATACGTAAATGAGATAATTACGGTCATAATGACAGAACTAACCTTTACAAAAGTAATACAAGTAATACCTTTAGCAAATTATCAGCTATTTGTTTGAGGATCCGTGATATTTACCGACTTGGTTAGCATTACGATAACACGTAGGTAATAAATAACGCGGAGAGTTAATTGGTTTTGTAATATTAATCTGAGCTAAGAGCGTAAAATATATAGGTAATTGCATAAAAATAATTCCTAGACAACACTTTGGTTCCGACTTTTGATATGAACGTTGATATGTGTTATATGACCCCACTGTATGAGTATGACCTTGTGTTAAGTAACACCCGTTTTTTCTAATTAAAAAAAAAGCCTGACTGACAGACCCTGTTACATATTTCAGGTTATCTCTTAATATATATAAATCTCGTGTCACAATGTTTGTCCTCAATGGACTCCTAAACCACTTAACCGATTATAATAAAATTCGCACACCATGTGCAGTTCGATCCAACTTGAGAGATAGGATAGTTTAAATCTCAAATTATAGTCGCGATTTTAATTTATTTAGCCACTGTGTGTAACAGCTGTGGTTTTTTCTTTATTTTTTTCTAACCTTACACCAATGTTTAGCTATTAGAAATAGGTAGTTGCAAAATACTAATTTATTTATTTTTAAATTCAAACGGGCATCCGTACCAAACGCTAAGGAACACTGCTAACTGACTCCGGGGTATTGTTGTACAGCACCATGATAACGTAATATCAAAAATTCAACGTATAGACAGTACTATCTAGTTGCAATTTTTGCGCTTACCTCCCGGGCGAATATACCCACCATCACATCATCCGTAAACCTGGGTCAGTGGAGTGGGTCGACTTGCATCCTCTAAAATTTTCGAGTCCCTATAAGATCTAGGACGTGGACCTCTAATGGAGTCAGTATTCCCGTTTAGATTGACCGTAAAATAATGTTCTCAAATGCCTCACCAAAATTTTCGTGTAGGCAAGAGCATTTTAGACTTAATCACTAGGCAGGAGGGAGGGGGGAGGCAGGGATAAGCAGGATATCTACTATGAAAACCTTCGAGCAAATTGCTCGAAGACGAAAACCAAAAACTAAAAAAAGCTTTCCTATTCTGGGCAAAAGTCGACAATCCGGGTTTCCGACATGTGTGCGACACGTCGGTACACACGTGCGCCGCGACACATGTGGGCAAGCAAAACCGAGACCGCAGCGAATGCCGCTTAGGTACACCTGAGACATCTGGTCATTCCTACGGAGAAAATAATAAGCCGTACAAATAAACTCAATAAATGTTCTTTGAAGAATTAAATCGTTGAACGCCGACTGCGCAAGTGTCACGAACAGCCTGAGCCGAGCGTGCAAGAGAGAGCGCAACAAGCGATAGAGAGGCACGATCGATCTAAGCGTTTCATTTGTTGATTCAACTATGTTTTTGACCAACGAAACGGAGGAGGTTTTCAATTCGACGCGCAAATTTTTTATTTATGTATAACCACGCATAACTTTTTACGTAGTGGTCCGATTTCGATAATTCTTTTTTGATTGGAAAGAGTATACTTCGAAATTAGTCCCTTTTAAATTTTATCGAAGTCGGCTTAGCCATTTTCGACAATGATGTGAAAAATGTTACATCGATCCGTGCGAAATAATCGCGAATTCTGTACACGGTTGAAGTCAGTCATGCTACTCGTATTTATTGCAAAAAATAATTATTTGTTATGACGTTATCACGTAAAATGGTCGTCCGAAAACCTTAACTAACAACCAATTTTTATTGATAATAATTTGGCAAACATGCTTATGGGCCTTCTGATGGTAAGAAGTCACCACTAATTATGGACAACTGCAACACCGAAGACATTACGAGCCGGGCTAGGATGCGCACGATGTAACATTTCTTTCGACGTGTTAGAACGAGACAGCGTTATGGCAAAGTATATAGCTCATATATCTGTCACTTTTTCACACATCGAAAAGAGTACTTTTCGTGGTCGCCTGCTGAACTAAGCGCAAAATAACAATTTAAATAAATTGAACTTTTATTGCAATTTTAATTACCTACCTTTTTAATTACCTAGGTACCTCTGATACAGGGAGTCTTAGGTTCAATTCGATACTAGGCCGACGTAAACTGAATTCTATATTTTATTCTAATTCTTATTTCTATTCCATAAGGTTCCAAATCGCCAGTAGGCAATCTCAGTTAACAGGCCGCATCATACAAGTTGGCGAAAATTAAGTTAGCTACAAGTTGCGTAATATCCAATCAACGCTCGGCCAAAGAAGATATAATAATACTACGTATAGAACGGCAACTCTTTACCCCCCACCAGTATGAGTCTTC
This sequence comes from Hypomecis punctinalis, assembly GCA_949316475.1. Classification (NCBI taxonomy): domain Eukaryota; kingdom Metazoa; phylum Arthropoda; class Insecta; order Lepidoptera; family Geometridae; genus Hypomecis; species Hypomecis punctinalis. The sequence goes on along the minus strand of OX438799.1, from coordinate 25,266,863 downwards.
CTCACTTCCACCCCGCGTCAGGCCACATATTAAATACTCTGTGCGCGGGCTGCACAGGCCGGTGATTTCTACTACAAAAAATACATACTTACAATGGGAAAGACGCGTGCTGTTTATGGCTGTACTACATCAATGCGCGACAAGATATCATTTCATTATTTCCCTAAAGATAAAATAAGGTACCTTATTTACTTTTAGTAGGTAGATAATATTGTTATAAAAATTATGTCATTCAAATTTAGATACTTCCTCTTGATATTTTGTTTCAAATAAAAAAAATTGTTTACACAAAACTTCTTGGTAAGTCAGAATTACAATTCATACGGTCGACATGGGTCGTTGACAACCATAGGCGTTCTACACACAAATACCCGTGTGGCGTTCGTACGATGTGTAGTGTCTGTGAGTAAAATGTAGTGTTGTGTGCGTAAGACAGCAGATTTGTATGAAGAATCGCGGAGTGTCCGGGCTGTGGCTCGGCTTTGTGTGAGCTCCAGTCAGGATTGGATATTGGGCAGCTTGTAGCTAACTTCATTTCCGCCAACTTGTGTGACGCGGCCTATAAGATAATACCTATGTATGCTATGGCACACACTCATGTGGGGTGTGGGAAAAAGAAATGAGGCGTATCTGCAAAAGTAGCATTACATATTTTTATGATAAATAAATTCATCATTTATGTGACCCCAGTATTCGAACCTACATAACTGTATTTATTACCTACATAATTATTTTTTGCAAAAAATAGCATGACCGACTTCACCCGTGTACAGAATCATTACATAGTAAAAAACAAAGTCTCTTTCCGCTGTCTGTCCCCATGTATGCTTATATCTTTAAAACTACGCAACGGATTTTCATGCAATATGTTTTAATGGATAGAGTAATTCAAGAGAAATGTTTACATGTATAATACACCTGCGCGAAGCCGGGGCGCATCGCCAGAACGCAAATATAATGCACGGATCGATGTAGCATTTTTCACATTCTTGTTGATTTATCAAAAATGGCTCAGCCAATTTCGATAAAATTTAAATGGGACCAATTTCGAAGTATACTCTTTCCAATAAAAAAAGAATTATTAAAATCGGACTACTACAAAAAAGTTATGCGTGGTTATACAAAATATATATATATATACGCGTCGAATTGTATACCTCCTCCGGTGATTCTTGGATCAAAAACAAAGCTCCATCTCGTCGCTATTCCAATAGGTATGATGACTAAAAAATATAATTAGTCCGTGAAATAGGTGGCTAGATAGTAAACTTTTGTGGGGAAAACAACTAGAGTATGTCACCACGAAAGCAACAAACATTCTATGGCAGTGCACCAGGGCGGTGGGAAAAGACTGGGGTCTAAAGCCAAAGCTCTGTCACTGGTTATATACTGTCATAGTACGTCCGGTTCTCACATACGGCTGTGTCGTGTGGTGGACACGTACGAACCTAGTGACCGCTATAACTAAGCTACAACAAACGCAAAGACTTGCGTGCTCTCTAATCAGCGGATGTATGAAAAAGACACCCTCAGCTGCTCTCAAAATTATCTTAGGGCTCACACCACTGCACTTGCACATACAGCAGGAGGCTATGGTTTCTGCCCTACGAATCAAATCAACAAATCAGTGGAAAAATATGGGTGTCATGACAAACCACTCCAGTTTAATCGATCTGGCGGTAGCAATAATTCCCGAAGCAAACCGTGGAACGGATAGAATAGCTAAAACGCATCTAGATAGCAAAAAGTATGAGCTGATCATAGAAAACGATGTGTCAAACGATGTAGTGCCATCTTGGAACGTCTACACGGATGGCGCAAAAAACAGGAAAGGAACAGGCTGCGGCTATTACTCGCCGGAACTTAGGCTCAGAGAGTCCCTGGCCCTGAGCAAAACTACAACGACTTTGGAAGCAGAGGTCATGGGCTTATTACTAGCCGCAAAAGCAGTTGAACCCTTAAATGAGCTTCTGACAGCTACAGTAAATACCGAGACCAAAGAAGTAATCGTGTTCACAGTTGATAGTGCTGCTACTATCTACACACTCAAAAGACCTGTAACGATGTCTAGAGTTACCGCTGAGTGTCATGCAGCACTTCAAACTATTTCAAGTAAGCACAGAACAATCGTGCGCTGGACAAAGAGTCACGGACCATGTTCAGGCAACAATATGGCCGACACTCTTGCCAAAGAGGGCACGAGAAAACAGGTAGGGGACGAGGCAACAAAACACTGTAAGCCAACAGCGGCGGAAGTGCGCGAGTTGCTGCGTCGTCATACCGAAAAAGAACAACAGAATATGTGGAACAAAAGGGAGGACTGCAAGCACTCTAAGGCTGCTTTCCCCAATCTAAATAGAAACATCACTAACGACCTATTGAAGTTGCAGCGGCAAGACCTTCGACTTATGGTAAGACTCATAACTGGTCACTGCAACTTAAATAGTCACTTGTATAAACTAGGAGCCACTGACAGCCCACTATGTCGCGGCTGTTTGCAGGATAACGAAACTGTAGAGCATGTTCTGTGGCACTGCAAAGCCACAGAAGACACTAGAATAGCTAACGGATTGCACGATGCCTCTGCATTATCATCATCTCATTCACCATCTAAGCTACTGGAGCAGTTATGCCAGCGGCCCAGAGCCACGCTCCGTTATTTTAAGGAGCTGGGCTGGCTCGGGTAGGCGCTGGGGGGGGAAACGCACAAAACACCCCATGCGGGACGTCGGTGCGGGACTTATCGCCCCCAATTAAAATTAGAAATTAGAAAATTATAGGTATATTATCAAAAAATATTAGACACGTACATACTAAGTAATTATTATTTTATCAATTAAACAAAAATTCATGGAGATATAACACGTTAAAGTTCCGCGTGACGTCACGTCAAGTCGCACACAAATGTACTCGTATAGACTTTTGTCAGAGAAGTGACGTCACGACCTCCACTCCCAAACTTCTTCTTCTTTTGTTTGGCGTCGCATTGTTGTGCATTTGCCAGTGTCAAGTATTAAGTTTTAATATTTTTTGATATTTTATCAAAATAGTCACGTCATAGTCCAATCAAGTAGCGGGTCGCGGTCAAGTCCAAAAAACCATCCAAGTCATACCTCAGTAAAGCAGTGGAGACTTTAGTAGAGGCGTCTATGGAGTTTTGGTAACAACACGGAACAACACGATACGTCACATTATATCACTTGCCTACGCTCATGCACGTAAATCAGCTTTAATCAACGAAATACCACAATTTTTCACTAATTATCACTGATAAAACACAAGTTTAACAAAATAATACAATGGGGCGACATGACTTTTCCGCGTTCCCGCCAAAACTCACTCCCAAACTTAGACAAGGTTTTTCTTTGTCATTTATTGTTTGATTGATAAAAGCTAATGCTAAAAAACTTCCGTTTTTTAGGGGCCCGTTTTTACACTTTTGTCCGTCCGTCCGTCTGTCTGTCGCCAGGCTGTTACATAAACCGTGATAGCTAGACAGTTGAATATTTCAGATGCTGTATTTCTGTTGCCGCTATAACAACAAATACTAAAAATAAAATTAATATTTACTTGATTTTTAGCCGTTTTTCGCTCGAAATTAATAACGTAACGGTAACAGGTACACGCCTGAAATATTGACAGAATATTTAATTGTATGTTTACTTCAATAATTAATTATTAAATTAAAATAATGTAAATATTTAGGGGGGGGGGGGGGGGTTCCAGTACAGTACGGAACCCTTCATGTGCGAGTTCGACTCGTACTTGGCTGATTATTTTCTCTTGAAACCAGAAGAGGCAGTAGAGGCATAACGCTTTTAAAGCTGAACATTAACATTAAAACCTTATAAATCTAAGCTCAAATTAAAAGAAAAAACATATTTTCATACAAACTTTATTTCTAAAAGGCACACACTGTCATACAAAAATACATTCATATTTTAGTCACACTTTTTTTCAATATTGCTATAAAAATTACACAAACACAATTTTACAATTAAACTGGACGGATATTAAGTCTTTTAAGTAAATTGTTTAAAACAGACATAAAAAAGAAAAAAAAATACATAAATTAAGTATACATAGAGGTACTGCTAAATCAGCACATAACTCATAGGTGAAGACCGAATTACACCAACAATACTATCAACGCCAACATCGCTAATGACAACCAACACGACACAAATATATTTTCTTAGCACTATGTTGGTTCTAAAAAGCGTTGCGGCCGGAGGTTGGATCCTTGGAGGATTTATCTACTGGAGGAGCCTTTAACGCGCGGCATCGTATCAGAGTACAGAATCTAGATTTCACTATGGCGGTAATGAGTAGGGGTCGAAATAGATTAAGCGCCACACTAGTCGGCGGATGAGAAGTTAGCTACAGATGACACTTCGCCGTGATTCGCTAATTATTGCGCATGTGTGTGACGCCGCGTGGCGTAATGTTGAGCACGGGCGTAGGGAGCGCGCGGGTGGGTATGCCCCGGCGTCTTGTCTCTCTATCTCCCGCGCATGCCTATATTTATATTATTATAGATTTTGCGCAGCGTTCTGCGCATATCTTTCCATCCGCCGATTTGTGTGGCTTTTAGTATAGTTCAATTTTAAGTACCTACTTGCAGAAACGTAACATGGATAAGACTTTCCGGGCATCGAGCGATTCCCATATCGATTAGCATATTATTTCAACTAAAAGGATATGGAAAAGATGCGGTTTTTGAAATCTTGCAGAAACAAAATATATACCAAGAGAAAGCTTTTACAATTATCTTTTCAAACACATATTTTTTAGAATTTTTTTCATCGCCATTTAATTTTCAAATGGGTTCTAAAAACATTAGTAAAATGAACTATTACACCAGGCTCGATAATTTATGCAACCAAAAAAAATAATAGTAGGATGAAACCCATTAGAAAAGGAGGGGAATATTATAAAAATAAAAGGAAAAATAATTTACGGGCGATCTGAGGTCGGGAAGGGGATGAGGGGGGGGTTTTAAGGGGAAAAAACGGTTTTTCTCGATTTCCGGCAAAACTAAAAGTCCTATCGAAAAAAATTATAAAGCAAAATTGTAGGTAATAAAAAGATCTAAATCTTTTGTATTGACACTTTTTTCACATAACCTCAAAATTTATGTGAAAAATCCAAAAAACCGAGTTTTTGGTTTTTTATTTTTATCTTTTACAATAATATTTTTTTTTTAACAAAATTTGGTGAAAACTTACCTTTTTATGTCCCAAATACGCTGTAATTTATTTGATTAAAAATATTAATTTTTTCACCTTATTTTGAATGAATATCGAAAAAACACCCTAATTTTCAATCGAAAATTCAACCGTCAAAATATCAGCTTTTTTCAAAAAGTTGGTATGTTTTCTGTTTGTTGAAATCTCTACTTTCTGATGGTGAAAAAAAATATATATGTTACTATAGTAAATCTTCTCAGAAAATGCAAAAAATCGAAAATAAATATTAAAGAAATAAATGTCAAAATGTACAAAAAATATATTATAAATCTATTAAAAATGTATAAAATATATATAGAAATCGGCCAAAAGTTTGTTATTAAAAATATATTTACGATATATATTTTATATATTTTTTATAGATTTTTAATATATTTTTTATGTATTTTTAAATATTTTTTTTTTCATGGGATTAACTAAATTTGTTTGTGTAAAATTAAGGAGATTATTTTTTTTATCTTGTACTAAAATATCATTTAATTTCAATCTTTAGGTTATGTTACGTTAAGCATACTATTTTTTAAGGAAAATATTACGATTTTTATGTTTGAGTTGATTGAGATACAGATATAAATAGAAATAGTATTTACCTTCCTATTCAGATTCGAAAAGTTTCTTTGTTTTTTTAAGTTAACTCACAGTTATCTTCAAGAAACTCAGCGTGCACGTGTATTTTTATAAACGATGTTGTATACTGTACTGTATTTCGAATACTGGTTAGGCTAACGGTTGTAACAGCTGCTACGAAATATATAGTATATAATAGTAGGTTTGTACGAGTATGTAGTAAGACCCAGACCAGCCTAGCCCCTTCCCCACTTCTCCACGAAATACCTTTTGATGGGCTACAATTTTTCGTAGGTCACTCAGGTATATCTACTCAGGTATGTATAATTTATTTTAAAATAGTTATAAATAGGCATCTACGCATTTAATTTAAAGAAGATTCGACAACTTTCTCCAAATATTGTAGATGTCTTATTAAATATTAATTTTATTAACTTATTTGTTTGTGAATTATAGTAGTTTATTTTTATTTGCAATTTTTTTTGTTATCAATGTAACATGTAATTTAACGTTTTTCGAGTAATTAAAGTGTAAATTTTAATAAATAGCTCAAAATTATTTATAATAATTTAAAAAAACTTTCGAATTCGAGTTTTTTTCGATTTTTTGCATTTTCTGAGAAGATTTACTATAGTAACATATATATTTTTTTCACCATCGGAAAGTAGAGATTTCAACAAACAGAAAACATACCAACTTTTTGAAAAAAGCTGATATTTTGACGGTTGAATTTTCGATTGAAAATTAGGGTGTTTTTTCGATATTCATTCAAAATAAGGTGAAAAAATTAATATTTTTAATCAAATAAATTACAGCGTATTTGGGACATAAAAAGGTAAGTTTTCACCAAATTTTGTTAAAAAAAAAATATTATTGTAAAAGATAAAAATAAAAAACCAAAAACTCGGTTTTTTGGATTTTTCACATAAATTTTGAGGTTATGTGAAAAAAATGTCAATACAAAAGTTTTAGATCTTTTTATTACCTACAACTTTGCCATATAACTTTTTTCGATAGGACTTTTAGTTTTGCCGGAAATCGAGAAAAACCGTTTTTTCCCCTTAAAACCCCCCCTCATCCCCTTCCCGACCTCAGATCGCCCGTAAATTATTTTTCCTTTTATTTTTATAATATTCCCCTCCTTTTATAATGGGTTTCATCCTACTATTATTTTTTTTTTCACTCTTTATTATTTTTAAAGGTTCTACTCTGGTCTATATGTGCTACACCAAATAACTGCATTAAGCCTAAATTGAAAAAAAAACCTGACAGTGACATTATGAAACAGCAAAAGGAAATGACATTGTCAATATTGAACAACCAATAGAGGGCTGGTCGCCATGTTTTAAAAAATAAATAAATATCAAACTCTAAAATACCAGCCCGCTATTGGTTGTTTGAAGATTCCTGTCTGATACGTAGACTACGTAGACCTCCTCTTAGTATTACCAGTTCAGTCTAAATATTTTCTACTTAGTGAAATAAAAAAGAGATATTATAATAAAACGGCGATACACAAAAATATGTTTTTGCGTAAAATAGAATATTATTTCACGCAAAAACATATTATTAATATGGCACTAAACATTAATACAGCTCGCATCGCTGCCGGTTTTCAAGGACCGCCTCCCATATAAAAAGTTTACCAACTCCTTTAGATTTTAAAGTAATCCGAGTCTATCCCCCGTGGCTCTACTGCTTGGCTCAACTAGTCTTCGTTTCAACTATTTGTCACATTTTTTTCTGCAATACATACCTAGTTCACAATTTTAATAGCTTTGTCTGACAAAAAAATGAAATATTATTTTCAAAGCTGTTCCGCGGGATTTCGGAGGCATATCCATACTATTAATATCACAAAATCGCAAGTAGGTACTTAAAATTTAACTACCTATTCCAACCCCTAGTAATGAAACACCAGTAACTAATTGCAAAACTTAAGCGTGTATGCAATAGAGGTTAAATTGGAATACAAACAACTGAGCCGCACTGCTCACACTCGCTCCACCCTATAACCCTGTCATTTTGATGTTCAAATGACAGAGTTATTGTCATTTTGATGTTATCAGTTTACAATTTAACTTTATTTTCAAATAGGTGCATTGCCTAGGTCGAAATATGACTATTTTTAAAAAATCCTCATCCCCCGCACCTCCATTAAAACATAGATTGTTTCACGTGCAGTATTATTGTTAAAGGCTTCTCCCGTGGCTATGTTTGGATCCTTTATGAAACGCAAAGGTTTAGCCAAATTGAGCTTATTTTTTTTTTTGATAAAATAGCAAAATAAAAGCTTTTAACATGGTCATACGGACGCAATGTACAAGAGAGACATATCGTAAGTCAGTCTTCAAACTAAATTGTACAATATTACTTTTAAGATTCCAACGTGAGATTCACAAGCTGCAATTCAAGTCTTTTTTTATAGTACAAAGGTAAATCATATAAATAAATAGAATACAAAAATCATATGACATAATAATAATAGTAACTGTTAATAAAAAACGTGTGTATAATATTAATATCAAAATAAATAAGTAAGTACCTAATATCAAAAAAAACAAATTCAACTACGGTGGGTTATAAATGTATAGTCAAATTAAATATTACTAATTATATTATTATTATATAAGAATAAAAAATGCATTATTTACATATAGGCACTTACAGTTAAATTTTACTGGTTAATTAATTACACATAATATGATTATGTTATAAAGGACGGTATCATTTGCTTTAGGAAAATATTTATAAATCATAATAATATGTCCAAAATGTTGTTCATTGGGTGCTTTAAAATTTTCATTCATTTAAAAACTATTATTACTTTTATAAGGTAATAATTATTATAGGTAATGCGTACCTACAAAAAAAATTAGCACAAAATATATTTAAAAAATACCAGACTGTGAGATTTTTAACTCAATTAAACATTTAGAACTTACTGTATACAGAGATTACTTACTGTAAAATATATTATAGGTTACTGTTATGGAGATTTCAATAATTCAAGTCTTATTCATAAACGAACTATGTATATAGTACGGTGTAATTAATGTCTAATTAGACCAAAAAATAATGTTCAAATTACAAAAACTCCATCTGAATTTTTGGAAGTTTTGCCAACACCAGAAATAAACTGCCAAAAGTTCCCATCGAATCTACGGGAGCTAAAAAATATTCAAGGTTAACGTCAAAATTCAATTCTGTCGGAGTTTTTGTCATTTGACCATATCAGCTAATTTGTGCAACATTTCCATCATATTTTCATTATGGTTTTTAAGTGTAAAAACAAAACTTCACTTTAATAGCTATAGGTCTATATAACTATTATTATCAGTACAGGGTTATCTCTTTGCCCTATACTAATCCGAAAGGGGGTGATTCTATGTTATGAACAACTTTTACTACAGGACCGATCCGAAATTCGAGAAAAAAAAACAACTGTTCCATGAAAAATCGCAACTCGGAATCGACAAAATGTAATAAGACAGCTGATTATTTAATCTCGAACTCTCGGTTGGTTCCACAGTAAAACTTGTTTTCAATGATGGTCTGAATCACCTCCGTTCGGTTTAGTACACCAGTTCTGGATAACCCTGTATAAGGTTATACAAACACAAATTTCTTTATTGAGGTAAACATTTTTTCTGCAATAAAAACGTACTAAATCAATAGATTTGCCTCAAAATATTAAAAAGAAAAAATAATAAACAGAAAAATAAATGAATGTTATAAAATATTTATGTTAAATTTTGTAAAAGAGATTGTAAGAGATTCCCTGGCAGCTGCGAGCTTTCAAACACTATATCTAAACAAAATGCATGTCATTTAAATGCTCTACAAACAATAAAGTTAAACAGCAAATGCATACTTGGACTGTGAGACTTCTGAGATATTTTAGATAAACAAGGCTAAATATATAAAGAAGGATAACAAGGAAAAAAATAGGAACGATAAAAATAAAAAGGAAGGATAAGAAGGATAATTTAATAAATAAATCCTTATTAATTTATATAATATCCATATCATCAGCGACTTGAATATGTTGAAGAAGGGGGTAACTAGAAACTTTTTTGTCCACACCAAAAAAACTTGAAAGTTTTCTGTAATACATTTTATTTTATGGGGTGGACAAAAAATGGGGTGACAAATATAGTAAGATTTGATAAACCGTTTTTATTTTTTTGCAAAAATCCTAGGAATTTTGCAAAACTTGTTACTAAATAAACTTTCTTTTTGTAATAAACATTTCAAAAATTGACGCGTTCGCAGGATTTGAACCTGCATCCTCTGGGACTCCGGCCCAGATGCTTTGTCCAATTAAGCTAAATCGCGCTCTGCGAAAGTCTCTGTAAAAGTTAAATATGGTTTATCTAATTTTACTAAAGCAACTCGTATTTATGCAAAAATCCTAACTATTTTCAGTAAGATAAAGAAATATCATAGCTAATGTCTAATTATCCGTGTTTTTGCAAAATTCCTAGGATTTTCGCAAAAAAAAACCGGTTTATCAAATCTTACTACGACATATATAAATAGAGAAGATCTCTAGTTGCATCAATGGAGATTTCCTTCAGATGTATAAATGAGCGTTGTGCAATGATAAAAATACGAGTGTGGACATATATCGTACTGTGAGTGAAACTGAGAATACGTCCTTATTAAGCATATTATTATGTTAGATGAGAGATAAGAAAGATTTGTAGAAAGAGAGATACAGATGGCTTCACAGACTGTCTCACTGTCCTTACTTTGCTGTTTCAATAGGCAATGTTGCTTCCAATAGGTCTATCATAGACGACTAAATAAATATAATTAGCCCATCAGTTAGATTATCAAAATACATATCTCAGACATATATTTTTATTTCTCAATTAAACAAAAAAAATGAAGAATTATCCCGTAAAATCCGTGTGAGGTTACGCTATAGTACTTTATACTAAAGTGACACGAGTAAAGTTTGGAAGTCCAAACTTTACTCGCTTTATCTCAGATCAAGAATCTTCTGTCTACGTGCTTTATCTTTGCTATTTTTCGTTTGACTGTCAAAATAAAAAATACGTGTCAAATATTTGTACGTGCCTTGGGTCGTCACGAGGAAATTTAACGGGCTCTAAATTCATAAATTTTTGTTTAATTAACAAAAGAAAAAATACGTGTGTAATCTATCTGACTATATTATTAATTATATTTGTTTAATTGTAATAATATTTCTTTGACCCTGTCTTCATGCCTATAGTGTATAAGGTGCTTTTATTCTGTTATTGGTATCCCTCTTACCCTGGAAGCGACACGGGTGACGTCACTCGATCATGATCTCGAAGTGCACGAGGCCGAGTCTCTCGCGGCGGTCGTAGCGGATGTTCTGAGCCCACGCGCGGCATTCGATGTTGATCACTATTCCCGCTGCGGAAGGAACAATTTGGCTTAGTAAGGCAAGTTTTTTGGCAAGTCTATAATCCGCGCTACACAAGTCTGCAGATAGGAAGTTAGGCGCAGAACGCTGCGCAAACGGCAAAATATAGGTATGCGCGGGAGTCAGGGAGACTCGCGCCGGGGCACACCCGCTCGTCTACCTCATGCCTCCCGCGCGCTCCCTACGCCCGTGCTCACTACTTCGCCACTTGCGTAGGCATTGTGCACACATGTGCAATAATCAGCAAATCACGGCGAAGTGTCATCTGCTCCGTTCTCATCTGCCGACTTGTGTGGCGATCCCTCTATCACTAGTGTAAATACGAGACAAGTAAATTAAGCCAGGGGATCTTCAAGCTGTGTATAAGATGGTCCATCTATCGGTCGTAGGACGTCCACTGCTGGACATAGGTTTCCTCTAAAGATCTTCAATAAGACCGGTTGGCAGCGGCCTGCTTCCAGAGTGTTCCTACGATCTTAACTATATTCGTCAGTCCACCTAGTTGGTGTACGTCCTACGCTGCGCTTGCCGACGTTTCGTGCTTGTTCGGTGACGTCACTCGATCATGATCTCGAAGTGGAAGCGCCACCGGTGACTTCACTCGATCATGATCTCAAAGTGGAAGCACCACCGGTGACGTCACTCGATCATGATCTCGAAGTGGAAGCGCCACCGGTGACTTCACTCGATCATGATCTCAAAGTGGAAGCACCACCGGTGACGTCACTCGATCATGATCTCGAAGTGGAAGCGCCACCGGTGACTTCACTCGATCATGATCTCAAAGTGGAAGCACCACCGGTGACGTCACTCGATCATGATCTCGAAGTGGAAGCGCCACCGGTGACTTCACTCGATCATGATCTCAAAGTGGAAGCACCACCGGTGACGTCACTCGATCATGATCTCGAAGTGGAAGCACCACCGGTGACGTCACTCGATCATGATCTCAAAGTGGAAGCGCCAACGGTGACTTCACTTGATCATGATCTCGAAGTGGAAGCGCCACCGGTGACGTCACTCGATCATGATTTTGAAGTGGAAGCACCACCGGTGACGTCACTCGACCTTGATCTCGAAGTGGAAGCACCACCGGTAAAAGAAAATTCATACTCACTCCTAGGTTTCTCCAAGTGCAAGGCGACCAAAGGGCTCAGATACCCCTCAGCATTCTGGTACGGGTAGAAATACCCCGGGAAACCAGCGTAGGGGAGATATTTCACTGGACCGATGTTCTCCCTGTCAGCCGGGGTCTCGCCCTGGCACGACACCCACACCATGTTGGCCTGTAATTCAAAGGAAATAGGGTTGAAATTAGCTCGAGCTGTCTTACTACTATTTTATAATTATAAATCTGAAAGTGTGTTTGTTGGTTTGTTACTCTTTCACACAGCGACAGGAACAGACAGACTTGGTTTATGGCATGGATATAATTATGTAGTTCAAAGGTTGGATAATGACGTTTATCCTGGAAAAATAAAAGGTTTCCATGGGATAGCACAATAATAAAAATAATATATTGGGAGGAAGCCGCGGGCTAAAGCTACGAGTATTTTGAAACCATTGATTTTACTTGTTTGTAAAATGTGCAATATGCATCTTTCTGCTTGCAGCAAAACAAAATAATTATTTTTCGCAAAAATCTTTTCAAAAAGAGCTTTTCTTACTTTTGCTGACAAGGGGGGAAGAGGGGTAAATAATTGTAATAAATCTGCTTATGTAATACTTGAACGGCCCCTTAGGGCAAACATTTTTGTTATGCACATAGGTGTTTTCTCTGTGTTTGGATGTCATTATCTATATAAGTATTTGAAATGTGTATGTGTAGTAAATCAGTCTCTGGCAGCCATATCACAACCCTTGCTTAGTTTGAGAGACCGTGTGTAGGTTGTCTCCTAATATTTATTATTAAAATAAATAAATATTTTTGGGACATCTTACACACGGCCTCTGACCCCAAACTAAGCAAAGCTTGTGATATGGCTGCCAGAGACTGATAAACTACATATACTTATTTTTAAATACATACTCATATAGATAGTAACTAAATAACACCCAGACGCAGAGCAAACACTTATGTTCATCACATAAATATTTGCCCTGGGTGGGGATCGAACCCACGCCTCTTTGATCCAGAAGTTAGGGTCACTAACCAATGAGCCACTGAGGCAGTCAGTCAGTATTAAATTATCAAAATGTGCGACTCACATAGTCGGGCGGGCGCGAGGTGGTGACATTTCTGATGTGGTCCTGCAGGTCTCGCGGCATGTCGGGCGGCAGGTGCGCCGTGTCGTTGTAGAACTCCGGCCGCCACCCGTATATCCTACGCAATAAGGTCTACAATCAAATCACTGAGCATTGAGTTAGAAAAATAGGGTTTCTTTTATTTTACTATGAACGAGAAAAAATCTGTAAATGTATTTTTGAGATAGCTTAGGCAAGAAGCAATCGGATTTCGTTTTAGATCATTAAGTAACAAAATAAAGGCGACGTCCACAAGTGGTATATTATTCAGAGAAAAATCGAACCAATATGATATATACGTCATTTGAAAGCTTGATTTATGGGCTTCTAAAATTATTTAATTTAGATTTTTTCACCTCTCCAATTTTTTTAAATGCTAAAAATAAATTGTATGAAAAATAACAATACAGATTATTATTTTTTCTAGTTTAGCAATAATAAAGTGCTTATATAGTTATTTTACTTGCATTCGTAACTGATTCTTCTACATTAATCGCTTAATTTGCTAAAATTAACAAGTATAACCTACCAGTGTGACCAGTTAGTAGGTACAATGAGACAAAAAACACTTAAAAAGTGTGTCTAATTGGTAAAAATGCTTTTATTTTACAATTTTAAGGTTACTTAAACAGGGCTGCTAGAGATAATCTACCTATTTAGCCAAATATATTTATTTATCCTAATAAATTCAAAATTAATTTTAAAAAAATCGGAGGGCTATTTTTTGTTTTTAACTGATGTAATAGACTCAGAAAAATATGAACTTTCTCGAAATATAACGAGTGTTGTGGTTAGAATGTTTGATTTTTATTATACCAGCCTCCATACATTTTGTGGACATGTCCTTTTAAACATCAATACAAAATATTCCGCTTTTTTAATCCGCTTTGTAAATCGCCGCTATGTTATGACGTCATACGACTATGTAAACATTGAATAGTTTGTCCGGTGTTTGTATTCTAGTATTCCAGGAACAGCACATCAATAATAACTCATTATTACTAACCATTTATAATAACTCATTTTCAACTTAAATCTCAAACTTACAAACTAAGACACCATCGCGAAAAATATTTACACGCATTGTTTACATAGCCTAGTGACGTCTTTCATGACCAAAGAGTAAAATAATGATATCCATCGTTTTCGGAAATTACGCGCGAAACTTTGAAAATTTAAAATTAAAATGCATTTTTAAAGCACTTAATGATTGAAAATTTTTTTTTTTATATTTTTAGTAGTTTATCAGACCAACAGAATCTAACAGAGATACTTTTCAAAAATGACTGTAATAGCCTGTTTACTGGGTTTTTCTATTGAGGCCCTGGTAGGTTTATGTTCATAGGCCGGTAACATGTAGTAACTACTACTGAAACTAACACATGTTGTAGAATAACAGATAGGTAATCCAGTAAACAGTCTATTTTAAACTTTACTTTAGTTTCCCTAGCCAAAAGTCATTATTCTTCAGTGTCAAACACATATGGATATTATTGTATGAAGACCCTGTTTCTATACCTCAGTGTCAAATGGGTAAAGAGCTCAATGTCCTTTGAGATTACCCAGTCCTACACAACCCTGATTACCTGTTAAGCTTAGAAAAAAATATCCAAATAGAAGAAATAGAAAAAACGTGATCCTATTACTAAGACTCCATTGTCTTCCTGTCTGTATATGTGTTACCAGGCTTTATCTCATGAACCGTAATAGCTAGACAGTTGTTTTTTTTAATAAAGGCCAATGAGGGTGACAGACATAATCATGTCTGATCAAACACTCTTAAAATAATAAAGATTTTAAAAAACCTGTTGAGCTTAAGAAAGATGCACGGCGAGGACTTGTGGAACGAGAAGTGGTTCTCATCAATGCAGGGGTCCAGGTCCCGGATGTCGACGTCGCAGACCTTGCCGGGCGGCGGCGGCGGCCGACCGAACCCGCAGTTGAATATGTTCTGCCCAGCGCCAGCTGTTTGTCCCTTCTTCTTGTACTCTGGAAAGTTATTATTTCCATCATTATTTCTTGTCAAAAATTTATTTATTTATTTATTTCATTAATTACAACTACCATTACAGTCCGAAACTAATGCGATAGTAAAAATGCGAAAATGACATAACCAACTTCAACCCTGTACAGTATTTTAATAGTTTGCACTGATTGATGTATCATCATCAATGTAGTATTCACATCATTCTTGATTTTTCAAAAAAAAACTAAGCCAATTTCAATAAAATTTAAATGTGTTTATTTTTAACCTCTGAAGTTTTAAAATTATCTACTAAAATGTGATGTAATCATCAAAATGGGTATATAATTGGCAGAGTAATACAGGTATACACACACAAAAAAACCGACTCAAGAACATCCTTTCTTGCAGTTGGTTAAAAACTTGTAGCATGAACTTGTAGATCTTGTATAGGCTGAATAAAACTTCTTGGTGTCTATGATTGTGTTGCAGCAAATTCGAAAGGAGAGGGGATCTACGCAACTTGTAACTTCATAAACACCAAGAAGTTTGTAGTAAAGAATGACAGAAAATAATTTATAGATAAGTTTTTTTAAATTCCTGCATTCTACCAATAATATGGGCCCTGATAACCTCTCAACTTATGATAACTTAACGTCTCAAGTAGGTATTATTTTTTTACTTTTGTGAATTTTATTTGGAACAATGTTTTTATGACATTGATATGTTATAAAACATAGGAAATACAAACATACCCATCCAAACAAAGTTATTGAAATCAAATCTATAAGGCACATAATGCTGATGTTTTTAGCTAGCCTGATGGAAGATAAAGAACAACTTGGATAATACTAATTGTTTTAATCTGGACTTTATATTTCTTCGGAAACAAAGAAGCTGTTATTTTCTTCTACTTTCTAATCATTAACAAAAGAATAGAAGAAAATGCTTTAAGTGATAAGGCTGCCATTTGGAAACATATTTATGCTGTTTTGACCTTGTAATCTGTTTTATGTAATGTAGTAGTCTAATATAGTGTTATTATTTGTTTGGGAGCAAGATTAAAGGATCAAAGTGTTTAGTATTTAAAATCTCTGGGTTAGCCTAACTGACCTGATAGAAAGTCAATGAGCTGATCTTCCCAGTACTTATAGCTCTCATATCCTGTCCCTTTATACCAGATCAGGGTACTCCGGACATCTGGTGGCATTGGGCGGAAGCCCAGGCCTGGGCTGGTACCGATCAAGCTATAATCCTGCTGCAGCCGTGGCACTCGAGGGTTAATGAACTGCTGTTGGAACGTCACCATGCAGATCATGAATAGGGATATTAGAGCTGCGTAGAATATGACATAGAAGATGAGGATTCTGCCTGTAAAGAAATTCAAGTATTAAGACAGAAAAGAAATTTGTTGTTAACTATTTTATAGACATATTAATTTGGCTTTGCAGTAAGATTCAGCTCACACAATATACTTCAAGAAGTCAGATATCACAGAGTCATTTTGGCATTGTCTTCCTGAACTTTTAAAAACTACTGTATTACAATTTAAAAATTCTCTGTTCCCTATTAAAATTTCCATGACACAGCCATGCTTACTCAGCATTTTCAAGTGGCATTGCATCGCACCTGTCTGAACTAAAGCAATTTATATTGTTCATCATCATTTTGAGCCCACAATCACCTACTGACCATGGCCTATGCTCAGTAGGTGATTATCTTTACTATTTATATTAATATAATCAAAGTGAATAATTTAATTATAAATCTTTATCAAAGTGAAACCAGTTTTAGGACAAATAACGCATCTCGCTTCTTCGCCGGATCGGCGAGCGACAAGGCAAACGATAGTGCCGGTATTTATGAGAAAAACAACCATTTAACTCGCCTATTTACTAAATACAGCCAATGAGTTTCACAGGATAATTATGAACAGAAAGTCATACAATACAGCAGAATTTAATTTTTAACGTTAAAAAGCTACGATTAGATTGATCAAAAGAAATCGAGCTTCGTAGGCCACACCCCTCTCTGTGCGCAAATATTTTCATAATAGTAATACAGTCCAATGAATTAATACATTTGTGTACTGTTGACTAAGTTATAATATGGAATCAGTGAAAAGTTTCAGAAGTTCACTCACCCCAACTTTCAGGCGTTCGCCCCATTATTGTTCCCGTATCCTCATTGTAAACAAAGTTGCCAAAAGTTTGCTTGGAAGTTCTCCGAGATGGCTTGGATTCCATCTCGAATTCTTCTAGTCGGGGATTTCGCATCATTTTGAAACTTTGTAATTCAATTTCAACTAAGAAAATAAAAATATTCAAAACGGAAACCAAAACACGCCCAACGCCACCAGTCACTACTTCAAAAATTAGAGTTGAGGTAAGTAAATGCTAGTCTGTGACAAGTGGTGAGGTGAGTCTTGAATTTATGCATTAGGTCAGGGGCTCCATTTTTCAACTTCATATTCATTTTATTTGCCACTAAAGGTGCGTTCGGATAGCCTACTGGTGGCAAAATTAACAGTTAAAAACGCTAACAACGATCACATTTAGCGTTTGGTTTGAAAATATGTGAGCAAAAATTGCATTTTACATGTTTTCATACACTGTTCGGATAGCTTACAAACGGCATCGTGAACTATTAATTTTAACCTGCGGAGGTCGGTTCTTTGGGATCGTTTTCTGATATTTAAGAGTTTGACGTTTTATTGTTGATAAAATTTTGCGCGTAATCTAAAGTTTCAAGCTTTTTAATAATTTTACGGTGTACAATTAATACTAGAATATGGTGTTTAAGGCTGAACATCGAAGGAAAGATAATGTAAATACTACCAGCAAATTGCGTGTTGCTAAAATCATATAAAATTGTGTAATGTAATGTTTATATTTAATTGTGTAGTGTAATGTTCTGTGATTTGGTGTTGCACAATCTTACTACTGCCACGAGTGACACGTGGGTGATTGGGCGTCAAAGGCAGATGTTTAAATCCTTTGTTTAAATCAGAACGAACAGCAAAACAAAGAACATGTAAGTTTGAATAAGCAAACCAAAAATCTCTTCTCGCGAATTTCTGAATTTTCGAAGTGTTTCCGCCATAATTATGTTGTTTGACATTTGACGCACCTCAGTTGGTTACTTTTGCCTTCGTTTTGGGAAGTGAGCAAAAAGTAGCATTATTGGCGAAATGGGCCAAATTTCCAAACGGAACGTTTCACATCAAAGCTAGTTTTGCAAACGCCACCGAGCCCAAACCGAACGCACCTTAAGTGTTATACAGGTCTTATATTAAAAATTGCACTTACAAACTTAGTCGCCCTTTCCGGGCATTGCAAATGTTTAATGGCGCTATGGCGCTTATTATCAATAAGGTACTTAGATAAAATTAAATGTGATACTATACTAATTTATACTATGGATAATAAAAGTGTCGTAATCTAATATTAGAGGGACGCGTCTCGATGAAATTAAATATGTCTACTGAGCTAACTTAATACTATGGATACAAGGTTTTGTAATTTATTATCAGAGAGAAGTGTCACGTCATTTTCGTGTGACCTACATAGCTGGTTGGTTCAATGTATTATTTTACTGAGTAAAAGTTTTTTTCCCTCAAGAATCTTTTTAATTTTATTTTAAATCTGGGAATTTTTTCTTCATTTTTAATAATTGATGGTAACCTGTTAAAGATGTTGATTGCCATGTAATATGGGCTTTCATTTAGCATTTTGGTTCGGGAATAAGGTAGGTTTAAGTTGTCTTTATTTCGGGTGTTTTTAATATCGGTGTCTTTGTTTTAGAGAAGTTTGTAATATTTTTAAATACAAATAAACGGTAAACTTCGTACGGTTTAGAATACGGAACGTGTATGGAGCATTCAAAATGTCCATGTACAATATAGTGTTTTCATACAATCTGTCAAAGTTCCGTACTTACATTATGTTCCCAGAAAGGAAGTTTCATACGAGAACTGGAATGATTACGTGCATCCCAAAAACGTTCCGAAGAGTAAAGCACCAACATTGGAATATATCTCTTTCTATGTGTATCCATACAGTAATTTCATTTAATAGGACAATCTACAAAACACTAAGTTTATACCGTCGAAAGGTCAATAAAAATATGAGGGAAATCATTTGTATTTCAGGTGCGATAAATCTGAAATTCAAATATTATTATAACAGGGTTATGCTTAACCTGTATTAAGTAAAAATTATTGGTTGATTAACACCATTATTACGAACGTTTACTATGAGACCAACTCGAAATTCGAGAAAAAAGCAGCTGTTCCATGCAAAACTGAAACTCGTAATCGACAAAATGTATGTAATGGCAGATTTTTTTTCTCAAATTATAGTCTAGTCTCAAACTATAGCCTTACAGTAAACCTCCTTTCGGCTGAGTACATCAGTTCATTATAATATTATCTCTACACCATCATCTTAATGCCCTCAGCGCCTCCCACCCGCTAGTAGACATCTTTGCCGACGAATAGACAACAATAATTGCTAAAAAATATTTTTTCATATTGCGAAGAAGTCAAATTGTGATCTCAAATTTTCCTCAAATTAAACGGTAGGTATAGTTAGCGTAAAAAAATAATGACACGTTGTTGTTGTTATAACTTTTAATTCATGTTTGTATTTATTCTGTCCTATTTTATGTAATTTTTTAATTCGTAGTTTTTAAGGATGAAAAATATAAAGCCTAGTATTAAGTGCTGTAAGTTATTTTTTCTATAAATAAACAAATTGAAAATCTCGACTCGCTTTTGACCAGTTTTGCTTATATCTACCCGTAGTTACCGAGCTGTACTAATTACTAAGTACAACACAGTTTATTATTTTGCTATTATACAAGAAAAGTGCATAGTTCATAGAAGTAGGTTCTTAATTGATTACAATGACTTACTAACGTAAGATTATATATAAGTAGTAATTACTTCTCTCTACAACCTAACATCACATTCCCGAAATGTTTTGTTGTTGTTGTCACCCTACACAAGAAATTTGTAAATAAACCAAGAAACTAACCTAAAACATGAAATTCCACAACCAGCATAAGCTTCACTTTTACAGCCTTTAACGCAACAATATTTCACCATTTTTCAACTTATAAAAATAAGTAGCAAACAGAATAACGAATTTTGCATAAATTATCAGCCATATTGTTTTATGAAGTTCCATATGTGTGGCCGTGCGTAGTTGGTAAATTACTACTAATTCTACTAATATGAAAAAACTGTTTTTGTATTGCAAAAATAATTACGTACCAATTTTAAAATCAGAACATATTCGAACTTATTACGTTAATTAGAATACATTTTATGCTAATTAATTTATCAACTTGTACGATTAAATGTGATTTAATGATTACCAGACATATGAGATAAACTACCATCCAATAGTTTTATTAATACTGGTAAGTTTCGAGAAAGGGACAACGCCCAACAGTTGTAGCTGTCCTGCTCGGAATGTTTTTCCCATTTGATAAGTAAGAAACAAATATGAACCTTTTGCATATAGTATGAAAGTCCATTTTTCTTTTTAAAATTTTGCTTCGTAAGCGTTCCAGTTCTCGTATGAAACTTCCTTGGTTCCCAGCCGTTCGAATGTTGAAAAATCATACTCAGAGCATTATTTTGAATGAAGAAATAAATTGAATTCAATTCATTTCAAACACCTAGTAACGTATACTTATCTTTATGCGCACCTGCAATACATATCTCATATGACTAGGTGTGTAGATGTACACGTCTTTCATGTCGCGGCTGTCAGCCGCGTCCATCAGTCACATCCGATAGTTTGTTTCCAGCTTTACGCATCAATTCAAGACTCTAGATGTTAGAAATTATTTAACAAAATAACACTTGACATGCGATGTTTCTGATACTCTGAATGAATGTAATCAACTGATCATGTAAAAATATAGTATAGTTTATGGTGTATGTCATCGATAGAAGCTACGCTATAAGACATGTACAAAGCCGTAAACTGATTACCTACCTAATATTTTCATCCAGATTTGAACGCCTTCCCCAATACTCATGCCCTTTGAAAGCTATCTACTGATGTTAAATGTTCGTAGCTCAGAAGAGGTTTATGGAGACGTCAGATTCATGGCTTCAAATTAATGCTTATTTATTAAGATTAATGGCTTAAAATTATTAAAATTGACAAAGATACGGATCATCCGACGCGACTTGGCGCACAATGTAACTTAGGATTTCTTAAAAAGATTGATTACTGCAGCTAGTGTGGCTCCTGTGGTATGGATACGAATGCGTTCATTCATAAAGTAAGAACTTAAGAAGCGTTAGAACTCAGGCCACAGGCTTGTTTTTATAGTCAGCTAAAAAATGTGCCAATAAAAGACTTGGTGATTCAAAATGCTTATCTCTAGAACATCGAAATATCACTGTCATATTGTCATTATTGAATGAATGTCAACGTCAAAACTAAATCTAAACTTATACCTTGCCATTTTTCAAACTTTCCCAAGTTTACTGATTTTCTTTATAAGCTTTGCTATTTTAGATATCGACATCATTCATCAGGTAAAAAAATGGCTATAACGTGACATTTTTTTTTATTTAACTTGCAATGTTTGTATGTATGTAAGAATGTCTGTTCGGGTGGGATCTTTGAACTCAATTTCGAAGTAGATATCTTCAACCGATTGAGCTGAAATTTTGTATGCATGCACGTTTAGTTTGTATGACAATGTACAATATGGTGTGACGGACCATCCAATATGGCGGAGTAGTTATTTTTGATGTATATCTACAATATGGGTATCAAATGAAAAGGATGGTTGAGAGTTACTCGAAAAATAATGTGACGTCATTCTAAATCCAATATGGCGGATCTTCCAAGATAGAAGAATAGTAATTTTTGATGCACTTGTGCAACTTGGGTATCAAATGAAAGGGCTTGTCTAGAATAATTAGAAAAATATTCTGACATCACCCTTTTTTAGTTTTAAGTTTTTATGCTTTCCTATAGTATGGGTATTAAATGAAGTGGTTTGCTGATAATAAAAATGCAGGTTACATAAACTAAAAAATAAATTGAAAGCAAAAAAACCTATTTAAAAATAGCTTTTATTAAATTGCTCTAAAAAGAAGAAAATAAAAATTTTCCTCTAAAATTTTACCTGTCAACTAATGACCTCATTATACACAATTCATATGATCATAAAAGCTTGTCGCGCGATTTTCTTGTGTAAATAAACTAGTACCTATTTAATTGAGTAACCTAATCTGCAAAGTTTATTTTTTTATTTCAGTTCAATTAAATACTTATAGGTACTTAAGCAAACCTCGCGACAAGCTTTTATGTTCATAAAAATTATGTATAATGAGGTGTTTTAGTTGATAGGTAAAATTTAAAAGAAAAAAAAAAATTAATAAAAGCTTTATTTTAAAAAGGTTTTTTGCTTTTAATTTATTTACATATGTATTTGATGATTTCCTCTTCTGCGGTTTACAGTTTCTATAACATGACTATTTTAAAAGAAAAGATGGACTGCAAACGAGGAAAGCGTCCAATGGAACGTCAAAAATCGATTGGTAGAGTTTAAAACCGCGGTTTTAATGTTATAGTTTTATTTACGTCAATCAACGGCTTTATGTCAACGTCTTCTTGCACGTCGATCAGCGGCTTTACTGGCACTCGCTAGTTAAATAGTTATTATTTATAGTGATAGCGGTAAAATCAATTTATTAGTAGATGGGGAAAATTTTAATTAAAACCTGGAAGCACAATTTTCACCACTACAGACTGCCATAAAGTACATTATATATGTCGCAGGCAATTTGTATGATTCCGCCGTTTACATACGGCGTCGTCAGTTTAAAAACGCTCGCAGTTATGTAAAATGCCGAAGGCAAAATGTATATTGCCTTAGCATTTTATATTATGCCGAAACATTTGATTGACAATTAAAACGCCGTATACATAATGCCGAGGCAAATTGAAGTATTTAGTTCTGTTTCTTACCACGCGCGTCGCTGATGATCAAAACAAACAAAATGGCGTCAAGTAGTGGTTTTATGAGCCAAGAAAATATTGAAAATACTACGTGTACAAAAAGCTTTTCGCAAAATACTTGTGATTTTTAACGACATTTATTATAGTGAATTAAAAAAAGTTACGATTCTTAAACGAAAGCAATAAACACGCTGTGGACAACTTTCAAGGTTTTTCGGTCCCTAAAAAATGCTAAGGTGTCCATAGAATCTGGTGTTCCGAGGACTCCTGAAATGTGCAGGAGTCCTCCGATTGTTGCATATCGACCATAGTTAAAAATGATCAGAGGATATCAAAAGAGGCTAACCTGACCAATTGAAGTCGAAATACCTTAGATAAGTGCTTATGTTGGTTAGTTAATGTTAGAGTATACATATTTAACGGAAGGTCCTGAACTCGTAATGAGGACATATTGTTTCTGGCGCTTCGCCGGCCGCTACCGCGGCACGCTCGCTTCGCTCGCCTCGCGCGTTGTTGTCACTGTTCAACCTAACCTAACCTACAAACTTTATATAAGTTTGACTTAAGGTCACTAAGTTTGGTTCACTTATCCTGGTGTAAAAGTCAATGTCAGTATTTCCCCACCCATATACTCCCACATCCCATCGCATTCCGAAGATCGCGGTTTAGGCTCAGTGCCCCACACTCGTTTTCGTACACTCCAACCGTTAAACGAACTATATCTCGAGATTATAATCGATCTGATTGATTTGAACTGTCCAAAATTTTTATCTGTCAATCTGATTTTTCTGAAGTGTGTTTTGTCATGGTCACCCTAAAACTACAACCGACGTTGAAATTATTACAATTGAATGAGTTGTCATTTTGCCTTCGGCATTTTACATAACGGCGAGCGTTTTTAAACTGACGACGCCGTATGTAAACGGCGGAATTATACAAATTGCCTGCGACATATATACCATTGAGGAAGGAATCAGAAGGAGATGGTGTAATGACATTTAGATACTTTGACATGTAATAGTTTAAAAACCGAAGTAATAATCATATAGGCGTCTCTTTCGAATGTACGTAATAAGAATAGACCAACATTATACAGCACAGTTTCGCTATAGTGTCTATATTTTTCGTGACGTGTCGCGCGTGCCTGGTCCGCCATATTGAGTCGAAAAATAATAGCGATGTTCTTATTATATCAAAAAAAACTATCGATATTTTGGTAAGTTTTTATTTGTGTTATTGATTAGCTGAAATTTTGAATTTTTATTTCATTTCACTTTTCATGTCAAATTTGACAACTGTCATTCCAGAATTAATACAAGTAAAATGGCATGACAGGTGTGAAAGTAACAGCTGTTAAACTAAGAAGTATTATTATCTCCGTAACTATCGAAACTAGACCATTACTGTCTTAATAGCAGTAATACCACTCAATGAGATCTATTAGATTGTCCTAATGACTGCTGTCAAAGCTTAAAAGTGAATTATCTCCGTAACTATCGAAGTTAGACTACTGCTGACTTCACAAAAGTGACAGAGCGCAATTAGATCTATATTTTAAATGACACCTGTCAAACATAAAAGTGGATTATCTCCGTAACCATCGAAGTTCGACTATTGCTGTCTTCACAAAAGTGATAGAACTCAACGAGATCTAAATTTCGGATGACAGCTGTCAAACTAAAAAGTGGAATACCTTCGTAACTATTAAAGCTAGACTATTGCTGTCTTCACAAAAGTGATAGAGCTCAACGAGACCTACATTTCGGATGACAGCTGTCAAACTTAAAAGTGGAATATCTCCATAACTATTAAAGCTAGACTATTGCTGTCTTGATACAAGTGATAGAACTCAACGAGACCTACATTACGAATGACAGCTGTCAAACTTAAAAGTGGAATATCTCCGTAACTAATAAAGCTAGACTATTGCTGACGTGACACAAGTGATAGAACTCAACGAAACCTACATTTCAGATGACAGCTTTAAAGTGAAAAATCTGTGTAACTATTGACCCTAGACCATTGCTGTGTTTACAAAAGTGATAGAGCTTAAAAAGATCTACATTTGATGTGACAGCTCAAACTTAAAAGTTGATTATTTCCGTAATATTGATAGCTGTTATCTGAAAGATATCATATCTCTCTTTGAGCTTTATCACTTTTGTGAAGATATCAATGGTCTAGCATCGACAGTGACGGAGATAATCCACTTTTAAGTTTGACAGCTGTCATCCGAAATGTAGATCTCATATCAGTTTAGTGAAGAAAGCAATGGTCTATAATAGATAGTTATGGAGATATTCCACATTTAAGCTTGACAGCTGTCATCCGATATGTAGTTCTTATTAAGTCCTATCACTTTAATTCTAAGTCATACCTCAGTAAAGCAGTGGAGACTTTTCTAGAGGTGTCTATGGAGTTTTGGTAACAACACGGAACGACATGATACGTCACATTATATCACTTGCCCACACTCATGCACGTAATTCAGCTCATAATCAATGAAATACCACAATTTTTCACTAATTATCACTGATAAAAACACAACTTTAACAAAATAATACAATGAGGCGACATGTCTTTTCCGCGTTCCCGCCAAAAAACTCGTCCTACCATTCTAGTGTGGATTCCTGAATATGACAGCTGCAACCTTGACATCTGTAATTTTTAGGGTTCTGTACCTCAAAAGGATAAAACGGAACCCTTATAGGATCACTTTGTTGTCCGTCTGTCCGTCTGTGTGTCTGTCAAGACTCTTTATCTAGAGAACGCGTAAAGATATCGAGTTGAAATTTAAACTGTATACGTATATTAATGAACTCTTGCTGTTGTGTAAAAGAAAAACTTCTCAGTTGTCGTTTAAAAAAGTTAGAGTCGTTTATATCGTAAAAAACAGCATATTTCGACACTCACAAAAATCAAAACCTACCGGGTACTTCCCGTTGACATAGAACTATGAAATTTGGCGAAAAGCATTGTCTCAGAATACACATATAGGATTAAATCTGAAAACTGCACATTTTTATTTACATCACAAAAAATAGGGCCTCAAAATCCACAAAATATGGGCTTAAAATTCAAAGTGTATAAATCGTGTCATGAAAGGTGTCATATAAAAGAACTTCATTAGCACATGCTAAAACAGGTTTTTAATTACTTTAACAATGTGTTTGTACGGAACCCTCGATGTGCGAGTCTGACTCGCACTTGTCCGGTTTTTTAAATAAAAGTTTGCCATTATGTTTGATTCGGCTAAAATTAATTTGTGTCGATAGTTTTATCGATAAGTACGGGGAAATCGATAAGTGTAGTGTGGTAGTAACAACACTAATCCGCCGTATTATGTGCGGTGGGTATGCAGGTTTTTCTCGTCGTTAGGGCAACTCCATTCTGATTCCTTCCTCAATGATATATACAGGTAGTCAGGTACAGACTGCCACTGCTCAACTGCTCATAGATTATCAAATATCATTGCATTCTATATTAGTCTGTGATCATTGCTCACCTGCTGAGTTCATTAGTTGGTTTGAACTTTGAGTAGTTTTGTGTTTGAGTTGAGTTTCGTTGTTGGTCACTTGGTCATTGTTGTGTTGATTTTCCTGTTCTAATTCTATTCCATCACATAAATTATTTATGCTTAGATTCTAGTTCCTCTGCTACATTTTGGAGTCATGGCATCTTCAATACACAAAATTATTGTTATTGTGGGTTTCATCTCACTGTTTCACTCTGCGTTTTCAGCAGCCCAGCGTAAGTATAACTATATATATTTTTAAATAACTTGTAAATGAGTTCTATTCTAATATAGTTTCTTTCGTTTTTGGTCAAAAAGATCATCATCACCCCAGCCATAATTATGTTCACTGCAATTTATAGACCTCAATAACATTCCACATAACGATTTTTAAGCAAGAGAGTTCAAAGGTATAATTATCCTCGTTCCCAATGCCTAGTTTGATTTTGTTTATATTATTTATTTACTTATTGTTAGGTCAATAACTTTGACATTTGTTACAGACCGATCTTACCTTAGGATAACCTCTCAGGAATTTACCAGTCTACCCTGTGATGTGAGTACCCAGATTTCACTAGTGTAATGATATCGACTGAGTGAGTAGCCAATGAATTAGTGATGTCTCTGATGTTACAGTTGTTCATAGAAAATGGTAAGGAAGTTAGTTCGTATAGGTCAGGTGGCTAGCCCTGGTGTCAGAGTTTTTAGGCTGCCTGAAGGCCTCAGTCTTGGCTTAGCTGTTAAAACAACCAGGAACTAATCCCCGATGGCAAAAAGAATATTAATTTAGAACCTTTGTACCAAGTTTCGTTGAAATTTGTTTAAAAATAGCGACCTGGAGACGAAAATCGAAACCTGGATAGTTTGAAGGCAAAATCACGGAGTTATAACAAAGATCTTTGCTTTTGCTCTGTCAAATAATTTCAATTTACAAAAACTTCTTTTCCAGATTATAGTCCAAGCAGTAATAAGCATGTTTGCAGTAATGTGGGGAGTCATGAATGTGGCAGGAAACCTGCGTGAGATCCCGGCTGCGGCAGAGTTGAACTTGACGAAATGGGAGACACAGTGTAACCTGCCTTCGTTCTACATCTTCAACCACAGAGGCAGAGCTCTGGCTTACAACTACATCCCTACTTCAGGGAAGTCAGATCTAGAGAATTTAGAATAATATATTTTTAGGTTTAATTGTTAGTAGTTTGACAAAGTTTTCAAAAAAGGACTCAAGCCACAAGGCTTTCCAAAATTAATAGAAAACATCTGACTCGAGTCAAGGTTCAAATGGCACACTGGATGTGTTTTGTAGTCAGGTCAAACTGAACACAGCATGCATTATGTATGAACATTGTTGTTCTTGATACATTTTGAGACATATATACAAAATGTATAAAGAACGACAATCTTGTTAAAACATAGTGTGGGCTGCATTTAATTTAACCTGACCGCAGACTGCTGGTGCAACTGGATAGTGTGGCACAAATCCTTTAAACTATCGCAAGATTATGTCGCAAGACACTTGCTACATTTTGATTTCGGACAGCAGTCTGTTTTGTTATGCTATGTCCAATTATTATTAGAAAATATATGTAATTTATATTATGTACCTAAGTATATTTATTGGTGTAAGAAATACATTTTATTTTCTCCAAGATTGGAATATGCAAATACACACTTTTTCAAATTCTGTTTATAGCAAAGTATAATAGCACTTATGAAATACTATATTATGTGTGAAAACCACGTAAATTTTCATAGTAAAACTATATTATTTATTTGTTTCTCGGTTTTTGGACAGTGAAGAATAAAGTCATGTTATAAGAATCTGTTTATTCTTTTCACAAATTACTTACACAGTAGTAGGTACTACTTGTAGAATTAAACATGTCACTGAGTATTTATTTGTAGGGCTAACCAGTCACCTATATGCTGCAATCAACATTATTAAGCCTCAAACAAGAATTGAATAGTACAAATCGCTAATTAAATGCAAAGGGACCACAAATAAATACATTATTTGTTTTTTTCTTGACTTCTGAATAAAGGTGATTCCTTGATACAAGTTTGTTAGAAGTCAGGTGGCTAGCCCTAGTGTCAGAGTTATAATTGAAAAATGACAATACATACCTATTGTATAAAATATTGCTCGCCTGAGAAGGGTAGGACTGTGATACTAATTTTATCTTTTAAACAACTTATGTACCAGTTTTATAATAATGAACAATATTATGGTTCTGACACAATAACATAATTATTTTGAGAAATGTGCCTTTTGAGTTTAATATATGTTTAACCATGGAAATGTCAGTGGCTACCAAGAGCATGATAGAATGTGGCTAATGTTATTAATATTTAGTAACTTTAGTATCACAAAATAAAGCAATTAGTTAAGAATTAGGTATTTATTTGTCTTAAAATTAACTTACAAGCTAAATATCTTAAAAATGTTACATGGAAAATATGTAGCTCTTGTTTACATAAAAATTATTTATACAAGTAAAGGACTGCCTTTGATATATTTCACCATGAGCTTGTACAAATGTACACACAGCCTGGCTCTGGTACAAACCTACCACATATTTTTATTTATTTTTATACTGTATTTAGTAAATAAAATCTTATCATGGAGTATGTCAAAACTGCAAACATTATTTTTCCAAGTATTTCGTGTAACGGGGGCTCATCACTTAATCTTATCACTGAAATCACACACTGAAGTTCACTAATGAAGAGGCTATCGGCGACCGCCTCTGAAGCCGCCTCCTCGGCCGCCGCCGCCGCGGCCGAAGCCTCCGCCCCCTCGGTTGAACCCGCCACCGCCGCCGCCCCGGCCGAACCCTCCTCCGCCGCCCCGGTTAAAGCCTCCGCCCCTGCCGCCACCGCCGCCGCGCCCGAACCCGCCGCCGCCGCGGCCTCCACCTCCTCGTCCACCCCTGCCACGACCGCCTCCACGTGCTCCCGGGGGCTGCGGCAGGAACCGCTTCAGAGGCAATAACTTCGCCGGATCAATGAAAAACTGCTGCCCATCTTTGAAACTTTTCGCCTTTATATTTTCTCCTAGCTTCACGGATACGTAGTAGTCTCGTAGGTTGCCGAATATCTCGTCTACTTTCCCGATTTGTTCCTTGTTCTCTAAGAAAAGCGGCGCGTTGAAGTAAGGCACGTCTTCGATGTCCACTTTGCAGACGAGGTCGTCTTGCACCACCCAGCCGTAGTGGCCAAACGGAACGACGGATTCGGGCGGTCCTTGGTCTTGCTGGAAGCGGCCACCACCACCGCCAAAACCGCCACCGCCTCGGCCGCGGCCTCCGCCACCGAAACCACCACGACCGCGCCCGCCACCACCGCCACGTCCACCAAATCCACCACGGCCACCACCTCCGCCGCCTCCTCTGCCGCGAAACGACATGTTAGATGGTATTTACTTCAGCGGCTAAAATTCACAAAATGAAAACATAACCTCAACAACATGTGACATGTGTTGTTATTTTATTTTATTAACTTGGTAACACTAATGTTACCATTTGTTATTGTAATAAATTCGCTATTGACTATGCCAATATGGATTGTGCAGCGTCTCGCAGACAGCTGCGGCTGCGGCCTAATGGTCGACCATTCACAAAGCCTTAAATGCTGCGATGCAGTTCAAAAAGCTTTAAAAAAAACAAACAGTCAATGGCAGTCTTTCAATTTAATTTGAAATTGAAAACCAGAACGAGTCCCTATATTGTACAGCCTTATGTACAGCACGCATTTGATGACACTAAATAAGGAAGTTTCCCGTTTTCTAGTTTTATTTTTATTAAATTACAATAAGTCTGCAATAAATTATGGTGTTTTTATTTTTCAATTATCTTCAAAAATGACGGAGTTATTAATTTTTAAACATAACCGCACGAAATCAAAAAACCTCGCGACGGATTTACGCGTGTGACGTCATCCGGCTCCAGAGCCGCGCCGTGGGTTAGGCGGGAGTAAGGAAAAAAGGAAATAAAGTGCTTTATTCTATGCCGGGTGTTTTTCTAAGCCACGAATACGTTCTAGAATATCATTGTACTTATCTTTATGTTATGATCAACATTTACTATGGGACTAACCCCCCAATATAACGAATAAAAAGTCAGCATTCCCATAATTTTGTCGTGAGTAAATGAACTTTATATCTAAATGGAACAAGACTTGTGTATTAGTTAGTGTACTGCGGTTTTTACATCTGTAACTATTATCTAGTAGCTCTCCAAACAGTAGACCTCGCAAGTATACATTTTCTTGTAATGAGTTCTCAAAAATGCACAACTTTCACAGGTAAATATTATATTCTTAATCATAAAAATGGTAAGGTTCTAAGATATTATTGTAAGGTTCTAAGATATTATGGTAAACTATGGCCATATTTTACTAAGTATGTAAGTTTGTATAGGCCAGGTGGCTAGCCCTGGTGTCAGAGTTTGGGACTGATCACCTATACAGGGTCAGCTAGCTAGAACTGGTGAAGCGTAATATATTTCGTTCTAATAAAATACTATAGATAATTTTTTTCAAAGCTTTTATTTTCTAGTTCCAATAAGTTGTCAAGTGCGTGTCGAGACATGCTTATGATAGGCTTCCGTGGACGTGACGATGATTATGATGATGATAAAAACCAATTTTTAAGATGGTTGATTACTAGGAAAACGTAATTTAGTATGAATTCTTGGTTGCCTGTAAGAATTCGCTTGAAGCGATAAGGCCACCAGTTAGAAACCTAATAATTGTATTGTTTTGTCCTTGTAATTTTTTTTATGTTATGTGGTTTTGATTGCATGAAATATACATGTGAGATCGATGACCTCTAATGTTTAAAAATTTCAATTTCTTTATAGCTCATAAATTTATGATTCCACAGTGCTCAAAATAATTTTCAGGGAAAGTTTTTAATATGGTCTGTAAACGGCGTCCGTTCGTTACACGGACATAACGAAGTTTTAAGGGTTCCTCGTTTTACTACGAAACCCTAAAAATTACTGAACAAAGTGACAGCTGTCATATAACGATTTTAGACCATTGCTGTCTTCACAAAAGTGATAGAACTCAACAAGATCTATATTTCGGATGGCAGCTCTTTAAAGTAATTTATCTCCGTAACTGTCGTTTTTAGACCGTTACTTTAGGCACAAAATTGATAGAGCTCAACGAGATCTACATTTCGGATGACATCTGTCATGCCACTCTAGTATGAATTCTATAATAATATGCCATATAATGGCAGCTGTCACTTTGACATCTGTCATTTTCGGAACTAAATAATAAGTCCTGAAAAACCTATTACCTACAATGACTTTATAAGAACAAATATTAGGCTAAGAAGTTTTGGATAACCCTATACAGGGGATTAGTCCCATAGTAAAAGTTGGTCATAATATACAATGATATTTTAGGACAGATTATTGTAATTATGAATATATTTGCCTGTGCAAGTTGTGCATTTTTGAAAACTGATTACCGGCAAACGTTCACAAAAATGTATACTTGTGAGGTCTACTGTTTGGAAAACTACTAGTCAATATATACAGATGTAATAACCGCAGAAGAGTAGGTACACACGCCAAGTCTTGTTCCATTTAAAAATAAAGTTCATTTACTCACGACAAAATTATGGGAATGCTGACTTTTTATTCGTTATATTGGGGGGTTAGTCCTATAGTAAATGTTGATCATAACATAAAGATAAGTAAAATGATATTCTAGAACGTATTCGTGGCTTAGAAAAATACCCGGCATAGAATGAAGCACTTTATTTCCTTTTTTCCTTACTCCCGCCTAACCCACGGCGCGGCTCTGGAGCCGGATGACGTCACACGCGTAAATCCGTCGCGAGCTTTTTTGATTTCATGCGGTCATGTTTAGACATCCATAACTCTGTTATTTATTAAGATATTCTAGTAATTTTTTCACTGTATCTAATATAATTCTAACGTTTTTAAATGTATATAATTATTTTTAGTTTTTATGATAAAGGAGACTTCCTTATTGTATGGGCAGGAAAGCACGGACCCTATTTCATGTCCCATGCCACCAATTATCAGGCTGTACAATACGTGTCGTACAATACTGGCCGGCTATTATCACCTCGAGCAAATAATGTACAGCTCGTGTTTTGCGACCCAATAATGTACAGCATGATAAAACCGTCAGAGATATACATTCCATATCACGCATAACCATTTAGAATTATTTGAGAGGAAAGGTACCTATTCTAGGTTAAATTTAAGAAGCAATGCTAGAAAAAACCAACTGGTGACTCCTTCTCATAGGCTGGTGAAATCGGAGAGGTCTGTATATTTTGGTGGGCCCGCTATATACAATCGAATACCCGTAGAAGTTCGGGATGCACCTTCCGCTGGGTTGTTTAGGGACAAATTAAAATGTTGGCTACATGAGCAACTATTTTATGACGTAAATGACTTTTTGAAATTACCTGAATTGTGTTAAAAATTTGTGACTAATTTGGTAATTGTCAAGTTCTTTTATTTTTTATTTTGTGCTATATTGTATAGTGCCTTAATGTAATGTTTACTTATTAACTTCTAACAAATGGTGTTATGAATAAATGACTATGTGACTATATACTAAGCGCCACACAAGTCGGCGGATGAGAAGTTAGCCACAGATGACACTTTGCCATAATTCGCTAATTATTGCGCATGTGTGCACAATGCCAACGCCACGTGACGTAGTGGTGAGCACGGGTGAAGGGAGCACGCGGGGGCCATGAGGTTGGTGGGTGGGTGTGCCTTGACGTCTCGTTTCTCTGGCTCCTGCGCATATCTTTAAAATATCCTTAACTCGTAATAAGGACAGGTTGTTTCTGGCGCTTCGCCTCGCTCGCTTCGCTCGCTCGGCTCGCGCATCGTTGTCACTGTTGAAACCTAACCTAACCGACAGAGTCGAGTTACCTTAGAGAACTCATACCTTGTTATAAAATAACCAAGTTCTAGGGACACAAAATATCACGCCGTACAATATCGAGCTGTGCAATACTGTGCCGGACATTATTGACACAGGCCGATAATGTACGGCCTGTATCTCACAGCCCAATATTGCACAGCCTGATATTTCATGGCCAGTGACACAAATTATCATGCCGTACAATATCAGGCTGTACATTACCATGTCGTGAATTACTGGGTTGTACATTATTGGCTCCCTAATAGCCCGTATTTAGCGACCCAATAATGTACAGCATGATAAAACGTGTCCCGAAGAAAAGGACACAAAATATCATGCTGTACATTATAGTGTCGCAAAATACGGGCTTTACATTATCGGCACGAAGAATATTTGCTCCTATGGGTTGGTTTGTCTGTGACTTCTGTCAGTTCCACAGAGATATACTAAGCGCCACACAAGTCAGCGGATGAGAAGTTAGCCACAGATGACACTTTGCCGTGATTCGCTAATTATTGCGCATGTGTGCACAATGCCGACGCTGTGTGGCGTAGCGGTAAGCACGGGTGAAGGGAGCACGCATGGAGCATGAGGTTGGTGGGTGGGTGTGCCCTGACGTCTCGTTTCTCTGGCTCCCGCGCATACCTTTAAAGTATCCTAAACTCGTAATAAGGACAAGTTGTTTCTGGCGCTTCGCCGGCCGCTGCCGCGGCACGCTCGCTCCGCTCGCTCGGCTCGCGCATTGTTGTCACTGTTCCAACCTTACCTAACCTCCTCCTCCTCAGGTCGTTTGCTCACTGCTGAGCGTCGTGATGTCCCGCCTCTGTGTTACGTCATGGCATATCTGTTTCCATCTCTGACGGTCTTCCGCTTGGTGTATGGCGTCAGATATGGTTATGCCCAGTTCTTTACCAACTTGGTCAGACCACCGTATTGGGCTACGCCCCCTGGGTCTTTTCCCTTCCACCTTCCCTGTCACCATCAGCTTCTCCAGGTTGTCGGAGGGCTTACGTGCAATGTGTCCGAAGTATTGTAATACTCTTTGCAGACAAATGCTTCAGAGTTTCCTTGTTACTTTAAGCTCTTTTAGAATTGAGATGTTTGTTCTATGAGCCGTCCACGGAATACGCAGCATGCGCCGCCAGCACCACATTTCGAAAGCGTCAATGCGTCGTCGGTCACCAGCTTTAATAGTCCATGACTCAGCTCCATAGAGAAAAATGGGGAACACCAGCGTACGAATAACATACATTTTCGTCTTTCTCAGTATGTTACGGTCCTTCCAAACTTTGTCCAGAAGCGTCATCGCCGCTTTTGCCATTCCAATGCGTCGTCTAATTTCACCTTCGGTCCCGCCATTGTTAGATAATCGAACCTAAATAGACAAAATCTTGAACGACGTCATATTGGTCTAATAAATGGCTATCTTGCAGGACGTTGGCTCTGTCGATGACCATAATCTTGGTTTTGGATCGGTTGATTTTGAGACCCATTTCTCTACTAACAGAGTCAAGGCGATCCAGCAGCTCCATCATTTCAGTTTCCGTGCTAGCAAATAGGGTTGTATCATCAGCATATCGCAGGTTTGATATTTTCATGCCTCCAATCGTTACACCACCTGACCAGCCCTCCAGTGTCTTTCGCATTATAATTTCACCGTAAGAGTTGAAAAGGATTGGAGAGATGATACATCCCTGTCTTACTCCCTTCCCAAAAGCAAAATGTGCTGATCTAGCTGTGCTGACTTTGACCGTTTTGAATTCCAGATTCTCCTAAAGCTTTCAATGCTTCCGCCGTAATTTGGTCGGCTCCC
Source organism: Hypomecis punctinalis (assembly GCA_949316475.1). NCBI lineage: Eukaryota > Metazoa > Arthropoda > Insecta > Lepidoptera > Geometridae > Hypomecis > Hypomecis punctinalis. Next base: position 25,231,176 of record OX438799.1, on the reverse strand, counting down.
GCTGCTTTATTGAGTTTTAACTTTGCAACTGCGGCAACCACCTCCGATCGTAGGATACTAGGTTCAAACACTGTGACCGTAAAGTTGTTGTTAGGTCCCTGTGATATGTCATCCTCCCTGTATAGACCTGCACAGTATTCTTTCCACCGTTCCGCAATTTTTGTGACCTCAGAAATAAGTTCTCCTTCTTCGTTCTCAACGATCCATGAGTGAGCTTTAAACTGTCTTGTTATTTGCTTTACTTTACTGAAAAGGTCAGCTGTCTGATATTTTTCGGCGTGTTTTTCGATTTCAAAGCAAATGTTGTTAAAGTGCTGGTTTTTATCACGTCTACATAGTCTTTGTATCTCACTGTTGAGGCAACTATATCTGTCTTTATCTAATTGGGAGGTGAGGCCACTGGCTTTAACGGTTCTTCTGCACTCGACTTTACTCCACGTCTCGTCGCTTATCCACCTCTTTTTCTTTATAACTGGTTTTCTCTGTTTGGCGATGCTATCAACAGCTTTTACAAGTTCCGCTTTTAGTGTCTGCCATTCCTGTTCGGGGCTACCTGGCCGGGTTTCAGAGATGCTATTAAAAGCTTTTTCCGTAATAGTTTTGAAAAGCTCTTCTTCTGGCTTCTCAAGCCTAGCTAAACCCTTTTCTACCTTTCTGGTTGCCTTAAGACGGACACGTACCTCCGCTATTAGTAAGTTATGATCACTATTGCAGTCTGCTCCTGGAAATGCTCTAGAGTTGACAACGTTCGAGCGCCACCGCTGATCTATGGTGATAAAATCTATTTGGTTTCGGTATCTATCACCCGGGGATTTCCACGTATATAATCGACGTTTGTGGTTCTCGAAACATGTGTTAGTGATCGTAAGCCTGTTTCCAATACAGAATTCAAGAAAGCGTTCGCCTCTCTCATTCCTTACTCCAAGCCCATATTTACCTACAACATTCCGGATGTGGTCATCCCTAGTCGTTTCATCAACTTTGGCATTCCAGTCACCCTGTACAATGAGAATCTCTCGGCGGGGCAATGCTTTTATTGTGTGTTCGAGCGCTCCGTAAAAACTGTCTATATCGTTTTCCGAGGATTGAGCAGTCGGAGCATACACTTGGACGATGTTTAATGGCATAGGGCTGCAGTTAAATTTCATGGTGATTATATGGTCATTGACTGGACAATATCCAAGTACACACTTTTCATACTTCTTTGGGACTATAATTGCCACTCCATTAATGCTCGCACTATCATTACCTGAGTAGTATATTGTGTTTCCTTCTGTGATTTGGTGGTGGCCTGCTCCCTTCATGTGCGTTTCTGATAGTCCCAGAATCATTACCTGATGTCGGTCCATCTCCCTTTCCACTATGCTCAACTTTCCGTCCTCCAACAGACCTCTCACGTTCCATGCTGCTATTCGTTGTGGACCGCGGGTCGCTACCCTTTCTCTTTGGCTGTCAATAATATTAGCTACCGCCGAGGCCTGACAACAAACCTCTACGATGCCTTCGGTCGCCAATTTCACACTCGATGACCCGGGTATCATGGAGCGCCGGTTGTCAATCGGATCATCCGACCTCGCATTATTCTTATTCGTACTTGTCATTATTGAGGTCGGAGCATTCTCTAGGGAATTATAGTCGTAGTGGGTTCCCCTTGCCTTCTACGCCAGGTTGTTAAGAGAGTTTTTAGTCTCTCAAGGTCCCTGTAACCTTCCTGACCAGATGAGCCAAATCAGGGGGTCGGGTTATCATGTCCGCCGCTCGATGCTCGGCGTTGTCAACTCGTTTAGCACCACCCGGAGGACACGTGCAGGGTGGTTGAAGGTAACTCCTGCGGACGCGAGTGACGTCATCCTCCTTACCTAACCAACAGAGTCGAATTACCTTAGAGAACTCATACCTTGCCATAAAATAACCAATATCCAGGGACACAAAATATCAGGCCGTACAATATCGGGCTGTGCAGAGTCCCTTTATTGTACGCCATGACACCAAATTGTACGGGCAGGAAAGCACGGCCCGTATTTCATGTCCCATGCCACCAATTATCAGGCTGTACAATTTGTGTCGTACAATACTGGTCAGACATTATCACCTCGTGCAAATAATGTACAGCCCGTATTTACGACCCAATAATGTACAGCATGATAAAACGTATCCCGAAGAAAAGGACACAAAATAACATGCTGTACATTATTGTGTCGCAAAATACAGGCTGTACATTATTTGCACGAAGAATATTTGCTCCTATTGGTTGGTTTGTCTATGAATTCTGACAGTTCCACAGAGATATACTAAGCGCCACACAAGTCGGCGGATGAGAAGTTAGCCGCAGATGACACTTCGCCGTGATTCGCTAATTATTGCACGTGTGTGCACAATGCCGACGCCGCATGGCATAGTGTTGAGCACGGGTGTAGGGAGCACGCGGGAGGCATGAGGTTGGCAGGCGGGTGTGCCTCGACGTTTCGTCTCTCTGGCTCCCACGCATACCATTAAAGTATCCTTAACTCGTATTGAGGACAGGTTGTTTCTGGCGCTTCGCCGGCCGCTGCCGCGGCACACTCGCTTCGCTCGCTCGGCTCGCGCATTGTTGTCACTGTTCAAACCTAACCTAACCAACAGAGTCGAATTTCTTTAGAGAACTCATACCTTGCTATAAAGTAAGGACAAGGTCCAGGGACACAACATATCAGGCCGTACAATATCGGGCTGTGCAATACTGTGCCGGACATTATCGACACAGGCCGATAATGTACGGCCTGTATTTCACGGCCCAATATTGCACAGCCTGATATTCCATGACACGGGACACAAATTATCATGCCGTACAATATCGGGCTGTATATTATCATGTCGTGAATTACTGGGTCGTACATTATTGGCTCCCCAATACTGTGCCGGACATTATTGACACGGGCTGATAATATACGGCCTGTATTTCACCGCCTGATATTCCATGGCCAGTGACACAAATTATCATGCCGTGCAATATCAGGCTGTACATTATCATGTCGTGAATTACTGGGTCGTACATTATTGGCTCTCTTGGGACAGAGACAGACACAAACGAAACATTGGATTATTTTTATTTATCGTTTTTCTGTTCAACAATATTAAAGTCTCGTCGGACTGCAGTTAATTTGAGCAAAATCGAAAATACATGAAATATTAAAGTAATTATTCCCTTGAAATACATAATATTATGCACCAGTACCATAGGCATTTTCTTGAAATCTTTCAGCGTTTTAATACTTGTCCGTTGCAGAAGATGAACTCTTCTAATCTGGAAGAGGAACTCCGAGAATTAATACAGAGAAACAACTTATTGGCTCAAGAGGTTCAACACTGGAAGGTATTAGCAGGTCAGAAGGATAATGAGAAAGTGGCTCTTATGAAAGAAATCAACGAGTTGAGATTGAAATTGAGTGTATGTATTAACAGTTCATAGTGTAATTATCTTCAGCTATTTGAGTATCTAGTGTTTTTAAACGTACCAGCGCCTTATTGTGTACCAATAAATAGTATTACTTACAACGGACAACAGTAACTTCAACCATAATTACTCTTCACTACTGTTATTTTAGAGGCTACGAAGCAATGGCAACGTTCAAGCTAGTAACTTCGACGCCGCTCTACAATCTGCCGCTCAAAAAGCCCTGGCTCATCTTGTCAGAGCTTCAGGAGAAATTGCGACGACTATGGAACTTGCTAAAGCTTACATGAGGGATAGAGAGGAGCTGGACAACGAGTCGCCGCGGTGGAACTCCATCGGCGGCACTCCCACGCCTGTCAAGAAAGACAAGGTTCACAGAGTGCCTCCTCTGATGATCGGCGGGCAGTCTATCCAACCAGTGGTCGCTCTTACTATGATGGATACTAGCAATGCTGGTAAGTTGCTAATAAATAGAGACCAGATTATATGCAACATAAAAAGTTTGTTTTATGCATGCAAATATGCATAAAAAATGCTTGAAATATGCAAGAAAATTGGCAGAATATGCAACCCAAAATAAGAAGAAAAGTAAGTTTTATTTTTAAATTTAAAAATCAGTATACATTTAGTAAATTATCCTTTGCTAGGCGATAATAGGCATAGTAACATTACATGACATTAAACTTATTTAGTATTTTTATAAATGTAATTAAGCTTGGTTTTGGAGCAAAAGTGGCTATGATAAGTTCAACCTTTTTATGCTTGTGTACATGAACATACAATTAAGTATATGCTACTAAAGTGTTATGTCCATATTTATTATTAAAAGTGTTAAAGATAGATAAATGCTTTATTGTTTACACCAGATGTAAAACAAATAAAATGACAAAAATTATTGAGACTTTAAGATTCGCCAATGACCTTGAGCATTGGAACATGTTTTATTTTTGCGCCATCTAGCACAACCTCAAAAGCTTTGTCAAAGTTGAACGAACAAACAGAAATAGTACAGAACCTTAGTTTATTGTTACCTATCAAGTTCATACTTCTATAATGTAGCTTTTTGATTATATTTTTGTCATGTAGCTGATCATTTAGGTCTTAAATGATCAGCTATGTGACATTGCAATGATATAATTATTTTACTACCTACCTATTTAATTTAGGTACCTATAACTTCAAAACAGTAATTGCTAAGTAGTACAAGTAAATAAAGACGAAAATCAGCAATCAGGGGAAATGTCAATTTAAGGCGCAGGTTCAAATCCTGTGTTCGCTTCAGATTTTTGAAATGCTTATCACCAAGATAACTCTTTATTTATTTATTTATTTATTTATTTGTTTATAGGCGAGCAGTGTATACTGATGTGCCTATATCAAGCAGTGTCGAAAAAATTAGTATTTATCTGTCAAGGAAATTTTTTCCTTCTTTATCCAAAGGTCTAGTCTATTTTTAAATGTGTTTATAGTTCTAACTGAGATGACATCCTCAGGCAACCTATTCCAATTGTAGACAACTCTATTGCAGAGGATGTGGTGTGCAGTGTTGGTTTGTGATGGTGTAGGCTGTAAGAGGACTGTATGGCGTCTGCTATCGCGCATATTTTCCTTCAAGGTGTACATGTCGTGGATATCCGGAAGATTATAGAAGCCATTGAGAATTTTGAAGGTCTCAATCAAGTCTCCACGCAATCGTCGTTCTTCGAGGGTCGTGAGACGAAGAGCTTTTAATCTATCTTCATAGGTCTTGCGGCGCAGAGCATATGGAATCCTGGTGGCTTTTCTTTGTGCACTTTCAAGCAAATCAATATCTTTCTTAAAGTAAGGACTCCATACCTGGAACCCATACTCTAGCAGAGGCCTTATATAGGTTTTGTAAATCTTAATAAAAACATCCAATGTTACTGTCTGAAAGGACTTGCGTATGATATAAATAAATGAGTTAGCCCGTTTGACTATCATAGATATATGCTCTTCCCATTTCAAATCTGCAGTAATGATGACTCCCAAATCCTTCTGTTGGTCTACAGATGCCAAGGCAACTCCATCAAGTGTGTATGTCTCTCTAGGGTTGGTTCTACCAAGATGTAACACACTACATTTGGTTGTGTTCAACTTAATAATCCAGTCCCTGGTCCAGTTCTGAATGCGGTCTAGATCCTTTTGAAGGTCTCCAGACTTTATCAATGCATTAGCAAAAAACTTCCCATCATCTGCGAAAAAAGCTGACTGACATTCTATGAGCTCTATCAGATCCGTTATAAAAATTCCAAACAGCTGAGGAGCGGACACAGAACCCTGCGGGACACCACTGGAAACCATTTTTCGGTCCGATAGTGAGTTCCCCACTCGAACCTGAAATGTTCTACCCGATAAGAAGCTCCGGTACCACTCTAGCAACTTACCACGCAACCCATGGTGTTCAAGCTTGAACAACAAGCGCTGGTGAGGTACCTTGTCAAATGCACGTTCAAAATCGAGGTATGCAACATCAACAGGTTCTTTTTTATCAACTTGTACACTCCAGGAATGAACACATGTCAATAAATTAGTGACAGTTGATCTTTTTTCAATAAAACCATGTTGCTTTGTTGAGATCACACAATTTCTATTTAAAAATTGTGCTACTCTCTCGCTTATAATCCTTTCCATAATCTTCACCACAATGCTAGTGAGACTAATGGGTCTGAAGTTTTCCGGTTTAGTTTTGTCACCTTTCTTAAAAATTGGAGTTACTATCGCATGCTTCCAGTCTTGAGGCAAGTATCCAGCTTCAAAGGAAGTGTTCATTAATTCTGCTAAGACTGGAGCAATAGTATTAGCACAATTTTTAAGTATGCAAACTGGAAGTTGATCTGGCCCGGGGGACGACTGGATATTCAAATTCGCAATTACTTTCTTTACATCACTTTCAGAGAAAGAAATGTCACACAAACTTTCCTCCAGACGGGGAGTTGTTATAGTTATAGTGTTTTGATTGAGTGCTGATTCTACTGAATATGCTTTTTCAAATTCAACCGCAAAAACATTAGCAATATCACATGGTTTAGTGACTAGATCTCCATTGTCGTTTCTAATTGCTGGTGGAATACTGACAGTAGAGGTAGTACAGCGTCGCAGGTATGAATAAAAAGCTTTATCACCATAGTCAAGGATTCTGGCCTCATAAGCACTCCTTTGCTTCCTGGACAAGGCAACACACCTATTATTCACTTCACGAAACTTCTTATAGTCATCTTCATCCTTAGACATTCTGTACTTGTCCCATAAGATTTTCTTCTCAGAAATTAGCTCAAGAACACTATTATCAATCCATGGTTTATTTTTAATTGGTTTAGATCTTACTTGGCGTAGAGGCGCATGTTTGTCTGTAGTAACATTAATAGCATTTAAGATACCATCCCATAGTTGTTGAGGATCATCCGTTTCGCAAACAGCTTGCAAAGTCTTATACAAATCAGAATTGTAACTGTCATAATTTATGCTTTGATAGTTTCGCCTGAACATGGGTGCTGTCCTTTCTTTTTGCATTAGACACTGGATAGTGAATTCCAAGACACAATGATCACTTTTTCCTATGGGTGGTTTATGGATAACTTCTGTAATTAATGTTTCATCATTGACCATTATAAGATCTAATAGAGAAGGTGCCTGGTTTGATTGGTAACGTGTAGGTGTTTTTATGAGCTGATGCAAATTGCTGTTTAGGTACATATTTATAAACATATTTTCTGGTTTGGCATTCACATCCCCAGATTGCTGCTGATCAGTAGTCATTGGCCACTTTAAATTAGTGTAGTTGAAGTCACCGGCCACTAGTATAGTGTTGTTTTCAGATGCTGTAAAAAGATTTTCCATCAGTTTAGTGTCACGTGATCTCCATGCCGTCTCTTCCTTATCGTCAGGTCGATATACCCCCACTACCAAGAAATGATGCATACTGAACTGAATGTCAAGATAGAGTGCTTCCACATCTTCACACATATATCTCTGATTACGTTTAGCTATGATCGGTACACCATCCAAGTGGTCCCTGACATATATTGCTACTCATCCAGCTCTAGTTTTCCCCTCAGATTTCTTTTTTTTGTGGCTCCGGTCTAATCTAAACAGTGTATAGCCAGGGATATTGTATGTGCTATTACGGTCACTACTGTTCAACCAAGTTTCTGTGATTATTACTATCGAGGGATTCTGAGCATTAACACATTGCAGGAAAAGGTCGAATTTAGATCGAATAGAGAAAAGATTTGTGTACATGAAAGTAAGATCACTATAAGGGTCTCTGCGAGGGTCTAGTTTTTTGGTACAATCTTAGGAATTCCTTTGATGTACCTTATAGTGAGATTGGTTTCACCCTTTTCAATTCGGCTTTTGAGAGTGTCCCGTAATTTATTGATCTCTTCCCTTTGTTTGGGTGTCTTATCATCATAAACTCTTACCTCTTTAGGGGCCTTACTCTTATTCTTCAGAATCTGCAAAGCATCTTGACGGGTTTTGAACACTACCTTCAGCGGCCGTTGCTTTCCAGGTTCTCGACGACCAAGACGCTGCACTGACGAAACCTTAGACGAGTAGTCCTCCCCAGTATTGATATCCTTGAGGACCTTACTCACAAACTTTTCATCATAACTTTTCCTGTCTGTGCCACTGTCTGAACCACTCTCCTTAATGCCCACCAGGATCACATTATTTGCTCTGCGTTCGCGCTCCTGAAGTTCCTCTAAAATAGCATTTGTGCTGAGAGGCGACGGCTCGGGTGCTGCTGCCGCTGCCGGCGTCTGCGCGTCGTCCCGACCCGCACTATTCGTCCGAGACAAGAGCTCCTTCACTTCGTCAAGTTCCTTTCTCAGCCCGTCATATGATTTTATGAGCTTGGGCACTTGAAACAAGGCTTCTCTGCACAAATAACATAGATACAGAAGCGTGCGTTTTCCCTTGAGCCCCATGACGCGCGCCTCACTACTGGTTAAGTTGCTGCATTGCAAGCAGATGTATCTCTTGCAACCATCACATTGCACCACGGAGTCGTCAGTAAAGTCGTTTTCGCACATAAAGCACTTCATTTTTGTTGATCGATTTGAATTCACAAAGAGAAAAAGACGGAAAAACGGTCCAATTTTATCTCGTATTTTACAAGTCACTGCAGCTAAATTCCAAATGGACTACACTGTTCACCGAATAATTGACAGTTTATCGACCAAAATAATACTATTTTAACACGGAATTAACGAAATTAACAATATTTTAAGAAATTAGAAATAGCAACGCAAATTCGACACTGCTTCACTCTCGAGGGTAGGCGGCGAAAAAAAGGCTTTAAGATAAAATCTAGTGTGGAAAGCACTCAAAATAAAATCATAACATTGATTTAGCAGTGCGTCATCTCTCGTCAATCTTTAGAAGTTCTAATAACTTCTAGTTGAGTGATAACCTGTCTAATACGGGTATCACAGGTGGCGCCACCAACGCTATAAGTTGGTGTAATGTAAGCACTTCAAAGATCTGACGCTTGCGTAGGAGGCGGGCTGGCTCAGTTGGTTAGAGTGTCGGGCTAGTGATCCGAAGGGGCAGGTTCAAATCCTGCGTTCGCTTCAGATTTTTGAAATGCTTATCACAAATATAACTCTTTGAGAAAAATCTAGTCTGGAAAGCTCTCAAAATAAAATCATAATAATGACTACTCATTTTTCGTAATTGAGTATAAACAGACCTACATAAAAAATTTTTTCACAAAAAACCTTGCACATAGATTTAAATTTTATGCTATGGGAAATAATTAAGACAGATTAAACTTGTGTTTCTAATTCTTTCATATTGGTGCGATTTGTAGTTTGTCAAAATAACCTGGTCGAATTGCTCTGTTTGGCCTCTATTGAAACCTTAAAAACTACAGGCGGCTTTATGACTAAACTAACTTATAACTAAAGATGTACCAAGAGATGCAGTGGGTAAAAAATAAAAGGAACTGCTACTTGTTTTAAACTAAGTTTTTGTTTATCAATTTCATTACAGCATCGGCTGCAAGGAGATCCACCCCAAACAGAAATGTCACAGAAAGAGTGTCAATGCCAGTACATATGTTACAAGGTAAATAAACAGCTATTCTGAACTATGGAAATAATTAAGCTCATTATTATAATCTATATCTATATAATATTATAAACGCGAAAGTTTGTGAGGATGGATGGATGGATGTTTGTTACTCGTTCACGCAAAAACTACTGAACGGATTGAGATGAAACTTTGCAATAATATAGCTTATATATCAGAATAACACATAGGCTATAAATTATAATGATATATTGCGTATGCGGGCGAAGCCGCGGGTAAAAACTAGTAATCTATAATTCAGAATGTTGAATGATTGTTGAAAAGAAAATGTTTTGAATTTTTGTTATATTTACAGAGACAGATATTTATTTGCTTGTAACCTTTTTGATGTCATATTTTTTCAATATGACTGATACATATACCTACTCATCATTTTTAACTTTTCTAAAGCATTACATATTGCTGTAATCATTAAATTAAAAGTCTGTTTCTTACATTTTCTTATGAAGTGATAAAGTTTATTACTTTTTAGCGAAAGTATACACAGTACCTCTATGATGGACAGCCTGCCTGCTGACTGCCTCGGTGGCTCAGTGGTTAGTGACCCTAACTTCTGGATCAAAGAGGCGTGGGTTCAATCCCTACGAAGGGCAAATATTTATGTGATGGACATAAGTGTTTGCTCTGTGTCTGGGTGTTATTTAGTTACTATCTATATAAGTATGTATTTAAAAATAATAAGTATATGTAGTATATCAGTCTCTGGCAGCCATATTACAAGCTTTGCTTAGTTTGGGGTCAGAGGCTGTGTGTAAGATGTCCCAAAATATTTATTTATTATTATTTATTTATTTATCTATCTCTCTAAATATATTTTTTGGTTTCATGATTTTGTGTACCTATGTTTTATTTTGTTGTGTATTGTATGTTTTATGATTTTGTGTGTGTTTCAGATGTGTACATACCATTAACGAGGATAGACGTAGACTTGCACATGCAAAACATGGAGACTGAGGATGCGACTGAAGCAGACGACAGTACAGAAATGGATGGTATGTCATATTTTCAACCAACTTTCAACAAGGAGGATCTTATAATTTTTTTACTCATATACTCCAGGGTCTGTTCCCTTTGTTAAGTAAGTTGCATTTGAAAGTATGCAACTGTACAATAGAGATGGGTCAGTTTAAATTTTAGTCTGAGTTAGTAGTTTCAGTGCATTGCGTGAATGCCACGAGCAAACCGGCGACCCGCATGCAGCATCATCTTCCATAGCAGGATCTTCTAATATTTGTTTCTACCCATCCATCCATCAGCCATAGGAGGTCCACTGCTGGACCAGGCCTCCACAATGATCTCCAAGAAGACAAGAAAGAAAATGATTAATATGCTATATATTTTCTGTAGTCTTTCTTGAGGTACTATTAAATACTTATGTTGGCACAAAAATAAATTAGCTGATTCTTAAATTTTTTCAACTCCGAGTTGCAATTTTGTACAGAACAGCTTTTTTTTTATCGAATTTTTAGTTAACGTCATAGTAAAAGTGGTTCATAATGATGGTCTTTAGTCCCCTTTCGTCTTAGTGCAGGGCAAATAGATAACCCTGTATAAAATCCCACGAGCAAGTATCTATAGAGTTCCCAACTAGCAAGGGAATCTTATAACATAATACAATAGGTAAAATTATACTAAAAAAGCTCTTATAAAGGCTTTCCTGAAGACTTCCATAATTTTTATGCTAATAATAGCGTTGTCCAAGCATTTATGCTCTCAAGATCATATTCACTCATATAAATGGCTTGTAGTTTACTAGTACACTACTTTATAGGATAGTTACAAGATATATGATCTAATAACTGTATTGACGAAGTTTCAATAGTCCTACGAAAATTATAGTCTTATAATGGCATTGTGTTAGATTTCCATAATTTATAATGTACTTGTCTGAGATCTTTACAAATATATAGCAATTTAGTTTTACAATGACATTGTGTAAGATTCTCAGATTTTATAACAGACTTAGTTAAGATCATTATAAGTATGAAGCGATGTTGTAGCAATTTAGTTTTACAGTGACATTGTGTAAGATTCACAGATTTTATAATAGAATTAGTTGAGATCATTGTAAGTATGAAGTGTCATGTGGTCTTAAGAGAGACACTTACAAGAGTAAATAATCATTTAAAGCGCTAGGCTATTACTATGAAGTATATTTATCAGTTATTCATGTCGCTCGATTTGAGACAGTTTCATTATATTGATTACAATGAATTTACAAAAATAGAAGCGTTTCAAAAGAAGTGGAGCTTATAGAAAAACTGTGCATAAAAGACACGCTGAATTAGTAACGCAAAAGCCATGTCAAACAAGTTTTGAAAAGGCAGAAACTAACAATTAACTTGAGTGTTCAGTACATTCCGAAAGTGATATACTCGTAAATGTCATTGATATAAGTGACGATGAGCGTGCGCATGATACATACTACACATGCGGATGATAGAATAGTGATGAAAGTGAATACAAGTCTGAATCAGATGTCGAAAAACTAGATTATGAAAAAAACATACGATTGCGAAAAAAAGTTAAAATGTGGGTTATTAAACACAATATATCTCACTTAGCGTTCAATGATCTTTCTGTGATTTTAAATACAAGAATTAATGACGCTTTACCAAGTAGTTTTTTTTTGTACCAAAAATCTCTCAATTTATGTAGTACAAATACAGGGTTATCCAGGGCTGATATAACAAGCCGAAAAGAGGTGATTGAGAGTAACTGTACCAATAATAAATGTTTACTATAGGGCCAACCCGGATTTAGATACAAAAAAATCAGGTGTGTCATACATTTTGTCGATTCCGAGTTGCAATGTTACATGGAACAGCTGATTTTTTCCTCAAATTCTAGGTTGGCCCATAGTAAAAGTTTATCATAATGATTGTCTCAATCACTTCCTTTCGGATTAGTACAGGGCAAGCAGTAATGGTCATACATACTGTACAGAGAACAGTCGGGACACCAAAATATTTTAAAGTTCAATAGTAACTATGTTTTCATGAGAACATACGAAGTGTAAAGGTCTATAATGAACATTGTTAATATAAAGCAATAATCCCCATCCTTTGCAGCTAGCAGATAAAGTGTGTACGCATCCAAGGCCATTGCATATTTATAAGTATAAGTAGGCGCAATTCATTTTTAGTCAAAAAATAGCCCACATCAAGGAACTTGACCATTTTGTAAATATGAAAGGAATAATAATAAGTGAATTGTATTGAAATGTTTGAATAACTATATTCATTTATTGTAATAAAAATGAATAATAATTCATTGGACAGTGTTAAAATTCAAAGCTTTCAGAGCATCTTACAGGATTTATTATTGATACATGACTAGGCGACCATGTCTGAAAAACACTCCAAATAACAATAACGAAAACAAATTAAATAAAAAATGTCTGGCTTTCTGTTTAGCGTTTCATAATTATCAATAGGGAACTCTAATAAGATTCAACATGGTGGTTAATTAATCTTATCTAAGAGTAAGTGTAGCGCATTTTTACTTTTAACACTCTTATAAATGTCATGACAGAGAGCATTTTTTAAACATGGCGATTGAATAATCAAATAAGAATAATCGAGTGCTTGATCATAATTTTACATTAGACTTAACATTCTATTTCTGTGAGCGCGCTAAAAAATCAGCCCAAAGATGATATACTTTTGCAGTAAAAATAGATTTGCCAAGTGTTAATCGCATGTTCACTTAATTCTAGCTAAGCTACGTGTATGTCATTAAAATAAAACAATAACTAAAATTACTTTCCTAATAGAAACACTACACCCAATAAAATAACAAAAACTAATTGGTCTGCCGTATCCAGCCCGTATTTTTTTTTACAAATACCTTAAAACGTTATTAGCACATTATTAATACAATTACACTTTAAACGAACTGGAAGAAGATAATAACAGGAGTACTAACACCTGTAGCAATCATCAACAAGACAATTAAAGGAGCTTTAGTGCTTCAAAATATTCATGCAAGACAGTAATTAAACTAATTAGCATCCTGTTAGCTCTTTACGGGAGCGTAACAAGAACTTGTACTCCAATAAGTGCGCCCAAATCCAGGGTTGTAGTACTCTATAAAATTGTTATTGGAGTGCTGAAATGTAGTCTTGAAGACAGTTATTAGATCTATTTTGCTACTTGGGTTACAATCAAAAAAGTGTCCAAGCCAAAACTTGCCCAATCTACGTAGTGGGCAAGCTTTTTAGTTAGTTGTAAGGTGATTGCAAGCAGACTACAACGCCGCGCGATGCCAAAGTGCTCGGTTACAAGCACATTTAGAATTTGACGAATCAAGTATGTAGTCTTCTCGTCCGACATACCTCAGTGCCTCAAGTCGAAAGTTTTCGACCAGTGTGTGTTGCCAGTGATGACTTATGGCTCAGAAACGAAGTCTCTCACTATGGACCTTATTAGTAAGCTCTAAGTAGCCCAACGAGCTATGGAGAGGGCCTCGGAGTCCAACGGATTGGCAAGTTGAAATGGCAATGGGCAGGGCACATAACGCGGAGGATTGATGACTTATGGGGTCGAAAAGTTCTCGAGTGGAGACCACGTACCGGCAAGCGCAGCGTAGGATGTCCACCCACAAGGTGTACGGATGACCTCATTAAGACCACAGGATCGCGCTGGATGCAAGCCGCTGCCAACCGGTCTTATTGGAGGTCCATAGGGGAGGCCTATGTCCAGCAGTGGACTGCTTAAGGCTGATGGATGATGATGAATCAAGTATATTTTGACGACAATCTGCGTAATCCTAATCAGGTGACATAACGTTGAGAATCGAGGAAATGGATCATTGTGAATCAGGCAGTGCTCAGACATTTTTTCACTACTTATACTTAGGCACTGCGGCTCTGTAGATATTTGCTTGAAGATAAAATCAGAAGAGTACAGTTATGTTTGACTGCCTCTCGGTGGCTCAGTGGTTAGTGACCCTAACTTCTGGGTCCAAGAGGCGTGGGTTCGATCCCCACCCAGGGCAAATATTTATATGATGAACATAGGTGTTTGCTCTGTGTCTGGGTGTTATTTAGTTACTAGCTATATAAGTATATGTATTTAAAAATAAGTATATGTAGTATATCAGTCTTTGGCAGCCATATCACAAGCTTTGCTTAGTTTGGGGTCAGAGGCCGTGTGTAAGATGTCCCAAAATATTTATTATATTTATTTATGTAACTGTACTTACTAATTTCATATAGTATCTACAGATATTCCGTAATTTCGTCATCATCATCTACAGCCTTATCCTACTGCTGGATATAGGCCTCTAATATAAGTTATTTATTTATTTTTGGGTAATTTAGTCATAATGATGTATTGACAGATAATGAAGACACGGCACTGGACGAGTCACAAAGAACGGATGAAGGCGGAGAGTTTGTTGCAAAGTGAGTACATAGAAAGCATTTTATTTGTTAAAATATGCTATCTATTCAGAACTAGCTTATGCCCGCGGCTTTGCCCGCGTGATTTTTGATTTTTGTGCTGTTCCAAAGGCACCTTTTATTTTTTCGGAATAAAAAGTAGCCTATGTCCCTTTCTGTCTTTCAAACTATGTCCATGCCAAATACAAACAAACACATTTTTGAATTTAATAATATTAGTAAAGATAAGGATCATATCTACTACGCGCACTGGGCCAGCGTGGTGGATATGGCCCAAAACACCCTTCGTGGGTAGGCCTACGTCCTGTAGTGGACTATTAAAAAAAAGGCTGATACAGGCAGGATTATATACTTCGGTTTGCTAAATATTTTATCGAAATTGGATGATAATTAGTGCGACAGCAAATTTCCCCCCTTTTGACTAAACCCCGCCCGTCACCCCAAGTTGCGTCGAGATTCGTTGAAAAACATGAAGCAGGGAACTTTGCTTCTCTCCAAGTTTGCATTTGACTACACACTGCCTGATGTTAAGCAGATATACGGTCTAGGGTGTAACACGCTTACCTAGAAGATACCTATTTACTCGAAATTTGAAGACACCCATGTTGTACTTTAGCGGGAAGTCAGACCCAGGCAATGCAATTCACGTTCTGGCTATTCGTATGAGGAATGTGAATTCGAAACGCTTAGTTCTAACGTGCGGTCCACCATAAAAGGGTGGCGCTTTGGTTGCGTCTGTCTAGCCGTACGATAGAAAAAAGAGGCAGGTGGGACCAGATTGTGCAACTGCTGAGCGCACTCTCCGAAGTGTATCTGATAGAAGGCTGATAGACACTCAGCAGACTTTGCAGCTGCGACTTAGTCAAGGTTTAGTTGTCTATCAGCTTCCTGGCTCGCCTCTCAATCGCCTCCAGAGCCTCCAGCTGGTATTTGGCAGAGTCATCCCAACTGTGAGAGCAGCATTCCACGCCAGACCTGACTTGCGCTTAATAAAGACTAAATGTATATTTCGTTTTTAGGCGACGATTGAATTCGGTGAAGGAAGACACCGAGCCTGAATCGGACGAAGACACGCCACCGAGGTAAGAAAAAACTTATGAAAAATTTGTGAAACTTTTATTTAATAATTTCATTTTTCGCCAGAAATGGCGTTACCGAGTATTGTATTATTATTTAGTCATAGTTTGCTAGAATCGATGTTTATCATTTTTTGATTAGGTACTGTTCATTTTTCAAAAACCGCTCTGCCAAACAAAAGAAATCAACTAAATTGATTTATATTTGGCGTTAAATTTGCCGGAATAAACGTATTACATACAAATAAGTTGGTCAAAAATATCTATTGCTGTTTTTAGACATAAAGACTATGTCTGAAATAGGGAATTTTACTGTGAACGAAAAAAAAACTGTAAATGTATTTTTGAGATAGCTTAGGCAAAAAGCAGTCGGAAAATGTTCGTTTGAAATCATAATATAACAAAATACATTTTAAAAATCAATTCAAAATATTCCGTTTTTTTAGTCAGCATAAAATATGTTATGACGTCATCAGACTATGTAAACATTGAATAGTTTGTCCGGTGTTTGTACACTAGTACTCCAGGAACAGCACACCAACGATAACTCAATATATACATTTATAATAACTCATTTTCAACTGAAATCTCAAACTTACAAACAAAGACACCACCGTGAAAAATATTAACACGCATTGTTTACGTAGCCTAGTGACGTCATTCATGACCACATAGTAAAATAATGACATTCATCGTTTTCATAAGTTACGAGCGAATATTAACTGTAAGATTAAAATGCATTTTTCAAGCACTTAACAATTAAATAATATTTTTTTCGTAATTTTTTAGTGGTTTATAAGACCAACAGAGTCTAACTGAGATACTTTCCAAAAATGACTGTAATACTCTATTGTCAAGAGAATATATTTATAAATCAAATATGTGTAAATTCATGTTCTATTTTCTTACAGAATTAGAAATAGTAGCAATGGAATAGAGAACCCTCTAGAAGGACCGAGTTGGATGCTCGACGCTGTTGAAAGTAACCAGGTAACTATCGGTGTCGGGCAAATCACACAACTTGCATAACTCAATCCTCGCGCGAGTCCCGCGTCTGTTAAGTGAGCTTTAGCCAGGATTATCTATTAGGGCGATTCGCAGCTTGTAGTTAACATCACAACCGTCAAGTTGTATGATTCGATCTATAACTAATAGAGTAGTAGTCTCAGATTCTAAAAGTCATAATGATTGATCTAGTGGAGGAGAGCTCGCCTTAAAATCGTGATGTCGTGGGTTCTAATCCGCGGTGCCAGACCAATGAGTTCTTTGGAATTTTTGTTTGAACTGATTTTCCAAAAAAAATGTGAAGACGCACACAAACTACATCAACATTGGTTTATAATTGGCAGAGTAATCACGTAAAATACACACAAAAAACCACACAGTGGAATTGAGGATCTCTTTTTTTGAGTCGGTTAATAAAGGAGAAAAATTGCCGAGCGAGGTATTTTTAATAGCTATACCTGAAATAAATTATATTTATTAATATTAAATTTTATTTGATATACATCTCTCGGGCCAGGCCCGGTTATTTGATGAGCATCAGTGACGGCACACGCCAAATAATGCCTCTTTTCAAATATTCAGGCGGGTGGGGGACCTCCACTAAATGGGCCACTAAATAGCTACCGTTTATGGGCAACGTTGGTGTTTACGGCTTTGGGTGTCGAGAGGTGTGCTGCGCGTTCACTAAGAGCTACTCGCGGCGTTATGCCTTTTAACGCTTCCACCCTGGAGCTTAGGTTCTTAGCTCTTGCGATTTCCACTCCAAGCCAAATAAGGCAATAGAGGATTCAGGGGTCTCATTTTAGCCCCGGGGAATCAGGGTAGAGAGGTATCAGGTAGAGAGATCAGGGGCAAAGACAAAAAAAATGATTATAAAAAAGAGATAATTGGTATGACAGGCGAGGTCGTCTGGATGCGGTGGCAACTTAGAGCCGGACTCCACAACTGAGGTGGACGCCTTCCGAGACAGCGTGCCCGCCGCCGCCGAGAGACATAAGACTGACAATACTCCACTGGTAAGTTCTGGATAACCCTGCATACCACGGTTTCATTATCGGTTCCCGTTTATTATGTAAACTTGCTGAAGCCAGAGATGTTACAGGTGAGCGTGGAGTTTACGCCGACGGTGCGGCGCCGCAAGCGCACCTCGTCGCCCCCCGCGCCCCAGTACTCCCCGCGACACCCGCCCGCAAGGAGGATTAGGTAAGTTTTGCACACGTTTTCTGGGAACAAAAGGACTAATTCTCAAAATGATATTTGAGTCGTAAAAGGATCAATATTTCAAATTTTTAACAATAGATATCGCTCATATGCGACAAGAACGGGTTATAAGATTTATGTATCGTTTTGGAATAGTACTATAGAAAAATCCGCCATATCGCGCTCTATTTGCTACTAAAACGGGGTATTTCTAGCGCTAATAATGACCTTGTTATGAAGGAAAGAGAGAGCAGGAACCGTTCTAGCACCGTCTTTTACGACTGTGAAGTTCGTTTCAATATCGGTACATGTCAGTTGTCTCCGAGCACTCAGTGCGGGAAGGTGCTGTTCGATGGCAGCAAAAACGTGACATAGCTAACGTGTCGCGTTTTAGTCAACAAGGTAAGTGCATTAATTTAGTTATTTCCGTGTTGCTAAAGTGTAACATCATGGTTTAAACCATTATTGCTGTAAAATAATATTTTTTTCTTTTTTTTTTTTTTATCGAAAAATTACCTAACCACAGACTCCAGGGTCTGTGCCCTTTGTTAACTAAAGATAATTATTAGATTTTACTGTACAAATAGAGTTGGTACATGGTTAAATCTAAGTCTAAGCTATTCAGTCGATGCATTGCGTGATAGCCACAAGCAGACCGGCGACCCGCTAGCAGCACCCGATCACGAGTATGACACACGTGCCCGCCATCGCTCTCCTCGACCATATTTGAGGGAAGAGAACGACCCGACACATAATGCCGCTGCAAGAAGTAGCCTTCGATGGCGAGCATGAATGCTTGGGGCTTGCACGCAATGCTTACACTTTTTCAGGTCCTATGGCAATTCTCCTTCTCCTGGCCCAGAGCCTCCATCACCGCCTCGTTCCGATCCCTGACGGCCATCTGTAGGTTGTATTCCTTGATGGTCTCCAATGATGCAGACGATGCTCGCCGCACGAATCGACTAATGGCATCATCTTCGATGTCGTCGGCGTAGTAGATGAAGGTCCCAGTGTGCCGTGATAGTGCAACGACCGCGTGTGAGACACTCTCGTGTAGTCTCATTTTTGGCTTTGTTTTTATGACGATTACCGACTCGTATGTTAGTCCCTGAGCTTCATGGATGGTAAGGGTGCGAGATCCTGATCCTCCCCCGTAACCTTGACTTATGAGGGCCTCCTTTTCTTCCTGCGTATGCACTAAGAAGAGGGTGTTGGGGAGGGTTTTGGATATTTGAGCCCCCTTGAACCTTTTCTGCTCAAGAGACCTAACACGGGGGACTGAGGAATATATACCTGAGTATATTTCCCTCAACGCATACGCGACATCCATTGGGTTCCTATGTGTGCAGAGCAACTCCTGGGAGATATTTGCAACCAGGGTCGGGCGATGGTACCTCATCTCGAAGAGATTTTCTCTATCGATATAGGGCAACTGATTGATGTCTCCAATGAGGACAAGTTCGCTAGCACCAGACAGCCGGGCAGCCATTATTATGGCTCCAAAATGGTTCATTAAAGCTTCGTCAACCAGAAGGCGACTGAAGCTTTCTTTTCCGAAACCATTGACGAGAGATGAAGCCATGGTTCGCACTCTGGATTTCACCAGATCTCCTATTCGATGCGATAACTTCTCTCTCAGGTCTTTTGCTGCCTCTGTTGTTGTAGTGATGATAGCATCCCTATCCACATCAAAGTTTCGAATCACCCATGTTGTCTTGCCACAACCTGGAACCCCGTTGACCCATTGTATCTTTGGTACCGCCCAGTTTCTCCAGCCTGCCTCGACGTCCGAGCTCCGTTCTATGGTTTTAGCCATCTCGAGGATTCATGAAATAATATTTAATTGATTTATGTGTTGGCTTTCTAGTAACGTTTTTCTTGCAAAAAATTTATATTTTTTAGAAATAAAAATATATGTACCGCTTTAGATGACAAATAAAATCTTTATAAGTTTAATTTAATATTAAACATCACTGTGTATCTCGTTGTTGTCGTAAAGTTTCAGTACATTTTGTCGTGATAGCTTAAGTTGTTGCGTTACAGATGATGACACATTTCGAAAACTACCCCTTATTTTTTCAGATGGAGTCACGATACAAAAAAAAATAGGATTTACTTACTAAAAATACAGGAAAGGATACAGAAAATGACCATTAAAGATGACACTTTGATTCAAAAAGTTTATGGGTGTATATTATCATTATTATTTTATAAACGATAGGTAAATGTAGCTATATATTATATAAATGTATATAATTTATTGATATGTTTGTTAAGTAGATATTAGTATTATTTTTGTTAAGTGTTTGTTGATAAGTTAATCAAGTCTTCTTTCTGTTAAGGCCACGTTTTTTTGTCAACTTCTATTTTCTATCCGTACTTGGTTGCCTGGAAGAAATCGCTTAAAGCGATAAGGCCGCCAGTTAGAAACCTATTAATTGTATAGTTTTGTACCTGTAATTTGTTATGCTGTCATGATTTCTATGATTGGAAAATGTGTGCAGCCAAATCAGCTTTGCTCTATACAAAGACGATGAGAACATTCCGGCTAAGATCAGCGAGATGAAAATAATAAAATTAACAAAAAATAAGCCTCGGGCTATTTATTTCAAACACTCTTATGCAGAGGAAAGCTACAAGAGGGCAAGAGTCATGAAGAAAAAAAGAAATTGAAGTAAAAAAAGTGTACGAAACAAAACCTGGAATATCGGAGAAAAAAAGCAAACCTAATGAAATTAGTTAACAAAAACTTAATTCCACGATATTATCGTTTTACGAATCTGTGTAATGTTACGTACGTAGTAGTGTAACTACTACTGCATTTTCTCTCTTTTTTTTATTCTGATGTCAGTTGATGTGTATCTATTGGTAAGAAGTTTAGTGAGGCGTAGGAAAATGAGACTTCATTATTCTTAAGACTGATATAAATAGTACAAAAAGTAGTTTAAGTAAGTTAGGCTCAACGTTTGTAACGGTGTTTTAGTAACACTTTTAACACTTTTAAATTACAGAAATGTTGACTGCAAAAACGTATCTTATTTTATATAATATTGTTAGTTTAACAAAAATATTACCAAGTAAAACGTGATACGTCTACACTATGTCTAAAGAAAAAAATACACGTAACAAGTGTTGCCGTTTTTTATATTAAACATGATAATAAATTGAAATTTGTGGAATATAAGTTTAGCATGTATTTTTTCTGAAAATAAAATGTTTAACCCACATACACATTAAAAAAATATTTAAAAATCTCAATAGTTACGAAAACATAGAAATTTAAAAATTTCAAAGTCGTTTTCTGAAAAATCACGTTTTCTGACTTGTCACGTTCTTGTCGCATATGAGCGATAATCTTTCTTCTATTGCCTCTCCATTACTGAAGGTTGGCAGTTACCATTTTTAAATTTTCCTTGTCCAGCCGGACTAGTATGCGCGCCACGAATTATTTCGTCCGTAGTGTCAGAGTATATATCTGTCACTTTTTCACACGTCGAAATGTGTTCTTTTCGTGGCTATTCGTGGTCGCTGGCTTGACTAGCAGGGTTAGCCCGAACAGTTGTTCGACAGTCATGTTGTATCTCCAATCCCGGATGTTCCGAGCCATGAAATCTTCCGCCTTCCACCTTTAGATATACTATTAGAATAGATATACTTACTATTTATTGCTAAAAATGCCTAGTTATAAAAATGGCTAATTCTAAACATTCCCATTCTCACTTGTATATTCCTACTTTTTTTTAGAGATTTACTTCATTGAACTTGATAAAAATTAGCCCAACACATCTTAAATCCCCACTTCTAATTACTCAACGTTAAGCAACTTTCAGCACGGTCAGTCTTATTATGGGTGACCGCGGGTGACATTTACAACTGAGCGCTTACCTTAGATCTGATCACACGTCAAATTCTAGGCCCCGGTTGTATTAACAGTTTAGCCATGTCAGAAGGTGGCTTAAAATCTCTGACACCAGGGCTAGCCACTCGGCCTATACAAACTTACTTATTACTCAACTGTAGACACTACTTTCTAAAAGCTGAAGTTTTGGTATTGCGTTATCAGTTGCAGTTTTTTGCGCTTATCTCCCGGGCTAATAGTTTTCCTTCTACCTTTGTTAACAGTAACAGCGGGCGCGTGCTCAAAGTGCTGGTGGCCAAGATGCGGCTGGAGGCGGACGGCGAGGGCCCCGTAGCCGCGGCCGGCTCGCCGCCCAAGCGGGCCGCCACCGCGGCCGCGCTCGCTGCCGCGCACGCGCCCAGCCCTAACGGAGCCACCGACACCGCGGTCATCGTCTCGTATGTACTACTACTACAAAGTCTAATACTACTAAACATTAATTAATAATACTCATAAAAATTAATTAATAATACTACTAAAAAGTCTCTTGCTGGAACCACTACCTAAGTTATGAGTCATTGTTAATTATCTCGACTCGCGACAGCCTCGATGGCTCAGTGGTTAGTGATCCTAACTTCTGGGTCAAAGAGGCGTGGGTTCGATCCCCACCCAGGGCAAATATTTATGTGATGAACATAAGTGTTGGCTCTGTGTCTGGGTGTTATTTAGTAACTATCTATATAAGTATGTATTTAAAAATAAGTATATGTAGTATATCAATCTCTGGCAGCCATATCATAAGCTTTCCTTGGTTTGGGGTCAGAGACTGTGTGTAAGATGTCCCAAAATATTTATTAATTTATTTTATTCATCTTGAATTTTTCTTGTATTGTATTGTTACGGGATGGGTTCTTGGATAATCAGTTAAAACGCCGATTATTCACTTTTTTATTGCACATAATCACTCCAAAAAATCACAAAGACACACGAAATAATTGTGCACACAAAAACACTTCACACTGGCACTGATATTCACACGCACTAGTCACTGAAGAATGCACTGAATACGAGATGCTTTCGCTTCGATGTTAAACGAAAAATTCAGTCGGACGGAACCTCTGGCTCTATTAATATCTGAATTAATGTTGCCTCGAATTCTCTGGAATTATCGAGCCACTGTGTTTGACAAAGTAAACAACCTAAAATTTTGAGACTTCCCTATTGTCCTTAAATACGAAAATACCAAAAAAAAAACGAAAAAAAAAGAGGTAAACAAAGTCCGATACCGCACGAGTCATAAAACCACAGCTTAAGGCATACTTACTATTCGCGCTTAGTTGTAAACAACTCGCCATAATTACCCCGCGCGCCTACTGCATGACAGTATTATTTTTTGGACTGTGAACTGGAAAACAATGTCATCATGAACAGAATAATGCAAAATATGCTAATAAAGCACCCTTATTTATTTTCAACTCTTATGTACTCCAAACCATAATTATTCTAATCTACATTGTAAATATTATATTTCAGCTAAAGAATTGACCTTGACCTAATCTTTACAAAAACTGATAAGTTTTGAAAATGAAGCATAAATTAATTCAAATCTCAATTGTAACTAAAAAGGTTTCTTACTTACGTTTAATAAACTTTTAATAAAAGTATTTACAAGTTTCAAATTGAATTGAATAAATAGTGTCATAAGTACCCATTCACTGTCAAATTTTCCAGAGAAACCAGTCAAGACGAGCTCGAAAGTCTCGCATCAGGTGATCCAGCAACACCCTTACATCATCAAAGTCTGCATCGACCCCCACCCCACACCAACGAAAATATCGACTGGTCAAGCGATGAAGAACTCGAACAACCAATAAGAACCAGAGCGAAGAACGAAAGAACAACTAAAGAGAATGAACGTAACATAGAACGGAACAGACCGAATGACATTGAAGAACCTTGGATAAATACAAACAGACGTACGGCGAGCAGAGAACGGAACAGACCGACAAGTCGAGACGTGGACTTGGCAATGGAGATAGAAGAAAACGACGCCGAAGAACGGATCGCGTCGAGGAACGGAAGAGAACGGAACGAACGAACGAATAGACAGACTAGGGGAACGGAAAGACAGACAGACAGACGGGCAGACAGCGAAGAGAGAAGCGAGTCGAGGAAACAGAGTCATTCCAAAGATCGGAGCAATGCGAGACGCGAAGATGTGAGGTCGGACAGTCGCGCCAGCAACGATTCTACTCGATATGATGATAACAGGTTAGTGATATTTATTGCATTAACTATAGTTACAAGTATTTTGTAGGAGTGAAATACTAAACGGAATGAAATTAATTACCCAATACTACTAGTATGTGAATGTTTGTTTAGAAATTACTGAAGCGACATTTATTGGTCAAAATATCTTCGATAAAATTTGAAATTTATAATATGTATCATCAGATCAAATAAAAAAATGAGACAGAATGTTGAGACACAAACAAGTGAGGCCGGAAAATAATTCGCTTCGCCGTGTACAGATACACAAATCACATATACAAACACGTAAAACGAAACAACGCCTTGGCTCGTCAGTCGAACTATAGCGGCGCAACACCACATGTATAAAAAAACCGGCCTCACTTGTCTATTCACGATGTTCTGTCTTGATTTTTTTTATTTGGTCTGACTTCGGAACGCATTATTTATGCTTGAGTTAGAATGCTTAGCAGAGACATATAATAAATAATAAGCTTCTTTCCCAGCATGCTTGTTTGTATTGTCATC
The DNA here is from genome assembly GCA_949316475.1 of Hypomecis punctinalis. Taxonomy (NCBI): domain Eukaryota; kingdom Metazoa; phylum Arthropoda; class Insecta; order Lepidoptera; family Geometridae; genus Hypomecis; species Hypomecis punctinalis. The sequence continues at coordinate 25,206,328 of OX438799.1, read as the reverse complement.
AAGCATCGCTTGCATTCCATTTTTTTCGTGCTTAGTGGTACGGGGCTGCAGCAAAAGCGCTTACGCAAGAAAGTAAACCGTTTCGTCAGCGAGTACCTGTGTACGGGAGCTACAGCTTATGCACGGTAATTATTACTTGTAGGGTTGGCTTATCGCTTCCTTTTTACACATTTTTTCGACCTTGAACATTAGATGCAATCACTTCAGTAATTTGGGTTCATTCCCCAAGGGAGACCCCGGGGAATGAACCCTAACTTCTTCCATAAATTAGTCCCCCATCCTCCGCAACCTCCTGCTAACCCCTCTGCTTGTATGCAATGATTTAAACTCGTCACACTACCGTTTCTTAGGCTTTCTCAGATGAAGCAGTGAGGACAGACCTATATTAAAATAAAAGAAGGATGCACGGAATTAACCTGTCAGTATTTTTTTTTTTTTTTTTGTTAGAAAAAAACCAAACATATTTTCTAAAAATGATATGTGCTTCAAAAATATAGGGATTTTTTGCTGTTTTCATATCACTAGTTAAAATTAAAATTAACCCACCAGAAAAATTACAATGATTTTTTTATTGTTTTTACATTACGGATTACATACATAAGAAGTGGCGGTATGGTCTTAAAGGCTTTAGTGTCCAAAAATGGGCGAATTATTTGAAAAAAAATATCAATCTTTTATTACTGTTGCTGTCAAAAAAAAAGGAAATGTCAAATTCAGTCAATCAGATGACGTATTTAGTGTTGCCAGACTTCGTTCTCGGTATCCAGACTTAGCAATTTTGGAAATGTTGACGTGTTGATGTAATAATTATTTTCTTTTTTAACTATTGGCACATAATCCTGCGTTAACTCGTTTTAGCCCGTAATATTTACAAACTGAGATGTTATTATACATTTTTATAGAAACATACATTTTTGTATACTAAAAGATTATCAAAAAGAAAGAATATTCTTATTATTTTTATATGTACTTTTTATCATATACTTTACTACTAAAAACAAAAAGCAGTAGTTGAAGTTATCCGAGAAATTCGTGGCAATTTTAATATTACTCGTAATAATCCTTAAGGGTGCTATTCGAATCTATCACTAGCTTTACTACACTTGCAGCAGCTGCACTAGGCCGGCTGTGGCTACACAACTGAGGCGTTAGTCCAGGTTTACACATAAATTGAAATTACATCTGTTCGATATTGCCCTATACATTTTTGTTTTGGCCGAAACGATGAAGAACTAACCAAAATGTATGGAGCCACACCCGAACGCAAAAGTTTAAGTAAACAACACAAAACCTGGACTAAGGGCTCTGGTTATCTACGTAGTTGTATGAATTTCTACAAAAAGATTCCGAACACGGCTGCGGCAGCATGTGCTACCGAGCCTCGGCTGCAAGTGTTGTTAGCATGTTTAAACAAGTCCAACGTACCTGCGATGTACGACGTAGGCAACCAGCATCGGAATCATTCCCAACTGCGGATACAAGCAGCGGCTCATGCGTTTGCTACCTCCATTCGCAACCTGCATCCGCAGGCTGCAGCCGAGGTTCGAATAGCTGCTTTACTTATATTCTTAACTTATAGTTGCGGTTCTTGTACTTTTGCTAATGAAATGGATGAATACCGAATTTTCTTTATCATTCCATTTTTTATTTTCTTTTATATCAGTCCTAGACATTGATTTTTTTGACGTGACAACGTCCTATAAATCGATGAACTCTAAAAAGTAATCTGATATTACAGACAAGATGACATGCACTGTTTTAAAAATCAATATAAATATCATTGAGACAATATTGACTAAAAAAACATGACATCAAGTTTTTAAAATCGAGCACCATTTTAGCACTCTGAACATAACAAACCTGGCAATCCATAATCTTTAGTGTGTATAAATGTCTATAAATAGGTACTTATAGCTTGAAAATTGTTTTCGTTTTTTCTTATTTTATATTCAATTTTAGCCAAATTGTACATATTTGAACAGTTTTAGAAGCGTCATAAATCACATTGGTGAACATATCATTCTTAGAAAATAAGTGAGGAAAAATTAGTCTGTTCGTATATAACAGGTCCTGGTATGTATGGGCTCGCGCATCCTTCTTTGAGCTGTGTACCACAAAAAAGCGCCCTTTTATGGTCGATATTCCGCGCGTTATAACCAAACGTTATATGTGAATCCACATGCCTCGTAGTCCTTATACGAACAGCCAGAATGTGGAACGCTTTGCCTGGGTCTGTCTTTCTGCTAAAGTCATTACTTAATGGCTAAAGTACAATGTCACCCACGTTATATACTAAGCGCCATACAAATCTGCGGATGGAAAGTTATGCGCAGAACGCACGTAAAAGTCGAAATATAGGTACACCCGGGAGCCAGTGTGACGAGACGCCGTGGCTCACCCGCCCGCTAACCTCATGCCTCCCGCGCGCTCCCTACGCACTACGACACGCGGCGTCGGCATTGTGCACACATGCGCAATAATTAGCCAATCACGGTGAAGTGTCATCTGCGGCTAACATCTCATCCGCCGATTTGTGTGGCGCTGAGTATACTATAGCAGGAAGGCGTGTGGTATCTTCTAGGTAAGCGTACATTCTAGACCGCATATCAGGCAGTATGTAGTCAAACGCAAATCTATAAGAAATAAAAGAAAAACCCACAAGTGCTTTGCTTATTTCCTTCACCAAAGAAAAAGTATAAATTTGTATTGGCAGTAGGGCGGGCGGTCGCGCCGGCAGCTGCGACTCGGACTCGTCGGGCGCCGAGCGCGAGGGCCGCGCGCGCCGCGCCAGGAAACTCGTCGTGTACAAGGAGAAGCCGCTCAACAGGTGACTATACCCCGCCTGCTGTCTGGAGGGTCGCGGTAGTGGTATCTAACAGTATTGTGACTAGGCCCTGTCCTTGAAATTATATACCTGCAGCGACACGCGGCCACTTAGAACGTAGAACGCGCTAGGGCTGCCCCCTTCAGTATTTTAAATTTATCTACTTACTCCTTGCCTACTTGAGTTTCTATCTATTATGATGTAAAATTACTACATTTATTACAAAAAAATTCGTTGTGAATGAAAAAGGAAACGTTCAATTAAAATAATATTGTTTTTTATGTTTTTAGGATTTCGTAGTAAAAAGAGGAACCCTAAAACATAAATCTAACGCTTACTAGTTACAAATCTACACGTTCGTTCATCACCCTTCGTGGGTAGACTATTAAAAAAAGCTGGTACAGTACAGTTCGTCGCTACTAACTACTACGGCGCGCCGCGACTGACTAGCATACCGAGAGCATACCGAACTGCGAGGCGCGTAGGTATGATTCGCGTTTGTATGAAGACGGAATACTGCTAGATATCATTACCGAGGTAGGCAGGCGAGGACTCGTCGGCGGCGACTGCAGCAAATAGGCTAGATGACTATAAATATATAATTAAACCGTTAGATAGATTATTAAAAAATATTAGACACGTATTTTTTATTTTCTCAGTTAAACAAAAATTGGTGAAGATATAGCTCGTCAAAATTCCGCGTAACGTCACTAACTCTTACAAACTTTGAAAAGGTTTATCTTTGTCATTTATTGTTTGATTGACAAAAACAAATACGTGTCCAATAGTTTTTAATAATCTAACTAACGGACTTATTATAATAATGTTTTCTTCTTCTTCTTCTTCTTCGTCGTGTCGATAATCCAAATATATATTTATAAGGTTAATAATATATAATGTTTTTATACCCAGTCATCATGCCTATACAGGGTTATTTCTAATCAATTAGCATCCTTTCAGGGGCTTATTCTGTACATCGAAACTAACAACTGTTGCTCCATGACTTTACTCAAAACTTTAAAAAAAAAAATTGTCCCATAGAAACATTTTGTTCACCCGCGACAAAATGTATGGAACAGCTGATTTTTTTGAGTTTTGACAAAAGTCGTAGAACAAAAGTTGTTAGTTTTGATGTACAGAACAAGCCCCTAAAAGAATGCTAATTGATTAGAAATAACCCTGTATATTGTTGAAGTGCTCGAAAGGAAAAACCTAAATAAAACTATGCCAAAACGCGTTTTGTTTCACCATTTCAAAAGAATGCTATAGAACTAATTTAAATTATTTCTATATTTTCAGAAAAATGCGGAGATGATCGTCGCTGGTGTTAATACATAATGTAGAATTGTAGATAGTAAATTTATCTTATTAATTTTAATATTTAATGTTGAGTATTATATCGCAGTTGGACCTGCAATGTAAAGGCTGAATTTTGATTCTAATGCTTCAGGTAGACAATAGACAATAAACTCAGTTTTAATTTTATTTGTCACTGAATTCATATTATTAGATGAAATAATAGATCGCTATGAAACAGTCAAATGTATTTTTAGTAAAATCTATTACGCGAAATTTGCGTTTTTGTCGTAGCTGTTAGTTAAAAGGTTTTGATTGAGAAATCTCATCTATAAAATAGGAATTTGTCAGTTACGATGTTTTTCCAAAAAAGTATCGATATATCACAGAATAGGCCCTATTACATAGGGCACAGAAGGAGCCTCTTCATACAAACCTAGACTTAAAAATGTGAAAAATACAATTTGTACCATAGACAACTGCTGAGTGAACTTGCCACTTGAAATAGGGATTTCAAAATACATGATGAAAAGAATCGATTCCTAAATTGATTCGAGTCTAGGATGACGTCATGTCTTATCATATGATAAGTCCGACTGGCTGAAATTTCGATTAATCTATTCACATCTTGACTCTTTTTAATAGGTGGACTTATTTATTTAATTATAAATACGTTTTTATCTCTCATTCCAGAAGTTATAAACAAAAGTCAATACCACTATTAAATAACAGCTGGCAGCCTTAAGTACCGCTAAATTCGATCTTTTCTCTTCCAGAAAATAAAAAAAACATTATTTGATTCGTGAACCTAAAAAAAAATACATACAGACGAACATAGAATCTCTTCCTTTTTTTAAATCGGTTAAAAATGTGAACACATCACGTGATGCTGCTCCATATTGTTAAAACGATCTAAAACTAGTAGTTTGACCCACATTGACCTTATTCCTTCACATGGCCGGCCGCCCGGGTCAAAATCAATTTTGACCTTAAAGTTAATCGATTTGACGAGTCAATGTTCGATCTCATACTGACATTCCTGACTGACCATAGAGAAATTTTCCACTCTGTTTACATTGTCAAATGATTTCATTTTCAATATTTTGCTTTTGCTTGTAAATCACATAGAAAGATATTTATTACTTACCGGTGGTATGTGACAATGCCTTTCGTTATTTCTTTTGAAACGAGAGATTTCGGCAAGATGGAATGACGCAGTTCACCATATTTAACTCGTTGCTTTGAGACGCGACCGCAACGCCAGTCTAATGAAGACTAGTTATTGGATTGGTGGATTTCTATATGATTGGCTGATATTGGTCGGCGATATTCCATTTTGTACGATTAGGTGTCTATCTTGAAGGACGCTGCGATATATATATTTCACTGTTTCATTGTGGTCTATTAGAATTTAATATAAACATTTTTTTTGTAAATTTGCTTTTTAAAATTAGCCTGTTTGTATACATTAATTTCATTGACAGTAAAATTAAAACTAATTTTTCTAAATAAAACGCCGCTCCGTGTTTCACGCTAGGCTCGGCGCAGACGAGCCACCGACCACAGCCACCGGTGGCCAGCGACTAGCAGTTCACACGATTTTTCATATATTTTGTTAAAACGCGGCGCACACGTGTGCAGGCCGGTGGCGACAACTCGCTACAGTAATGTCCACGATACAAAGGTACACATGTAGCGGCAGCGCGCGCCCGCCACCGGTGGCTGAGGTCTTCTTTTTCTTTTATATCTTGGCTTCGCATGGTTTATGAATCTAATGAAAATCACAAGAGAAGGAAAAGAAGAAGGAAAGACAGGAAAAAAAAGTCAGATCAAAGAAAGATATATATGTCAGCAGATAGACAGACAAAACTCTTTATTGATGTCATGTCGTACAATACAAGGAGATGAAGACACTGGCGGAAGACCGCGAGACATGGAAGTTGCTCCACCGACAAGAGAGGCGCTCTTAAGTCCTGAATGAATAAATGGCTCATGCATATTTGCACGTGTCAAGTATATTAGTTCTCAATATATATTTTTTTTCAACATAGTCGCAGTCAAAGCATAGTCCAAGTCATACCTCAGTAAAGCAGTGTAGACTACTAGAGGCGTCTATGGAGTTTTGGTAACAACTCGATACACCACATTATAGCACTTGCCTACATTATAATCCAGCACATAATCAACGAAATACCACAATTTTTCACTAATCATCACTGATAGAAACAACACAAATTTAACAAAATGATTTCTCCGCCAAAATTCCGTGGCTCGTCTGTGCCGAGCCTTAGGAGCCTTAGGCGGACTGCGGTCGCGGCCTGCTTTTCAGCCAATCACAAAGGCCGAAATGACCAAAACACCTGTGATTGGTGAGTATTTTACATTGTCCCACTCGGAAAGCGGCATTTCTAGTAACCTTTGTTTTATCCAACTAGTTGTATTTATTGAGCGTTAGTATTTGTGTATGTACGTATTATACTCGTTATGAGATTACTCAATGCTTCTAAGTAATTTTATATATATGAAATAACAATACATTTAATCAATTGATTGTTCACTCCATGACAATATTTTTACCTGAATATTATAGTTATGTTTACAATGTTGTTTGTCGATGTTTAAGAAACGGGCATTTTTTATCCGATTGCCCTTGGGCAATCGGATAAAAAATGCCCGTAGTGCCCGTAGTGTACATGAGGCTCCTTGGAGCCTCATGTAATTCATAATATGTACCTACTTTCATTGAAAGAAATGAAAAAGGTTTACTCTCAACGGCCCCCACTAGGGAACGTTAAGACAAAGTATTATTTTTGTGCAGTTGCGGTGGCGGTGACGGCCGTTGAGCCAATAAAAATATTGGCCTACGTCCCAGTCAACGGGGGACGTTGGGAGTAAACCAATTTAAATGTGGTGAATATTCTCACTAAAAAAAACTAGGGTATACTAAGCGCCACATAAATCGGCGGATGAGACGTAGCCGCAGATGACACTTCGCCGTCATTGGTTAATGCGCATGTGTGCACAATTCCGACGCCGCGTGTCGTAGTGCATAGGGTGCACGCGGGAGGCACGAGGTTGGCAGGTGGGTGTGCCCCGGCGTCTCGTCTCTCAGGCTCCCGCGTTTACCCATATTTCGGCTTTTGCGCATAACTTCCCATTTGCCGATTTGTGTGGCGCTTAGTGTATTATTATGTCCAACTTTTTCTATCAGACCTACCCCGAAATCGCGAAAATATCAGTTGTCTCTTTCATTTTGTCGTAGGTACATTTGGTATGGAACACCCTAGTTTTTTTAGACATTTTGTCGAGAGCCTACCGAACTTTATAATAACAGATTTTTGTTCGCGGTTAGGCCCATTGTAAACGTTGTTCATAATGATATCGATTCTGTTGTACATTTTAAACGTTCGACAACATTGGTAATATTTCCATCTTTTTATCTTACATTGAAATAAATGTCTAAAATAGATGTTGGTAAATATATTTCTACAAGCAAGTTGATTTATCCTTGATTAGTAGGTACAACAGAAACGATATCGTTGTACAATAAATCCAATAAACTGCATCTGTACTCGATTATAAACTGCCTATCTTATCGTCGCCATGAATTGAAATACATAGTTATTTTATGATTTTTTCTTTTATTTATTAATTTAAACATATTATATTCGGGCCAGCACAGTCGGTTCGGCACAATTTGTCGAACGACAAAGCCGACCCGCTGTACGTTCAGCGTCACTAGATTTGGTGCCGATCGGTTGATGCCTTAAGTATCAATCGGCACAATTTGGTGTTCATTCGGCCGTCACGCGTCTCGGCATTTGTCTATTGTTCGGCTTTGCCGAACGTGCCGGCTCGCGGCCCCCCGGCGGCCTAGCGAAAGCCGATCGGCTTTTTTCCCGAACATTTATCTACACATATGATTTTATCCGATCCCAATCCGTTTAATTCCAGTCCGAAGTACTTGTAGGTATGGTATCGGTCGCGCCACACAAGTTGGCGGATATGAATTAGCTACAAGCTGTGTTCAATATTGTAAATAACAGCTCACGCCATCTATCTGATTATTTAGTAAACTAGTTTGTATTGAGCTCGATAGATGGCGTTGAACCTCCTTAAAACGCGATATCAGTACGTTTTAAGTTTTTTGTTCTAATATTTGGATATGTGTGATCTACCTATTGTGATTTTGTGATCTAGTAAGATCCAATAAATGTTTCAAGGTGTATATTTCGTTTCATTATTTTGCTGGGTCCGTACAAGCTGCGCAATGTCCAATCCTGACTGAAGCTCACATAAAGCCTCCACCAACTTGTGTGGCGCGGCCTAAAGTTTTCGCACTAGATAGTTTTCTTGTAATCCGATTTCTTCCGATTGTAATCTGGAGATCTTTAGGGTAGGCCTATGTCCAGCAGTGGAGGTCCTATGGCTGAAACGAACGAACGAATACGATTTCTAAAAATCGGAAACTTTTTGGTCCGATATTAGTATCTAACGGATTCGGATCGGATTCATTTCGGATGTAGTGCGAAACCAGCAACTTATCGCTAACCATAATTTTGCTATGGAACGGAGATGTCGCACTATTTCTTTTTAAAATACTACACATGCAAAATGTCATTAAAAATGGCTATATAATAAAAACACACAAATATAAATAACCGTTTATTTTCTAATTACATCTAACATAAATCTTACACAAAAGTAAATAATTAAACAAATTATCCTAACAAAACTTAAGTAACTGGCGCACTCCCATCCAATTCCTAAGTTATCCAGAAATAGGCACATTTTTCCAACTATCATATCTAAGAATACATTTAACGACAGATTTTAAAATTTATTTAGAAACTTCATGATAATTTAAACATGCATTTTAATGAATCATTTGTTTTATAAAGGTGAGTATAGACTACAACATTTTCTAGAGCATTTGTATGTAATGTAACGTTCTTACGAATGGAACAATACAGGTAAAAGCTCAGTGTCCAAAGCATTTCAATGTAATGTAACGTTCCTGCGAATGCTCGGCGCTCTGTTCGCAGCCAGAGTGCATTTACCCGTAACATTTCGTTGTACCTTGCGTTCAAATTTCGGACGTACAATGTCGCACCCACGCATCGCCCGCGCTCTTGCATAGGCTCTACAAAAAGTTACACCAATACACTCGTTGGTTTAAACAATTGCTGTAATAACAAAACGGCGAGCGTGCTCGACGTCTGGTTCGTGAAAGGTGATACATTAGAACATATCATAGAGCGGCTCGTTGTTTTGTTGCAAGTAAATGTTGTAGTCTATACTCACCTTTAGATACCTTTATTTATAAGTCTGTCATCATACCTTACTAATAATAAGTCAGGATTTAACTCAAATTCCACGCAGTAATTAGCCCTACTTTAAATCAAAAAAAATAATTGAACCATGACTCAAAATAAAAATCACTTCCGACGTTACCAATAGGTGTTTTAGCCCGAGAGGTCAGCTTAAAAAATGCAAGTACTTTCTAAAAGCTGAATTTTTGGTATTACCTACATTATCATGGTGGTGTGCAACATTACCCCGGAGTCAGTCAGCTAGATTCCTTAGCTTTTACAAGTAGCATTTTTTGCGCTTACCTCCCGGGCTATTTGGTTTAAATTCAGAACGAAAGCAGAGATTGGTTCGCGAGCGTACTCGCTTGCAAGAAAAATGGACACGACTTTTAAGCCCCGCCCACTTTGACACAACTTTTCTCGGTTTTTTTAACGGAGTTATCTTATTTATTAGTTGGTCATTTAAGATGGGATTCAAGTCAATAAATGTCTGTCCACTGAAACGAATCAGGCTTACATAAATAGTCTTCGCATATGCCTTACCCTTCTGCTGTGGTATAATTAATGGCAAGTATTTTAATTTGTGCCTTGTTTTAAACATATTTGTATAAGTGTCAATACCAATACGACACAGAAACAATTTGTACGACCTCGCTTCTAAAAAATGCAGATTTACCATCAGATTTTTTGCAATTCACACCTAGCTAGAAAGTCTAAGGATGGTCCACACTGGATGACTTAAGTCCATTATGAGTTTACAAACTGCAACAGTATTTTTAATACTTTCTAATCATACTAGCATTTTATGGCAGCTTTATGGATTTTTTATTATAGAATTAATGGCCTGAAAAAGAGTACACAGAACAACGACGAAAACATTTTTCTTATGAAATTCATTTCGAAAAATATCTACTAGACAAGCTTGATATTTTGAAAATTGTTCTATACATATATAAATATCAGTTTCAAGTAATGCAGGGAATGCCCACTATGTGTTGACAGTTATTTTGATGTAAAACTAGCTTTTCACCGCGGCGTCGCCCGCGTTATCAAAATCAAAATATTTTGATTTTAGTGCTATCCCAAAGGAACCTTTATTTTTTCCGGGATAAAAGTAGCCTATGTCACTTTCAGACCTCTTAACTATATTCAAGTCAAAAATCCGTTCCGTTGATCTGTTGCTGCGTGAAAGAGTAACGAACCAACAAACACTTTCGGATTTATAATATTAGTATAAGTTAAAGATATAATTTATAATAAGGCAATTGCTGGAAAAATACAAAGGTGGGACTGCACTGTTTCTTCCATTGCAAATAAGTCGGTTCCACCAAGATGCCTGTCGGTAAACAGTTGGGGTAGCGTAGGACGTCCACCCACAAGGAGGACGGATGACCTTAATAAGACCGCAGGATCGCGCTGGTTGCAAGCCGCTACCAACCGGTTATACCGGAGATCTTTGGCCTATGTTCAGCAGTGGACGTCCTATGGCTGAAACGAAGACCCGCCATGCAATACAGTTGTTTATGTAAATTGGCAGAGACATAATTTATAAGGAATTTGCTGGGACAACACAAAGGTGGCACTGAGCGGTTTTTCCATTGCAAATAAGTCGGTTCCACCAAGTTGCTTCTTGGTGAACAGTTGGTGTAAGGTGCAGTTAGGTGGAATGGAGGGTGCTTAGCTGGCCGGGAGCGCCTTGTCCGGGGGCGAAGGCGCCGGATTTGCGGGCGCAGGCGCTGGGGGCGCACTGCCATTAGTCTCCTGGGGACAACAATGGGAAAAAATTACAACTACGACGATAAGCGGTGCAAACTTCGAGCAAATATCTACAGAGCCACAGTCCCTAAGTGAAAGTTGTAAAATAATGTCCAAGCGCCGTCATACATAACGACTTAGATATTTACATTATATAATTCACAATGACCCGTTTCCTCGAAACTCAACGTTATGTCACTTAATTAGTGGTTGTAACCGAGCACTTTGACATCGCGCGACGTTGTAGTCTTCATGCAATCGCCTTACGACTAATTGAAAAAGTCTGCCCACTACGTAGTTTGGGCAGAGTTTTGACTCGGACACTTTTTAGCACGATTGTGACTCTATATATATTTGCTCGAAGGGTACAAAGAAAATATTTCTCTGGGGGTTGCAGCTGTTTCGTTCCTCTCTAGCTACGTCCATAGCTGGCGAGTTTGCACGAAGCAAAGTGAAGTTTGTGTCTAGAATCCACACTATCGTCTTTGACTTCGCAAGTAGTGTACTAGAGCTTTAAGAAATGAGGCCTACCTCTGTCTCCGTGGCGGCAGGCTCGGGCGCGGGCGCTCGGTGCGCGCGTTTCTTCTCCACGTGGCCGAAGCAGTGCTCACATTCGGAGTCACTGGATTCTGAATCTGACTCGTCAAACTTGCGCGGCTTCACGTATATGCAGCAACCTGCATTGAGATAGCACCACTTAAATATCGTCACAGAATATCAACGAAACATTGTCACAGAAAATCATCGAAAAAATCTCGAAGATACATAATTGGATAATTATGTAAACAAAGAGTGAATGCAATTGGATTAATCCGTCGTTGGCGATCTACCTGACGCAGGCCACACATTGGATTATGACTTGAGTCCAAGCTTGACTACGAATTGAATAGCCAATAGGGTAGTTGACTGGTAATTGAATTAATAAAAAGTATTAAGATTAATGAATTCTGCAATTAATTATGATACGTAAACTGAAAAAATAATTAAAATTGGCTAATCAGGTGCAGAGATAAAAGCTTGTAAAGATTTTGGTAGGGATTAAGAGGGGGTGCTTTGTTTCTTTCCCACATAGCATAACATAATATGACCTTTACGGGCCGTGACGTCATATTCTGCTATAGTGTACTTTTTGTTTAGCAAGGAAATAAATATGCTTGTAACTTCTTTATTTCTAAGTTGATTTTATTTTTGTTTTCGTTAATCGGCTCTGTTTAAGGTTAGCTGTTACAAGAGAACATAACAAAAAAACGTCAACTAGTTTAAGCGTTTGGTTTGCGTTCAAAATCATTCCAAGACCGATCTACAAATTGCAGTGTTGGAACCATACACCAGGGTCGATAATTTATTCAACCAAAAAAAATAATAGTAGGATGAAACCCATTCGAAAAGGAGGGGAATATTATAAAAATAAAAGGAAAAATAATTTACGGGCGATCTGAGGTCGGGAAAAGTTAAAAGTGTTTAAGGGTAAAAAACGGTTTTTCTCGATTTCCGGCAAAACTAAAAGTCCTATCGAAAAAAGTCAAATGGCAAAGTTGTAGGTAATAAAAAGATCTAAAACTTTTGAATTGACACTTTTTCACATAACCTCAAAATTTATGTGAAAAATCCAAAAAAACAAGTTTTTGGTTTTTTATTTTTATCTTTTACAAAAATATTTTTTTTTTTAACGAAATTTGGTGAAAACTTACCTTTTTATGTCCCAAATACGCTGTAATTTATTTGATTAAAAATATTAATTTTTTTCACCTTATTTTGAATTAATATCGAAAAAACACCCTCATTTTCAATCGAAAATTCAACCGTCAAAATATCAGCTTTTTTCAAAAAGTTGGTATGTTTTCTGTTTGTTGAAATCTCTACTTTCCGATGGTGAAAAAAATATATATGTATGTTACTATAGTAAATCTTCTCAGAAAATGCAAAAAATAAAAAATAAATATTAAAGATATAAATGTCAAAATGTACAAAAAATATATTATAAATCTATTAAAAATGTATAAAATATATATGGAAATCGGCCAAAAGTTTGTTATTAAAAATATATTTACGATATATATTATATATATTTTTTATAGATTTTTAATATATTTTTTATGCATTTTGAAATATTTTTTTTCATGGGATTAACTAAATTTGTTTGTGTAAAATTAAGGAGATTATTATTTTTTTATCTTGTACTAAAATATCATTTAATTTTAATCTTTAGGTTATGTTACGTTAAGCATACTATTTTTTAAAGAAAATATTACGATTTTTATGTTTGAGTTGATTGATACAGATATAAATAGAGATAGTATTTACCTTCCTATGCAGATTCGAAAAGTTTTTTTGTTTTTTTAAGTTAACTTGTCACAGTTATCTTCAAGAAACTCAGCGTGCACGTGTATTTTTATAAACGATGTTGTATACTGTACTGTATTTCGAATACTGGTTAGGCTAACGGTTGTAACAGCTGCTACGAAATATATAGTATATAATAGTAGGTTTGTACGAGTATGTAGTAAGACCCAGACCAGCCTAGCCCCTTCCCCACTTCTCCAAGAAATACCTTTTGATGGGCTACAATTTTTCGTAGGTCACTCAGGTATATATACTCAGGTATATATAATTTATTTTAAAATAGTTATAAATAGGCATCTACGCATATAATTTAAAGAAGATTCGACAACTTTCTCCAAATACTGTAGATGTCTTATTAAATATTAATTTTATTAACTTATTTGTTTGTGAATTATAGTAGTTTATTTTTATTTGCAATTTTTTTGTTATCAATGTAACATGTAATTTAACGTTTTTCGAGTAATTAAAGTGTAAATTTTAATAAATAGCTCAAAATTATGTATAACTAGTTTTTACCCGCGGCTTCGCCCGCACACGCAATATATCATTATAATTTATAGCCTATGTGTTATTCTGATATATAAGCTATATTATTGCAAAGTTTCATCTCAATCCGTTCAGTAGTTTTTGCGTGAAAGAGTAACAAACATCCATACATCCATCCATCCATCCATCCATCCTCACAAACTTTCGCGTTTATAATATTAGTAGGATAATTTAAAAAAACTTTCGAATTCGAGTTTTTTTCGATTTTTTGCATTTTCTGAGAAGATTTACTATAGTAACATATATATTTTTTTTCACCATCGGAAAGTAGAGATTTTAACAAACAGAAAACATACCAACTTTTTGAAAAAAGCTGATATTTTGACGGTTGAATTTTCGATTGAAAATTAGGGTGTTTTTTCGATATTAATTCAAAATAAGGTGAAAAAAAATTAATATTTTTAATCAAATAAATTACAGCGTATTTGGGACATAAAAAGGTAAGTTTTCACCAAATTTCGTTAAAAAAAAAAATTTTTGTAAAAGATAAAAATAAAAAACCAAAAACTTGTTTTTTTGGATTTTTCACATAAATTTTGAGGTTATGTGAAAAAAGTGTCAATACAAAAGTTTTAGATCTTTTTATTACCTACAACTTTGCTATTTGACTTTTTTCGATAGGACTTTTAGTTTTGCCGGAAATCGAGAAAAACCGTTTTTTACCCTTAAACCCCCCCCCCCCCCCCCCCATCCCCTTCCCGACCTCAGATCGCCCGTAAATTATTTTTCCTTTTATTATAATATTCCCCTCCTTTTCAAATGGGTTTCATCCTACTATTATTTTTTTTCACTTTTCATTATTTTTTAAGGCTTCTACTCTGGTGTACCAAGGCTACAATTTGTAGCCAATAGAGCCAATGTGTGGCCCCAGCATAATGTACGGATGTACCCGTCATTGAAAAGGTTTAAAGAATCATTCCAATATGAAACAAAAGCTGGGGCTCACATTTGGATTTCTTCTTGTTCATGTGCTCGTTGTCGACGGTGTCGTCGGTCCAGAGCACCTTCTTGCGCGGCTCGGCGCGCGCGCCCGGCCGCAGCGTTATCACCGCCACGCGCTCCACTGGCTCCTGCACAATCGACATTATTCACGCCATTTTACTAAGGCACTACACGGCATTCACGCCAATATACTTAGGCACTACTGTAAGAAGCAAGTTTGTATGGGCCGGGTGGCTAGCTCTGGACAATGCATATTATACACGCAATTTTACTTAGGGAGCTGCCTACTTTTGCCTACTCCAGAATAAAAAAATGTAGAGTATTTTGTCCTGTTTCTTTTTCACTATATATATTTGATAATGATAACACTATGTTGGCTCCTTTAAAATTATGCCTATTGTCTCTGTATCAGTATGGTATAAAAAGTACTTTCAAGCTAGAACTCAAACAATAAAATACTTGATTGTTTCAACATCAAGTAAATAAAAATCGGTTTATTTCTTTGATAAACATTGTACTAAAATATACTTTAATACATACAGTATTTATTAATCTTATGTCATACATTGTACCTTTTATCAGACAGACTCTTTAACATTTCAAGATAAAACAATATCATATCAAAATAACATTAGTAAATAGAAATATCTCAATCAAAATATGCATATCTTAACAACTATCGAACTACTTTGCTGTTGTAGAGGCCCTCTATTTTACTGTCATGGTAGCCTAAGAAATTTGATAGGATGTCTCGAGTGTGTTGCCCCAATGTGGGGGGTGCTATTCTAGCTTCATTACCCCCCTCGCTGTAGACTGTTGGAGGCGCAACAACCTTGATAGTCCCTGCTTTGGGATGCGGCAACTCTTTAACTAAGCCAATAGCTTTAACATGCTCATCTTCAAACACATCTTTCATCTTATTTATTGGACCGTTAGGGAATGTAGCATTTTTAAATATCGCCATCCATTCTTTACTTGTCTTTGTTTTGATGACTTCACTAAGAATATTTATGATTTCAACGCGATTCTGCACTCTAGCGGAGTTGTCGATAAATCTTTCATCTTTTATTAACTCTTCTTTGTTGATTAATTTGCAGAAATCTGCAAATTGTGCATTTGATCCTGTTCCGATGACCATTTGTCCGTCTTTTGTCTTGAAGGCTTGGTACGGGACGAGGTTGGCGTGAGCAGTGCCCCATCTCTGCCCTTCAATGCCACAGTTTAGATAAATATTTGCAATATTGATCATACTAGATATTTGAGTGGAGAGGAGGTTGCAGTCTATTCGCTGCCCCTTGCCAGTTTTCTGGCGGTAGTATAATGCAGTCATTATAGCTCCGAAAGCATGCAAGCCAGTTGTAACATCAGTGATGGCTACTCCGGGTTTGCAAGGATCGCCATCTTTCTCCCCAGTTGTATTCAGTAAACCACCCATAGCTGATGCGATGACATCATAGCTGGAACAAATTCAATATAATAAATGAAAAGTTTTGGGAATAAAAAGAATATAGGTACTTATCATTTTCCAAAGTTCTATAACTACATAATAAGCTCATTTTTGCAGCCTTTGCGTCACATGTCTAAAGTCTAGAATGTGGGGTTTTACTAAAGTAATTCTTACCCAGGTTTCTTAGCATAGGGTCCAGTTGGTCCAAACCCAGTAACAGCACAGTAGATCAGCTTGGGATTGACTTTCTTAAGCCGATCATACCCCACTTCAAGTTTATCGAGTTTTCCAGGCAGAAAGTTTTCTACCAAAACATCACATTTCCTTGCTAAGTCATATATGACTTTTTTACCTGAAAATATATGAATAGGATTCAGAATTGGAACCACTATTGTGTCTACGCCATAAAATACCATATTCATGTGCCATTGACATTGACAAAGTTGTTTTGTAAGCATAAGTATGACTACACAAAATGTTAATTAGCATACTGTATCTAAATGGTTATAAACACATGGGCACAGACCACATTACACCTAAATATGTAATATGTATAGTATGAAATCAGTTTCCACTTATTTAGAACAAACATCACTCACCTTCATCTGTTTTCAAGTCAATACATATGCTTTTCTTGTTCCTATTTATTGACAAGAAGTAGTAGGAGTCCTTGCTTCCGCTGATAAAAGGCGGGCCCCATTTGCGCGCTTCGTCGCC